>CANTUZ010000003.1:103115703-103750453 GCA_947846985.1 Fratercula arctica
ACATGTCTCCATCAGTCTTCCTCCATTTGCTACTTCCAACACTTGAAGACAATGGTAGGCAGCAAAGCAGCCACGCCAAAGAAATGTCAAGAAAAGATCTGTGGAGTCCAAGGAAATAGTGGCAGAAGTTGAAAAGGAATCTGGAGGAAAAAGATCGAATAAAAACGACCCCCCATTAGTTGAAACCCGGCAGACTTCTGTTGTCAGAGCCCAAGTTCCTTACTCCTGGTTTTGGAGGCAATAGCAACAAGCAGACATTGTTTCCTTGAGACTCCAAGAAGCATGAAAGAGAAAAGCCTTAGAACAGGCAGTCTGATCATGAAAGCTTCAGAACGTGCACTAATGGTATGGCAAAAAGGAGTCTAGGAAAGCAGCAGCAGGGAATGAGACAGTAGCAATTATTGACACAGGTTTGTGCCAATTGTGTATGTTGTACAGTTCTGCCATAGGTACCTTGAAAACAGCAAGTGAGTCAGAAGAGAACAGAAAATACATCAGTGTGAGGCAATGGAAGCAAAGTCAAAAAGGAGAAAACTGGGTGTCTCTGTACAGTGAAGACTTACTCTAATCTCATGTATTTCTACCATGCTCTTCATCACCTGGATTCCTGAAATTTTACTAACTTTCACACAATACAGTTCCTCAACAAGCTCGGTGTGAGTAGTTAGTGCTACGTCAGAGACAGTAAGAGTTATGGCAGGGTACAAGCACTACAGCAGGAACTAAGCTGAGCTGCACTGGTAGACTAACGTGTGCTTTCACAACCTTATAGGCTTTTGTACTTCGAATTAACGTAACTACTCTCTCCTCCATCCCGAGCCTGGGTAACAAGAAGTTTACTGCATGATCCTGGATTAAGCTGGTGCTGGTAGGGGTGGTGGAGGGAGAACAGAGGAGAAAGGTCCACAGAACCTGCAGAAAACAAGGAGTTGAAAGTATTTAAATGTTTATCTAAGACAGATGGAAATATAAGAACAATGAGATTTTTCTTCCCAAACACCGTACTGGAAAGAAGTGAAACAGTGCTTGGAAGTAAAGATGAAAATTAACACCCCCCACTTTTATCCATGTTAAAACCAGCCTGTTTTATCTTGTTTCACCTGCAATAACCTGCTAAAGTTAGCTGTTGATGACAGCTTGTACACAAGAAAACCCTCATGAGCATACTAAAGTTACAACTAAATTCAGCCTTCAAGAACTCAAATATGAAAAAGGAATGTCATAACAGAAGACAGCACCTTTTCTAAAAGGAAAATAGCCCAACAATTTTTCCTCAAGGAGCAGAATCTCACAGACATTTCTATCACTACATAAAGCTTAGATATTTACAGTATTTTGAAGATTTTTTAATTGAATTGGGGACAGGGCTATAAAAAGAAATAATTCTTGAATTTATGAAGCTTACATTTACAAAATTACATATATATATTTAAATCACAGTAATTTGAGGAGGTGGGGGAAATGACAAATGCCATCTTAAAGATTAGTACTTCCGAAAACCTGTATAGAATCTTTCATTGCATCTTTAAGCTTTTTCCAAGACAGCTAAGAAGTCAGACAACAACGATGAGAAACACAGTCATCTGTGTTTGGATTTTGGTATGCAAATACACAGTATGAAGTCAAACCAAAACCTACATAATCACAAGTCTCTACTCACAAAAGAGCCACTTCAAACACAGAAGCCTTTCCATTGATAGAAAGGAAGTAATGGAGACAGAGGAGAGTCCTTCCTTTGCTCTTGTCTCTGTAAGTCTTTGTTTTCTGTGGGTTTTTTGTTTGTTTGTTATTGGTTTTTTGTTTTGTTTTCTCTTTTTAATGTATTACTGTGACTTACGGAAATCAAACTACCTCTGGAGGTAAGTTCAGTATTATTGGAAATATGTAACTCTGAACCCAGAGCGAGAAACTGCCCCATTCTCAACCTGCACTTGTACTACTTTTACTATTAGACAGTATTCCAAGGCAAACTGCTCTTTGCAGACTAACTTTGATATAGGGGTTTCTGCTACGAGTTTTTTTAAAGGAGAAAACTTATCCTTCCTGGTCAAGTTTTTAGGCTGTTGTCCTCTAAGCATAGGGATTTTGCAAACTCAAGCTTACAGAGATATGAACTAAGATGCTAGCTGATAACCTTTCTGGAAGCAAAGCAAAATTTATTTGAAATGCAGTAATTACATAAAATAACACATCCAAAAATAACCTCAGCTTCTGCACAGGCTATCTGAATAAATTAAATTGTATGAAATGTGATAAAAGTACTTATGCCTGTTAGCTATGTCATTGTGAGTACTGTCATGTATAGTGTCCAAAAGCATACAAGGTTTTTGGTTAGCTGCTAGTGTTGACAAGCTGCCTTTTCAGATTTTGCTACCAATTATGTATGTATTTCTAGACAAAGGGATCTCAATTTTTTTTCATACGGAATATACATTTTGTTAATGCTAAAAAACCCTACAATATGGAAAACCCCCCATGCCTACAGTTTCACTGTGTGCATACTTCTTATCATTTTTCTCAACAAAGATGAAAGGACTTAACTAATCCAAACACAAAGAGTATCACTTGATAACTTAATGGGATATCAATCCTCAATCCCAGTTTGAGTTAACTATTTCCTTGAGAAAAGTCAAGGGATTTAAAAAAACTAACCTGTAACACACATTATCAAAAGCATTTGATGAGCTAGGTTCCCAGCAGTTTTTGTACTGAAGTCAGCTTGGAGGAAATTCTAATTAGAGATGCTGAATTTCCTCTCATCTCCTAGAAGGATGAACTTTCCGATGAGAGCTGGAACATATGAGGGTAAAATAATACTGACATAACTAACAAGACACTTTAAAGAAAAAATACATTCCCTTTGTACATGCAAGATGTTTCAACTAAGTGATGTCTTCTTATTTCTAAGGAACTGTGGCACGTGAAGATAGCCGCTAACTGCCTGAGGCGCAGCTGAATCAGAGGATTTGTTCCAAAAGGCACATCAGACATCTGCTCAGCTGCACAGAAGGTAAAGCAGTGGAACACCTGTAGCTAAAAGTCTTCAAAAATCCTTGTTACTTTTAGCAATTACAAGAATGTTAAAATCCTGAATCCACAGTTCTACAACTGAGTTGAAGCCTTTGCACTCGGAGAGAGGATAAACACAACAGGCATGGGGAAAAAAAAATAAAAATCACTCTGTACAAAAATAGTCAGAAAATGGCATTTTCAAGAATACAGAGACGGTGGTAGGCTCTACAACAAGCGCCAAAGGCAGAGTTACCCTGGGGGCTGTCTGGGGACTAACAAGTGAACTCTTCCAAGAACTTGTATGAGAATTGCAGGCTTTTGCTCAAAACACGCCACCACACCTATCCACTCTGCTAGCCAAGCCTTGGGAAACTGTCTACCTGAAAATCTTTTAGCAAGTCTTTCATATACACTTATTGTAATATGTTTGATGTGTAAACAGTTGGTACCAAAGGGGTTGGGTGCTGCCCACTAAGCAAGGTAAGTAGCATGACTGAAGCTAAGTCAGAGCTAGGAATTCAGTTCTGCCTGTCTCTCCTCATGTTAATACAAGAGTTGGTATGATATGTGAAATTTGGACATGGGGGTAAGGGAAAAATCCCAAAGGGAATCCCAACTTTGGCTTTCTAACTCTACTTTAATGACAAAGAATATACTTTAAGGCAATCCAAGCAGGTAAACAAATACATTAACCTTTACACAAAAAAGCTTTAAGTAAAACAAAGCTGTGCTTTTCTGAAAAAAAATCCTAAAAAACTTCTTGTTTATTTTCTCACTGGGGACAGAAGCGTAGAGAGAACAAAAATGTGGCAGACTACAACCCCAGTGTGCACTACCCAATATCCTCATATGCTACAATAATAACCTACGTGAAAAAAAATATTTGGGTACCTTAACAAAACACAGAAAATATTTAACACTTCTATCAGTAAAAATGTCACCAACATTCTGACCCTCTCATTTCCCCATTTCATTCTTGTCCCAATTCCCTACGTGCACCTGTAAAATCTAGGAAGTTACTAATTGCCACAATGAATTAATTTCTACAATTAATCATACAAGAAATATTTCTTCAAACTAAAAGGAATAAACACTAAAATAAAAAAAAACGTGCTTGATATTTATTAATCGAGAGTTCAAAGAGCTCTACCTAAGCTCTTAGATTGTCTTTGTCACAATAGCATTTCTCTCCCACCAAGTCATACAGCCTATTCTTCATAGCAGCCTTGCATTACAGGCTCTTTTACAACAGTGTAATGGATGTTTTAAAAAAATGCCCAAATATAGGGACCTTGTCACATCAGAAATAGTAATTGTCAGTGATGAGAAACCATGATACAAGAACTTGTCTTGTGAATTCTGTTACAGTTCATTTCAAAGGTATGAAGTTGACATTAACTGAAGAAGGTACAGACTGTGACTGTCTCCCGCTACTGAGGGTTGTGAATGCAGAACAAGGTTTAAGATAAGCATCCTCCACACTCCCCTCCCCAAGACACAGAAACACGAAATACTTGATCTCAAGGTTAGACCTAGACACACCTACATGTTACACACACAAACACTGAGTTTTATGTGAACTGTGGAATGTCCAAGACAACTTCTATATACAGCCTCACTTTTCCCCGACCCACAGATGCAGAAAGGTGGTGCTGGTGAATCTATTTCCTATATTGACACCTCAAGGTACTCCAGTTGGTAGAAAGCAGGAATGAAGGCACTCTACACTGCTCAGGTGATATAACATGGCAGAGCTACATGCGAGAATTACACAACCGACTCATCTGGCCCCCCTCTCCATCCCCACGGCCTCATCTGATAACTGAGCAGTGCCACGGACCCCTCTGACTCCACCACGTTGCACTCCTGGCCCCTGCAAGCAGACCCATGCGACAGCAGAGTGCTGAAGCGCATAAGGAGGTGAATGCTGGATAGAGAATCAATGTTTCTGATTAGCTGTCATTTCCCCTGCAAAGTAAAATAATTAAATATAAAAAAACGCAGTCATAAACCAGCATTTACAATAAAAGTGATGTATGCAGGCCAGCACATGAAGTTGCATAAAAAGAAATGTATCCCATTACACAGAAAATACGTTACATATAAGCTTTGCAGGTTATAACGATTAACGAGTCATCGCTTTCATTTCAAAGTCACAGATCTGGCACAAAATTTAGAATCTGGCATTTTTATTTAACTTCAAGAGTGCCAATTTTTGACGGCATAACAAGGCAAACAAATCTTTGAAGCAGCAGAGGAATCCAGTCCCGGCCACACCCCGCCATTGCAGGGCCGGCGGCCAGCCTTACAAAACCCAGCCAGGTTTTGTGCACGGGATATCTCCACAGACGAAGCCAGATAAAAAAGAAAAAAAAAAAAAAAAAGAAAAAAGAAAAAAAAATACTCAAGCTTTTCTAGAAAACGAAGAGCACACGTGATCAACTTCGCCAGCAGCCTGGTGAGGCCAATGCCATATTCGACGCGTCTTAAATTTCTACTTGGAGGATGCACTATTCGCGCAACATTGGGCAAGAAAGAAAAATTATTGGGAAAACTAAGCGTGTAAGAGCACTATAAGGTTGGTTTAGGGCAGGGGCCTGACCGGCTCAGCGCGGCGCTGACCCGCGGGGCAGCAACCCCAGCGGCCCGCCGGGGGACTGACCGGCCTCCTGGCTCCCTGCGCCCTCCTGATGGCTTCTGCATCCACAGGGGAGGTGGGCGGCTTCCTCACCCCCCGCCATGCCCGCCCCAGCGGCTCGCCGGACAGACGGCCGCCCACCCGGGGGGAGGGGGCGGCGGGCAGGACAGAGCAGCGGCCCTCTCAGGGGGGGGAAGACCCACCGCCGCGGTTCGCCAGCTGTGGAGTCCACCTGCCCCCCCACGGGGATACTCACTCCTGCCCGCGCTAGGGCTCCCTCGCCTCGCCTCGCCTCACTTCTCGCCGCCGCCGCCGCCGCACTGGGCCGAGCCCAGGCGGCTCCGCCGAGCCGCGCACCTGCCTCAGGTGAGGCGGGCGGGGCCGAGACGGCCGCCAACCGCCTGCTCGCCCGGCTGCCGCCCCGTGTCCCGTCCCGTCCCGTCCCGTCCCGTCCGTCTTCCCGCCCACCCACTCCACACATGGTGCTTGGCAGGGTTTCACCGTTCACCCCCTTTTTTTTTCCTCAAATCAGGCAAAAATTGTAGCCGGCTGTAAGGGCCGATGCCGTAAAGCGAGGCGCAGGCGGCGCGACAGGCGGGAAGGCCCCCTCGCCGGGTGGCTGGCTGGCCCCGAGTGAAGATGGCGGCGGGGGAAGCGAAGTCGGTGCTGTTCGTGTGCCTGGGTGAGCGGGGCGAGCGGAGAGGCGGGTCTTCTCCCGTCTGCCTCCCGTCGCTCTTCGGTCGGGGGCACCGGGTGGGGGTGCGGGGAGCGCGGCGGGGCGGGGGGCGCGGCGCTGCCGGTGGAGCGGTACCGGCCGGCGGGGCTGTGGGTAGGCCCGACCTAGTGACCGCAGGTAGAGGGTGGCTCTGCCTCCTCAGGGTGGGCCGGAGTGGTGTCTGAGAAGGGAGGCAGAAAGCAGTATCCATCCCCTTCCCTGTCTTTGTGGTAAGTCGGACTAATCAGTAGGAAATGACACCTGAAATCCAGCATTGAGAAAGGCGAAGGTTGTCTGTGGGGAAGAGCAGCTCCTCAGTACGCATAAATCACTCAAGGGTATTAACTCCTCAAGGGCAGCCCTGGGGGGTGGTCGTCAGTAGCTTTCTGAAACGGGCTGCCCGGTGCTCAGCTTCCAGAGCAGCAAGGAGGGAAGGGGGACTCTCCACCCTGGGTCCTGGCTCGCCCTGGCCGCCGCCGTGGCTCCTGGAGGCGGCCGCCTGTCACTGGCGGGAACAGGGATGAGGAAAACGACTGGCGTCAGTGGAGAGTGGTCTCTGTAAGAAGAGGGAAAAGATGTTAGGGCTTTAAGTAAGGAAGAGAACTTGGTGGAAGTGCTTCTGATATATGGAATTATGGCCATCATGGAAAGGAACGAAAAGAATAAGGCTTTTTTGAAGGGCTACCTAAATGAAGAATTAGGAAACTTTTTTTTTTTTAAGAAAAGATATTCTATGTGTTTAAGTCGTGAATCTCATGTCACAGGAAGTCATGGAAAACAGAAATGTAAATGTGATCAGTAAGGGTTTGGATGCTTTCTTGAAGCTTAAGATATGACTTTCTGCATGTTCACAACCAACAAATTGCAAACCTGACTGTATGGATTACAGGACTGTGTCCCATTTGCTGCATACTTTCTCTAAACATCTGCTTCTGCTCCCTTTTGGGAATAACAAGCTGCGTGGCTCTTTGCTCTGTTCTAGGAGGGCTTTTAACATTATCCGCTGCGTAGCCTTATAATCTTACCTATGTTCTGAGAGTTGATCCCTGTGAATCTCTGGCATTTTGCCAGTTTTCTTACAAAACCATTTGTTAATATGTTGTTGGTTTGTTGGGTTTTTTGCTATCTGCTTTTCTGTTGTAACAGGAGAAATGCAGATTAATTGAATAGCAAAACAGGAGTTTAGTTCTGTGAAATATGTTCTGATGTTTACCTTAAAGTAAAATCAGCTCCTAATACTAATTTAGGGAGAACCTTTAGTAAGGGATTATCAATTGCCGTACGTTTGGGAGCCAGTGGGGTAGACAAAATTTTTGTATAAAACCACCTAAGTAATATGCCTCCTTCTTTCCAAACAACATATTTTAAAGGCATTAGTAATCTTTACAAAATGATTCATACGTATGGGTCTGAAGCCCATGGTGGTGATTTGCACTGTAACAAGTTGCTAATCCAGCTGAGTCTCTGAGGAACTGTTATTAGTGGAAGATAATATAATAATTGAGGTATGAAGTGAAATTATTAATACTAAGCTTGAGTAAAGGGTGAACAAGTCAGGACCAATGTTAAAGGGATGGATTTTTTAAAATGTTGTAAATACCTTTTAAATTTCTTCTTCTATGCAACTGGGTTATAAAAAAAAAATCCATAATAGTGTGTGACGTGTGACAAAATCTAATTGATGTGACAAGCACTTCTTTTTTCCAGTGAAATTTGTACTCTTTTCAGTTAAGTTTTGAAGGCAACTTCCTGCCTAAACTTCGCTTAATTTTTTTGTTAGTCTTGAAGAGTGGTTTAATAGATTTTCTTCTTCCTAGATTTTATTAGAAAAAATACCTATGGTTATTGCTGAAAAGAGTACTAAATGGATTTCTGTAATGTTTATCTGTAGTATTCTGTGCTGGTTAATGAAGCACGTTAATTCTGAAGTCTGCCACATTCAGTGAGAGCTGAAGTACAAGCCCCAGAAGTACAAGCCTTGATGAAAAATTACATTTTCTTTCTATGTTATTTTGAAAGAAACCTATTACTGAAATATCTGTTGACTGTATTCTTTGGTTGTGATGAGATAAGCAGATATTCATCACAAAACAAAATACAATCTAGTTCATGTGCATCACTAAGTTAATGAGAAGGGTTCCTCATCACTGAGAAATAAATGAAGCACCCAGGAACATTATGTAATTACAGTATATGAAAAGGCACTGGGAAAGAATTTTTTTTTTCATTTAAGGCAAAGAAGTAATTAAAATGGGAGGTGAACCAAAATGCAGTTTGATCTTTTTGCACTTATGTAGCTCATCTAATTAATGGTAGAGCTTCAGAAATGAGCTTATTATGATGCTGTGTTACATAAATCGGCCTCTTTCTCTCTGATGACTTGTCCACTATAACGTAACAAGCTGCGTGGGCCTCTTAGACCAGGCACTGGCTTATTGGTCTCCTCTGTGTGTGGAGGAATAGTTGTAAGACAGGTGAACAGTAAACAAGTAGGTTTTGGCTAGGTCCGTTGAAAATAGATGTTTGTTGCAAACCACTGAGTGTAAGTATTGCCATCAGAGTTTTAGGCTGCATAAAATAATTTCTAAAATGACAATTAATTTATTGGGTATGAAGAAATTAGGTTGCAGTTGCAGAGAGATTTGAGTTTCCTAGTTCAGTTGTCACAATCCATTATATGCATTTAGATATAGCCAGATACAAGGTTTCATGGGACAAAATGCCATTTATAGCTGCAGAATGGAAAAGCAATAGGTTGTATGAGACATCGAAGAAGTCATGGAAAACAGCTGCTGTAATGAAGGTTCTTAGCAAGCTGACAAAAAGAAATAATACTATTTTTTTTGGATAAAGAAGAGCATGTTAGATAAATGTAAGGAAAATACCTTTCTTTTGTGCAGCATTGATAAGATATCTGAAGAATACAATGCCTTATTTAAACTATGTTTCAGAATGATGCAGAAGTACTAGAGAGTTGAAAGCACGGTTGTAAAAGCGATCTTGGAATCGGAAAATAGGATTAAGACGTATGCTTAAAAATTTTAAGGATCTGATTGTTGTGAGTGGGTCCTTATGTGTTGAAAACTTTTATTTTTACTGGGGAACCTTTAGGTTGCTGAGAAAAGCATAATGTTCCAGTGGTTGATAACTCAGTATAATTAATCTTGCTGCAGGGAAAGATTTTTAAAGGGTGAACTTTCATCTAATTAGCTCATGGTTTGACCATTGTGAATCCTGGCAAGTCATATTGCTATTGACATTGATTACATTGACTAAGCCTTGATTGGCTAGGGACTTTGAAACCCAGTCCTCCTGTAGACATCCCCGTTCAGATACCTTGAGACAAAATTGAGTTCCACTTAGATAAATATATATATATACACCACACACACACATGTTAATATTCAATTTCTGAGAGAAATCCCACTGTGTGTTAGAAGTAGGGGGGATGTATGGAAGTTAGATGATGTCATTTAGGTAGCTATATACTTAAAAGTTTATCTGAAAGAGTGTAAGTATTGAATGAAATTGATTGTGAATGGAAAGGCCAGGGAATTTGGACTAAAATTGGAGCCTTGAATGGTGCCTTACAAAGCTAATTGAATGCCAAGTGTGACTGAGAAGAACTAGGAATCATGATGAAGTTCAGATAGACAGGAATTTGAGTACAGAATGGAACAGAGGAGTAGGAAGTCTTAAACACTTGCTTATGACGGGGAACTGATGGATGATGCAAATAATACTGGGAAGCAGTATTACAGTCACTCAGATGAACTGACTATGCATGGAAAGATAAGTAGAGTTAAAAGCAGGTTTTTAAATGTGAGAGGATGAAAGCTAGTAGAACTTCTGTTACAAACAGCAGACAGAAAAACTAAGAGAAAAGCATCTGTTTGCACTTGGGGAAGGTCTGAAGGAGTTAGAGAGCTGAATAAGGAGCAATGAAGATATAAAAACAGTTGAGAGAAGAGATGATTAGATCAACAGTACCTAGAGATGAGCTATGGACCTGAGCATGAAATGGTTTCAAGTTGGCTTTCCTGTCAGTAGAGGTAACGCTTCCATTTCTGTATGAGAATGGGTCAAAGATTAATGCACAGACTGGAGTAAGAACTCTAAAAATTAAGCATTGGCTTGGATAACTGTCAGTGGAATCTTTGTCCCTAGAAAATGAGTGAGAAAGCGTGACTCTGTGGAAGTGATCAACAAATCATTCCAGTACTGATTCTGTGAGTGAAATGTAAGTCTCTTATCCTTGAATAATAATATTTTGAGATGTATGTAGGATTTATTTCAATGGGCAGACTCTGGGTGCCTTGGGTTCTATTTTTCTATGATTGAAAATGTCACTACAACTTAAAAAGCATGACATTTAAAAGATGAAGGGAGAAGGTGGAGATTATGAGAATTTTAATACTTTTATCTTGCACATAAAAAGAGCATGATCAGACCAGTCATAAATACAACAAAGGAGAAAGGAATACCAGAGGAGGATAGGTAACAGATAAAATGTAGATAACATTTAAGGAAAATATGATTAAGTCCAGGGAGGAAGGAAATCTCCCTATGAATCTTTTTGTGAGATTTCCCTCTTCGTTCCCCAGTTATGGCTGTCAATACGTAACTTACGAAATGCTGTGCATCTGTGAGGAATGTCGACAAAGCCTAGAAAGATAGATGTGGGATGTAAAACTGGATATGAAATGGATAGAAATTATAGTGGGAAAGGGATGATGACCGGAACACAAGGATTGAAGTTTGTGTGTATCAGTGAGATAAGACAGGGATTTACATTAATGATGAGATGAATGATAACAGTTGCAAGGAGTAGCCTGGCTAAACAGAGTTGGTTATGATGAAAATAATATTGCAGAATATGTGCAGAAAAGAGCTTCTGTTAACTCGGATTCTGTCCATAGTCCCCAAGAATAGATTTGAATGGTGACTGCAGTTCTATAATAGTGTTAATGCCTCCAGTAATACTCGAATGTGTCATCATGGAAGACATTAATTTTTAAGTCACAAACTAGGTTACGGTTTGTTTCAAAACTAATATAACTGCAGTTTTTAGTTATTGCTAGAAGTGGTAGTTAATATATTTAATCAGTCAGTGATCACGGTGCTATTCATTATGATATTTGATATGGTATCGTCAAAGATTATACTTATGGCTTTTACTTTAAGTAGTGAGCAGGATATAGAAGAGTGAAAATTTGGAACAAGTCATTCAATCTAGGTAAAGCAGAAGGTTAAATAAATAGAAAAAGCCATGAAGGATTTATTTCAAAAGTACCATTTTGAAATTCTGGGAGCTAGTTGATGATTTAGTAGGACCAAAAGTATTAACCATTGTCTACTACTGAAATCTTGAGTGTAGTAATGAAACTTACTGTTCATGCACAATGGCATGGGATCATTCATGTGGAGGAAAAATATTGTACAGGACAAGTGGATGGCCTCAACAGCTGGTGTAATGGAAACAGAATTTAATAGTTTAGAAAGAAGACTTAAAGGTCACCTGTGTGAAGCAACAGAGGAAGAGAGCGAATGGACAAATGAGAAGCAGGGGATTATGATCGCAAATTTGATACTTGTGAAGGAGTCAAATGTGATTGTGGAAGTTATCAAAGGTTATTTTCAAAAGAGCTAAGTAAATATTTCAAACTTTTTTTAATAAAAAAGGTTGTTAAAAACTTTTGCTGCAGTGTAGTCTGTGGTTTTATTTGTCAGTATTAAAGAAAAATAAATTTGAATTAGAGCAAGTGAAGAGTTATCTTAACTGGAGTGATTAAAGGTCAGCTAATTTCATGAGGAGACCGAGAACTTGGTTTGTTTAGTTTAGCACAGCTATGCTTGACAAGGGTTCTGTATCTGTTGAAGTAAAAGGTTTTTAAGACAGTGATGTTAACCAAGACCGGATGAGCATAGACTTCCAAGAGTAATAATTGGGAATTGGAAATTTTCAGGCTATTGCAGGAAATAAGTAGCTGGAATAGGTTTATTACCATATTCTGTCACATTTTTACAATGCATAAGTACTAACCTGTTTTCTCACTTACTTGATAAATAAAACTAACTTTTTCCTGTTTTATTTTTATTCCAAGACTGATTCAGTGTCTCTGCTTGGAATAAACTAGTTCAAGCAAAGGAAATAGTATGCTTTCTCCTGGAACAACATCTGCTGCCGTCAGAATTCACTTAATGTTTCAGCAAGAACAGCTTCTCAATGTTTAGCCAGTTCCTGTTGCCCATTTAATGATTTGATGTTCTCTAAAACTTTGATAGCAAATTTGTATTACTTCAGTGGTTTACTTCCCACCTAGTTTTTTTTCATAGTTGGCGTGATTGGCAGCAAGTTATTAAATGCCCAAGTCATAGCAGCTTCTTTCTCTTTAGCAGTGAAGCATCTACCTTGATATTTTCTTTGACAATATAGGCATGAAAATGAGTCTTAGTCCCTGATTTCAAAATTTCTTTTTGCTTCCAGAAATTTAGCTTTGTTCATGGGCATTTCATTTTTTTGCTGTTTGAGATTTGGAAAGAATTTAATCAGTAGTAGAAGAGTTATGTATTTAAAGGTACAGAAATGAGTGCTGCCATTTGTGGTATTTTATACTTATCTGCTCAAAAGTCAGAGATGAGCAAAGTCATACGTTCTTTTTGATGGAAAGTGAAGATTTGTTTGTATGATTTATTGTGCATTTGAGTGACATATCAAATACTATGAATATCTATCTAGTACCCAGAATTTCTGAAGGATGAAAAGGTAGAAAGTTATAGTTGAATAGGCTTTTTATTGTTGTTGAGACACTTCATTCTTCTTCAAAGAATATGTATTTTTGCATGCATGTTTGAGCGTTCTACTTTAGATGGTTAACTTAGTTACAGCTTCAGCAGTGGAGCAAAAATGATGCAGATTCATTATTTCTAATTTTTAACAGGGCTCTGTTTCATTGTTGAAATAGGTTCTTACTGAAAATAAGGAGAGATCAAGTGGCTAGCACAATTGGAGGCCATTGGAAGGGAAGACTGATTATGTATTTATATAACTAAGTACTTTAACTGTTTGTTGGCTGATTGACAGCACTTCAGCTTTGCCATCAGTTATGTTTTATTCCTAATCCTCCATATTTTGTATCAAAAAGATTTAGAAAATTTATTTTCCTGAGGTGGTTTTTGAGCTTGTATAATTGATTTGATTTTGGGGGGTTTGGATTTGTCCATAAGTTTTTGTTAGCAGGTAGGTAGTAATGTAAATACTTCAGGCAAAAATTCATGTTTCTCCAGTAAACATTAGTTGAAACTTGCCAGTGTGTATGAAGATTTGAAGATACAGATTATTTACTGCCATTTAAATTCTGTAGTTTTGCCTGGTCTTCTGTGATCATGGATTGCTTGTGGAGCAGAAGAAAAGAGCAGTGTGCTTACACAGTATTCCTCCTATTTATTTTAATAAGTTACATCTTGTTCATGTAATGATATACATTTCAAGACACTGATGGATAGTATAGAATCATAGAACGGTTTAGGTGGGAAGGGACCTTGAAAGATCATCTAGTCCAAGCCCCCTGCCATAGGCAGGGACATCTTTCACTAGATTACGTTGCTCAAAGCCCCATCCAGCCTGACCTTGAAAACTTCTATTGGTGGGGCATCTACCACCTCTCTGGGCAACCTGTTCCAGTGTCTCGCCGCCCTCATAGTAAAAAAATTTTCTTCCTTATGTCCAATATAAATCTACCCTCTTTCAGTTTAAAACCATTGCCCCTTGTCACTACAGCCCCCTTTATATAAAGAAAGGCCACAATAAGGTCTCCCCAGTCCTTCTTTTCTCCAGGCTGCGCAACCCCAGTTCTTACTCAGAGGTGTTCCATGCCTCTGATCATCCTCATGGCCCTCCTCTGGACGTGCTCCAATAAGTCTGTGTCTTTCCTGTACTGAGGACCCTAGAGCTGGACACGGTACTCCAGGTGGGGGTCTCGAGAGTGGAGCAGAGAGACAGAATCACCTCCCTTAACCTGCTGGCCATGCTTCTTTTGATGCACCCCAGGATGCGGTTGGCTTTCTGGGTTGCAAGTGCACACTGCCAGCTCATATCCAGTTTTTCACCGACCAGTATCTCCAAGTCCTTCCCGGCAGGGCTGCTCTCAATCCCTCCATCCCCCAGCCTGTGTTGTTACTGGAGACTGCCCCAACCCAGGTGCAGAACTCTGGGTTTCCACCCTGGCAGAATCTCTTGGGTTATAACAACATAAGCAATCCATATTTTACTTAAGTAAATAAAAATCTTTAATCTGATTTGTGCTGACAAATCCACACAATTATTGATTTGTTTGTTTTTAATCATCTGAAATTGCACTTTAATCTCCTGTTTCTATAGGAAACATTTGTCGCTCTCCAATAGCTGAAGCAGTTTTCAGAAAACTTGTAACTGATGAAAAACTTGAAAATAAGGTAAGCTATTTATATCTGTTCCTGCCTAAGAAATAACTGTTTCATAGCCAGTTAGTGGAAATACAAGCAGTGAGAAAGGAAACATAAAAATATAAATTTGTTTTTCTGTAGTGGAGGATAGACAGTGCAGCGACATCTACCTATGAAATAGGAAGCCCTCCTGACTATCGAGGACAGACTTGCATGAAGAAGCATGGCATTACCATGAATCATATTGCCAGGCAGGTACTGTACTTTAATTTTCTTTAAATATGTGTATGTATTTGTTTTGTTGTTACAGTGGATGACAGACAGTGCTGCTGTTTCAGACTGGAACGTGGGGCGCTCCCCAGATGCAAGGGCTTTAAGCTGTCTAAGAAATCATGGCATTGAGACAGCACATAAAGCACGGCAGGTAGAAGAGAGTATATTTTCTTTCTTATTCATACCCATGCTTTGTTTAGCCGTAACCATTACAATCACAGAAGTAATTTGACCAATGCATGGTTAAGGATCAAGTAATAAATACTATGTGCAGTTTTTCAAAGGACTCCAAAGTGGCCAAACTCTTCTAGTTGAGGTTAGTGAGTTTCTTGGTATGAAGCTTCATTGGAAGTGTAACTAGGAAGCATTGGAGCAGTTTTTGCATTATAGAAAAATCCTACCTTCAAATATTTAGTATTTAGGGCATTTTTATGAAACTTTTTTTTTAATACTTTTTAAAAATGGACTTACTTTAGTGATCTGTGGTGCTTCTTTCAGCAAGGGATTGTAATACCTGTTCACGCATCACAGAAAGCTTCTGCTCTTGCATGAAGATCTTTTAAAAAAATTTAGAGTGCTAAATAAGAACAAAAGCACTCAAACCTAAGATTAGTAGCATGGTTGGTGGTAACTTTGTCGAAAAACATATCCTTGAAGGATTCTTAAGTCAAAGACAGGTTTGTCACTTGGTGAAATCCTCTTAAGTCTTACCAAAATTAATCTTGGTTTTCATTAACAAAAGGACATTTATTTCCATGTTGTATTCCAGAGAGATCGGAGATAAATGTGTCTGCATCTATTTAAATCATTCAGACACTCAAATAAATGCACATAACTTACTTCAGTTAACTATTCTCTGGATATAAGATATTCCTTTAGGGCTTGACCTCTACTTAGCCTGAGTTTATGCTACTAGTTTTTGTACTGACAAAAAGATCAAGTAGTCTTGTTATTATCTTCCATTTCGGTTCCCTTCAGAATTTTACTAGACCTTACTGAGGTCATACTTACTTTTTTCACTTTCAAAGACTACATGTTTAGTTTTTTAACTTTTTAAAATAAATTCCCTCAATTTGTCAGTTGCCCTCTGCTGACCTCTCCTGATGCTAATCTCCGTTATATAATAAGACAAACAGGACTGAGCACAACATCATTTCAGATTTTCAGTGTTTTACTATTAGATTAATTACTAGAAGAAGTCTGTTATGATCTTTTCTTCTTACAAGTTCTGGACTTACTATTTATCAGTGCTTACAAACAGCATTATTTATCATTATACAAGCTAAATGGTACTGAAATTAATCAGTCAGTGTTTCAGTCGCAGTAGTGTAACGTGTCTGTATTCTTAAAAGATAAGCCTTGGAAACTTGAGAACTGTTCTTGGGTATTACTAGAGTGGTTTTTGAGCAGTTAAACTGAAACAAAGTATCCAAAACCAGTTGATTCTCTGCCTTGAAGCAAATCTGTGTATCCTTCTTTGGCAGAGGAGGAATAAAAACACTTTGATGAAGACATTTGCTTATGCGTTCTGGCAAATGCAGAGATTTTTAAAGCAGAAGAGCCTAAAATGTTACGTATACAGGGAGAGAAAATTAACAAGAATGAGACTATAAAATGAAAGTCTTAACGGGATGAAAATTTGTCTAAAACATCCCAGTACAAGCAGGTTTTTTCATAAAGAAAATTTTCAAATCCCTGAACTACAAATAACTGTTGATTTTGCACTGATGTTAACTATGTAACTCCAGTATTTTTTTTTCAAACTTCTGTCAAATGGTCTCTGCTGATTCTCTGAACTGTGGACCTGATATAGTCTTGTGGTACTTTTGGAAAGAGAGGGACTCGATAGTGTGGAATAGGACTTTTCAGAGTAGTCAGGTTAGTACAAGTGGAAGCGTATTTGTTTCACTATCGGAGACAAACTCAAGGACAGAATTTTGTGTATGACTTGCTTCAGAGCAGATTAAGAAAGATTTAATACAGAAGCTGCAGAAATAGAGAGGAGGGATTTGTCTTCTGTTGCCTTTGAAATGCTGTCATAAGATGACTACCTCGTGCAATTATCCTCTCCACTCCTGTGGAAAACTGTTACCCACCCAATGAAAGGCACTGTCTTTCATGTAATTTTGTGCATAATTATGATAATCATGGATTGTATCTTTTTTTATTCAAAACTGACATAAATGCTACAAGAGTGATTTATGTAAGAGAGAATTGGTTACATTCTACCATCGTATACCGTGATGGCTTAAGTGAATTTTAAGTGAAATGTGAAGTATAAAAATAAGTGTATATATTTATATATATAACAATAAAGAGTTTGTTGACATTTTACTTGATGGTAGGTTGCTGTATGTTTATGCATCCATTGAAATTCTGTAAGCTCTTAGTCTTCATGCACAAAACAGATAGCTATTAATCAGTTTCACTTTTATTCATGCTGAGGCCAGAACTTCTGTATGACTCATGCTGTGCATTTGCCTTAAATATGAAATTGAGATTAGAGGAAGGTTGTATTAAATGCTGCTTCACAGCTGGATAAATTTGAGGACTACTGTTTCTCTTTCTTTTGTTTTTAGACAGAGAAAAGGAGATTTCCCTTCTGTAAACAAAGGGAAATGTTTAACAAATAAGTTAGAATGATGATGTGTTTCTCCATTGATAGTCTTTAATAACGGTCATGTGCATTTTAATGTAAAGTTACTGTTATCTGTGTAGTTCCATCCATAGTTGACTGCTTGAGCTCCATTTCTTTTATGTCATCAATTTCTTCTCCCAAAATACAAGTTTTCATAGTTTTGAGGAATATCTTCAGTTCAGTGGAGTTTGCTCCACTAGGCTTTTTGTATCTGATATTACTGTGGGGCTCAAGAGCACAAGCCAACCATCAATCTTGGGTTTTTTTGGCTGCATTTCCAACTGTGTTAGTGCTGGTTCATAGGCCAGTAAGTGTCAAGTTGTCAAGTATACAGAGAGAGTGGGAAGTGTGACAGGTGTGTTTTACTTTTCACTGTTTTTTATTTTATTCTTGCATATGTCTGTACTACAAAGAAATCTATGCCCACGTATTTTCATAGGGGCCAGTGTTTAGCTGTGTACAGCAATGAGAAACAGCTTGTAGAGGTACTACTTAGAGTTGCCAGGAAAATAGATCTATTTCTATTGCAAAAATATTTTCGTAGGTCAAAGGCACTGCATGAATACAGCAAATATTTTTACAGTGAAAATAAACAAGTCTGCATTTGTTTTCACCATTAACCCTTTCTTTACAAATGCATTCCCCACCCTGCTTCAATTCTCCTTGCGTGGAATGTTTCATTTATGGCTTTAGTCTCGTGATAATTCTTGTAGGTCTCTTCTAACTCCCTGGTATGGGAGCTTAATCAGTATCTACTTGCTGTTTGCACAGAAAATAAGTGGGTTTTTTGCTATCTAAAACTTTTTTTTAATATGTAAATAAATAATTTTTACAAGTTAAAACTCTGACTTATAGGATTATGTATTTTGCCATTTTGTCTTGTTCACTTGCTTAGTCACTTCTCTAGCCCATGCTTCCCAGAGACGCCTGCCAGAAAAAACCTGTACCGAATGAACTTTCCAAGTTTCTTGGATATGATACTACATATAAGACTGTGTGAAATGCAGTCTTAATGTGAACTCATTATAGGTTTTATTCCATTTATTCATCCTCATTATGGATACTTAGTTCAGTTATCTTATACTAGCATACTGTGCATTGTGGGCATGGTCTGGGAAGATTTTACCCTAAAAATAAGGCTTAAATATAAACAAAAATATAATTATACTGGTAAAAATCTGCAGCCATCCTTATTCCAATACAGATAACATTAGTACTGAAGTTAGTGGTTTATCTGCAATGTTTGCCTACCTGACTCTGAACTTGGATCCCTGAATTTAGTTAATATTCATGTTCAGGAGTCAGTAAGCTACAAGAAAGAAAAAGAACAGGTAGTATGATGGTAGGAAGATGTACATTAGATCCCAGATTTTTTTCCACATCATACCATAAATTTTGTGAACTTAAATACTTTCACAGTATTTTAGGCCATATGTCTTTAAGAGATTGTAACTCATACCATCATACTTCAGCTTTGAATTTCATTTGGTATCTCTTTCTGTATAGTGACAAATTTCTAGATTGGAAGTATTGCAACTGATTCCAGGGTACCTACATTTTGGTTTCCTATCAATAAAGTAATTTGTCTACATTTTTATTGCATGGCTTCCACGACTGCAAACCTGCCTTAGTTTTAGTAATTGGAAAACATTAGAAACGCCATTTGTAATGGTGTTCTAAGTTGATGCATGAGATGTTTAAAAAAAAAAAAAAAAAAAAAGGTATTAGTAAAATAGCTAACTTGTTTTTTTTGTGTAAAACTTGAAGTGGATAAATAATTATGGCAAAGTATTTTTAAAATGCTTTAAGTTACTGTAAAAGTTGAAAGTACGCAGTTTTATTCTTTCCACCTGTCTTTAAATAAATCAGAACTACAAAATTTGAAAATACTTTTTTTCCTCTTTTTATAAATCAAGCACAGTTTGTAGGCTAAAGCACATATTTTTAATTCTAGGTTACAAAGGAGGATTTCCAGACCTTTGATTACATACTTGGTATGGATGAGAGCAATCTAAGGTAATGTATGAAGAAATGGAACAAATTCATATGTATTACTTGTAGTGATGTCTCAAAAGTAACTTTAAAGACAGATGTCACGTTTTACTGCTTAGTTTGTCTTGGATTTTTTGGGTTTGAGTTTTGTTGTTTTTTTTTTTTTGTGTGTGTGTGTGTGTGTGTGAATAATATCCTAACCGATGGGTTCTTCACTTCCGAGTTTAATGAGCTAGAACTCACATGGTTTATTTGTGTGTTACATGCCACTCCACGATTAAGGACATGGCAATTCAGTATACTTTGTGCTGTAGATGTGCAGCTGGTGCCGATACAGTTAAGAATGAGGACATACTGTCTTGATCAAAGTGATGCATTTTTCTAATTGCATGAGATCTAAAAGACACTCTGGAAACTTGGAAGGGATTAACTATGGTGTGTTTTTTTTTCTTTTGTTTTGTTTTTTCCTTTTTTAATAGAAATAGAGTGAGCTCTGAAATAAGTAAAGTTGTTAGCTGGGGGAAATCTTATTTCTTACTGTTAGCCATGTTCTAATTAGGTCTGTCTCTGAGACAGTTTACACTTCAGAAAGATTTGGTGAAGTAGCTGCCTAGTATGAAAATGGCAAAATTTCTACTTAATTACATATATATTGATGATTGGGGTTAAGGGGCTGAGCTTTAATAAACTACAAGTGTCAAAGTGCTTGTAAGGATTATTGCTTGTAAAGTTAGTTTAAAAAAACCCAAATAAATAACCCCAAAACACCCCAACCAACAGCAAAACAAAACCCAAATAAAACTGTTAGTTGCACATAAAGACTTTTATGAGCAGCACCAGTTAACCGAAATAAGTATCGTTTTGTTGAATTTTCTAGAATGTGTTGAATGACCTCTCTTACACAGCCTGCACGAATGAAGGGTATATAGCATTTGGCTTCATTGCAGCGTGTCAGGCAAAGATGTGACTGGGCTTACTTCTATTTTCACTTGAATTCTTAAATGGAAACTTATTTCTATATTAACAATATATATGATATAAGCTGTAGAGCAGAAGAAATGCCACAACTATAACGGGGATAATGCTACTCCTATACTTAAGTTTCACCTTACACTTGCATCCAGTTCAGCCATTTTCCCTGGGCACGCCCATTCGTAGCACTGGGAGGGCAAACTGATTCCAGGTGTTGATGGAGTGCCTGTCATATCAGAAATGGAAGATTTGGGACATCCCTTTTCCTTAGTACCAGAGCCACCTGGCCCCCTCCTGTTCATTAAGTGGTATGCCAGAAGCCTTGAAGGAAATCGTTAGACTTTTTTTAATAATAAAAAGCTAGAGAATTTATTGCAAATCTGTAAATTTAAGCAATAACTTCTTAGTTGAAACAGGAGTCCTGATTTTATTCAAGGAAAAACAGTGTTGTGGTCTTACTGGTATTTCTAAACTATCTGAAATTAACTTCTTAATCATAATTCACTAGTAATTAGAATTTAAGTTCTTAAAACTGATTATACTTATCACTGTAAGTATTTACAGAGGTTTTTGCCCTTTTTTTTAATGCTGCCTAAGTAAAATGATGATTTGGTATGCAGATGTGAAATATCAAAAGAATTTAGTATGTTCTGGCTGTTCAGCATTGTGAAAATCGTAGTACTGAGCTGCTTGTAATCTGAAGATGATGAGAGGTACATTTTAACTGCATTTGGGGTAATGGGCAGCCATTTGTAAGTAGATGGGGAAAATACCATCTCAAAACCAGTATGTTTTATTAATGGGAGGCAGTGTAGAAGAAGGAGGATGTGACAACTGATGAAATGTTGTAGTATGTCAAAGGGAGGACAGGTCTTGCTTACCAATTTACTATTTTCTGTTAATTGAATGTAGTAGGACTTCACATGAGTTAGAGGCAGTGTTGAGCCAACTTGCAGCATACCAATTTAAAACGCCAATTTTGAACAGATGGGAGAAGCTTATTCATACTTCTGGGAAAATACTTAGATACTTTTCATAATTTTTGTTTAATACAAGCTAAAGATGACTATTGAAAGTTCTATTGATTAATTTGAGGAAGAAGTTGATGAACTGACTGTTATAAAGTTCTGTTAAGCCTTCGGTCAAGTGCCTGACTGCTTGTTTCTTCACTGAATTAAGTTTATGTTTATGTCCCGTATACTCAATTAAAAAAACCCCACATAACAAGAAACAAACGAAAACAAGCAGCAGCACAGAGACTCCACAAAACTGATTGAATCCAGACGCATATTATTTTCCCGTTCTCTAGAAACGGTCATGAGCATCTCATGCTGATGCCAAAAACGTTCTGAAGAAAAATTCATGGGAAAATTCTATTTTCTGTTTTACAGAGATCTGAAAAGGAAAGGCAACCAAGTTAAAGACTGCAAGGCCAAAATTGAACTACTCGGAAGTTATGATCCACAGAAACAACTTATCATTGAAGATCCATACTATGTATGTGTAAGAAATTCTTGGGGTGGCTTGATTAAAAATTGTGTACATATAGTATATAATATTTCCAGATCCCACAGTTGACGTGACATATAATAGATGTTACACAAAGCCAAGTGTTAACATAATTTTTAAATGACTTAACAAAACAATATAAATTGGGATAGGAAAGGAAAAACATGTCTTTATGCTTACAACAATTATTTAAATTTAAATAATGCAATGCAGCTATATTTCCAATATTGGGTGAAGCCCTGGTTGGTCAGCCCCCTTGCAAAGAGGATGTAATCAGGAAAGATAAAGACCAAGACATGGACAGAGAAGGTCAAAGAAGTTGAATAATGTCAGCCAAGAGCAATCAGATTAAGATTTTTCAGTTTAGGAAAGAGAAGTGGATGAAGATATAGTGGGGTTGTATAAAATCTTGATATCATGGGAAAAGGTAAATAAAGAATAGCTGTTCATTACCCAAGAAGTTAAGAATATCAAATGGCATTAGTGGGAAGCGGGTTCAAAAAACAAAAAAACTTTTAACTTTTTTTTTCCCCACACAGTGCTTCATAAAACTGTGAAACTCAACATGACAGGCTATTATGAATGTAAAGGGAAAAAAAAGGGGGGGGGGGGGAAAAAAAGGGCTTGTAAGGGCTCAAAAAGTGAATGGAGGAAGATGTGAAGGAAAGTTCATCCAGGACTGTTGAGTACAAAGTCACAGTGTTTGGCTGTGGAAATTCCTGAGCTGCAAAATCTATCACCAAGTATTTGTACTGTTCTTACTCTTCCCTAACGTCAGCTGTTTGCCATTACTTACAGCAGGAAACTACTTTGCAAAAATTTTTTGTTTGAACCAATATTGCTATTCTTACATTCTTTTTCCTCTGTTCTTTTCTAGGGGAACGAAAAGGACTTTGAAACTGTTTACGAGCAGTGTGTTAGATGCTGTAAAGCATTTTTGGAGAAACCTCATTAATGCTTCATCATTTTATTTCTAAAAGAAAATAATTAAGTTCTCCTGAAATACGTAAGGTTTACTTGATTTGTGTATTTAAATTGCAAAACTATTCCTCAGTAGGTTCAAAACTTTCTCATTTTAATTTTATGTTTCAGCTTTTCTGTCATCTAATTAAAAAAAAACATAGCAAAGTTTTAGTTGGGTTAGATGATGAACCATTTTGTCACACATCAATGTAATAATAAAGTCTATAATTCAGAATAAATTTATCTGTAAACTCCTCCAGTGCTTTCTCACAAGCACTGCAAAAGTAGCATCTTGCTTCTTTTTGTGCTGTCCTAACTAAACTGAGGTCTTCTCATTGTGCCCTTAGTGAATTAACTTAAATAAACTTTCAGTGGGAGTCTGCGAGATAATAGTTCATGTATGATAACTTAGGTGTGTCATCCTAGTGTCATTAAACAGCCTTTGGACTGAAGCTGCTTCATATTGAGCTTGCCAGGTTAAAAGAACTGCCTGCCCCTGGACAGGCATTGCTCTTAGCACTATTTCAAAGCTTAAACAAGTAAAACCTTCTGCGTGTGTCATTGGGATCCTGTGAAAATGTGGTTTTATATCCATTTCAATGCTCAATTATTCAAAAAAGAAATAATTTTTGTTCTAGTACATTTTTATACTAATTAAGAGGAACTTGATTCAGAAGTAGTGATTGATGTTAATAGGACTTCTCTGGCTGGTCTTCCTGTGGTCAGTTCCTAGCACACTGATACAAGTACATGTAACGTAGCATTTACTTCGAGGACAAAACAGGTCATCTTAAAAGCCTAAATGTGAATGTACGTTTTGTATCTCATAGTAGTAAAATACTCAAATCCATGCAATATAATAATATAATCCATGCCATAATGCAAGTTCCTATGTGGGTGTCAGACAGTATTTTCAGATTTACTCAGGAGAATGTCAAAAGTGTTCTCTTTTAGAGTATGGTTCAACCTGAAGTCAGTCCCTCTGTAATACAATACAAAGTTAACAGAAGGCCAGTAAGTAGAAAGTTCTGCTCTTGTACAAAAATTTATTGCTTTGTAAAAATCCATGCCTCTTTGTCTGAATGTTGGCTTTTATTTCTGCCTTATGTAACATAAATGTACTGAGATCAGTGATGTAACCAATACCATCATAACTTTCCTATTTTGAATGATACCAACATTGGTATGAACTACCATTACCACATTATCTGTAAAACTGGATCTATAAAAATTTGCTTTCTTATTTATTTAGTCTTGGTTTTGCCTCTGTCTGCCTTCCAAAGAGTAGACTCTGTATTTGTTACTCACTCTCCCTTCTGGGAGAGGGATACATTTCCATAGAGGATCCTGTTATTCCTGGGGAGGGAGGAATCCTGGTGTCACTCTGGGTGTGCTGCAGGCTGCACAATGGGGATTAAGTTTCCTGGGACTCCTGCTATAGGAGAGCTGTGTTTGTGTTAGTGAAGTTTATGTTTTGTGCTAAAATTTCAGTCAGACATAAAACTGAAGAACCTGCTTACAAAAAGGCAAGTGGTAGATGGAACGCTTCAATACAGAAATCATGATCTTTGTGCATTGCTGCATTAACAAGAGTTTTGACTTTTAAAGAACAAGCTAGGAATTTACAAGTTAATAGCTGTTTCACTTCAGGGACAAAGAGTAATACATACAATATTTCAGGTCAGATCAAGGACTGACTCTGGAAAAATTATTCTCCATTTCTTTTATGAATCCTTTGACAAATGAGGGAAAATGATGGGCAGTTAGGGACAAACCATCTTAAATGTGGTTTTGTGCACTAATCTCAGAAGTGGAAGTATTTAAGTGTAATCTAATGTTATTCTTTGCCAGAATTACCGTTTAAAATATTGCAGTGAAAGTAAAATAGCTCAGAAGATGGAGAACGTGATGGTTTGTGCTTTCCCATTTATGGCAGAGTAGCAATTGAACCTATAGTTTCCTACATATTACAGTAAAGATTTTAAAAGTCTTAAATCTTCATTTTTGAGCTGCCGGCATAACAGAAAGGAGATAAAAGGGTACAGTTGTTTGTTGTTTACCTTGACTAGGCTTGGGAATCTTCCTCTAAAGTGATACTAAGTCAAAACTATTTGTGTTAAATTCAGTTCGGATTTTAAAAGTTTCAGCCTTGGAGTATATTTTCAGCAAGTCATCTATTGTCTGAGTAACTAACCAGCTCTACTAGGAGGAAAAAGCGGATTGATTGACTTTATCCTTAGTGGGTTTCTTTTGGAGGAGGTGAAGGAGAGCACCATGGTATTTTTAAAGAATTTGTACAATACAAGAATACAGGAATCAGCTTCAGGAGGGGCAGTTGCATGGTACTGTTCTTGGGGTTAATACGCAAGTCATGTATCGTACGGATGACTAAGCTCTTACAGGTTTAAAATACCACTCATGAAAAATGGCAATGTTGAATGAAAAAATACAGAACTCATGACTCCTTCCCCCTCTCCCGCCCCACGTCTTGTTTTAGTTTAGGTAGTAAGCTTATATGTAAGATTAAATTAAAAAAAACTGCTGTGGTCTAGTTGTATCTTCTGTCAAAGCACGCTGACTTCTGCTAAACCTAGAGAAGACTTCCATGGGATTGATGTATTTATATTCATTTATTAAGTCATTAAGTTATAGAAAATTCCCTTGTAAAAAGGAAAATAGTAAAGTTTTTACCTAACCAGATTTCAGGTGTCCTACTACAAAAAGAAATAGGTATACTACTTCAGACTCCCATGTTAATTAGTATGCTGCGATCTGATTTCAGTGAGTGGAACCACAGAGAAGCAGAGAGTTGCACCTATGTCTACTGCGGATGAGGAGCTAAGTGAATCCTGTAGCAGTAGATTCTTTTACCAGTTTTTTGGTATGCATGTATTACTTCCATTGAGAAATGAAACTTTAGCATTTAGTCATCACTGAAGGCAAATACAAAATATGTACTTCTCCCTTACTAAATACAGCCATGTTCTAGGATGGGATTTCGTACCTCTGCCAGTTTTTTCTTCTAAAGAGCTAGATGCTGAAGGCTCTTAAGTGTGAATTTCAAGAATCCCATCTTCTAGCTATTTCTCAGGGTGGGGAGGGGTGTGTTTGGTCTTGTTTTTACATTTTGTGGTTTGAATTGAGGATAAAATGGAAGCTAAATGCCAGTACCTGAGCTTCATCTACAGATCACACATAAAAATTTTCTTCCTGTTTGAGCCATTTTATTATGACAACTGGATTTAATATCTGATTTAAGGAAGAAAGGGAAATGTGTATCAAGGTTTCTTGTGTAATTGTTCACTGACTCCTTAAAAATGTTATGATACTAAAATGATTAATTGGACATTTACTGACTATGTTGTGTTGCAGTTTCATGAACAGACTGCAGATTTTTTTTTTTTTTGAAAAGAAAATAAAACCCAAACAAACAGAAACAACCATTTGTCATAAAAAAGATTCAAATTTATAATGCTTTAGAGAACTGGAGCAGCCTTGTGGTCGGGGCAATTTGCAGGATTGGAACACACAGATCTGTCCATACTCACAAATCCATAGAGAGTGTCCAAATTACTGGATTTTTCTGAGGTGGGGGCAGCTTGCTTACTCCAGTGAACTCTTATTTTGGAAAGAGGTTTAAGTGTGCATAAATGATAGTAGCTACTGGGAGATAATCTTGTTTATCTGGATTCAGTGAACAGAAAGCAAACTGAGAACAACTTAATACCAAACACTTTATTACTTATGCTTGTTATTTACAGTATTTACATATTGCACGTTCACTGGAATGTTTTATACATTTATTATATAAAGTAAATTAATGGCAGCTTGTGTTTGTGTACAAAATCCATGCTCCACTGTCCCAAAAAATATGTGTACTTGGAATTACGTTCCTGTTTGTCATGCAATTTGTACTCCTAGGGTACAATGTGACCCCAATGCAAGTCTGTTTTAACCAAACTTTTAAAAAATTGCATAAGCATGAAGGATATCAAGTGACCACAACTACTGTGGAGCAGATCTTTAGTAGTTCTAGATATACAAACAAACATTCCTTAAAATTGTAGAATTAAGCAATAGAACATCAATTCTCTTGGTGAAATATTTGTGTTTACATAATTTTTGGCAGCATTACACATCAGTTGTAAAGTGTGTTTTTAAGTATGGAGCATTAAGTACTACTGGCAGTTATGCTACTGTAAAGAATGTCGATCTGCAAACTGTTGACAACATACAAAACGCATGTTAAAAGAATTATGGGAAGTAATCTGTCAATCTGCAAAAATAAATCTCTTGTTCACAATGGAATATCTTATAAAGGTAATAAGTTCTATTTCCCTGTTGGTTTCCAAGGCACTTCTCTTGGTTCTTGGTGTTTCTTTTCATGGTAATAACATCTGGTGGATTAAAAGAAAGAAGAAAATTGCCTTTCATCATTTTTATACTCACACACGTGTTCAAGAATGTATTTGTCATTCTGAAAATAGTAAATAAAACTGGAGAATTCAGTAATAACCTTTAGAGAGATCTAATAGTGCATTTCTGATTTAGCTCAGTTTAGTTCATATCAGCCTGACTGCTAAATTACTGTGGTGTTTGTTAATCAAGGCTGAAATTTTGCAAAGTGTCCCTTTTTGTGCTGGTTCATTTTAGGTAGACAGATTTGGAAAATACAGTTCTACCTATTCAAAATGTGCTAACAGTTATGTTTAGCCTGTTCCCTTGGGTGCAGCTGTGAAGTCAAAAAGTGAGTGAACCTCAAGGACAGTATTAACAGATTGCAAAATTCTGCCTTCATGTCTTGGTGTCAGGAAGGTGTTGATACGATGTCCAGTAATATAACTCTGTCAAGGTAGGGTTCGAAGGATCTAGGAAGTATTTGACGCTTCATTGGGCCCATTTGTGAAGAAATTTGAACTCATATAAACAAGAAACAAACAGAAGTAACTTTCTGAGATTCCGTCATGTAAATATAGCCCCTGG
Organism: Fratercula arctica; assembly: GCA_947846985.1. Lineage (NCBI taxonomy): Eukaryota > Metazoa > Chordata > Aves > Charadriiformes > Alcidae > Fratercula > Fratercula arctica. The sequence continues at coordinate 103,143,823 of CANTUZ010000003.1, forward strand.
GACGTGCAAACACTGAGGCAACACAAACTGACTAGGAGCTGCAGTGGTTCAACTTGCTACCCTTTCTAGTAACTCTTCCCAGAATAGTTTCTTGGAATGAAATCAAAACCATTTCTATGACACTGGTGTCAAAAACACTGATACAAAACTAAGTTTCCACATTGCTTAAGTAAGTATACTGCCTGCACTCTAGATATGTTAATTCAAAGGTTGAACAGTGAAGGTTTCCGTGACCCTTTAAGCCTTCTGAGAAAATGTAATGTAACCATCTCTGTGTTTACATATCTAGAAATCCATCCTCTGTCCAGTAACTTCGGAGTTTGTTTCCTGCAGCCACATTTTCTAGACAGGTCACCCGTCTAGCATTGAATGCTGCAAGTCTGTCTACCCAGTTTCATGTGTTTCTAAGACAACCTGTTAATGCCCTTATTTTGAAGTAAATAATGCACTATGTCTCATTAGTCAATAGGAACCGCACGGGTGAAAAACACCGCTTTTACATGAACAGATTCAGATGAAGCTTGTGTTTCTCAGATACCAAAAGTCCATGTGGGAGATAAAAAACAGTAGTTCTCTGATACTAGATTTCTTCTGATGTCATTTTTCACAGTTAAAACTTTCATATTGTCTGTCTGAACAAATCTAACTGTCTTCCCCATGAGCAATGGGAATGCTCTGATATTTTGAGGTTCTCTACATTTTCTACTGCTTAAGTATAATTTGTAATAGGATCATTTGAATGCAAAGTCGGTCAGACTTGACATAATCCATTGGAAATCAAGCTATCGGGGCATACAGAAATACTTGTTAGTAGTATTTAAACGTATTTAGTTTTGCTATTTTTTTAAAGCTATTAGGAAATGTAATAATGTTACAGAAAAGCTTAATGTAATTTAGGTTTTTTCTGGCTTTGCAGATAGGACAAATGCTTTTTTTTAATTTTTTTTAAATAGTCTTCCTTAGAGGGGAAACTGACATAAATTCTCCTTATCTTGCATTTTCATCTAGCTTATTTTCTGTATGCGTGCCTATACTGTAGCCTATTTAAGCTGTGATGTTTAAAAACATTAACATGCCTTTGGTTTGATCAGTGTGTGGTACAACTGACAAGTTAAGCACTGAGAATTTAATAAATACTTTTTTATTACTAATACTAATGGGAATATGCAGCTCTCTGAGGGTGAAAAACTGGAAATGGATAGGATGCTCATTTGTCTTTTGTATGGGTATCTGATCAAAAGCTGTGGGTCTTAAATTCCCAGTGCTCAGCTAAACTGCGTTTTCAGAAACCTTTGAAAAGGCCCAGGATTTTTAGCATTGGTCAATCTGTTGTACTTCTTTTATTTCACATAGTCTACATCGTATGCATCAGTCTAGGAAAATTAGACTGGAATTTAGCTGAAGGATGGCAGGTAGTCTTAGTAGAGATACTGAATACTATTTGACTACAGTCTGTTGAGAACACAGGTAGCTGTACAACTTCTTTCTCCACTTGCATTCAATTCTTAGTTCTCCTTTGCTAATGCAAAGAAAAAAAAAAGACTAAAACAGAACACAAATCCAGCCAGCAATAGCTGAACTCAACTTGTGTGAACACCCAGGTGGAAGTCTGCTCTAAAGTGACCATCAGATCACAGAGATGCACGCATTGAAGATGATAAAGTTCTTAATGTTACACCTGGTGTTGGCCAGAGATCCCACAGTAAGGCAAACTCTGATTTGCCTCTTAATAGAATTGGACTATGCCACAGCAGTAACCATGTACATTGGCTGCCTATTTAATCCAAAGTTCTGATAAATGTCTTAAATTAGTTACCTTGGGAACTACTTCCTGTCACCAAGTAGAGGGGATTGAACCTGTCATGGAAAGTTGTATATGATGGATCAAGCTATACTTCTAGGAAAAAAAGGGTCTGCCTTCTCTGAATAATATGCAAAACCCACATCTTAATTCCACCTTCACTATGAAATTAGTGTCTGACATTTCTTGAGTGCACTCAATGTTAGTCTGAATAAGAAACTGTGCAAGTAAGAAAGCAGTTAAGGGCTGTTGTTTCCATTGTTGCAAAACTTAAAAGCCCGATCATTATTCTGGTTTAAGAATAGTTTTAAATAGTGGATATATAATACGGTGTACAGGAATAGGGTATTTAGTGTGGTATTTCAGTTTTCTCTTTATGTATTTAAAGTTTCCAACTTCATCTTGTATTTTCAGCTTTTTTACCACATGTGACTAGTATGGTAAATACATCTTGAGGAGTTTACACAGATTTTTCTGACTTCCGAAGGAAATTCTAGTTATCAGTGTGCTTTAGCTTATTAGGAATTTTATAAAAAAACTTGACCTTCTTACGTATGTATTTTTATTCTTGCCCTATCGTATACTTCAAGCAAGAAATACTGTTTCTGCTGCTTTTCCTTCACATATTGTTAATTATATCTGCTTCTCTAGCAAACAAGCTACTGGTAGATTGTTTTTAATATGCTTCCTATAGAATATAAAGCTCATTTTCTGTGCTTAGCCTGAGATTCCTACTACTTGCACTAGTCTTGTATTTGTTAGTATAAAACTGTTTGTGTCCTTAGTTTTATTTCGTTCATTGGAAATAACTGTAGAAACTTAAAAATACATAAATACTTGTCAGTACAGTAATTAATAGAATTCTTTAAAACAGAAGTCTGTAATCATGCAGTCCTTAGTCCTTGAACTACTCCTTGTGGTACACGGAGGTTTGAAGCATACATTACGAGATCAGTGTTGGTCTCTAGCAAACTTAAAGAGCAGGTAATGGGAAAGGGAGGGCACCAGCAGTAGCACCTGCAGTTTTCAAACAAAAGCAGTAAAATCTGTATGACTGTAGCCAAAGTGATTGTGACAAACGCTGCCAAAGAGGCCAGATTTTCTTTTTCAGATTCATCACAATCTGTCACAAGATCTGAATTGGGAACTTGGAAGTAAAGACTTCAGGAATCTTGTTCCTGACATTCCTTACCTGCTGCAGATATAGACAACATAATGGTTGTTGGATGTATCTGCATGGAGTGGAGCAAAGCAAGCACGGAGTAGGGGAACTATTGGGAAACTGGGAGAAAAATGAGGCTGAAGGACAGGACAAAAAAGAGCATCAGAGATGGGACTGTAGCATAGCTGTGTTGAACACGAGGAGGAGAAGGTACTACAGAATAAAACTAGTCAGAAATTGTGCTGGTGGCAACCAGGGAACATGGCCTGGGTTGCTGACTGGAGAGAAAAAAAAGAAGGACTACTGAGTGATGGGGTAGTACAGATACGCTGCTCTGGCCTCGTCTGGCCTCACTCCTGCGATCTCAACAAGTAAGAGGGCTATTACTGGGCCCCTGCACTGCTTATATCTGTGCGACAGGCAAAATGTGAGCATACACTAAAAAAAGAGAAGAGAGAGCCCGGTGTGGTATGTGTAATAATGTGTACATACGAGAAAAAAGTGAAGTCTCTATAAAACACATTGTATCACACACACATACACCTCTCTTAGGTATGTCCTGGGATAGTCCTAGATGCCTAATTCCTGGTTTTGAATCTTATTTTCTTGTTTATTCTTAACACTGAGTTTCAACGTCTTGTGTGCTTTAAAGCTCTGATAGTCCAAAATGCATTTTAAGTACAAATAAAAACAAAGTCTATCCCTTTTTTTTCCTTCTCCCCAAATTGATCTCTAAACATAGACAGATCTGAAAAATGCAACAAAACCACTAGTTTGCGGAAGTATCAAAGAGCAATAATTCAGCTATAGCCCAGCCCACTCACAAGCCTCCAATGAAACAAAAATCAGCTACCGACCAAAACAGAAAATCTGATTTGTTGGGGAAAGTAAAAGTATATGTGTCAATAATTGAGAATGTGTTATTTTACTAGTTTATAATACATGAGTTTAAAAAGATTTTTTTTAAATGTATTTTTCATTACAGTTAATATAAATGGTCAAATTCTGCTTGTGAATTTAGACCTTTGCAGAGTAGTATCACATAAGAAATTTTTGTTACCCAATATTCAGGAGTTAGTCTGAGCTTCAGAAGGGATACTAACTAATAGCCTTATGGCAGAAACCAGAAATGTTTAGCTATTGCCTAAATAAACTCTTGGTACACTAGAGAGCCATCTTAAGTAAGAAATGGCTTTGAATTCTTGTTTTGCTATGTATAAGTGGTGCTATGTTCAAAACTTTGCAACTTCTTGCAAACACCTTGTACCAATGATAACTATACACTGTAGAGAAAAAGGATGATTTGATAGGTGGAAAAATACAAAAAGAACCCATTTTTCTCCAGTGCAGTTTGTAAAATGATGAAAACAAATAAAGCCTGTTCTATGAAAGGGGATGTCTTACCCACCCAAATTAAGCTGATGCAGTGGAAAAGCTTTGAGGAGGAAGGATGCTTAATTTTATGGAGACACCTGTGGATCTCAAGGCATATATGGTAGAGAACAGTCTACTGTTCTATTAGTAGAGGCTGCTTAAGAGTGCTGATACTCTTAATGGCTTGTGTCTGTGTGGAGAGTAACGGAAGTGGAGGCTTGTTACTCACGTTGAAACACGCCTCCTAGTTGAGCAAAGGAGTTGTTTGGCAAAATGAGATGGACTTTTTTAAAATAGACTCCCAGCTTGAGATGCGAACTACTTAAGTTACTGTTCCTTCATATGATGAGTTTGTGTTCACATGACTGGGTGTAAAGGTACAGATAAAACTTTCTAAGGAAAGGGAGAAAAGAATTCTCTACTATGATGCATCTGCTTATTAGTATTGGTAATAACATTATTCATCTATCTTTCACAGGTGAGTATCATCTAATAGCTAATTTGTTCCTTGCTTTCTGGATTTTGCAATTGGCAGGTTGAATCCTTAGCATTTCTCCTAGTTTGATCAGAAGATTTACCTATTTACTAGCTTTTATTTACTCTAATACTATATGCAATTGTTTCCATGATTCCATCCCTGAACATACATGTATGGATAAGATTCCTCTCCATAGCTGCATGTTTCAAATTGAGGCAGCAAGAAATGTAACAGTTATTGGGCATTAGAAACATTCTGTGTTGAAGCTGGGCTAGTTTACATTTATTTTAGGAAGTCAGATGGAAAATACTTATGAAATGTTGAAGAATTTAGCATAAAGTCAGTCTGCTGAATTATATCTAATGATTTAATATATTACTTCTGCCCTTGCTGTTAGAAAAGTCTTTTCCAATGTCTAGCTGGAATCCTCTCTTCTTGCAAAGTTAAACAAATTATCTCTTATCTACACTGGATAGAGAGAATGGCTTGTAGCCACTTTTTTGGCTAGCACTGAATAGCTCTATTATGTTTTTGTGCAGTCGTCTTTTCTTGAGATTAAATAATCCCAATTCCTTTTAGCTGTTTTCATAAACTGAGTTTTCTAGGTCTCTGGTCATCCATGTTGCTCTTCTTTGGACTCTTAAAAGAAGCACCGATGTATCTTCATGGTGTCCTTAATTAAATACAGTATTCCAGCAACTGTGATTATTTCAGGTGCTTTATAAACAGTGTTTCTATTTATAAATTCCAGTATGGTTTTTGTCTATTTTCAAGCGTGACATGGTTGACACGCTCAGTCTGTGATCCACTACAGCCCCTATGTTTTCTACAGATCTGACTAGTTATTCACAACTTGCCATGTATTTCTGCAGTTGATTACTCCTGCATGACTTCATAATTCTGCTCTTTCCTTTAAATTTTGTCCTATTTTTAGACTATTCAGCTGATTTTCCAAGATTGTTTTCAGTTTCAAGATTGTACTCTATCATGATTGCTTCTTCTACACTACTGTCGTCCATAAATATACTGTCTTCTAACGCTAAAGATATTAATGAAAATATTGAACAATACCATACCCAAAATGAAGCAGTGTGACTCTGCTCAATACATTTTTCCAGTTTGACAGTGAAGAACTAATAACTTACTTGTTTTTTTCTAGCCATTTTTACATTTATCTTGATCACGTTTCCCTACCTCGCTTGTGAGAATGCCATGCAAAGTAGTGTCAATGCTTTAAAAAAGTGAACTAAGATGCTTAATATTTATTGCTTTTTCTCACTGATTCTCTCCACAAGATGTGTATTTTATCACTGAGTTAAAATGTCTTGGTTTGACAGCATTTCTTACTGACAAATCCATATGGGTTATTATTTATCCCTTTGTCAGAGGTCACATTATTTGTCTCAGGTGAAGGCTGAGGACAGAATGTAAATTAGTGCTTTTGTATTCTTATGTTGTCGGTTTTCTAGAAATACAGATAGTTTGTAAGTACTTTTTTGTTTCGTTGGTTGGTTTTTTGTTTTTATTTTCGTGCATGGTGAAATTCCCAAAGTATTTGTGGGAATTAGAGGTACATCCAGGCAAAAAGGGAGGGAATAAACCCATAGACATGAGACGTGAACACAATGAAAATCCCAGGAAATCCCAGTAGTTTAAAGTTAGTTTATCAATGCTACTAATAATACATTTTAATTGAATTGCTATAAAAGCACCTGCAACCTATCTGCATTTATAAAGCTTTCATGTGTATAGCTATGTATATATTAACTCATACTAAAACGTACACCATAGATCCACAGCTGCACACATCAAAGGGCTGCTGCTGCCAATACAGGCAATTGTGTACTGAGTCAACTCTTGAAAAATAAGCTACAGCTGTTGTAGTTTTTTTTCTATAACAAATTCACTATCTGCTAACTGTCTGCTGCTATGAATAATTCACAGCTGATGCACATGGACTTTTATATAATGACTTCCAGTAGGGGGTACCCTTTATTTATCACCAATATTTGCCAGATTAAGCCAGTTACTTCAAGGGGAATAAGTTACTCTGGAAGGGGAATACCTTAGCAAAAGGACAACTGTTACTACCCTCCCATGAATTTTCATGTACAAAACACAAAATCCACTGCTTTGCTATGCAGTAGAATGTCATTACAGCTATGAAAAAGCTTACCTTTATCCTTCCATGCACATTGGGCTTACTGCCAACCGAGTAAGAAGCCTGGCACATCTTTTATAGTCTGTCATGAAAAAAGAGCATAGGTTACTAAAGCAACCACTTTTGCTTTTAAAAATCAAAATTGGTAACAGTGTGCAAATTATTGTCATAATAAAGTTCAGTGAACGCCTTAGCAACAGAAATCAGCTCCTTAGACTTAGAAATGGAGCGTGTAAAAATTCTGTAACTGAGAGTCTTGCCTAATGGCACGTGTAACTCTATGCAACTGATTTCTGCATATGTACTATCTAAACAAATAGCATGAATGTGCTGGGAGTGTATGTATGTGTGAAAATGCATACATCTGTGTCTGTGCTTAAACGTGGGATCTAAACATGTGGCTGCAGTATTTCCATACTAGAGGAAGAATAAATAGCACTCATCCACCTTTGAAATGCAGCCCTCAGTGAGCAAGTCTATCAACTTGATTCAACTCCAATAAATTTTCTTCCTGGAAAAACTGTGAAATTAGACAAGTAACATCTCCTAGTCATAGGAATGTTAAGTCCAGCCTGAGTAGGTGACCACATCATACAAATTCATTCATAACTGTATGGAGTTTCATCTTAAAACTAGTAAAATTGTTTTTTCTACAGTGGTCCTATTGTTAGTAGTACTTATTTTAGGTACCTTCTGCATTCATAATAAGGGTCAGAACCAATTCAAAACTACAAAATTAATCAAGATTTTAACATGGCAAACTGAAAGCGAATTTTGTGCAAGCTGGTTATGAACAGAGAGCAGAGTAAATGACTTTTTAGGTGCCAATGCTGTACAAAGTACTAGAAGGTATGCCAACTAAATGCTTTTGCACTGACTACCCCCATGCTGCAGCATCACAGATGCTTTTAATTTCTTCGTTGTTTCGCCTTTGAATTTCTACATAGATTTCTACCTGAAATCAGGGTATTATCAAAAGGTAACATCATACTATGCATGAAGAATTGAAGCAGGTTGTTTACCTCATTTTCCTAGAAGAAAGTTACTTTAAGGAGACGCTAGTCAGTCCAGTCCAGTCCGGTGACTGATGTTGATTTTCGTAAGGTGTTATTTCATTAATGAGAAACTACATCTCATGTTTCCTAGAGATGCAATGTTACAATCCCTAACTCACACCACAGATATGCTATAATTGCCATTCATACTAATACCTCCATTATCCAGGCATTATGTTGATGGGTATGTCACCTGTCAGGAGGAAAAGGCTAATGCAGACTGTAATACCAACTAGTTTTTAGCTTCACAGCTTGGAGTACTCATTAGTGCTGAGTCAAATGATGTTTGTGTTGTGATCCTTAGGAAAAAGGTAATTTGCTTGTTCAAAACAGGCTAGTTACAAACAGCTTCCATCTCCATCCATGTAAATGGAATGTAATCTGGTTAGCCATTATCTATAAATCCTTGTCTTTCGAAGGTATTCCTAATCTGAAGCCTTACAAATAGGGAAAAAGTCTGCAATTCTTACCAAATATGCCTCTAAAATATATTGGGCTGAAATATTTATTAATACTTGAAACTTGGAATCTGTAACTCTTGTTTCTATTCCCAGCTCTGCTACTGCCCCAACTGGTTGACCTCAGACAAGTAAAATAAAGTGTGCTTCCATTCTGAAAAGGCTGAACTAAAATAGCATCTGCTTACTCAACAGGTCCACCTCAGTATGAATCTGGAGTCACATCTACTGACTGATAAGTGTCAATGTTTGATTTTATTTTTTCTTATTCTCTGTGCTGCTAAGACTGATGAGGTATCATAAGCTGAATTTGTCTATTTGTGTCCATCGGCACTTTTTTTTTTTTTACTAAGCCTTAGGAAGTTACACTTTAGTAATTCACTGAAGACAAGGGCTGCAAAGATTTACTACTGTCAACACCACTGGTAGACTGGTAGCTGAACAGTCAAAATATGTTCTACATAAATAATCAATGAAAAGGAAAGAGCCCCACCTGGATTTCTGATCCTACCTTGGATTTGCAGCACTAGAAATGAAATACGAGAGGTTTGTGAGAGGAGTCATGTGTTCCTATGAAAAGCAAACACCTTTGGTTTGGAACCGAAGAGGGATATACATCAGTACCTAAGGAAGCAGCGTTTACAGCCGTTCTACACAGCGTATTTGCAGTGAAAAAGTTGTGTTTTCATTTTCCTCGCTGTAATGCTGATGCTGCTCTAGCAACGCTGTAAAGCATACTTAGTACATTATAGAGCACTCCAAATTCTTCATTGCAAGGAATGTATTCTAACATTGTACCACTACTGGTACCTCATAGAGCTACTAAATTTTAGAGTCTTCTGTAGTGTTATGCAAGTCTCTGGTTTTGGCACTTACATGCTGGGATGGTGCAGTCCCTTGTATTGTGATAAAGCCGATGAAAGTGTTTACTACATTTTGGGCTAAAGTAGAGTGGACCTGCAATATTAAAAAAAAAAAAAGTTATGAATGAGCGCAGCTCACAGGAAGAGTAGTGCAGCTTATGGTATGTATGTGAAATGATGGATACCAATGCAAAATTAAAACATACCTGTTAAATGCTTTAAGAACTTGTCTTTCATCCTCAGATCTCTGGGAACTATTTCTGTTGGACAGAAAAGAGAATAGTCATTCTGCGGCACTGGAGCTATGCTTGTCAAGCATAGTATGAGGAAAAGGAATAAACTCTGTCCAGCAAACATCACCACTATGCCCTGACAGATGCACAGAGATCAAAAGTCCTTTGCATACAGTAGGCCAAATTGCAAGCATTTGTTTTACATAAGAAGCCACTGCAGCATGCACTGTGAAACACACTGTGATGATGAAACAAGTAATGTCTCTTAGGTGTGCAGTCATTAACGATGATGACGATTAACTAAGAGTCAGATTTTAGCTCTCTATAAATTACATTGTCAAGTTTGCCTAGATTTAAATTCTTCCAGAAATTTTAGTTCATGGTTGCTCAGAAATGGCATATTCCGCTAATGGTAAAGACCCAAAGACATATTCAAGTTTGGGTTTGTGTCTTCTAATTCTCTTATGCAAATGCATCCACTCTTTTGTCACAGATATGTTTGTACAAGCACTGTCCTGTTGTAATCGTGAAACTGGATTGATCTCCTTACAGGAATCTCTCCCCCCCCGCCCCAGCAGTAAATAAAATTCACAGGAAATGATCCCAAGCAAATTGCTCTCTTCTGGCTCCCTGTGTTTGTGGTTTACCGCTTTGCGTTTTGTGTTCAGCAGATGGCAAAATGAAACTGGTTTACTGAAATCCATTTTAGCCCTAACCCTTGCTTGTGTCTTCCTGATTTACAGCTATCTTTGATTGCTTTCCGTTACGAACTCTATGCTGATAGCTTAGTGCTGATTGTGTATGATACACTACGTGGTGCTTTATTTATTTGACCATAAATGCCTGAGCAGCCTTTTTCATTCCCCTGGCACCTCTTATCAGATATAAAGCAAAGAGCATTTCCATCCAGATCTGATTCACTTGTGAGGTTAGACACTTCTCGAAAGTCATTCTTCATTTACTTCTAACTTTAGTCAGTGTAAGTAAAATTGACCGTATCATATTTGACCTAATTATGTCATGAAGAGCATTAAAAACACACATGCTTCACTCAGAAATTTCCCATGGGACAAGCTCACTGGGAAAGTGATGCCAAAACCAAAATGAAAGACTCTAAGCAGTAGTTCCTTTTCAGAGTTGCTGGGAATAACTCCATTATAGTAACAGAATGAAAAATCCTGCTTAGGAGCCAATGACACCACAACCAACTAATCTGCTCTGAAGTAGGTTTCTTATTTACATAGATAACTGTTCATCACAAATCAGATGTTTTGCACCAATATGCTGATGTAGGGTGGCCAAAAACTGTGCCCATGTTCCACATGGAGATTTAGAGTTGTGCAGATCAGGGTTCCCTGCTTCGTCTGCCCTCCTTAACTTTTCACCATTTATAAAACAAAATGTTCTCACTATGCTGATCTTAAGTGGAACAAAATTGTCTTCCTTTGTATATTCATTAATCACCCAGATGGAGAAGTAACATTTTCATGACAACCACCAACAAATGCAAATCATGAGGATATTTGAATATGAATGAAAATGAAGAAAAGGTACAGTGAAGCTTTATGAGATCAATAAAGGCAAAATAAATAGTATACTAGCAAAAGGAAAAGCAGTTTGGAAAAAGGTGAGTGTAGACATCTGCTGGAAAATATTCAGAAAGTCACTTTCAGTAGGAGGGGTAAGATAAGCAGTAGTAATACTGTAGGGGGTTGGGAGTGACAGTGAACAGCAAATTAGACAGCAGCAGGAGAAGCTAAATCAACTTTCAACAGGACGCACGGAAACTGAGCGGTATCTATCCATCACTGGGTGACTCGGTACAACTGCTTCCACGCTGCTCTATACAGCCCTGCACCTCTGACAAACCAACCTGGGCTTTCACTCGACGTCAGAGAAGAGACATTCAAATGAGCAGAAGGAGGATGGCAGGGGTTGTCCCAAAGTAATCATAGCTTCTACAGTGACAGAGGAGTACTCTGTTTCAGATCCCCGGTATTTCAGAGGTACTACCTCTGGAGTACAAAAGGGATTAACTAAAGTTTAATGAAGCCGAGCTACAGGAAGGACTTCTAGAGGTGAGATCTATAAGGACATACTGAAGTCCTGCAGGGGAATTCTTGCTAGGGTCATTTCCACACAGCAGTTAAATCAAGCACATTTTAGGAAGTGGTTAACTTCCAGGAAAAAAAGCATTTTCATCCCTCATTTCTTTGATTTCAGCCTATTTCAGTCTTTTCCCTTATTAATAGGTTTTGTTCAAAGCCAACAGAAAAGGAAGTCAGACTTCAGTTGAGCACATTATCCAGAGACAAAGACTCTGAGATGTGAACGAAGTTTTTCTATTCCAAATTTGCCAGCTGTGTCAGTTTCTGATACCAAAAAGAATCTGCAGGTATTTGAGCGGTGAATTCTTGATATAAAATTAGTAACCTGATGTGATGTCTGATTCACCAAGGCACCCTACAGAAAAGAAAAGATCTCCTAAGCCATGGACTGTGACTTACCAACTCTCTGCTCATCCTGGTATCCTCCGTAGTCGGCCACTTCCCTTCGATCTAAGTTATAGTCGTGCTTGGAGAAGTACTGCACCCCACTGTCCTTCTCCAGGTGGTATCTTTTCAGTTCCTGAATGATCTCCATGATCAGATTTAAGAGACTTTGCCTGTCCTTCAAATCAGCGGAGTCAGTTTTCTCTTTGCAATATCCTGCCGAGAGCATTAAGAGCACCAGCCCCAGCAGCCCAGGAGACCTCAGTCCACTCATTGCAGTCTGACCTGAAGGGCGCACGAGCAGATGGAAAGGAAGGATCCGCTGCTGTGGGAGTATTTCACTGGAAGAGAAAAATGGGGGTGGGTCGGAGGTGGGGAGACTCGCGGGGGTGAAATCGGGAGGAACATCACAGGAGGGATGCGCGGAGACCGCTTCGCAGCTTACACAACGCGGGGGGGAGCCCGGCCCGCTCCAGCAGCCCCGCCGCCGGGCTGCGGGGGGGTGGGGGGGGGTGGGGGATCGCCGCCGGGGGAGCCCCGCTACGCCCCGCTCAGTCGCCGCGCCCACCCCCGGCGGAACCCCCTCGCCCTGCGGGCTGGCGGAGCAAACCCTCGCTCGCCACGGGCCAGCGGCGCGCACCGCCCCGCCTCGCCTCGCCCGCGGCCGCGGAGCGCGGCGGAGGAGCGGAGCAGGGGCCAGGGGCGAGAACTTTCCCCGAAGTTTTTTTTTTGCCGGAGAAGCGCGGCGGCTGCGCACCGAGCGAGCTCCCCCCAACTCCTCCGCCGCGCTGCGGGGCTCCGCGCCGGGGCTGCGGGCAGGAGCGGGGGTACGGGCGGTGCGCGGCTCGGGGTGCAGCCGTCCGTGGGCAGGGCACGGCAACGCCAGCCTGTCCCTTCTTCTCTGCCCTTCTTCCCTCCCAGCTCGGGGAAGGGGCGCGGGCGGCCAGGGCCACCTCCGCAGGGAGCGGCGGGGGACGCTGCCTCATCCCCGGAGCCGCTCGCGTTCGGACGGCTGAGTGCCCCCCTCCGCGGGCTGCCGGGGGCGGCCGCCCCACAGACGGGGCTGCCCGTGGCGGCTCTCCCCCGTCAACTTTGGCGGGCTGTCACCGGCGTGGCCCCGCCGCTGCCGCCGCGCTCCGAGTGAGCGAGGGGTGGGGGCGTGGGGAGGGAGACGGGGGAGGAAGGAGGGTTGCCGGCCCTTGTCGGCCGCTTTTACCTGTCTCTCCGTCCCAGCAGCTGAGGTATCTTCCCCCCCCGGGAGCCGCTCCCCGGCTCTCCCCGGACGGCAGCAGCCCGCAAGCGGTGGGGAGTCCAAGTTTTCCCGGCTGGCCCTCCCGCCCCCCTCCCGTCCCTGCGCTCCCGCCGTATCCACAAACTACTCCATCGCCGCCAGCCCCAGCGCAGCCGCTTATATAGGCTATAGGATGGACATGAGACGGCAGATAGTATCGACTTGGAAGTGGGTGGAAAACAATAAAAGTCCACTTGGCAACCTCGGGAGCGTCGCTGCTTGCACAAGCCCCCCCTTTCCCGCCCTCCCTCCCGCCCCGGTTCCCCCCCCCCCCGTCCCTCCCCCTCGCTCGGCTCTCCCGGGTAGGGCTCAGTCACTCCTTAGCTTCTCTCCGACGTAAGGAGACGGTCCCAAGTGTGTGTGTGTGTGGAGTGGGAGGGGGCGGCGGCGGGAAGATGGGGCCGGGGGGGGGCCGGACGCGCCTCGCCCGAGCCTTTAATTAGAAACGCGCTGAGGAGCCTCTGAAATATTCATGGCCTTGGCGCGGCTGCCCGTGAGGCGGGTCCCCGGCCCCGCGGCCGCAGCCGCAGCCGCCGCGCTCCCCGTCGCCCCCCGCGGAGGGCTCGGCTGGCGGGGGCGGGCGGGGAAGCCGCCTGTTTACCGGGAACTCCGTGCCCGGCTGCGGCGGGGAAGGGGAGGTGTTGGGGCGGGGGCGAGCAGCCGGGGAAGAGGAAGGCTATTTTCTGCTCCCGCCCGACCGGGAAGCCGGCGGAGAGAGGTGGCTGGAGCGGGGTCTGGGTGGAAGAGGCGGGCGTGTCGCCTTTCTCGCCGGTTCTTGGCAAGGGCAGTCCCGGGAGGGGAGTGGGGGGGGGGGCGGCCGAGGCGGCTTCCTGGGCTGTCGGCGCGGCGCTGCCTGGAAGGGCTGCCAGCGGGGCCGGGTAGGGTGAGGAGGAGGAGGAGGGGGGCGAAGGCAGCGCCACCGGTTCCCTCAGAAGAGGTGACAGCCCAAGCGATGGGGAGGTGCTGGCGAGGGGCGGCGGAGGGCGAGGGGGGGAGACAGCCGCCTTGTGCTTCCCTGTGAAAGCGAGACCCCTCCGGCGAGAGCCACCCCCTCCCCGCACACATCGCTCCCCAAAACAACCCCTTCTCAGCCCAAACTCCCCGCTGCGCTCCCCGCCGAGCCCCTCGGAACGCGCGGGGCGGCGGGTGTGTGTGTGTGAAACACGATCCGGCTGAACTTTCCTGTTTACTTTTGACTGTGTGGATAAACCTCTCCCCTTGGCAGCCGCGGCGGGCAGAGGCGGCGCTGGATGGGATCGCCTGCCGGCCGCCCTTCCCCAGCCCCCCGAACGGCGGCGGGATGGGAGCGGCAGACGCTGGGGAGGTGGGGGACAGCGGCGGCCGCTCCGCGGTGCGCGGTCGGTGGCGGCGGGCACGGCCGCCCGCACGGCGCGGACAGGTAGCGGTTGCGTCGCCGGCAGCGGGGACAGCGGCCCCCGGCGGCCGCTGCCCGGCCTGGGCCCGGCGCCGCCCGCCCGCCCGCCGCCAGGCGGCGCTGAGGGGCGCGGCCGTTGGGGCCGTTAGCGGCCGTTAACGATCGCCCCCGCCGCCCCTCAGAGGAGGCGCCGGGCCGGGGCAGCCTTGCGGGCAGGGCTGATGCCAGCTGTCAGCCAGAATGCAGGAAAAAAGGGTGATTTCTGTTTCGCAGCGCTCCCTGTACCTCCCTTATGGTATGCGCTTGTGTTCCCTCAGTACTACTGTGTTATGTTTACCTATATTATCCGACTGATCTTTCCTTTGAAAACAACATGCGTGTATGTCTGTTGCTACAGAAATCTTAGCCCATGCTGTCACCATGAAGTTACTAAAAAAAAAAAAAGGGAAAAAATACACAACATGATGAAGAAAGATACCCAGAGGCAAGACTGAGCAAGAACACTTTGTCAGGAGTCCAGAATCCTTCTTCCTCTTTGGCTTCATGGCTTGTTTCCAGTCACCTTAAGTCTCAGGGGAAAAAATAATTTGAACAAGCAGTTCAACAGTGAGAAAGAATGGCCCTTTGCATGATATAACTTGGTATGGTGGTATTTACTAGTTAGTCATAACAAATATTGACATGTCAGCGTCACTTAATGGAGACAGGGAAGATGGAAAATGAGCCAGGTAGTATAGAGCTTCGTGTTCTGTTTCTGTGATTATATTTCAAGTAGTCCTTTACCCAAAGTAATCTCTTTGGAAAAAGGTAGGTAAAGCTGCGGAACTGAAGGAGGTGTTCAGGAAGTCAGCTAAACACCTGGATGGATTCTCCCCTAGCTCACAACTACAATTTCTGTGTCATTTTTGGTCACCGTCCCGTGAGGAAGGAGCAGCCTGTGTTTTGACTACACACCAGTTCAACTCGGGAACGTCAGGCTGTGTCTTTCCTAGTAAGTTAGATGTACCCAGAGATGTCATGTCTGGCATGGAGACCAGCTATCATGAATGATCTGAGAGTTTTTGAATAATATGGTTTATGTAGCTCTTCCTTTCAAGGATACAGTGGACATTATCAAAAACTCTGCATTAATCCCTCTTATGAGGTAACTAACTCCACTGTCAGCCTGGGAACGGGGTAGCTGGCATGGGCCAAAGACACACCAAGAACAAATTAACATCATAGACAATTTCGTTCTGATGATCAGGAATATTCCCTTTAAATTTACTAATATAGATCTAGACTCAAGGTACAATGGAGATATTAACTGAGAAATGAGGTGGATAAATGAACAGTCTGTTGCCTTTTTGTGCATGCAGAAAATGAGGCAAGGGTCTATTCTGATTTGTTTACATTGAGTTATACAAACATCTCTAATAGCTTTACTGGAGTTAATTGAAACTCACACAGATTTAGGATGATAATTTAGTGTTACAACAGGTTACATTTTCTTAATTATGTTTTCTTAAGGCTCCATCTAAGCTAACCACCCGGATGCTAACCACCTAAATGCTACCAAGCTCCAATGCATATATATTGCCGAAACTGCCATCCCTAAGACTTCCATGCCTCAGTCTGACTCCTGAGGCTTCTACAGTGAGTAGGTTCACTGTTTGCCATGACTGCTCACAGGTTCTTGGACTTCTTCCCTGCATACTGGGAAGTGCCTGACTCTTGTCAACACTAAGCAGCCAGGATGATGAAGAAAGAATTTTTCTGGGGTTTACAAGATGTAAGTTTTAATCCCTTCAGGCAGAGACGAAAGATGAACACACCTTCCCAGCCAGGACAAAAACCTGCTTGTTTTCCTTGAAAGAAGTCAGAGAGGGAGATATGAAACCCAGCCTCAAAAAGCAACATGAACCTGGGACTGCAGATCATAGAGGTAATGATATACAATGAGTATTTTGGCTTGTCCTGGAGGGGTAGACTTCATTTTAAAACACCTGGTGTGAATTTTTGGCTTATTTTTAGAGGATGTCAAGTTAGTGAACTTGAACAAGAATGTGCCCTTGTGGCCAAGAAGGCCAATGGTCTCCTGGGGTGCATTAAAAAGAGCATGGCCAGCAGGTCAAGGGAGGTCATCCTCCCACTCTGCTCTGCCCTGGTGAGGCCATACCTGGAGTACTGTGTCCAGTTCTGGGCTCCCCAATTCAAGAAATACAAGGAACAACTGGAGAGAGTCCAGTGGAGGGCTACAAAGATGATCAAGGGAATGGAGCATCTCTCTTATGAAGAAAGGCTGAGGGACCTGGGTCTGTTTAGCCTGGAGAAGAGAAGACTGAGAGGGGACCTCATCAGTGCTTTTAAAGACCTAAAGGGCTGGTGTCAAGGGGATGGGGCCAGACTCTTCAGTGGTGCCCAGTGACAGGACAAGGGTCAATGGGCACAAACTGGAACACAGGAAGTTCTGTCTGAACATAAGGAAAAACTTCTCTCCTTTGAGGGTGCCAGAGCACTGGAACAGGCTGCCCAGAGAGGTTGTGGAGTCTCCTTCTTTGGAGATATTCAAAACCCGCATGGATGCGTTGCTGTCCAACCTGCTCTAGGTGAACCTGCTTTGGCAGGGGGGTTGGACTAGATGATCTCCAAAGATCTCTTCCAGCTCCTACAATTCTGTGATTCTGTAATCAAAAGCTATGCATAGATCAATCTACAATGCTATTAAAAATGTCCTATCTTTAAAGTAAACATCATGATCCTCAGAATAAGCATACATGAATGAGAATGCAGTATTTGGTGTATAGTTTTACCTAGCGTACTGTTCCATGTTCCCTTGGTGGTTATGAAAGAGAGGTACTACATTTAGGGTTTGGAACAAATGCCAGGCAAAATTTCTAGGTTTGTTAAATAACACACATTAGTCACTGTTTTTACCAATTCCATTCTGTTATGCCATGCTAAGACAGTAAAGGAAAGATATCTTGACTTCTTTTACTTAAATGGTGTACGTGAGAACACGAAAATGTGTTCTCTTTGGTTCTGTCTTCTAAGACTGGTGAAATTTTCATGCTAAGAGCCCTACAGTTTCAAGCATGCCCTTGTTTCAGCTGATTATAACAGACATAAGGGTTCCTATCTATATTTAATAAAAGCAAGTGCAACATTTTCTGAAGTGATTGCAGAGCAGAGATGATTGTCTAAACGAGGCTCATAACCAATACATGAACTGAGTGTATGCTTTGGAGAAAATTCCAATGGACATTCATAAGACTGGACTATCAAAATGCTTCTTGCGTTGCTCTTTATTGACCTCGGAACCTCAAAATAATATTTTGAAATACGTTTTTTCCTTAAACATCACATCAACTTACAAAAATCTTAAAAAGTCAAGTTGCACTGTTGGTTTAAAAAGCAGATTTTTCACACCTCACAGAAGAAAAGTGGTATTTAATCATCAGGTTACACGTCAATCCTGCTAGATATAATTAAGATAGAATGAGATGGGGCTGGTAATTCTGTTCTGTTAATTGAGTGATTATCAGTTGGTTGACATGGCAACTGGACTTCCAAAATACTGACCACACACATGGCATCTACATGTATGATAATTACTTTTTAAATCTATATAGAAAAACATATACATCACATCACAGATAGTACTTTCCAAAATCTCTGCTCCAAGCTATGAAAATGCAGAATATGTTTTCAATATAATGTATTGTACATAAGTATAAAATAATATTTATGCACCTGGCTCAGTCATCTCTGTGAGCCTCCAACTCTCAGAGGCAATGCCCAATGACAGCTGCTGGGGAGAGTAAAGATGAAGCATTAAGAAGTCCTGTAGCACTGAAATCAGCCAGAGAACATATATAACTAGAACAAAAACTTCAACAGATGTTAGGGGTATTAAAGCCAAGTGAGCATTTTAAGGGCTTTCCCCACTTCCTACCTGATGCAAATGCCAACAGGATTAAAATCCCATCAATCATCACTGCAACCAAAACTGAAGAACTTTGATACAGTTCCCAAATGTTTTATCAGTATTATAGACAGGGCCAGCTTGATGTTTGGTAGACAGTTTAAAAAAAAAAACAACAAACCACAACAAAAAAACCAAACCAGATTTCTGGCTATAACTTTTCTCTGCATGTAAATTTAAGGCTAAAGACAGCTCTGAGTTGGCCAACGCATCTATTATTGAGCCAGTTTCACAGTTATCTTCAATCAACTTTGCAGTGCTGCACCAATGCAAAGCTCCTTGGAAATCCTACTGAACCAGCCGGAGGAAATGTCTTATGAGAATAGTCTCACTTTTTTAGGTGCCTTTCATAGTCTTCAAAGTATCCCCTGAAATCTCCAGAGACCACCCCTCTGAATTATTCCATATTAAGATTTTCAGAGATACTTTATTTTGCACAGCGAAGAGAAATGTCCCAGCAAAGCAAGTGAAACCTCTCTTGACTGTAGACTATTGTCCACGGGAGGACACTAACTTAGACCAGACCCCTAACTTTTAAGGAGCTAAGGGAGGGTGGGGGGTTAATCTCATTCTACCATTCTAAGAAACTTCTTTCAGGCCATAAACAGTTCTATAGTGACTGTGCAGCAGTGAGCCTGTTATATGTGTGTTCAGTCTTGACTCCTGTCTCTTCACTTAAGAGTTATATTGCTGCAGCTGCAGAAACTGCCTTTCCACAACAAATTAAGGCTATGAGTAAAAGCCCTAGCTGATGCCTCATTAGCTGATAGAGCACATTACATTTTCTGGCCTGCTCTGATCTCTCTGTGCCAAAGGAAAGAGGATGGCTTCAGTGTACATAAGAACTCAGTGGTTTCAGCAGCAGAGTAGCTTCCTCTTCATTCCCAGCTATGGTTCTTATCTTGAGGAGGCAAGTGCATCACATGTGTTTTTTATAGCCATTGCTTATAAATGATAACATGTTTTGATAGTATAGCCTAAATTTGAGAATGTTATTTCACAGTGCGTTTGCAGCACTTCTTAAAAAAATTATGCTGAAAAACAAATGCCGTCTTAGGCAACATAAGGATATCCCATATGACTCACTATCAGCATCTGAATGCTAAGCATAAGCATCAAGAACTTTAAAAAGTAGAGGTACTTTTTCCTTCTGTGGGTCATCAGTAGGCAGGCATGCTGCTTGTTCAGTGAGCAGGTGAGTAAGCCCTGTGACTATCTATGTGGTGGACAGCTGGATAACTTTTTACAGATCAGATGTAGAGTAGGCCTGTCGGCAAGATCATGGTCTGGAGACTGCTCTAGACAAGCATACTCTTTGGAAGCTTGTGTGCCTGCAAACCAACCAGTGCTTCTCTTCTTCCAGAAACCAGCACTGCAGTGCCAACTGTACCTGGGCAGCCTCCTCATGACCAACTTCACAATAAAATGGGCTGCCTTCCAGGGTAAAGGCAGAAAGTTGATTCAACAGCAGCAGAAGACTGTTCTTTACACTCTGTAGATTTAGGATTTCAACTCCTAGACTTTGTTCATTCTGCCCTTGAAGTGATATAAAGAAATCATCCACTAGCCCAGGGCTGTGAACGTTGTCTCTTCTTGTGTGGGTCTGCTGTCCTTTAGAGGAGAGAAAACGTTCTGAGTCAGCCAAACTGCGGGAAATCCAGGACCTGGCATACACAGGCTACATCCACAGGAGTAAATCTAATGTGCTCAAGACCACTGATAAAGTCTGTGGCACTTAAGCCAGCTGGCACAAGATAGGCCATATCCATTCTGTCCATCCTTCTTACTGCCTGTGAGAGGACAGCCTTATGCAAACTACTCATTAGGAACGCTTCCTGGGCTGCCTAGCTTCCCAACAGTACCCGGGAATCAATCGGGAGAGTTGTCACAGACTAACCGTGTGCCAGGGACTGCTCTAACAATTTCATAGTATTGATGGCTGGGTTCCAGTGCCAGGAACCCTCCCTGGTAGTGTTCAGTGGGTCCTCCCCACATTGGCAAGGGATAGAGGCAGCTGCAAACTGGCCATCCCTTTGGGGTCTCAGTGGGTGGAACTGACAAGCTTTTTGGCATCATGGCCTAAATTGTAATAAAATAAGCACCGGAATCTGAGAACTGCAGCAGCTTCAAAAAGCAGCTTCAAAACTTAAAAAATGTTCCATGTCTTTATGGTCAGGCACCTCCACTGGAGGGAGGAAAGAATCAATGTAAATTGGGCAGAATCACAGTAAAATCAACTTAGTTACAGAACAGAATAAAAAGGTGTTGTTTTTTATCTTTTTTTCCCCTCGTGCATTGTCTGCATAAATGCAAGACCTTTTAGATCTTGTATGGCAATGGACCAAAATTGTCAATATCTTTAGTTGTAGCCCAAAGGAAAAGAAAAGGTTAAAAAACAATTTTATATGACCTTTACAAGCTGGTCTTTCTCCTAAGACAGAAAATGTCTTTGCCTCACATTACATTATTTTTAACAAGCTATAACATATTTACCGAATATTTTGCTACTGTGATTGCTCTCTTCAGCCTCGTTCCTGACCTGATTTTCCTCCCCAGATTACTAGTCTATTTTTTAATGGAGAAATTTGCACACATAACAGAATAATACTCTTTTGAGACCGGTGAATAAATGAGGTGTTGATGACGATGATGATGATGATTATTATTATTATTATATTTTATCTTATTTTTCCCCACATTTTTGTCTTATTCTAAGCTAAAATTTCAGGTTTGTCCAAGTTTGTCTCACAGAACTTTAATGCCAAATGGTTCTGAAACTGAAAACTGACTTGGATTTGATATTCATTACAAAGTGGGGTTTTTTTATGTTTTGTTTTGTTTTGTTTTGTTTTGTTTTGTTTTGTTTTTTTAACGGGTTGTTTTATTGTTGGTGTGGAAGTGTCATATTCAAAAAATCACATTGTAAAAATCTTTTCTACAATTTTCACTCTAACTTGTTTCTCTTTAGGAAACACAGCTAAATGAAAAAGCCCAAACAGATATAGCTGTGAGAAGACCTTATGTTGCTGAATTAGTACCTGTTTGTTGTCCTAAAAGATAAAAATCTAATTGACAATTCACTATTTATGTTATGCATTTAGATTTTACATTGAGCTCAGCCTAGGTAACAGAAGCAGTGCAATTGTTTTCACCTTTTCAGTTGGCATAGTAATCTGGGGAAGTCTTCAAGCATTTTTATAATGATTTAGTGGCAAATACCACAAGGGAAAGGTTTCTGTCTTAAAATGTTACTTTTTAATTAAAATATCCAACTTGGAGGTTATTTCTCTTGTATGCAAATTTTGTAAAATTTTGTTCTGATATACCAAAGAATTTGTCTCTGTAATTAAAGGAATGCAGATGGACTTTTATCTCTGCCGTCAGGTACTGCACATAGATACGGCTGTTTACTCCAAACTTCTTACTTTGCAGTGCTAGTTTAGTGGAAATATCGCTTTGGTAGTTTCAGTTAAGTCAGCAATTGCAGTCAAAAGTTTCTGTTAGCGGCTGTCATAGAGTGAGAATGTTCCCTGGGCAGTGTTGCCCAATGCAGCTGTGACGTTTGCAGTTATTCTATTTGAAAACACAGGATTCAGATCTATTTGTCTCCCTTTCTTTGTCCATTCCTCACTTGTTAGAGGAGCAAGAGGACAATACTCAAAGGAAAAGGGTTTTGACTGTAGTAACAGTGATTAAGAGCCAGATGAAATCTGGAACTTCCATTCTCTGTAAAAGTCCAACATTTCAAAGCAGCTTTCTTTTGATTTAAGATGATCTCACAAACAAATAAAAAACCTTGAAAAATATTGTTGGTGGAAAGTAAATATTAAAAGATTTTCAGGAAATCACAGAATATCCTATGATTTTTCCAAAATTAAATGGTGCACCCAGCTAATTTAGAAGTGGGAGCACTCTTGGGAGTTACCCAGAATTAGGACTAGCACAGGGAGCATGTGGAACAGGATGTCTAACAAATCAAGTCTTGAAGGGCCTTCCAGCGTCTTTAAAGTTTGGATCTAACTAGATTTCCCAAGGCTATTATGTTCTTGGCTCCATGATGTCCTGTGGCTCCTGACTGTGCCAAGAAACTTGATCTTGAGATTGGCTGTTCAGTCTGTTAAATCCCCAGTTGCCTGCCTCTGAAACAATCTGTTTGGTGCAGCCTACTAGGGAGCTGCGTTTGTGATTTGTCAGGGCTTGATAGAAAGTAAAATATTTCCCCAGAACTTTGTTTTTGACATAGGAGTGCTTCTCTAATGAAATACTGCCATGTTTGAAAACATCTTACTAGCTTTCTCCATGTAATAGGAAGTTTGCAGTCTGAGAAACTGGGTGAAGGAATAGAAATTAAAGGAGCATGATCTATTTAGGGTATAGCAAATAGGGTATTCAGCAGTAGCAAAATGCTGAATATTGCTTTTTTTTTTTTTTTTCTACAGAAAAGGTAAAACTCAAGTGTTGAATGAGAAAGTGCTTGTGTAGGGAAGCAGTTACCTACCAAACAGTGAGGCATGAACAAACATCAGAAAAAATTCTGGTTTTTATGTTCATGGCAAAAATGAGTATTTTCATCTTATTGATCTTAATCTATATTCAAGGTAAGATGTCACTGGCAGCAGAACAGTTATCTGCCAGCAGTGTATCCCAGGAGAATGGCAAATGGATCTGGCAGTTTTCTGTAGCCTGGTTTGGAAAAAAAATGTTATTCCAATATTGATCATATATGTGTCTAGGGCAAATGGATGCTCTGATTAGTTGCTCCAGGTAATGTGGAAAACAGGTATATTTTTGTTGCCATGAAAGGGAAATTGCATGGTTCTTTCTTATCTTACCCAAAGGAATACATACAGAAGATCAAACTCAGGTGATATTTGATTCAGTAGAACCACATTAACCTTGGTCCTAGTTGTCTCAGGTGTCTCAGATGAAATATCCATATACTTTATGTATCTACAAAAGGTCTTAATGAAGCCAGCCCTAATTAACTCTTCAAAAATCATTGGATTAATCATAGTTTAATAAAAGATAACAGAGATAAGTTATTGTGTTTACTTGCCTATTTTAACAAATTTTCATGTTATTCAAGGCAAGAACACCTGACTGCCAGTCTTTTTCCAGTTTATATTGGTATGTTTCTTTTGACACTTTCTACAGCCCTTAAATTATTTTTATGTTGTTTTTTGTGGTCCTTCCACTTTTTTCCCCAACATCCTTTTCTAAAAGGAAACACCAAGAGTCCATAGCATGCCAGTAACAGTCTCACCAATCGTGTATCTGGATTCACAGTTGTATGTCTCTTGTTAGTAAAATCAAGTGTCAATTCATTCTGTCATTTTGCTACAGGATGGCATTGGGTTATTATATTAGTAGCACATATTTAACTCCTTAACAATATGTTATCTGTGTGGTTACTTTTGTCAACAAAAATCAACTGTCTAAAAAAAAGTATCCATCACATCTTGTTTGAAAAAAAACTATTTTTTTGTAAAATCTATGTTGACAGAGATTAACTAGAATCCTATCTCTTAATTCTTTATTTATTGATTTTTAAATCATTTTCTATTAATTTACCTCTGACTGGAATCAGACTAATCAATTATCATCCATATCACTCCATTTCCTCATCCTGCATGTGACAAAAGAAAAAAATAATCAGTGTTTTCAGTCTTCTACAATTTCATTGTCACTGCAATAAATAAATAAAATTAAAATCAGGAGGCCAGATATTTCCTCAGCAACAATTAAGTGTTACTGGAAACATCTTATGCACCTTTGATGTTGTCTAATCTTTCTCAGTTACTAGTGAATTAAGAATCTTTCCTTTATTCCTATGTGATCCATGTATCTTATCTGGCTTCCTTCTAAAGACAGAACAGGAGTATTAATTGAATAAGTGTTCCTTTTCTGCACTATTAATAATTTAACAATTCATGTCTAGTTAAAAGGCCCGTTTCATTGCTATGATTCATTTCTTTTTCAGTGCATTAGAATTCCTCACTCTTAGCTGTGCCGCAAATGGATTTTTTTCCCATTGTTGTTAGCTTTCCTATAGTTTAGATGGTTTTAGCTACCTGTCATTGTGTTTCAATATTATTAACACGGGTTTTGTAAAGCAAAGTCATGCCTTACAAACCTATTGTGCTTTTTTGGAGGAATTGGCATGCATTAGGGAAAACTGTCTGGTACTCTCAACAAACTCTCTCAAAAGGCTCCTACATAAATAAAGCATCCACTGAATAAGAACCAAAATCGTTACATAGATAAATAATTGGCTAGAATACAAAAAATGGAGATTGGAGTAAGGAGCAATTTTTTGCAGTGCAAGAAGTTTGTCAGCAGAGCTCTTCAGGGATCTATGCTAAGATTGGTAATTTCCAGCATATTCAAAAAATGAGGCATTCCTTGGAAAATGTGATAGTGTTTACTGATACTGAATTATTCAGAAAAATCAGAAAAGAGCTTTATAAGATTGAATGGTCACTGTAACAGTAGATGAAATTCGGTTAGATACATCCAATGATAAGCAAAATATATAGGGAAAATAATGTGAATTTTACACAGAAAGTAGATTCATCTCTGAGCTGATTACTATTCTTCTGGAATGATGTCTTAGAATTACAGTAGATAGTTCTGTTAAAAATGTCATTCTGTTAAAAATGCTCTAAATCAAGTTAATATTAAGAACTATTTAAAAAAGAACAGAGAACACAGTGAAAACCACTCCTTCCCTCTCCATGGAAGGGGGTGATCTGTGTGCAGCTGTGTTCCCTCCTCCCTCCCCACTGCAGAAATATATCCTAGTACTGGAGGAGGTTCTGAAAAGTTTAGCAAAGGTGATCAAGTACATGAAATAGCTTCTAGACAGGGAACAACTAAATGGATTAGGACTTTCAACATGGAAATTATATGAGTGAAGGTATATGTGGTAGAGGTCCATGAAATCAACAGTGCCGTGGGTAGACTAGTAAATAGGGAATGATTGTGCCTTCCAATATAAGGTTTGGGGGCTTAGATTCAAAACAGATGATAGGAAGTGGTTCTTAACACAACGTGTGGTTTATCTGCAAAAGCCCCTGACACAGGATGCTCCAAATGGTGAGAGTTTAAATGTATTCAGAAGTGACCAGAAAAAATTATGGGAAAAACCCCCTAAAATAAAATACTACTAAATTTTTAAAAAATGACACTTCTGTCCTCTGAAGTTTGTGAATGAACTCCTGGGGATTCCAAAAGTAATCTTTTCTGATAAAGTTATTGTTAAATGCATGCACTTCTATGCTATTCCCTATGCATCCTCTTGTCTGAGTCTGGATGCTGGTCTACGCAGAATCTTGGTTTCAACAGGTATGGCCACTCTTAAGGAATGCTATGGGTGAGAGTAAATAATTCCATGTAGGACTTTCAGGAATTTAAAACACATTGCAGTCCAGATCTGTCAGAATCAAAATTAGCAGTTGTGACAGCAGTTTCTTGCTGCATTTTAAGCCTATCCAGAACTTCTTTTGCCTTCAATTACCTAAAAATCAACTACAAATTGGGTCACTGGCTCTAACTTTTCTCCTAGCTCTGAGGACACCATAAAACATAGCAATTAGTTTGCATCTTCAGTCCCTATTTTTATAACTATAATCGTATTTCAAACCTAACCATAGTTTTTAATCAGTTTGATTTATATCAACTGTAGAATTTAGTCAGTTCGCTCTTGGTGGTGTCCAATGTCCTTGCCCTACAAATTACATAGAATCTAATAATAAATCTGTTTTCTGTCATCATTTATAAGATGACCTTAATCATAATATCTTGCCCCGTGTTAGTTTTAATAAAAGTCAGTGAATGAGCTTTTCTTTATAGTTTTTGATAAATTGGTTGCCCACGTTGGACACAGTCCTCATTTTAACCCTGCAGGTTTTGAGGGGTCCTGACATAACCTGAAATCCCTGTGCAACCAAGCCATAACAGAACAGCATGGGAACCTGCAGTCATAAACATTTTGGTGCTATCAGCACCACCCCACTTCCTGGTTCTTGGGCTTTAGCTTCTCACTAGTGCTGCCCTAACCTGTCACCCTAATCCCATCTCTCACCTAAATCTTAGTTATAAGTCTACAAAGCCATAGATGTGCCAAAGTGATAGACCTGACTAGAGGACAGCTGAGCAGTCAGCAATAGAAGGTAGGTAGTTTGTCTTCCAACACACGAGTCTTAATGGATATATTTGCTGCAAAAGTCTAGGCAGTGCTATGTAGCCGCCATTAACAAGATCTGCTCATGATCAATGTGATGGATGTTTTGGGAAAGCCTCTGGTGCCTGAAGAAGAGATACTTCAGAGGTCTGTGCATATTCAGTTTCTTTAAGTCCCAAGTGTTCACCAGTTCAAAGCATTCACATATTTTTTGTTCTTGTTGCTGCCTTATTTTTTTTTTCCATTTATTTGACTGAGGCTGGTAATGTCTCCGCTGCCACTGGTTGCTGTTTCTGCACTGACTGGAATATTATTTTACTTATCTTTCCAAGGACACTTCCTCAGACTTTGCATATCTTATTCTGTTGTTATTGTGCATCAGGAGTATTAAACTACACAATGGCAGCTACTCATTAATGGGGGGAGGGGAAGAAATGCAGTCACAGGTTAGTTATAATAATTGTTGCTCATGACAGCAATAAGTTACTTTATATTTAGAAGTCAATTCAGAAAACGTTAACCATAAACTATGCCTGTTAAGTCCAGCCTTCACCCTGCTCAACCAAAGATGTGAATTATATAGCACTTGTCCCAGTTCTTTGCAGTCCTGAACCGTAGCCCATCTCCAAACCAATCCATTTGCTTAATAGTAGCCCAGAATCCCATCACATGCACTATAACCTATTTTGAGTTGCTAAAAACTTGCTTCAGAAATAAACATTGGTTTGATGGCTCCTGACTTTCAGCTATTCCTGAAGATCTTGTAAAATCCATATTAAAAAAAAAAAAAAATCAGCAGTTTCTGTTGAGAAACCTTAAGGGGAAGCAGAATCAAGTCTACTGTAGGCCAAAGACCCATGAGAGTTGTGATCTCTGGCCCTCGTTATAATCCTGTAGATGACTACGCTTTGCTGTTCAGCTCTGTTACCCTTATAAACCACCTATCAATACTTGCTAAAAAATAAAATAAAAGTCATTATATGCCTGCTGGTTCCTGGTCTTATCCTAGCCATGTGAGCTTTGCAGGGTTCGAGCTTAAAGCTTATTAATCTGTTCTTCCTGTTCTGAATACTTCCAGTTTACCAGCAATGCAGTGATGACTCAGAAGAACTAATTTTGTTAGCTCCCTCAAATAGAGTTCATGTGTCTTTTTTTGAATCTAGCAAATCAACTATTTCTGTTCCATAATAAAATGATACGCACGTGTTTGCAATAAACTTCGGAGATTAATTCCTACCTCAGTGAATTAAGGTCCAGACTAGAAGGTGCAGGACAGCTTGCATACCAATTTTTCAAGTATTTATGGGTTTTAAAAGAGTGAGGCTGCCATTGTGTGTGTCCTGATTCTTCTATAATTGAAAAATCTTTTTGTTTATTCGAGGAAGAAGGGCTTTGTTGTTGTTGTTGTTGTTCCCTGGGTAGAATTGCTACATTCGCTTTGTGCTGAAACGCTGATCAAGGGCTGTCCAGTGGAGTGATACCAGCTGACCATCGGCAAAGCCAGTACACCTGAGATGGGTGCAGCAAGGCTGTTGCCAGTAGGAAACACAGATTTAGAGTTCCTTAGAAAGAAACAAGGAGCTAGCAGCACACCACCAGCAACAGTTGCAGCAAACGTACTTATAGGCACAGTTAAAAAGGTGGCAGCAGCAGTCCCAATAGAAGCTTCAAGAAGAACCCCTGAGCAATTGCGAGAACTTACATCACAATAAGAGCTGCAACTACAGGAGCAACATTGAAAGCAAGAAGCTTCAGAACTAAGGAAAATAAGATCAGTAGACCATGATGAAAACAATCTCAACACATAGAGCAAGCACAATCATAGAATCACAGAATCATAAAATCATTTCTGTTGGAAAAGACCTTTAAGATCATTGAGTCCAACTGTTAACCTAGCACTGCCAAGTCCACCACTAAACCATGTCCCTACATCTACACATCTTTTAAATACCTAAAGGGATGGTGACTCAACCACTTCCCTGGGCAGCCTCTTCCAATGCTTAATAATCCTTTCAGTGAAGACTTTTTTCCTAATATCCAATCTAAACCTCCCCTGGTACAACTTGAGGCCATTCCCTCTTGTCCTATCGCTTGTTACTTAGGAGAAAAGACCGACACCCACTTCTCTACAACCTCCTTTCAGGTAGTTGTAGAGAGCGATAAGGTCTCCCCTCAGCCTCCTTTTCTCCAGGCTAAACAATCCTAGCTCCCTCAACCATTCCTCATAAGACTTGTGCTCCAGACCCCTCACCAGCTTCATTGCCCTTCTCTGGACCCCTCTAGCACCTCAATGTCTTTCTTGTAGTGAGGGGCCCAGAACTGAAGACAGTACTCCAGGTGGGGCCTCACCAGTGCCAAGTACAGAGTCACTTCACTACTCCTGCTGGTCACATTATTTCTGATACAAGCCAGGATGCTGTTGGCCTTCTTGGCCACCTGGGCACACTGCTGGCCCATGTTCAGCTTCGTGTTGACCAACAGCCCCAGGTCCTTTTCTGCCAGGCAGCTCTCCAGCCACTCTTCCTCAAGCCTGTAATGCTGCATGGGGTTGTTGTGACCCAAATGCAGGACCCGGCACTTGGCCTTGTTGAACTTCATACTGTTGGCCTCGGCCCATGGATCCAGCCTGTCCTGATCCCTCTGTAGAGCCTTCCTATCCTCAAGCAGATCAACACTCCTGCCCAACTTGGTGTCATCTGCAAACTTACTGAGGGTGCACTGGATTCTCTCATCCAGATCGTTGATAAAGCTATTAAACAGAACTGTTCCCAATACTAAGCCTTGGGGAACACCACCTGTGACCAGCCACCAACTGGATTTAACTCCATTCACCACCACTCTTTGGGCCTGGCCATCCAGCCAGTATTTTACCCAGCAAAGAATACTCCTGTCCAAGCCATAAGCAGCCAGTTTCTCCAGGAGAATGCTGTGGGAAATGGTGTCAAAGGCTTTACTAAAGTCCAGGTAGACAACATCCACAGCCTTTCCCTTGTTCACTAAGCGAGTCACCTTGTCATAGAAGGAGCTCAGGTTAGTCAAGCAGCTGATGTTGAGAATGATGTTGAAACTCACAGGGAATGATTGACTCCCAATAAAATCAGCCTGAGGGTAACCTAGAAGCATCGTTAGAGTTTTCATGTGGCTTACTGAGATCCAGAAACACTCAGGTTGTCAAACCATCAAATTTGTGGAAGGCAGCTTAGGAAATCCCAGACCCGCTGCAGGAATTCTTGCAGGAATGGAAGATCACAAGTGAAAATGCGGTCAAAATGCATTCACTAAAACTGAAGGCTAGATCTCACTAGTTACTTGATATGAACATGATACGAAAAGCATTCTCAGGAGCTTTTAGAGCATCCATGAACCAAAATGGTGTTTTACTTCATAAAGAGACAACAAGTTGTTGATCTTAGTGGGATTCTATGGCATGTTGTGAAGGATGTGTATAGTATACAGGGCCTGGGTCTATTATGTTTAGCAAGTCCTTGATGCTTTCAACTGGCTCCTGATTTTCAGGACTGAGGCACAGTGACAGATGTGGAGATTATGCTCTCAGGATAATAGGGGAAGATAAGCAGCTGCCTGCAAAAGTTTTCAGAGATGTTTGTTTTGTTATTAAGGACATGCATTTCTTTGGACACTTCTGTACAGGTGGTTGCACAACTTCTGAATATAGAAAGCCTGCAGCATACAGTAAAAGAATAGCAGAAGATGTATGTTAACAACATTGAAGAGTTAGATAATGAATAGGGTAGCTCAACCGCATTGGTTATAAAGTGTGGCAGAGATCTGACTCTGTATTGACTGTGGTACATCTGGTGCCACAATTATCTTTTGTGGATGCTGGAACGTT
This sequence comes from Fratercula arctica, assembly GCA_947846985.1. Taxonomy (NCBI): domain Eukaryota; kingdom Metazoa; phylum Chordata; class Aves; order Charadriiformes; family Alcidae; genus Fratercula; species Fratercula arctica. The sequence continues at coordinate 103,174,565 of CANTUZ010000003.1, forward strand.
TTGATGTCTTTATCTCAGCTGAAGTATCAGCAGGCTAACCTGGGGTTTCTCTCTTACATGGGCTGCAACAATGTTAACAGGGAATAATACTGCAAGCGTAGCTGAGAAATGAGCTGAGAGGCTGATGTGCTCTCTTAGGCACCTCTTTCCTGTCAGCATACATTCATTCAGCTCTCACGGTAGAATTTTATTGCTAAAATGTTGAATGGGTGTTCCCCATCCACCCTTGCTGTCAGGTCCCTGAGTGCACCAAGAACAACCCCTGCAGTCTTTTCCCCTCTCCGAGGTGTTTGACCACCTGTAGTCAAGGCCAGCTCTGATATGGTGGAGCCGTGTAACCTGGGATCAGACTGCTGAGAAAGGAGTTGTGAAGGAGCTGTCAGAAGCTGAGCTGGAGGCCTCAGCTGGCTCAGGAGCTCAGTTTCAGTTCAGGCCCTTGTCCCTGGTCCTTATCCAACCCTTACATTCATCCCAAACACACCTTTACCATGCCATAGGGTATCTGTAGTAGCTACAGAAACAGCTATAAAACATTTACCTGTACTACATGCAGCACCTGGCTCATTTTGAATTATGTCTCTTATGCTCCTAAGTGGAACCTTTACTACAAATAAACTTTTAATTTTCAATAAATCAACGATCCTGAGAATTCAATAGATGGGAATTATAGACTGGAAATAACTACACTGAACCTGCCTACCTCTGTCAGTTCAAGTTTTGCTTTTGCTGGCCTTTGAGAAGTCAGGAAAAGTTAAGTTTTACTGTGTCATATTTATATAAGAACCTCACACCTTTTTCAGGAGCCTAGGCGCTTAACTGCAGCCAGGAGATTTCATTCCTCCCTAAATCCTTAAGTAAGATAATAGTGCCCACCAGTTTCCTAACATTATAAAGTGTTATAAAGTGAGACCAAATAGCTGATAATCCAGTATTGGAATAAAGGTTCATGGTATTGGAATAAAAGCTGGTGCCAACAGTAGTGGGGGAGTCATGGTTCATCCTGTGGCAGTTATGACTAATAGATGCAAATTGAGAGCAAAGATTAGGAACAGTGATGTAGTTAATGCTGGCAGAATAGATACTGAAGAACTTGATCTTGCAGGCATCTTGCAAGCCATGCAGAGCTAAGATAAGTGTTCACAGAATCGCAGAATCACAGAATTGTAGGGGTTGGGAGGGACCTCTGGAGATCATCTAGTCCAACCCCCCTGCCAGAGCAGGGTCACCTGGAGCAGGTTGCACAGAAATGCATCCAGGTGGGTTTTGAATGTCTCCAGAGATGGAGACTCCACCACCCCTCTGGGTAGCCTCTTCCAGTGCTCTGTCACCCTCAAAGTAAATAAGTTCCTCCTCATGTTTAGATGGAACTTCCTATGTTCAGGTTTGTGCCCATTACCTCTTGTCCTGTCACTGGGCACCACTGAAAAATACTGGCGCATCCTCCTGACACCCACCCTTGAAATATTTATAAGCATTGATAAGATTCCCCCTCAGTCTTTTTTTTTTTTTTTTTCAGACAGAAAAATCCCAAGTCCCTCAAGCCTTTCTTCATAAGAAATGTTCTAATCCCCTAATCACTTTGTAGCCCTTTGCTTCACCCTCTCCAGCAGTTCCCTGTCCTTCTTGAACAGAGGAGCCCAGAACTGGACACAGTACTCCAGATGTGGCCTCACCAAGGCAGAGTAGAGGGGGAGGATGACCTCCCTTGACCTGCTGGCCACACTCTTCTTGATGCACCCCAGGATGCCATAGGCCTTCTTGGCCACAAGGGCACATTGCTGGCTCACGGTCATCCTGTTGTCCACCAGGACTCCCAGGTCTCTTTCCACAGAGCTGCTCTCCAGCAGGTGAACCCCCAACCTATACTGGTGCTTGGTGTTATTCCTCCCCAGGTGCAGCACCCTACACTTGCCCTTGTTGAATTTCATAAGGTTCCTCTCTGCCCAAATCTCCAACCTGTCCAGGTCTCTCTGTATGGCAGCACAGCCTCTGGTGTGTCAGCCACCCCTCCCAGTTTTGTATCATCAGCAAACTTGCTGAGGGTGCACTCTATCCCCTCATCCAGGTCACTGATGAATATATGGAAGAGGACTGGACCCAGTACTGACCCCTGGGGAACACCACTCATCACTGACCTCCAACTAGAATCTGTGCCACTAATCACGACCCTCTGAGCTCCATCTTTCAGCCATTTTGCATTCCACCCCACTGTCCATTCATCTAACCCACTCTTCCTAAGCTTACCTATGAGGATGCTCTGGGAGACCATGTCAAAAGCCTTGCTGAACTCAAGGTAGACAACGTCCACTGCCCTCCCCTCATCTATCCATCCAGCCATGCTATTGTAGAAGGCTATCAGATTAGTCAGACATGATTTCTCCTTGATGAATCCATGTTGAGTACTTCTGATATAGCTTTCTTTTCCTCCACATACTTTGGGATGATGCCCAGAACAAGCTGTTTCATCATCTTTCCAGGGATGGAAAGTTGAAACCACCAGAGCAAACGCTTTATTTTTGTTTCTGGCTAAAGGTAGGTGTGTGCTTTGATATCAGGTTCAGGTTAAGGAGAAAAAGGATAGAGGCATTCCAGACCCAGCCTTCATCCAAGTCCTGCATGTCTAGCAAGATCCAGCAATAACCTTAAGAAATCAATCATCACAACTATTCTTAAATTTCAAAACTGGGGGCGGGGGTGGCAGGGGGTGAGGATGAGAGGAAGGGAGATAAAAGCACCATCCAAATTACAGCTGTGTCCACAAATTTCTATAATCTCTCCCCAGTCATACTACCAACACCAAACTCAAATCTTACTTTCAGGCTTATTATCAGCCTAAAATAACCTAGGAATTTACTGTGAGATACTAGACCTTGCCGGGTCTATCCCAGTCTGCCAAGTAGCATGCCTTGACAATATAATGCAGTAAGCTCTTCATTTTGCAGTAACCCCAACTTTTTAATTTGTCTTAACTCCATGCTAGCAGGCTGGATTAGCCACAGAATTATCTCCTAGGTGATACTCATTATTAGACACTTCTTCTTATGGATGAGACTACTGTTAAATTGGTTTAAAATAAGAAGCAGTGTTATGATAACAGGGACTACAAAGCTGGGATAATGGCTTTATCTTCCCTGCAAGGTCCATAGGACCAGAATTATACCTGATTTTGGTCTGAGTGAGAAATTAAAGTTAGTTCTGCAAGGAAATGGATCATAGTTCTAAGGAAAATGTAAAGTCTGGGGCTAATTTTATGGTATGGAGTAGTACTAAGAGAAGCAGGGACTGAAGTTTTTTAAGATGTATTTTGCAGAGGCAGAATGAGGGTGAATGTTAGAAAAAAGTACTTCTTTTGAGTCTTTAGATATGATTATTGCGTTGGAGGATTTACTGTTTTAATGAGGTTTAGGAATAGAACTAAGTGTAAGGTGAGAGAATCAAGTGAAGAAATTGAGCTTATTGCTAGACTTAGCGGAGCATATAGGGCCAAGAAGTTCTGTTACGGAGTTTGTGGGCCCTTAAAGCATAGCTGAGGGAAGGGCTAGAATTGAAGCTAGGACAGGGTTAAATGTTGGTTCTGTACAAGAGTTGATGAAAAGTTTTGAGAATTTTGTGTTTTATAATGCCTGAAGAATTAGGATAGTCCCTCAACTGGCCCAGGTAAGTGGTTTTATTTCTGGTTTGAATATACTTCACATAAATCTAGCACAGGTGCTGTAATGATTGTAAGAGAATATAACAGTTCATCAGTGACTGAAAAAAGTTAATTGCTGCAGCCTGCATAGACTAAAACAAAGACTGCTATTTAAAGGAAAACTGTGGCTAAGAACAGAGTAAGAGCTGATGTCTCAGTTAGGGGCGGGTACAGAAGATACCCAAATATCTGTGTTTATACTGGAACTGGAACTACAAGTCTCATAGAGCTGGGATAAGGATTTAGCAATAGAGGCAAGTGGGTTTTCAGTAGATTTGAGGCAAATTTAGGTTGCATATCTTAATTAAAACTATATTTATGTTTGTTTTAAAGAACAGGTGCTGTGACGTGAAGCCTCTAGAGCTAAACTGGTTACAATACAGTTCATGATCTTCTGAGCCAAGATGAGGGATGGTCTTGGAAAGCCTAATGTCAAATATTGATGTGGGCATTGATTGCTGGTAAAAGGAGGTTATTAATTACAGTTAGGTTTTTTTTAAAGACAGGACATCAGCTATAAGATATTTGTTTCTACCATTTCCAGATCTTGTTTTCTGTCTTTTTTTGCAGCTTCCAAAAATAGTCTCAGCCCTTTAACGCTTTCTGTCCCTGACTCTGTGAGTCTTATGGGTTACATGTAGCCCACATCTTCAGTACTTCTTAATCTTCAAACTGAAACAAAATATAAAGCAAACTTTAACAATAGACTTGCTGTCCATGTCCATCTCATTCCGCCCTATTCAGCCCTGGTAATCGCACTATCTTAGACCTGCAAATCATACATAATGAACTGAAAAATTCAGTTCCTGCTTCACAAAGTTAAACTCCCACCCAAACCAGAAATTTTATTTGTGCTCTACAGTTGTGGACTATACCGTGCCGTGTATGTGACCCATTTCGAGCCTCTGGTACTGTGCATTCTGGAGTGCAAGGCTACAGGAACCTGAAAAGAAATCTTATTCATCACTTCTTCATATTCTCAAAGTCAAATCAAAGCTTTCTTCAGGTATACTCTAATTCACACTTGCTGTAGGTAGCATTGCTGGTAAACCAGCAGCTGGAGAATTCTGCTTATGTTCTCAGGAATTAACTTTATCCCTCTTGATAACTGTACCCAGAACCCTGTAACATCTAGAAAACTAACCAGAGCCAATTTGCTCCTCCAGCACCAGGTCTTTCAGAGCCCTTTGTGCTTTTCGAGTGCTATCAATAGCACTATGCTCCTTCACCCCTCCAGGTCCTGATCTTACACCTTTTCTTAAACAAGCAGTTCACGTCTGCCTTCAAACTAAGCAGAAGCCATTGTCCTTGCTGCTTATATGCCCCTGTATTAGCTCTCTAGGCAGTGAAGGATCCAGAAATTAACCTAGATCTGCAGTCTTCTTGTTTCAGACACTAAATCTGTTTCTAATCCAGTCTTACCAATAGGGTGAATTCCCTTCCCTAACTCATTTAGTGCCATTTTCTCATGTTCTCATGCACCTAAGTATGTTTAGAATCCAAAAATAAAATTAGATCTTCAGTTCAACTATAATTGTAACCCTAATTTTAGGCCCATGTCTCAAAAAGATAAGGAACTAGACAGAAATACTGTTGGCTTCTGTTGTCATACCAACTCTACAGTCCTTGCAAATGTAAATAAATTAACTTTTCAGATTCTTCTCTCTAGGACTTCAAAATGTGTGATAGTAAATCTTTTTCCCATCTAATGAGAAATTTGTTTTAAACATGTTTTAGGTTATCGTTATTGGTGCTGCTGGTGCCAAACCTGGCAGCAGTGTCAGGAACTGGCCAGTACTACTACAGGGAGTGCAGCGCTGGGCTAAGCCTCCTTTCTGTTCTCAGCCACAGGACTTGCTTGATATGGGACCTGTGGTGAGTTTACTTCTGAAGTGCATCATGAGGTTCTCTCCCACTCGGTGGGAAAAGCTGCATGAAGCAGGGGTTATCTTATATATACATCTTTATTTTATATATATATCTTCATTACAAAGTACATGACTGTCTTTTTCCTAATAATATGATTAAGTTTCAAAATATTGCATGGTCTGAAAGAAACTTTGTCAAAACTTCTCACATGTATTAATCAACAGACTTTGCAAGCTCAATTCACCATATAAAGAAGGCTGCTGCCCACCTTCAGAATAAAAATGCTGTACTCAGTTGCCAAACTTAATTAAAATTGTGTTAGGTTTTCTATATTAGAGTTAAGTTTTTGTCTTTTTGTGGATGTTTCCTTGTGTTCTATATTCATAAGTGAGTTCCTAAATGACATAATATGCCCAGGAGACTTTGTAATCCAGAATTTATGCTTACTAAAAATACTTACATTCTTCTGCTTGCTCATAAAAAAAAGTTACACAAATCTCAGAATTCATGGACAAAATTTCCGAGGAACTCCATCAAAATTGTTACTGGATAAAATGTCAACATAAAGTGCTACTTTTCACTTCACTATGGTAAAGTATATACAAATATATATTATGTGCTATGATAAAATACCAAGTTTTAAAACACTTCCTTCATTTCCCTACACTGTGTAATTAAACCAATTTTGGATTTATTATCTGTCTGTTCAAGAAAACCTTTGATTTTTTAATAATTGAGAGCTAGAGCTTTAGATTCTGAGGTGTTAAATTATGTTACGAATATATGTTACATTTAAAATGACGACTTACTGGTGGGTTGAACTAACTACAAGGTTACTTGTAGACCTTATGAAAAATTACAATACTTTATTAGCATTTAATTTTTTTTCTCCTTCTTTGGTTTACAATTACTTCAGTTACAGTGTTTCTCCACCTCCCTTCCCTAAAAACAATCCCAAACAACAGAACATAGTTGTAAGAATTATATATTTAATATATAAACTCAGTCCTAGAAATGAATGAGGCATATTAACAGGTGCTGAAAAGAAAATCTTCCCAAGGCTGATACTCTAACCACAATTTCAGTGTCAATGAACAAGTAAAACAAAGTTACTACAAATATCCATTGATTCTGTACTTAATAATAATTGGATGTATCATTGCATGCTTTGCTCACAGCTGAATAAATCTAGGAAAAACACAAATGATAGTTTAATAAATATAAAGACGTTAAACTGAGATAACACAGGAAACCTCGATGTAGATATTTCTGAATTTTTGATTTTTTGACTTTGAAACCAAAAAAAGTTTATTTTTCTGTAGTTATTTTTAGGTACCTGAAAATAAATGATTGATTCATTTGTATTAGAACTCCCTGAATCTTTAAGTAGAACCATTTTTTTATACAAGAGGAGGATTCATCTCCTGGAGATCTGAGTGCAGTTTTTACGTTTACCTTAAACCCCCTAAGACACAGTGGGATCTTCTTTATGTCTTTTTTCCCCTCTGAACATAATGAAGTTCAATTTTAGTTGGGGTTTCTTTAACTGGCACCTACCTACAAACAGTCTCTGAGAACATTTAGTAAGACACATAGACCTTTTAAGCTTAATAAAAATACCCTTTTCCTATCAAAGCCTATTAAGCCTAATCCTTTTCCTATGAAAGCCTAACATGAGCCAGCAGTGTGCCCAGGTGGCCAAGAAGGCCAACAGCATTCTGGCTTGTATCAGGAATAGCGTGCCCAGCAGGAGTAGGGAAGTGATTGTGCCTCTGTACTCAGCACTGGTGAGGCCTCACCTCGAGTCCTGTGTTCAGTTCTGGGCCCCTCTGTACAAGAGGGACATTGAAGTGCTGGAGCGTGTCCAGAGGAGAGCTACCAAGCTGGTGAGGGGTCTGGAGACCAAGCCATATGAGGAGAGGCTGAGGGAACTGGGCACGTTTAGTTTGGAGAAGAGGAGGCTGAGGGGAGACCTCATTGCCCTCTACAACTACCTGAAAGGAGGCTGTAGAGAGGTGGGTGTTGGCCTCTTCTCCCAGGTGAATAATGACAGGACCAGAGGAGATGGTCTGAAGTTGCGGCAGGGGAGGTTTAGATTAGATATTAGGAAGAATTACTTTACTGAAGGAGTGGTCAGGCACTGGAACAGGCTGCCCAGGGAGGTGCTTGAGTCACCATCCCTAGAGGTATTGAAGAAACGTCTAGATTTGGCACTTCAGGGCATGCTCTAGTGACAGAGATTGTAGGGGGGTTTTTTGTTTGTTTGGTTGGTTTTTTTGGTTTTTGGGTTTTTTTTGTTGTGGTTTTTTTTTGTTGTTGGTGGTGGTTTTTTTCTGTTTTTTTTTTTTTTGTGTGTGTATGGTTGGACTCGATGATCTCAAAGGTCCTTTCCAACCATGAAGATTCTATGATAAAAAATTTCTTCCAACCTTCAAAAACCCCTTAGACTTGAGAGCTCTTCTTTAAAAACAAAACCAGAGAAATGTGGCTTTTTCATATCTTCCCCACACTTATTTCAATAAATACTTGTGCTTTTTCAGTTGTGTTCAAATGAGATGAAGTTATTAACATTGTTACAGTCTAAATGTGCAAAGTCCTTTACTAAACAGTAACAACTATTGTAGTTAGTCCTCACTTGTAAAATAACTGTGTTAACTCTACCAACTGCCCTACCTCTATATAGCCAATTTTGCTCCCCACATTGACCTTATCAACGTTTTTGTATTTAAATTCACAGTTGCCCCCAGTTTTTCAGTCAGTAGCATGGTGCCAAGACTGCTTCTTCATATAAGCTTTTTCTATGTTATTGTATTTCTTCATTTAGGAGAGACAAAATTTAATGGCCTAAATGCAAAGTTAACAGGCAACCTCCCTTTTCCTACACTTTGCCCATTTTGTACGTGCTTAAAGCATTTAGATGAAGTGTGGAGAACTCTGAGCACAGATTTTTTACTTCTGTTCCACCATATGGCTGGGGTTGGTTCTGAGCTGGCACAAGGTGCGCTGTATTAACAGCGGCCTTTGCAAATGTCAGTACAATGTTGTGCCAGGCTCAACCAAGTTCAGTCCAATGCTTTTTCCCCTCTGTAGAGTAGCACATAGTTACAGCCTCCATCAAGAAAGCAGAGAACCTGAATTGTATGCCATATGCAGTCCAAGGGGAATCATGCACTCCAGCAGAATACATCTCCATGAGAATATTATTTTAAGATTGCTTTGAGTGATGTTGACCAGGTATTTTACATCTCTTCAGAAGTTGTGTTGACATTCTAGAAAGACTTCAAAGTTAAGAGAGAGGCAGAAAGAGAGAGAGCCCAGAGGATGGACTCCGACTTCATAGCCTCGTGAGCTCTCCACTGAGAAGGTAGCTTCATTTTAATCCTCATTTAATCCTCCTTGTTCACTTTCTGCATTTTACACTAAGCAGTTACTAGTTTGATAAAAAACTCTCCTCTTTTCCAGAAGATTGTCCACCTGGTAACAATGTTATGTCTTTGCTTCTTTGATGATTTTTTTTTTTCATAAATTTGAAATCATGGATGATTCTTAAATCCTTCAGTGTAGAAAGACTCTACAGGAATATGAAGGAGATATCCTTTCTTCTTGCAAAGTGACAACTCTTGCAGAACTACCTGAGTCACTCTAAGGTGTGCGTATCTGTGTGCACAGGCGAGGCCTCTTCAGACTGAAAACCAAAGTGAAGTCTTCCCACATGTCACAAGGGGTGTTTGAGTGTGGACACACATGTGTGCATGCACATGTGTACAGTAATCAGGAAAAGACGGAAGGATTGTGTTCTTAACATTTCTCTGGGATAAGACATGAAATCCCTCTTAGCTCTTTGATGTCACAGAAATAAGCATGTCATGGATAATTTAGGCAATAGAGATATTCAAAGGCACATTTTCCTCTTCATAGTTTTTCTAATAGCTGCTTTGAGCTGGCTTCTTCCGTGTTATTCGTTTTGAGTCCTATTCTGAGGAGCCTAGCATCCACAAATACTGTTGAGAGACTAGATCTTGGCTTCAGGGGTCTAAAAGTTAGCTGCAACATGTAACTTTATTGGACCTAACCTAAACTTGACTGTAAAAATGTGCTTTTGTTTATCTAAATGTAAATAATCAACAAAAAAGTTATGTTTTCAGATTCATGTATTTTTTCAAGTTACTTTGCCAATATCACAAAGGGAACCTTACTAACTGATATATTTACTTCTCTCAATATTTTGTGTCTTCTGAAAGATTTTTATATTTTTTGCAAGTTTGTTTCCCTCATTCCTGTGTAAATTCTCACTGAAGTTCCATCATAAAAAAAGAGAGAGATAATCCTGGCAAAGTATTTGCATCCCTTATATGTCCATGTTTAAAGAAGTCTGACTAGAGAGGACTTACACCCTACAGGCGTTCTCTTCCTAATAGAAGACATCTGTTGAATGTGTTACAGGAGCAGGACTCTGTAAGACTAACAGGAGTTTTTCTTTATTTAGTATGAAAAAGTATGGCAGAAGTCCCTTGGAAATTCAAAACACAAGAATATATTTGGACTGTTTTCTCCAAATCCTTCACAGTGTATGATCTGATTTTCTTTGGGAAGTAATGGTTTTAGCTGTCTTTTATTTAAATAAACTGTTTTATTTTGCTTTACACTTCTTAATGGGAGAAAAGAGACAAAATGCAGATGTAAGCCTCAAAATTTTTCTATCTGCAATTTGGTTATCTATGCTCTCAAAATACTCCAGTCACTTCTGCTATTTGGGCCACATGGTAGAAATAGTAGGGTAACCCTGTATTGCCAGATGACTAGTCTCTTGCAAAACTCTTTACTTTTCTCCCTCTCACATAATTGGCTATATCTTGGGTCATGCAGTGTGGAAAATCATCTCTGCAGTTTTATTTACTACATTCAGAATGAAACAGGGAATCACTTAATCAGAGCCATCAAAGAATGTAACAGGGAAATCCTGCACCGTAACTCATAATTCAGGGACCAAGGGGGAGTGATGAGAACTCTCTAATACTGCTTTTCCTTCTCCATCTCTTGTACTCTAGTGGCACACCACAGGGGACAGGTGTCTACTGCATTCTTTGTGAGCTGGTGAAGCTACTAAATTCTGGAAAATCACGCTTTTGAAAGCAATTTAATCATATGGAGGTGATAAGTCTGTTATTAAGGGTTCAGAGGTACAACTAAATTATAGTGTCTCTGTAAATAACCTATTCTGTTGTATCTAATGAGAACTAATTTGACCAAACTTAGCCCTTGTGAAAGAAGAATAGATACTTACCCAACTCCAAAAAAGAATTTTAAAAAAATTGTTTAAGAAGGTAACTTAAACATGTGCTGAAGTACTCAGACTTGAATCAATCTCTAATAAAAAAGGATTTTGAGATTGGGTTTAGAGACCTTAGTGCTTTCAGAAAACTCAGCATGGGTGGAGAAGGGAGAGAGCTGTATTACAGCCACATACAGAGCTTATTTGATGTGGTTTCATTAGGACTGTTACAATTAGTGTCACTATCTTGCAATTAGTAGAAAGTGGCTGGTATAAACTATGTGATGATTAGATAGGCCTACTCAGCTTTGGAATATGGCAGGGTGCAAATATAGATGAAAACAATCTTTGACCTCATACCTTGTTGGAAGAGGTTTCACTGTACTGGTTTGAAACTGCCAGCTCACAAAAATATTTGGATTTATATTCACAATTCTACATCATTATATAATTCTTTGAGTCTTTATTGAATATTAAGTTAATTTTACGTTATTTTATATGGCACATAAGGATACGTGACTATAATTGCCATATCTCCTTTTAGAATATACTAGATTTGCTCAGATTTTTCATTGTTTTTTATTGTTAAATGAGTTATTCAAAGTAATCAATGAAAAACCTCAGTTGTCAAAGGTAACAATAACTTTGCTTATGAAATACGTAGAAGTATTTATAGAAAACTTGAAAGGCAGCATTTAAAAAGGCAAAGGATAGCTTTTAAAATTTCTGTCCTGTTTTAACTTTCCCAAGTTTTCCTTCAGGCTATGTTTTGGAAACTGAATGCAAGAATGAGGTAATGGGATTCATACCTTTGTGTGCAATATTGGATTAAAGTGTGGAAGCAAAGTCTGTAGGTGTGTAAAAACACAGAATGGGAGTCTAGGAGTTATCTGGTAAAGAATGAACCTCATTATAAAAGTGCTGGCTCAAGATCTAGACCTAATCTGTGAAAACTGTATTTTTTTATAAATGTCATCTCTGTCTTTAAAACTAAACTTTGTGTATCTTTAGACATATTTGACTGTGCAAATGGGATGAGGTTGTTTTGCTTAAGGATTCTAGTTTAAATCTGAAGAAAGGTTCTTGTCACTTAAACTTTTTTCAATTATATCAATTATAGTCCTCTTAATTTTGAAAGGATGCTGCCTCTAAGGACATCTATTCTTTTCCACTATCTCTTTTTTTCTACCTGACTTAACAACACTTATACAGCTCATCCTTAACAGTAGCCACAGAGAAGTAATTCAGAAAATTAGAGAACAAAAGAAGCTAGATCACAGTGTAAGAAGTTGCAACTGTTCAGTTTAGCACCACTTCAGCATTGAGGTATCTTCAAAGCAACAGCATCACGGATGAGACAAAGTTATGAAGTACATCTGAATCATCAGAATGAGTGTTTTCTTTTAATGGGTGGTGTAGAGGCCAAGATATAATGGTCTTAAAAAGAAGATATGCTGAACTTATGTAAGTAGAGACAAATAATGAGATTTAATCAGAATCAAGGTTCATTAGTTTGCCTTTCTCAAGACTGCTGCTTGAATGCTGTTTTCTGAGTAAGGGATTTCAATACTTTCTCTGGGTTAACACTTGTTAAGATCACACAGATTTTCTACTTATAAATTTGTTACGGTTTCCTTGATATTGTACGCAAGATCCATCAAGCCTTAGTTGACGTGATTTACCCATAGCAAATTTGAATCATACCACTCTTTATTTTGTATTAGTGTGGTACAGAAAACCTTGTAACAACTGGAGGTAGAAGCATAAATCCTTGTTCTGTATGTGCCCTTTACTAATAACGTGTTGATAGCTCTCATATATAGCTTCTGTCTAAAGTTAGGAACATGCTAGCATTATAGAATTGATAACATTTATGAAACCTGAAGCTTTCTTATGATGCATGATTTGTAGAAGACTGTAATTCGGCATTAGGACTTTTCAGCGCTCAGATAAAAGCACCATCAGTCAGAATGTCTGATATACAAAGTACCTAAGATGCAGTTAAAATTAGAAGTTACACACTACTGGAAAAGCACAACAGAGCTGTAAATTTAATGATAAAATTTGTTAACCGTAGTCACAAAAGTAGATATAAGACAGAAAAGGACTGGAGAAGCCTGAGAAAGGTCATCAAGCTAAATTTGCATTGGAATATAACCAGTTAGGGAAGCATAGGGTAACAAAGAGTTTTTTGATTGTTTTTAGAGAAGGTAACTTACAGCAGTAATGTTGTGTGGAAATGAAGGCCCAGTATGTCCATGTCTCTCCTGCGCTGGGGAGCCCCAAACAGCACTCCAGATGTCTCACCAGTGCTGAGTAGATGGAAAGGATCATCTCCCTCCACCTGCTGGCAACACTTTCTAATGCAGCCCAGGATGCTGTTTGTCTTCTGGCAAGTGCACATTGCTGGCTTATGGACAACTTGTTGCAGCCAGAACACCCAGGACGTTCTCTGCAACACTACTTTCCAGCTGGTTGGCCACCAGTCTGTACTGGTGCCTGGTATTCTTCATTTCCCTTTATAAAACTTCATGACATTCCAGTAGGTCCGTTTCTCCAGCCTGTCAAGGTTCCTCTGAAGGGGAGCACAGCCACCTGGTGAACCAACCAATCTTCCCAGTTTTGAATTGTCTGCAGACTTGCAGAGGGTGCAGTCTGCTACATCATTTATGTCATTAATGAAGGTGTTAAACAGTAGTGGACCCAGTATCAACCCTTGGGGTAAATCACTAGTGACTGGCCTCCAACTGGACTTTTTACTTCTCATCACAAGCCCTTGAGCCCAGCAGTTCAGCCAATTTTCAGTCCACCTAACTGTCCGTTTATCTAGCCCATGTCTCCTCAGTTTGTCTACGAGGATGTGATGGAGACCGCCAATAGCCTCACTAAAATCCAGGTAAACAACAGTCATTACCCTCCCCTTATCTACTAAGCCAGGCATTGTGGAAGGTTATAGGGTTGCTTATGCCTGATTTCCCTTTGCAAATCTATGTCACCTACTCCCAACCACCTTTCTGTCCTTTATATGTTTGGTAACAATTTCCAGGAATGTTTTCTTCATCACCTTCAGAGGTACTGAAGTGAGACTGACTGTCTGCTGTCTGGACTGACTGTCTGGATCCACAGACAGTAGATCCTCCCTCTTACCCTTCTTGAGGAAAGGAGTGGCATTTGCTGTCCTCAGGAACCATCCCCAGTCACCATGGCCTTTTTAAAGATAATGGAAAGTGGCCTCACAATAACATTGGCCAGATTCAACTGCAGATGTGTTTCAGTTTTCTTATCCCCATCACTGTATGCTGTAGCTTAATCCCTCTTATTGATACCAGCTGTGTAACCAGTTGTTTACCCACAGGATCCATCCACTCTTCCTTGAGCTCTTCCCTCTCACCAGCAGGATTATAGATAAAGAACCCTTTGGACACTCTGGCTGCTTTGAAGTAAGCAATAGCTTTCCCTTTAGTAGGAATTACATTTTTTGGTAGTTGTGAAGGAATCAAGGGACTAGTTGGAACTAAACCAGTGCTCTTCAATTCCTCATATAGCTTTATTGATTCTCAGTAGGCTATGTCAGACTCTATATGCTTATATTTCCGAATTAATTTTCTTGTGTGAAATCTATCATATTCCAACTAAAACTGAAGTATGAAATTTCATCAGTTAATAAATTTTATAGCAAAAAAGAATTAATCTAGTCTAGTATTAAGTGTAATAATATCAGAATTTCATCCAGTCATTCTTGTGTTAAATTAAGATTTCTTCATCGTATCTTGCTCAAAAATGCGTGTATGATTTCACTTTCTCAAAATTTTGTCAGAGATTGTTCAAATTGCTTATTGTTTGTAAAATATACAATGTATTGGAAAATAAAATCTGTTTGGGAGTGTAGAGATAAACAAACGTGAAAGATTTTGGTATCAACATAATTCATGTTCTAGTAGTCTGAAGGTTCTTGTATTCTCTCAAGTGTCCTTTCTTTTTTTGTTAGGAAATGATTTGAGGGTTCACAAAGTTAATAGGTGTCATGACATTTTTCTGTTTTTACACAGAAAGTTTTAATATATGAACAGTGAGAAACTTTCTCCTTGAAGGCTTTCCTGCTTGGAGGAGGGACATGGTAATTTGTATTTTTTCCAAGATACAAACAATATATATATTCCAAGACATATGATCGTGGTAAATGACAACATAATGGGTAAAACCTTACCAAATCTAGACGTTTGGGACTATCTACCTTAAACCTAATGTTAATTCTAGTTATATTTTATTACATTCAGTAGGCTGGTTTTGGTTATCTTTTCATATTATTATTTTCTTTTGCAAATGAATAACATGAACTATGTGTGTCTCTGTGAGACACCTCCATCTAATGCACAATTGATCTGTTTATGTCTTTATATGTCTTTGTTCTATCTTCCTTATTTTCTGTCTCCCTATCTGACAATCACAACCTTTAAAATGCACTTTTTGGCCTAGACGCAGACAATTTTTGGTTCACACTGAAAACGAAGATATCTGGCTTATCTCAGACACTATCTATGATAGAGGCTAAGATTGTCCACTTAGGAAATAGGATTCCTAAGTATGTCCTCCCACAAACATTTTTTGTAGAAACTTCATGAGGCTCAGTTGTATCCACACTATTATTTTTAATACTGCTAAACGAACATTTCTTCCAAAAATATATGTAGTTATTTTTGAACCCATTTTAATATCTTTATGATGCAGAACTTGCTGTGGCAATGAGTTAGCACTGTGAGAAAATAATTTAAAGTGATTAGCTGTGATTTATATTGAAGCTACTTTTAAGTATTCATTGGTGGTTTTCCCCTTAAGGAGTGGCACTGAAATGCTTAAAAGCCTATAGGCATGGTCCTGACAGACAGGAAAGAAGTTTCAGCAAATCTATATCAACTTCAGTCATTATCTCCCTTCTAATTCCTCTTATGGATTTATCCTTAAGAGGAATTATTAGGTAGCCAATAGAAACTCGCCCATCTAAATCCCTCTGGATTTTTAGAGTGTAATGAGCATTTTCATTTCCCATTTGGAGACGCTGTGTGGTATCTCTTTACCTTCCTCTGTTGCAGCCCTTCACCCTTGTTGGAAATGGATGGATGAAACAATATCTTCTGTCTTTCTAGCTTCTAAGCACATTGTTCAACTCATCTCATTAACATTTGTACAGTGCCTGATCAGGACTACTACAGAAGCTTGAAGTACTAATCCAAAGCTCACTGAAGTTAATGAAAAGATTTCCATTGACTCCACTGGGTGCCACATGGCACTCAGGCTCCAGAAGTAAAAGTACTTGACAGCATTCTTAAGAACATTTCCTTTTACATATTTATCGTAGGCTAGGGGCTTTTGTTACAAAGCTAGAATGTCTGACATTTGCTCTTGGATGCTACTCTTGGAGATATTGCACGAGCGTAAATAATGACATACTGTAAAGGCTGCTTAGCTAACGATAATACTGAAAATATAAAACTGTGCAGAGACATCAGTGCAAAACATAGCATGTTGCTTATCTAATGTATCATTTTATTCCAGAAGCCAGACTGTTAAGACCACAATATCTTTCCAATCTGTTCAATTGTATTATCTGTCAGCTAGAATGTTATAAACACAGAATCAGTAATCACAGTCCCAACACAGCTGATATTGCAGTATATACATGTAAATGATATAGCTTATGCCAGAGCTGTAAATTACCTTGATGTTTACCTGGAAGGAGAAGAAACAAATCACCTTGAAATTCATAATGCCTCTAAATGAGGAAGTAATAAGGAGGTAAAAGGTATAAGGAAGAACAGTTTCACAGTAATTTTCTCACTTGCTCTATCTTGACTCAACTGAACCATCTGCTAGGGCTGGCTGTCTTAGGCTCCACAATAGGAAAATTCCACGTTTAGTATGTAACCCCAGCCCAGAGTCCAACGCAGAACTCACAATGTCAGTGTTTGTCCTTCAGAGAGGTGCTAGGTGAGGAGGGGAAAAGATCCATCCATGTGTTACGTAGGACCCTGGCACAAGAGTGCCTGGGCTAAGGTTTACAGCCAGGTGTAGAGGTATGTGCGCACCTATGAATAATTTATTCTCTGTCCTTCCCAGCATTTTGAACATCCTGCTTCAATTTTCTAGTAGAATATCCTCATTGCTGGGCTATAAGTAAGACTGAGAAGATGTGAGAATAGAACCATTCTTCCTGAAGAAGTACCACTTGTTGGACAAAAAAAGCAAGAACCTATAATATAAGAGACAGGAAGGATATGTTATCACTTTACTATTGCCCTATCTACTATCTACCTTATCACTGTCTGCTAGTGATAAGGTCCCTCTGCTTGGAAGAGGGAGTCTTGATAACTTCCCCTTTTGCCTACTAGCACACTAGCTTGAAACCTTAAACAAAAAATTTGCTTTTGACCTTTGTTGATAAATGGATCAAAAGAGGAATCCAAAGCTATTTAAAACTGCAGATGGAGAGAAACATCCCCAGGGAAAAAGTGTTCTGCCAGCATCTGCTGGCAAGTAAAGGTAGCTGCCAGGGCAGGGTAATCCTCGTTTGCAGTCGGTTATGTAGGGATTTGAGGCATTGTTAGCGTTTCAATATGTTTTGAAGCTTGAGTTTTTATTCAGAACTGAAAACCTGTGGCGAGATATCTCAGGTCAGTGTACCTGGGTGAACCTGTAACCATGCTGCAGCCTGTGACAGAATTAAGTTTAAAAAGAGTAAAACTGAGAAAATGGGAAGGAGACACCAGTTTCTTTTCCCTGTTATGTTAAGAATTTAGTCAGGACCCTCAAGTTCCTCTGCAAGAGATGAAACCCTACTGGGTTTGCTGGAAAAGGTGGGCAGAGGAGAAGGGTGATAAGTGCAGCAGTAAAGACAAGCAGTGATGATGGTAACATCATGACTGGGCCAAGAGATAAACCTTTCCAGCAGTTGGACTTTATCGTAGACTACAAAAGAGAAGCTGCAAGTGGGGAAATATTGTTAATTACTGAGTAACCATTGTTTATTTTCTCAAGTTTCTTCAGGGTGCTTGAGACATATTATTCATATCTTTTGGGGGAAGAAATCTCTAGAAATTCTACCCCTAAATAGTCAAAGGACAACATTGCAATAATGCAAAGGACAGATATTTGGGGTTTCAACTGCAGGTGACATCTAGTATGTCAATAGTGAAATGTATTGCTGATAGCAGTGTGCTAGGCAATACAAAAAGGGCAGGGAGTAAGACCAGGACATGTTATTCAAAGAGTTCTAGGAGAAAGAGAAGACATCAGCTTGGTTTGAGAGAAGGAGAGGTAAAGCCAATTTCAAGATGAAGAAAAGTTGTTACTAATTTCACTGTCTTTAGTAGCAGGAATGTGATTCATGCTTGATCCACAATGATTTTCATCTGTGTAGCAGGTAGTTTAGGGGAAAATGAGAAAGGAGCACTGAGAGAAGAGAAATTTGGTTATACAGTGAGTTTTCCTGCATGCCTGCCTTTCGATTTTGAAATCGTGCTACTCCTCAATCATGACTGACTAATTCACTGTAGAACTAAATAATAGACTTGCAATGGTGAAATGATTTTTTTTTTTTTTTATTTTATAATGTTATTTGTCATTTAAAAAATCCTAATATGAAACATAAAGGTCAAGGAATGATGGCAAGTTTTATTCCTATAACCCATGTATGAAAAAAAATATGAAAAGTATTCAAGAGTACTTAAGCACCGGAAAACTAAAATAATCCTTCTCACTAAAGCTTTAAGTGGAAAATTAGCTCTTTCTGTAAGCATTTCTTGTCTCAAAACAGTGCAACAAACACTATCAATTGTTATTGTGGAGGTATTTGTAATTTGAAATCTATGGCACTTTTTGATGGATTATGATATTCAGAAATAGATTTAATTTTATCAGTGCTACTATGTATGAAAATGTGAGCCTTGTGTGGCCAGACAATGGTAGCCTAGGGATCAAAATGGCAGAGTAAAAGCATACCTGATGGGAACAAAGCCTGTGAATCTCAATTTGTAATGTGGAAATACTGAACAAGGCTATTTTAACCAATAATAGTTCAATCCAATTCCATCAAGGACCTTTTGCAAACTAAAATGAATTTCCTGAACTTTTTTTTGGAAGAGATTTTCTGAAGTAATGAAATATCTTATTTGTACCAGTTTCAGTTTCAATATTCTGTTTCAAAAACTTTATTTTTTTAACTAGGGTTTTTCATCTGATCACTGGATTCCTTTATGATGTAAAATATTAGGCAATTAAAAATGGTGCCACAAAGACCAGATGATCAAAGCTCTTCAGCCAACAGATTATTTCAGTGACGAAATGTCTGTGCTGCTGGGCTCAAAGTGCTTGCGATCAGCAACATGAAGTTGGACTGGAGGCCAGTCACTAGTAGTGTACCCCATGGGTTGATATTGGGTCCACTACTGTTTAACATCTTCATTAATGATGTAAATGGTGTAGCAGACTGCACTCTCTGCAAATTTGCAGACAATACAAAACTGAGAAGAGTGGTCGGTTTACCAGGTGGCTCTGCTGCCCTTCAGATGGACCTCAGCAGGCTTGAGAAATGGGCATATCTGAGTGTCATGACTGGGGGTCCTGGTGGACAAGAGGCTGGTCATGAACCAGTAATGAACATTTGTGGCAAAGGCCAACAGCATCCAGGGCTGCATTGGGAAAAGCACTGGTGGCACATTGACAGTGGCAATCCGTCCCCTCTCATCAGTACTGGAGAGACCACACCTGGAGTACTGTGTCCAGTTCTGGGCTCCCTAGTACAAGACAGGCATGAACTTACTGGAGTAAGTCCAGTGAAGCATCACAAAGGTGATTAAGGGCTCGGAGCATTTGTCAGATGGAGAGGAGAGTCTAAGAGAGCAGTGACTCCTCAGCTTGGAGAAAAGTAGGCTCAGGGCCATCTTATCAATGTGTATAAATACCTGGGGGGAATAAAGAAGAGGGGGGTAGACTGTTCTCATTGGTGCCTGCTGACAGGACAAGAGGCAATGGGCACAAATTGACACACGGAAAAAGCTGTTTAAACATAAGAAAACCCCTTTTTATAGTGAGAGTGGTCAAACGCTGGAACAGGTTTTCCAGAGAGGTGATGGAGGCTTCATCCTTGGAGATATTCAAAGCCAATCTGGACATAGTCCAGTAGTAGTTGCACTAGTTGAGCTGGCTGTTGGACCAGAGAGTCCACAGGTCCCTTCCAATGTCATCCATTCTGTAATTCGGTGATTCTAATTCCACCCTGAGTATTTTTATCCTCTTTAGCACATGACTGAAACACAAAATTACAGTCTTAAAAGTAAATGGTATGCCCTGCTGACTGACAGAACATCATTATTCTTGAGATTATGATTCTCTGGAAACAATGACTCTCTATCCCCTCCTCAGTCTATCAAACTGATGATATGCACAAGGATTTTATAGGTTTATGATGTTTGGAGAAAAGGTTATATAAAATGCAGAAAGTTATTGTATGTGTTAACACATAAGAAGGTCAGTTACTCTTCATAGATCTTTGTAGATTACTACTAAAATTTGAGAACTACAGAATTAATTATGTAATGCTGCCCACATGTTTCTATTTTCATATAGAGAAACTGATGCAGGTGTGTTGTAGGTGTATACAGTCTCTTTTGGCAGTGCACCTGGGGATGTTTAGTTTGATTAAACAATAAATATTTCATTCATTTATCTCAGATGACTCGTGGGCAAAACTTTGAACATATCTGTTTCAAGCAGAACTTCTATAATAAGACCATTTCTTACGTTTTCTTCTGTTCATAAGTATGCAGCTCCTAATTTAAGATAATTAGATGCTTATTTCATGGTCTTTTGAAATCCTTTTCATTAATAGCAAATGAGCATCTCCCTAGATAGGCAGTCACACATTCTGGCTATGTTCTGGGCATTTCTGCACAGTCTAGAGGAGTGCAGTGTTATAATTTAGGACAGATCTTTCCCTACCTCTCTAATTTGGCACCAAATTACAGTGAATGTTTCTGATGTATGGTACCAATATTCAGACAGCAAAATATATCAGCAGCAAGACCTTTGTTGACTCCTTATTAAAGGATAATATTTCTTTTGAGAATGAAAGACAGACCTGATGTCCATATAAAGGAAAGAGATACATAGCCTGGGGGACAGACTGTTGTGCGTGCTCCCCAATAAGGCAGCTTGTTATCAGCAACGAGGAGTAGCTAAGGTTGGACTTGGAGTACATAATGTCAGGATGTCTGGACCCAGGAATAATGATGCATATGTAGAGTTGGTCTTTGTAGCTGTTATGCCAGTAGGCAGTCTGGGAATGCACTAATAGGAACCAATTAGGATATTCACAGTGATGCCCAGATACATTTTGTCCCATGTATGGGAAAAGCTTAGAATATGAGCCTTTTTGGTGAGTCCAAGACATCTGGAAACATTCTAGGATTTGGTGTTGGGATGGTCACACCCTATTCTGTTCAGTCAGCTCTCAAATCTGTGTGCAAGGACTGTGCACCGACAAAAACATAATAGTATAATCTAGCTACTTTTCTCCAACCTCTCCTGACCTGGACTTGCCTGCCACAGCCTCCCCCATCCATTCCCTGTTCCAGCTCTTGCTCTCTTTCCTTACCTGTGCTACTCCCCTGACTATCCGTACTGTTATTCCTGTGTTCTCACCTCTATCTGACCTTCTGTGTGTTACTACCATATCTCATGAGTTCCTCTAGCTTCTACCTATCCAAAGGCATGATATCTGAACTTGGAGTTCCCAAAAAAATCCTGGTCATGCTTGCTCTTTCCCCCTTTCTCTCCTGCAGTCTTAGCTCATCCTCTCACAGGCCCTACAGCCAGGTCTAGCCAGTTGTGGAAACTGAAATATTTAAATTTCCTCATTAATATCATGGAGTAGCTGAAACAAATGGCAGACAACACAGCCCGTGTGGAAGTTATTTCTTGGAAAATTTAAAACTTTAATTTCTTTCCTTCTGGTTTGGGGTTTTTCTGAGATGTAAAACCTGAATATTTAACAGAAGTTCAGAGAAAATGCTACAATTATTACCTGCTTTCTACACCAAGGGTTGGAAATTAAAGTTTTAGGAATCTGAGTGGGAAAAAACATAGTAGTTAAAATATTGAAGAATGTAAGTAAGTGAATAGGCAAAGCCAAAATATTGTGGTAGCATGACCATTTGTAGCAGGATAAAGAAAGATGCATAGCTGAGTCTTTTCCTCCAAAGTTCCTTTATTCAGGCTGAGTCTTTGCGATGTTACAAAAGAGAAAGTTACTAAGAGACTAATCAATCTAACTAGCAATATTGGATTCCTGTGGCATTCAAATGAATGTGAAACTACTGTAAACTGATCACTGTAGAATCCCTTCCTTTTCTGCAGCTATCTTTAAGAAAATTTATGTAAGGGGCAGCTTCCTTGCAAGCACTTTTGACTGTCTTAGAGTACAAGTGCACAGTACGTGGAATGTGGGGAGGAAAGGTCTCATGCTGCTGTAAATATGTGTAGTCTTCTATGCTGGACTTCAGTCTGAATTGTGTTAGAAGGTTTGTAGACAGTAGTCAGACAGGAATGTTGCTTTCTCTCCATCCTGTATGATATGCATGCAAAGTGGCAGTGCAGGTACTATTTTAAGGCTTAAATGGTAACTGTCAGATGTTGGCCTGTCCATAATTTTAGTATGATATATTTTCCTAGTTGCACATTTTTAATATGATAGATTTCTAATGAAAAGAGAAATTCCATGCCCACACCCAGCACAGCTAAGCCTGGTCTCATTACAGTGCCATAAATACAGAAACTCATACAGATATGTATTTCCTAACTTCTGAATGAATTTAATCTACTGTTTGGAGTCACCCGACATGATCTCTTATATGCATCATACATGAGGAAAGACCAAGCCTGTCAGTCATGCAGTATCTCATGCATGATCAGAAGTTCACCTGGGATTTCCTAGTGTATCCTTGATCTGTTCTCCAAAGAGCATTCATTTTAGTTTGCCAGCCTGCTTTAACAGGAAGATGCCTATGAAGATTAAACTTCTATCTTAAAGGAAAGATTTAATAAAATAAATATATAAAGCTATATGGGATTCTGAAACTTCATCGTGATTCCTGTGGGGTGATTCCATCAGGCTCTTGTTGCTTCTGGAATGAATTTGAGCTGTATTTACAGCAATACCGAAAGAAAATGCTCACACACTATTCCTGAAGGACTCACAGTAACATATCTCTGTTGATATCTTATTTTAATGTTATCCATGTCTATTAAGATGGCAGCTACTCTGCATTTTTAATTTACTATGTTTGAGACTGCTCTGTCAGTCTCTCTAACAAGACACCTACAAAAAACATTCAACAAGGAGAAAAAATTCCATGTTTGAGTCAAAAGAAACATGCTCAAGTTTCAGGATAACGTAATGATTTTAACTCAGGTAAATGCTTAATCTAATCCCTCTCCTTTACAGATGGCTTTTGTTTTGGGTTCCATTGGTCTGTATGTGTGCATGCATAAAAATGTATTTCCATTAAATATGAACCTATAATTTAAGAGGACATTTAAGTTAGATGTTAGTAGTGCTAAGACAATAAAAAATTATACTGCTTGAAGCAGTTTGCTAGGAGAATCAATGCTCTCAATAGATCATATTATAATGTACCCCCTGAACTATATACAAATTAAGAACAAAGACAAAGAGAGGAAATGGAGATTGTATAGTACCTTCATGCTGACATTCACATGGTATGTATATATTTGAACACTAACCTCATTAAGGATATTGTTGACCCTCAGAATTTCTTTGTGGAAAAGATTTGTGGTTGTTCATATTTGGCTAGACCTCAGGTTGCACTGTATTTAGTTTAATCAATCACTTTCCAACAGTAAAGACACAACCCTATATCACTTGAAAACAAAATTTGTTGACTTCAGGTCTTTATGTCAGATGTTGAGAAAAGGATCAAGAGTTCATATTTTTCCCAACTCAGCATGTCTAAGTGCATATTTCAACAGAACACTTTGAAAGGACTTTAATTTGTATAATTTGCTATTTTAATTTAGAAAAACAACAAAAAATAAAATGTGAGTTTTTCTGGGGGTTACATGAGATAAGTCCAGCTTTCAAAAAAGTCAGGGCCAATTTTCTCCAATTTGGAGAATAAAGTGGTGGGAGTTACTATGTAATAAATCCAACTGAGCGTGAGAGAGCAAAACTTATTTTTAGTTTTTGTTTCAGAGTTCTGAAAATTAATCCTTATCCTCATTTAGGAGACACTCATGTAATAACATAAAGCCTCTTAGTCCTTGGGGAAGTGCCATGGACAGTGCTTCCCATTACATCAGAGACTGAGCTGTCCGTACACTGTAATCAATACAGCCAAGAGGATGATTCGGAATAGCCTCCTTCTCAGCTGTGATTCATCATTACAAGTCACTTTGCTTTCAAAGAGTTTTTTCCCCCCTAATCTTACTGTCTTGAGCAACCAAAAATACATGCTTTGGGAGAACAGCACCGTATCAAATTATTTCTCCATTGAGAAACCAAGACCTGTTTACCTATTTCTTTTTGAAAATGGTCTACAGAAACTTCAGAAAAATTTATGACAGTGAGGATATGTCCCCGTTTATTCTGTTTTCAACCACTGCTAACAATGTTAACAGAGAACTCACAATGTAGCAGAGAAATTTGCAGAAATAATGGCCAAAGGATGAATATGAGAGGGCGACAGAGATAAAAGCTTGTAATAAAACCAGTGAGATTGATCTGACCTAATTCCAACCGTATAAGAATTTGGCTTCTGAGCTAATCTATTTGTCTAGGCTCTTTCTGTAGTCAGAAGGGACAAATAATTACTTCATGGGGGTGGTTCAGCCTCTAATAATTAGTGATAGTGTTCAATGATTCAGTTCCAGATTACACCACCAGATATCTATTTTATGGTGACCTGAACCACTCTTTTATTTCTGTTGGTTCTGTTGAATAATAGTCCATTGTTGATAATGAAAGCTTAAAAAACAGCATACTGCAGACATCTATGTGTAAACACCTGCATTTGGGTGTCTTAATTCTGAATTGAATTCCTTCAAGGTTGGGTAGCAAGTAGAGAGAGTCAGCACAGAGAGCTCCACTGTGAACTGATCCATTATGCACTGCCATCTACATGCTCTTAATTCATCATAAATGCGAGAAAAAATATCTTAAGTTTCATTGAAAGTAATCTAATACACTTTAAACACATTTGAGAAAGGCTAGTAATACACACAGGGTTGGGTACCTCAGCACAAGAGATTTACTTGCATCCATCAAGCCATGTTAATTCAATCTGACTGAGCAATAATGCTGAGTTAGTGCTGGTTTTTATTCATCAGTCCCCTGATTTAAATGCCTAAACCAGAACAGGTCCACCCTGAGTGGGAAGAGACAGAAACATGCCTTAAACTCATTCTTCTTGTTGCCAGGAGTGTTACAGGAGGAAATGAAAGGCTCTTCTGCTTTGCATTATATAATTACTGTTTATTGAACAGAAAGGAAGAAGGAAAAGGAAAAACTGATTCCCTATCCCAGCAATTAGACAATTTATCTGAACTATCAGAGAATTTGTTTTAGTCCGTGCTTCACTGTTCTGGAGATTTAATCTGAGAAAGGTTGATTAAAGAAATGTAGGTGCCTCAAAAGTTCAATCAGTTAGATAAGGCAGAGCTTTTGAGGTTCTAATGTTTGAATATATGTGCCTAAAGTTGAGCTAATATGTAGTGGATAGTCTTAGAAACTGATAAACCTGCACAGCAGAGTGGAGCATCACTGCTCAGGTAAAGGACAACTGTGTTTGTGTAGCACTAAATTTAAGGAAATACACCCTCACTCTCATCTACTTAACAAAGCCGCTTTAACTTGCACGCCTTTGCACTTCCAGGCTCAATGGCTGGTTGGAGACACCGACCCGCATCTGAATACACCCAGTATGCTCATGGCCTTCATGGATCTGGTCAAATTACTCTCCCAAAAACCCAGAAGTCATGCGTCTCTGAGCACCTTTGGGATGTCCCATTTATTGCCCTTCAGGTCAAGCTGTACAAAGCAAAATAATTCTTGGATGATGTGTGGTGACATAAAAGATTAAAAACTTGAGCAGGTGTTTGATTTAGGAAGTATATAAATTCCACTGTGATTGCGTGCTTTATTAGGTGATTCATGGTAAATGTATTAATATTTGGATTGTGCTTTTTTACTTCTAGGCAAACATTTTTTTTCCTATTTTACTACCATCTCATTAGTGGTGCAAAGAATCATGTTGAGATTGAGTTCTGTCATCACCTTCAACATTTCTAGGCTAAGCTGTTGTTCTGATACACTAAGAATGTGATAAACACTGTAGATTTACACATTTCAGGACTTGAAAGTCCTAAACTTTGATAGAAAACCAAGCTGAAAGGTATTTCATAAAACCTATCTTCCACTAGGGGAAAAGAAGAAAGACTGCAGAAAAAGAAAGGGCACAAAGTAACAAAATAAACAGCAACACAATCAAAGAATAATAACATAATTCCAAAAGTAGGTATTCACAAAAGCTAACTCTGAAAGACATAGTTTCCCCTAACTTTAATACCGTGATGCCCATTATCAATAAATAAAGTCTATAGAGATTCTGAAGAGAAACTTAACTTAGTTTATCTAGAAGGTTATTTGGAGGAACCATCTGTAGACAAGCTAACAGCCTTTCTCTTACCTTGGCCTTTTAAAAATACATCAGTATCAAAGAAATTATTGAATGTTGGGTTTTTTTTTGTTTATGTTGGTAGGCATTGAATGTCAAAGCAGGAGAGGACAGCGTAACAAGATCACTGGAAAATAAGTTTTAAGAAAAGACCAAAATTTCAAAATATATCTTGGAGGTAAATAACTTAATACTTGGTTCCAAAAGCATCAGAATTGTCATGTTCAAATGTGTCCTACACATATCAAAACTACAATTATTAAATACATTATATGTATTTAATACATATATGCATATTAATGATATTAATGCTATCATTAGATTAGATAGATGCACAAAACAGAAAATGAAGTGCAATTCTAGATATTGCAGATAAGTATTACATTTAATATTAACATTATGCCATCCAGAGGGACCTTGACAGGCTTGAGAAGTGGGCCCATGTTGAACTCAAGAAGTTCAACAAGGCAAGGGCAAGGTCCTGCACCTGGGCTGGGGCAATCACCACAATCGGTGCAGAACTGATTGGTGAATGGATTGAGGGCAACCTTGCGGAGAAGGACTTGGGGATACTGGTTGTTTTTACTTGAGAACAGAGTTATAATTCTGTAGATTGGATTTATAACAGCAGATATATGGGAATGGTGCTCACATTACATGATCTGCCCCTGCTCTGTTTTTAGAAAATTTATATTCCAAAGTTAGCAAAGACAGCTTGAATGTGTAAGAATCAATAATCTGAGAACAATTCATATACTTTGTGCATGCATTGCTAGAGATTTTTTAAGTGCAAATACGTACTATACCCTGCTTTTTTTTTTAAAAAAAAGGGGTAATTTCTGACTAATTACATTAGACAAATATTTCTTCTGTTTATCCTGAAAAATCACTTGAACTCACAGTAACCTTGAATTTACTAGGCTCTGTATGCATGTTAAAAAGATGCAAAAAATCCAGAGGCTTTAAAGAAGAATTAGGTTCATCAATCTTAACTCTCATTTCATAGATGAAAATGGGAAACTGTATCTCCATTCTAGGTCTCAACTCAAATATTTTTTAATATAAAACTTTTAGTTGTAGAAAAAGAAATGATTGGTAGGCTCAGATGTAGTATGCTGTTTCAAAGCATGGGTACTAAAAATACACAGATACAAAAAAAAAAGAAAAAAGAAAAAAGAAAGCATGGGAAGAGTAAATGGGTACTAATCTATTGTATGAGTAAGACAAGAAATTAATTTTATCCTGACCACAAAGCATCTCTTATTCCTTTACAGATACCTAAAGTCTCCTCAGTACCAGCTCTGGGCTCCCTTCAGTGCCACGTTAGGTTCAATGTCCACATCTGTTCTGAATAGTTTTGCATAGTCTTCTCATTAACAGCTCAGGGGAAAAGTTTGTATGAAGTTTAATTTTTCATAGTCATAAATTCTCTTTCAGGGGATATTTTTTAGATTATGCTATTGCTTTAGTATTTGTTTTATTGTCATTTCTGGATGTGCATCTTACTGTTTTCATGAGAGAAACCAAGTTGAAAAAGTGATGTGGAAGACAGTGAGGTTATGAATTTGCGTGAAAGACATCCCCAAAGGGACCATAGGCATCAAAATCCAGTGAAGTGATTTGTAAAGTAATAAAGCTCACACCTAGTGCTCACACAATTAAGGACCTGTTTAGAGCCTAAACTTTTACAATTTATTGGCTTAGATACCTCAAGTTCTGCTATTACCACCATCCCAGGATTCCATCTTTTGGGTTGACTGGAAACTGGGGTATCTGTCTTCTTCCAAGGGCTGCATAAGTGGGATGTCTAAATGCCCATGTATTTTTTTAGGAAGACTAAGACAGGAAATCAGTTCAATGCCTATTTAACTCATTGAAAGGATTAAGTATGGAAGAAAGAGTAACTGCTGTGATGTCTCTTGAGAGCTGCAGTTCTGAGTTATTCAAATCTGCTATATAAGCCCTGCCTTTTGGCAGGATCATCTCTGCTTCAGTATCTGTATCCCATTCACGGAGATCTTCATGGTTGCTCAGGAACCTGAGTAGAACATAGTGCATATTGAAAAAACCCAAGCTATCAACTAAGTAAATTTGAATTTTTACCAATGAACAATTTTCAAAATTCAGTCCCTTTGTGCAGAAAATTTCACTGTCCCTCTAACAGGCATGTAAAAGTTTTATTCATATGTTGCAACTTTAGTGTGGTTATGCAGCTGAATTACTTTTTCTCTCTAATGATAAAGTTATCTACAGAAAAATATGAGTAAACCATTTATTGAACTATGTGTTCGTTCATGTAACTCTGCATTTGTTGGTAGAAGCAAAGTCTTCAACAGTTGTGATGTTTCAATGCACAATAGCAAATATGTTGATGCATCATTCAGAATTTTGGTTTGTGAAATATTTAAAATAACTGGGTAAAAGTCCAGTTACAGTAGCCCAGCAGACTACAGTACTTAATCAGGTAATCCTGGAAATTTTACCTCACCTGAATGTAGGGCTAAAATTCAGTTACCTAAGCATTTGCTGGTATATTAGATACTTGGAGTATTCTGCTTGGCTTCCAGCCACTTTGGCAGATGGATGTGGGTCTCTCAACTTCTGTGTTGTCTCTGTTGCCTCCATGAGGATACCTCAGATAATCATAGGTACCTGAATAATTCCTGAAATATCTAGAAGCCGTCCTTGTAAATCTAGGATAACTATCCTTTTTATAGTCATTGGGGAGAAAAATATACTTACGGAGGGTGACTCAGGTAACTAAGTCATCTTGGACACCTATTTTATGATGCTATGAATCACTTCATGAAGAAGCCTCTTATACTGCATTGCATACAAAGGGAGTGACTGAGTTAGACTTAGACATCTAACTTTTTAGACATGGTTGTTAGGTGAAATGAATCTTTTCTGTACTCACAACTAACACTATAACTTAGCATCATAGTGTAAATATATGTTGGCTTTTATTTTTTGGCCTAAAACCTTCTAAAGATCAGCTTAATTTTTCAAATTATTTTAATAACTTTTGAATCAATCCTAGATGGAAAACTCTGGGGAAAATGAATACAATTCTGAGAAAGAAAAATGATTTTGTAAATGGAAAAAGGAAATACTGAAAGTAAAAGGTATTTATACAGAAATTGTTCAGTTTTGCAATCCTAAATTTCACAATTCTTGAATAGAAAGTAAAATGTTTGTTTCTTCTAAAATTTTACAGTGCCTCCATGTTTGATATTGTGCTGTCAACACGAGAGTCTGAAAAAATCATGGACAATGCATGTCTAAACTCTAGCAATAGAAGTATGTACAGGAAAATTAGGTCATGATTCCACAGCAGAACATGGAAGAATGAACTCAAACTAACTAATATAAAGCCTGCTCAGCTGTTTCTGATCTATGCTTACCCAAAGAAAAGGCAAAAGAGAGACTTGACTTTCATACCTACATAAGGAACAGAAATCTGCTAATAGAAAGCTCTCCAAATCTATCAGGCAAGGCTATAAGAAAATCTAAAGATTAGAGCCTGAGGTAAGTAAAATTTGGGTTATAATTTAAGGCATGAGTGAATTAGGTAGTAGAAAAACTTTAGATAAAGAAAACATAAAAATTCAGGAAAACCTGGAGGCCAGTGATATGCAAGAGGTCAGAGCAGGGAATCACAGTGGCTTTCTCGGTCTTGGACTCTACACCCAGAAACTACATGATGACTGAAACAGAAAAAGTATCCAACAGGGTCATTGCTGATCCCGATGGCAGACAGTGCTCTTGCTCTGTGGGACTCGCTGATGATAAAAGGTTTATCCCCAATGACAAGAGTTAGGAATCCAAAAGAAACTTGTATCTTTAGTATTCTTCAAACCTCGCTGGGGATGATAATTGTCACAGTTGCTACTGTGGTATATTAAAGCATACATTAAAGTGTATATTAAAGGGTATATTACAGCTCTCCACAAGTTTCTTGTAGAAGAAAAGCAATTCTTTTTCAAAGCTGAATAAGCCAGAATTTTAAGTGCTCGTTAGGCTCTGGTACACTTAAGTCTTATTTACCCAGCAGATTTACTGAGAGAAAGTGCTAAGTTAGCATGTATGAATGGACCTAGGCAAGCTGCTCCTGAATGAAAAGTACTTTTACAGTACTACATGGACAGCTGTGGTTTTTTATCAACTAAATTTAAACACAGATTATTTTCCAATCTTCTGACACTTTAAGTAGGAAAAGAAAAAGATAAGATGAAGCATGAAACAAAATCACCTGTTTGATTTTAGGAGTGGGACTACATTTTGGAAGCTATGTGAAACTAAAGTAATAAGCCTTCTTCATTAACACTAGGCAATAGCAGATTACTCTATGCAGGCTAGCACATGAGGTGAGTGAAGCATGCGCTTTGTTAGCAAGTCTCAGTGATATTTTCTGAAAGCAAAGTTCTAGGTGACCCTACTCTGAGTGTAAAGTTGGATTAGACTGTCTACAGAGATGCCATCCAAACTTAACACTTTTGTGATTTGGTGACTCTGTGATGATAGTTTTGGAAAATGACAAATGAAAGGGGAGTATTTTTTCAGTGGTGTCTCTTTTTTCAATCCAGGGGTAAAACTGTAAAAATACCGAAACAAACATGTCATCCACAGAGTTCTTTGAGAGCTGTAAATATTGTTATTGATTACTGTTTGTAGCAGGCTGCAGGATATATTAGTGAAAAAAACTTTCTTGTTTCAACTTTGAATGATTTGATGCAGCCTAATTAAAGAACCGAAAATATGTCACTTGATCACATGTGGACATAGCCGAAGTTATTTGGTGTAGCTCTTTAACGGCAATGGTGTTGTCAATTGGGAAAACCTAAATGTATTCTCACCACGTGCCCAATTGATTATCATCACCCGTAAGATATTATAATTATGGAAAAAATGGATGATGTAAATCAGGACAGACTAGATTAGTGTGAAACATCTTACAGTCATTGGTTTCATTAGACTTGCTCCAAAACAGTGAGTTTTCCTTCTTAAACATGTAGACAACCCTTTGGACTGAGTTTTTAGATTATAAAGAGAAACCCTGATGACTAAATTTGACTTATGAATTTTTCCAACCAGCTATCTTATTTCACTAGTTTTCAACTTTCAAAAAGTGGACTGCTCACGATTTGATGTGAACATGTGAGACGTAACTGTCAAAGAATTATCTTTGTTCTGTATTAACAAGAGTTGTTATTATTATTTAGTGATTATCTCGGCTAGTAAAATGGGGTGCTTTTATTCTGCACTTTGTCCAACAAAGCGAAAATCCTAAGTATTACCATTACTTTTTCATGGTATTGGATTTCAAAGTAACGCATGTGGGTTGTATCCAGTATAAAGGAGAAACTTATCAAATGTGAAGAATGAATAAAACTTTAAACTATAATTTTATTGGCCATAAAGAGAAGCATTAAGAGAAGCAATATAAACATATACAAACGGAATTGCAAAACCACGGCATTCAGCACTGTAACATACATCTTTCCAGCAGGACTTTAAAGCAAACCCTTAGCACTTTTTAAGGTGTAGTGCTACTGGGACTCATAGGCTCAGATTTATCCCTCCTAATTTTAGCTGCTTAACTGAGGAGTTTTGGTGTTCAATGAAGAGAGGAAATGACAGGTATTTCCAGAAGGTAATTCACTCAGATCTATGTTCTGAGATTGAATTACTGAAGACACCTATTTCTTTTCATCATTGAGAGTGAAAGTCCTGAGTGATTAAATAACTTCTCCATCTTAGTTGAGTATATAAATATAAGAAATCTAATGTGCTCCCAGATTTGACTTAGCTGTGGAGCTGAATTTTCACTGGAACTAAAACTGTTCCTCAAATTCTAGCAGCAAAGCGTCAGAAACAAATGCAATCGGTGTGGATTTTTACCTGCATCCATCTTTGGGATGCCAGTCTCTTTGGGTCTAGAAAAGGCAAAGAGTCACAGCCCCCAACTATTCCTCCTGCCAAACTGATTTAAAGAAAAAGCAGGGGAAGCCTTACAAAGGGCAGATCAGTTTACGTTACTGCTAGTGTCCAGAAGTACAGCGCTTTCTCCATAGCTCCCAAGGACTGATGTAGCTCTAGTCTGTCTCTAGTTTCTGCGCTGACAAAATGCCACAGTTTTTCTTGTTGCTCGAGATAGGCAGGAAATATTTTTCCATGCTGGGAAAATAAAAATTTAAAAAATATTGCTGTCACAAATTACAACTAACTCTTCAAACTCTCATTTAATACTTATGTAAGGAAAATCAGTATCCTGTCAGTTGAAATGTCTATTTTTCTCTAATTTTTACACATGTAGTTTTGTTTTGTGCTTTAAAAAGACCATTTCTCTAATTTGCTTACATTTAAAATCTGGAAGGGAAATTTCAAAGCTACGGAGAAAAAAAGCTCCAAGGAAGAAATTAGTTATAATCGCCTTCCTTGTGAACATGTTTTGCTTTGACCATACACCACTTAGTATGAAAAAATTATTTTCTTAAAAATGCTTTGCTAGCTTTACCTCGTCCTCCATCCCTTTTTGGTTTCCTGTCCTTACAAAATACCATCCTTAAGGTAAGTGAATCTCTGCAGGGATCAGATTGGACCTGCTAACTATGCTGATCTCTTAATTTTTACTGTTGGTTCTTTCAACACAAAGATGAGGCCTATTGTTGTTCTGCCTATATCCTGATATTGCCACTACTGTCAGTGTGGTAAATTTTAACTGCACAGCAATTCAGTACAATAATAAGGAACAGAAAAGATTAGCTCAATTGCATTTCAGATTTTGCTAGTGCATCATTTGAATGATTCAGTTCTTGTGTTGTTTTTAAGCTTATTTTCCAGAAAGCATACAACATTTCACTGGTTGAAAGCTAGCTCTTGCATTTATAAAATTTCATATGCTTGATCCACAACTGTTTCAAGAATCCTAAATCAATATCCACTCTTGAAAATTTAGACCAGGCTTCAGTATTTTTAATTTTGTAACTTTTTATTGGTAAAGGTAAGTGGGAGCTGGAGTGTGTAATCAGCTGAATAACCAAGATGTGAGTCAACAACAATAAGATTTAGTTACGTGAAAATAGAGATAAAGGTACATAGAAGAGTCAATATAAACTACAGATCTAACTCATGTAGTAAGTGAAAATAACTTTCAAAGTCAAAATTCCAAGTTGAAATGTGGTACATAATTCAACAGTTCTTTCAGAATTTTTATGTGTTTGAGAGTTTTCTTAAAATCTTGCTCCAACAATTTACACACACTTCTAAAAAAATTTAGCCTTCTCTATGTGCATGAAGACAATGTCAAGACAGCAGAGACACATGATGCCTGATTAGATTAAACAGTCCTCTCCTATCTAAAATTATTTAAATTACTATGGAGTTGTGATCTTCAATAGAATATTCAGGGTGTTTTTGGGAGAGGGGAGGTTACTGACATTAATTTTTTCCTGGAGGTTTGTTAATTCTCATACAGTGACTACACATACTTAATGATGATGATTTTCCATTTGAGATTTGGATTAAGCTGCATTTGCATGGGAACTGGAATCCAATAAAACATATACAGGACAAGTGTTTTAAAGTTTTTAGAAGAATCGAAGTTATCTTCTATGTCCTGCTTCCTGAAGTACTTAGCAAATGTATTTTACAAATTTAATGCTTTTAAATACAATCAATTTTATAAACAAAGAGAAAATTAGCTATCACAGTTCAAGAAGTGATGAGTCACTTCAGGTTTGTTTCGCTGAGATTTTTCAAAGGTGCTTAAAGATGCAAATAAACTCTGGGAAATGGCCACATAGGTTTGTTAAATTTATCTCACCACCCCTTACCCAGACTAAACGAGTTGTCTAAGCTCTCAGTGTAATTAGTAGAGAGAAAATGGTGCCTCAAAGGCCCAGATACTGAGACTGATGCCTGACATGGCATTGGATGGATCACCTTCTGTAGTTGTCTGTCTCTATTTGCCAAATATATGAATTACCTTGAGAACTTCACAGTGTCACAGAAACAGGGAATGTTTGAGGTTGGAAAGAACCTCTGGAGGTCATCTTGTCCAACCCATCTGCTCAAGCAGGGCCACTGAGAGCAGACTGCCCAGGACTGTCTAGGCAACTTTTAAGTATCTCCAAGGATGGAGACACCACAACCTCTCTGGACAACCTGTGCCAGTGTTCAGTCACCCTACCATCAAAAAGGGTTTCCTGATGTTCAGATGACACCTCCTGTGTATCAGTTCATGCCCATTGCCTCTTGCTTTGTCACTAGTCATCACTTAAAAGAGCCTGGCTCCATCTTCTTTATACCTTCTATACCTTCAGTATTTACAGGCATTGATGAGGTCCCTCTGAGCTGTCTCTTCTCTAGGCTAAACAGCCCTAGCTTTCTCACCCTTTCCTCATATGGGTGATACTCCAGTCCCTCCTGACTTGATTAGACTAGGTACCTAACTTTCCAATAGCTAAAGTTGGAGGGCATGAAATCCATTCTTACTATCCTATTAAATCTGCTAACTACAGAAAATGTTATTAGCCATAAATATTAAGCTGAATTTAAATGTTTAAAAGTGGATTAAAGTGTTTTTATTTTTTCAAAATGCCATTTTATGCAGAACATTTGGTAAGCCATCATCTACCAGGAGCTGAAGAGCCAGTGTGCCCCAGCCTAAGAAGACTTGAATACACTCACAGACTTACATGCAAAGTGGTTCATGTGACAAGAACAATTGCTTCTGTCAATTCTTTCGGCTTTCTAATGCCTCATTAGAGAGGTTTCATAAATTTCCAGTCTCATCCACATTCTGAGTCACTTACTCAGTAGTTCTGGATAGATCTGGTAGAAGAGATACAATACTAAAGATGCTTTGTAGCCCATGTCTCCCTGTTAATCTTCCTGACAGGTCTTTATGCTTACTTAGTAAAGAGGGAAATAGATTAAAATGCTAAAAAATGTGGCACATCGGTACCCTGCAGAAAAAGAGCAACAGCACAGCAGGCAGGCTTTTTGCGATTATCAGCAATGAGGGAATAGATAGTGTTTACTTTCTAGCAGAAACCTTCCTTTTATTAATTCAAAACAGAATATTCAACTTCGGATCATTTTATGAATAAAATCTTTATGCAAGGTCTTGTCTTGGATGCCATTGACATGCTCCTCTCTCTTGTCCTTCTGTATTGGCAATTTTCAGCCAGAATGGATGCAGAACTACGTTTCTAATAAATCGAAGTTAGACATAACTACTTAAGACATGATTTGTCTATTATGCCCTTTGCTGAGTACTGACAGATGCAGGCAGGACTGAACCTGTTTTATTCTACTTGTTGGACAGATTTCAAGAAAAATGTCTTTTATTTTACAAACAGCTCCTTTGACTTTTTGAAATTGAATGAAACTTCATGAACCCCTTTAGCATTTCCTGACTTCTCTGATTTTAAATCAATATTTCCTTAAGATATTTTAACTAAAAATCATGCAAAATGTTTAATTTATGTTAATCTTGGTTTTTGTGCTCCTAGTTTCAGGAAGTGACCCTGAAATTTTTCATGAGTGTAAACTTTCTCAAGACTTGAAGATTATTTCTTTATTTCACATCTTTATATAGAAGTTCGTGAGGTATGTTGGGGAAATAGGCATTGAATTTGAGTATTACAAAATGTCAAAAAGTATAAAGTGTGGAATTTTAAGGAAATAATTTCCTTAAAATTTCCATAATTTCTTTTGCCTCACCCTATTTAATTTTATTCACAAACTGAAAAAGAATTATCCCACTAGAAAAAATGCGCCACCAAATGAAGGCAAGTAATGGAAGAAGAATTAAACTGTCCACCAAGTTGAACAAATTTCCTAATTAGTCCTTTACCTCCTGAAGAACATATGGACAAACATCTCAATTCATTCTCAAACTTTAACTGTTGGTGGTATAGTTGTTTTTCTTTCTGCATCATCTGTTTCAAATCATCTGTAAACTTAGGTCACGTAGGAGGCCAAAAAGAAACAGAAGAACTAAAAATCTATGGTTTGGTCTTCTACCACTGAAACAAACTGTAGTTTTGTTTTTGAGTTGGACAAACAACCTTCTTTGATGGAAAGCTGCCGTGTACATTTCTAGTATCAGAGGTTATATGAGTTATGGCTCAGTGGAAACTTGAACTAATGATATTTCAGTTTCTTACTCTTTTGCTACACCTATCAGATGATAGCATCACATTTGTTTAATTTAGAAATTATGTTCCAGGTCCTCAACTGGGATATGAACCAACAAATACAAACCCAAAACCTTAGAATTGATTCTACATTTCCAATTTAAAAGGCTGAAAGTCTGGTTTCAACTTTCACTAGGTTCACTATCCTCTAGCTTCTAGACAGAGCTGAAAGAAATGAGAAAACAAATGTGTGGTGTTTAAGGATTATATTGCTCCATTCATTTTCATGGGTCAAAAATGAATGAATGCTCTGCAATTTACAGCTGAACCAGGAGGAGAAATGACATGGAAGACATAACTTGCAATGAACAGCCTCCTCATTGTCAGTCCAAATATTTTCTTAACATAGAGGTTAAAATTCAACCAAGCTTCATGTATTGGAATACTGTGTTACTATATGTTGTGTGACTGAGCCAGAAGAGAACTCTCTATAGTACACACCGAATGCCACAGGCACTAAATGTGCTTCTACATACTAACACTCAGACATGTTGAAGATTTATGAGGGAGTATTGAGGTAGGTGTGCCTCCACCTGCCCCCAGCCTTTACAAGTGAATCTTTGTCTGACCCCTCTTGGTAGAAGCATATACGTTAAGGCATAGGATCAGTTCAGGGAACCTGTGTTCCATTTAACCATATCCATAATGCAGTCCAGAGGTCAAATGTGTAGTCCGAGATCTTCCTGAAAGGTAATGGGACCTTTGTGCTGAAGCTGTATGTTATGTCAAGAGTTGAATCAGATCTTGTGATAACCCTCTTTTCTCAGACAACTACAGAGCTAAACTCAGCATAGCTTTGGAGAATGCTACAGATGAACCTGGCATTAAAAAGATGGCAGCATTTCTTTGCTGCAGATTGTTACAGATTGTTGTCTACAACAGCTGCCCTGAGGAAAAATACGAAGGCTTTTCTGCACAGCATTTACAAAGCTGAAGGTAGATGCTCATTGCTCACCAGGTTATTGCAAAGATGCTGAAGGTGTCTTCAAAAGGTCATTTCATGGGTGTACTCCACTTATGGGGTGGGTTTAGAAAGATCCTGTGTCTGTTTTCTGAGCAAGCCATGCACAGAATGGCTCTGACCTGATAATAAATTAGGTACTTCAGTACCAAACCTCTGTTAATGAGAGCAGAAGAATCCTAGTCTGTGCATGCATGTCCAAAGAAGCCACTGAGTATTTCTATTGAGGGGCTGGAAATGGACCTATCCGAGTAGATTCCTGAGTCCAAATGTTCACTAAGAGAAAAAAAAAATGCAGGTACCTAGAGGT
Source organism: Fratercula arctica (assembly GCA_947846985.1). NCBI lineage: Eukaryota > Metazoa > Chordata > Aves > Charadriiformes > Alcidae > Fratercula > Fratercula arctica. The sequence continues at coordinate 103,212,616 of CANTUZ010000003.1, forward strand.
TAAAACCAAGAGATGCATGTGTCAAAGGGACATTTATCCAGTGGGTACTTGCATCAGCACACAAGGAAGCAAAGGAAAATGTTTAGTGTCAAAATTAATTTTGGGCTATGTGTTTTATGCATTATTTACATTTTGCTAATTCCTTGTTGCTTGTGCTCTCCCTCACCTTAATATACATTTTTTTAGTTGCTGTTTTGTTTTGTTTTGTTTAATTATATGCATAGAATTATGCACTCCTTGAGAACAGGAAAGTATTGACTACCTTTGGCCTTCAGAGGAAGGGTTTCATTTTCCCAGGTGCTTGAAGGAATACTCATCTGGTTTTATTTTGTAATTTTACAAAGAAGGCATAGATTTTGAACCTGACCCTTGCTGCTGCTGACAAAACTTGGCAGAAGTGTTCCAGTGATATAATACAGAAATGCAACACGGAGTTGTGCCTCTCCCTGTGATGTAATGCACCTACAGTGACCTTACAGAGAGTGACTCATAATATAGATTTGTCATAGACTTAAAGAAAAACAGTACTGCTTTTATCTGAAGGAAAGTAGAAGCAAGTAATTGTACTGCAAGTGCAACCATCTTCCTGCATCCAAAGAGGGACAATATAAATTAGACTGCTAGCTTTGCTTTATCAAGAGAGGAAGCTTCAGTCATTTTATTTCATTTGTAGCAAAGTATGTATTTTAAGCAGCTTATTTGGGATTTCAACAGAAGAAGTTGCTCTTTTGTATGTACAATGAACTGGAGAATGGGGTTAGTATCAGAGGCAGAGGAAGAAAATGCGATATTGGGAGGTAAGGAGGAGGATATGGAGGATATGCTATTCAAGAGAATAACAGATAATGACCCTCCCCCTGAAATCATCCGTGAAAATTGGGCAATATGAAAGTGAAGAAAACATAAATAATTATGTCCTTAAAATTTTGAGTGCCTAATATTATTTATTAGGGTATTTATTATTGAATGATGAAAAAAAGTAAAAGTTATTCAACTGAAGGCACAATTCAGAACCAGAACTTCAGAGTGAAAGCTTTGTGTAAAATTTCTTTTACACTAATTTCTTTTTGTATACTTTTTGTGGTGGTTTAAATTACCCATATAGAAAAAAGAAGACGTAAATGTAATTAAAAGTACAGACCAATAAGGATATGTGCAGAAAACTAGATGATAGTATAAATAGAAATAAAGATTAGATGGTACAGAATGTTGATTCTGAAACTGAAAATAATTGCATACTTTTATGTAAGTGCTGCAAGATCACAGTAAATGAAAGTATCTTTGATACTTTCTGAGGCAGACTCAACATGCTATCTCCACTTCCTTAGGCTACTGAATTATACTTAATCTTTAATTACATTGGAGCATACTATTTTTTTTTTTTTAATATTGTGTATCACACACCATGTCCGTGGTTATAGTCACACATGTCTAAGAAGCATACAGAAATGCTTCCCGGGATATTTCTTAAAACATTCATGAAAGTATTTCTTAAGCAAGATAAGACCAGCAGTCCTCCACAGGTACACTGCTGCCAATTTCTACTCTCAGTTTTTATTAAGGTCTTTGGATTTCCTTTATCCTGATGATGATACCAGACTCCTCTATTTCATTTCCCTGTCTAGTTTTCCTACATTGCTCAAATTTCTATATCTTTCCCTAGCTGGAACCACAACATGACTTATTCCCTATTCTCCTTGGTCTTCTTCACCATATATATACATATGTGCCCTTGAATTTTCTGTTCTAATGGAGCTGAACTGCCTGCAGCTGAAAAGGCATAGAAATTTGATGTATGTGTAATGGGAAAATTTAATTTCGTTGAATACTGAGTGTCTCAGTTTTTGGTGGGTGGATCTGTGGAGTTCTGAAGTGGTGGATCACGCAGAGGCATGATTGATTGCTGAGAACTGAAACATGTTTTTAATGTCCCCAAAGAAGACTTCCCTAGCTGCTGTATATGTGAATATAATTTCTTCAGCTGGGATAGCTTTTCTTTGGACATTTTGATGGACTGACTTGTGGCTGGGATTCTGCAGAGCAGAACTGTGAGCAGAGTGAGTGAAAGACACAAGATAATGCTAAAAGTAATTGTTTCCTGAATTAGTCATCTTTAAAGGGTCATTTTTCAGCAGTGCCAGTTTTTTAACTGATGTATCATGAAACCTCACAAACACCTGAGTGATCTGGTTGTCAGACAGTACAGGGGTAGGAAGGAACAGCTGGTAAGAGGGGAGGGAAAGAGAGGTATGTCATCTGCATGCACCAGCCCTACTGCTGAAGGAAATTGCATTTAGCCATACCTTGGGACTTAGGTCGGGCAGCTTCCCTAACAATAGACGTGCTGATTTCCTCACTGCTGGGTTGCCTGAGCTTATTCTGTCTCCATCTTTTTCCATTTACTAATGGTTACAAGATTCAGGTTATGAATGAGGAAGCATTACTTGATAAAAATAGCCATGGAAGGTAATTTGTTGCCCAAATTCCTGGTGAGGGAATCCAAGACTTCTTGTGTTTGCTGAAGAATCACAATTTATAAGAAAGTACTTCTTTTGTTTATTTTGGTTTGGTTTTTTGTTTTATGATTTAGTCTATTAAAGGATTCAATGCAGTCTTGAAGCACTAATGAAGAACTAGATGATGGAACATACAAGACCATTCATCTGGTATGGTATAATTCTTTCATGCCAAGTGATTTTTAAAAATTTGAAAATTGGACATACCTCACTGCTTTTCCATTTATATTTATAGTTCTAATGAATTATATTACACCTTTATTAAAATTTTGACTCAAATGTAAAAGTGAGTGTTTGGTTTTACTGGAAACAGAAGCCTCTTCCTTAGAATACCATAGACAAATTCCCAGCTGTAAGCTCTGAGTTTATACTTTTTTTACATAGAAACTCTGTGTTTAGTGAGTTAATGATTAAATTACTTGATAAAATTTGCTGATAGGACAAATCTTGGAGGGATCACAAGCACATTGGAGGACTCATAATGATTCTGATAAATTGAAGAAATGGTCTGTAACACTAAGAGGAAAACCAGTACAAACAGACTTTTGAGAAGAAAAAATTCAGATACAGAATATTGACTAATAAATATAAAATATAGCATAATAACTCCTACTTTTTTAAGAACCTGGATATTATAAATGAAAGGGAAGGAAAGAAGGCAGGCTTTCTAACTGGACTTACAAATGAAGGACGAGTCAAGGATAAGCTTTACTAATAACAAAAAAATGGTGCTAGAAATGTTTTTTTAGGCACCAAAACCTCAACCCTGTTATTTCTTAAACTAAAGCCTTTCAGAAAGCCCTAATGAAATCTAAAATGAAGGGGTCTAAGTTGGACATGAGAGATCTACTTCTTTTTTTGTTGTTGTTGTTACAAGGGAAAGTTTTTATGTTCTAATGAGGATTTCTGAGAGAAATCTTTGTGGGAGTATTTTTTATTAGACGATTGCTGATATGTCAGCTAAATCTTAAGATGAATAAGACTCACATTTAATGGCGAGTTATCCTTGGCTAACAGCCAAACCCCTGCCCAGCTGCTCACTCACTTCCCATCCTCAGTGGAATGGGGGAAGAAAATAGGATGAGAGCACTCGTGGGCTGAGACAAATGCAGGGAGATCACTTACCAATGGCCGTCACAGGCAAAACAGACTTGACTCCGGGAAAAATAATTTAATTTGTTGCCAATTGAAATAGACTCAGATAGCGAGAAACATACGTTAAACCAACACTTTTCCTCCCCCCTCTCCTGACTCCTCGCAGCCCCCTGAGAGGCGCGGGGGAGACGGGGAACAGCGGGCTGTGGTCAGTACACAGCAGTTCCCCTCTTACGCTCCTTCCCCCTCGCACCTTTCCCCTGCACCAGCGTCGCTGGCGTGGGGTCTCCATGGGCCGCAGTTCCTTCAGGGAGTATCCCTCTGCTCCAGCATGGGGTCCTCCATGGTTGGATACCTGCTCCACCATGGTGTCTCCACAGGCCGCAGGGGAATCTCTGCTCTGATGCCTGGAGCACCTCCTCCCCCTCCTTTTGCTCTCACCTCGGGGTTCACAAGGTTGTTTTTCACTCTTTTTTTCACCCCTTCTCCTCTGCTTGTCTGGTGGTTTTGCTCTTTCTTCAACGTTTCTCCCGAGGTGCCCCCATGGTGGCTGCGGGGCTCAGCCCTGCCCTGTGGTGGGTCGGCCGGAGCCGGCTGGAACCGGCTGTGTCCGGCCTGGGGCAGCCATGGCCTCTCCTCACAGAGGCCGCCCCGCAGCCCCCGCTGCCGGCGCCTGGGCACCAGCACCGCGTACACGTACGTAGGTACACACACACTCAACAAGGTAACTGCAACTTCCGTGACAAACAGTAGAATGAGCTAAAAACAGATTGTCTTGCTATTTTTTTACTCTTCACTTTATCTTTTATTGCTCATACTTTTTTCTCCATAAAAACCTATAAGTATTTCACGAGAAGATAAGGTCATGTAGGTCTACTCAGGAACTGTACAGAGAATAGGAGATTCAAGGCAAGGAACTAGTTGAATGGTTTCAACATGTAAAAAGTTTTCCTCCAAGGAATCACCAAATATCTTGATGTTCACCTGTCTTTTTTGAGGAGAAAGCCTCACTGTGGTGGTTGAAAACTTATAATTTCACCTAACAGGTCCATAATCCTTTTAAACACAACCTAAATATCTCAGGCGTATGGCCACCCTCTATTAGAAGCAGAGAGAGTAGTTCAGCACTGCATCCTTTTAAAATCTCTGTATTTATCATCTCCATTGTACATCCATCTGTACATGCCCCATCCCCGGGAAACATTGGACAGGGCAGCTGATGTAGTGGAAGATGTCCCTGCTCATTGCAGGAGGGTTGGACTTGATGACCTTTAAAGGTCCCTTCCAACCCAAACTATTCTATGATTCTATGATCCTCTCTTTTAATAATAGTAATAAAATAGAATTTGAATAAATTCATTCCTTTTTCTTGACGCAAGTTCCTCACGCTTGTTTCTTTAAATAAAAGGTAGGGGACCCAAATGTCTGCTGAGATATGGACCTTAGTCACTAGCATTTATGTTTCTAGGGGTAACTGATTTAATTTTTACTTGTTCTAACTTCCTTCATTCCTAACCAGATCTGACTGTGTGTTTTCTAGAGAATGTATCTAATCAAGGCACAGACACACATCCTGGGTTCTTCTGCGCAATTCACAGTACCAAGTTTGCTGTACAATAACCAGAAGTGAGGCAAGGGTATAAGGCCACGACCCTTCAAAGTGCTTCATGCTATATTAGCAGGGACTAGCCATTAAACAGGACATTACAAAGATTGCTCTATTTCCCATTAATTTCATAAGCCTCACACCGAGTTATCTGTGAATGCATGTGTATCACTTACAGTCACTTTTCTTAATAAATGATTCATATTTAATGGGAATAATAAGTGTTGCTGCAAGTTGGTAATATGATTTTTTTTTCACTGCAATTTCCTTCTCACTGTTCTTTCAAAACACTTAATCTTCCATGCTAATAATTAGCAAATTCTTGTTAGCTGAAGGGGAAATCATATCTTACGGTATTTGCACCAGATAAACCAGATCCATTATAACCCATCTCAGTACTATATTTGCAGGACATGGGAAATGAATTCCCAAAGCATAAAACTACGCATTATTTTTTTATCATGAGCCTAAAAAAACTGCCTCTCCTGATCTTCTACTGTAAATATTTTCATTTGTCTTTAGTAGCAGCACTCTGGCTTAAATGGTGAAGGAGAAATTAAATACAAGAAGCTGTTGAACTCCATCATAAATAATGTACAGTACCTGGGGTGGTTTATGCCCTCAGCTATGCATGTGCTTCTTTTCAACATATGTATTTCGCATATAAATTGGAGAATTTGGTTTAGTCAGTAATACTTTAATTTAATTGATTCTGAGAAGAGTGAGAGTCTCCTAAAATTAATCTGCTTGTGATGGACTTTAGTACAAGCCAACAAAAGATGTGAGTGAAGCAATAAAGAAGGATGGAAATGCGGAATCGCAGAAACGCTGAGTTTAGAAGGGGCCTCTGGAGACCATTAAGTCTGACCATCTGCCGAGAGCAGGGTCACCTAGAACAGGATGCCCAGGACCATATCCAGTCTGGCTCTGAGCATTTCCAAGGTTGGAGACTCCCCCACGTCTCTGGGCAACCTGTGCCAGTGTTTGACCACCCTCACTGTAAAAAGGTATTTCTTATGTTCATACACAATATCCTATGTTTCAGTTTGTGTCCATTGCCTTTTGCCTTGTTAGTGGGCATTACTGAGAAGAGCCTGGCTCTCTTTTCTTCATTCCCTCCCATCAAGTCTTTATACACATTGGTACGATCTCCACCTCCCGAGTCTTCTGTTCTCCAGGCTGCAGAGAGCAGGAATTTCTCTGCTGTTCTGTCCTTGTCCACCAAGCCAGTCATCTCTTTCTAGAAGGCTGTATCAGGTTGGTGAACATCCTAGAGCTGAACATACAAGATTTAAGAATGTTTAAGAGTGTTCCAGATCTGGATCTTAACCTGAGTAAAAGGAAGACACTAAAAAGGATGGATCCAAACCCTTAGATCCAAATAAAAGTGGGACTACACACTATTAGAAACACGTATTGAGAGCCAGACCTGGCAGTCTGGACGATGATACAAATGCAGTTTCACAATCAATGAAAATGTAATTCACAAGATCATGTGGTAGTGTCTCCAGAAACTACATTATTAGATATTTGCAGCAAATATGTTTCATTGCATTACAGAACCACACAATCAATTGCTCCAAGACAATGTATACTTTGTTTACTATACTGCTTCCTGCTTGATCCTGGGATGGGTGGGCAGTGGGTGGTTGAACTTGTCCCCCGCTAACCAATTCACACCTTCTTCCACTGCTGCTGCTGAGAAATGAACCCTGCTGAGTTGCAAACTGAATGACAGATAAAATGAAGGTGAGGTGCTTACATATGAACAGTAGGTAACAGCAGGGGAATTCTAGCTAAGGAAGAAAGGAACAGGACCACTGAAAATATCACACCACAAGTGTGATACTCTGGAGTGATAAACTGGTGAACTGTCGTGATTAAGTTAGGTATTGATTGATTTGGAGGTGGGTGATGGTAAGAGAGCTTTGTGGCTCTCTTGTCTGTCATGTCCTTTGGGAGACAGAATTAGCATGAGTGACCTTGTGATACAGCATGGCAAGAACATCCCATTGCGAACCATTCCCAGATATTTTGATACTCACACTGATGGCACAGTGTATTGTCCACATTTATGTCAATTTTATTTGTTAGGTTTTATACATGTATTTTAAAGATAAATCTTCCTTTCATTATTATTATTGTTTATCAGAGAATATAAGAAAAAGTGCAATTCTGTATTTGTGTATATGTTTCTTTGATGAAATACCTTCTTTTGCTTGGAAAACTAGTATTTCCTCTCTGATATCAGAAAGTGACCATTGCACCATCTTTATTCCAAAGTGAGATATAAATCAAGTGGGAATTGGTCTTCAACTTAAAATTATAAAATACCTTTTAATGTGAACCTAATGGATACATTTTTACAAATCTATCTATCAAATGCAGTGATTCTTCTGAAAAAACAAAACCAATCCTCTGTCTGTGATTTGTGTTACAGTTATGAAAACAGTTACAAATCTTTAATATATCAATATTTTATAGAATCATAGAATTGTTTGGGTTGGAAGGGACCTTTAAAGGTCATTGAGTCCAACCTCCCTGCAATGAGCAGAGACATCTTCAACTAGATCAGGTTGCTCAGAGCCCCGTCCAACCTGACCCTGAATGTTTCCAGGGATGGGGCATCTACCACCTCTCTGGGCAACCTGTGTTTCATGGCCCTCATTGTAAAACATTTCTTCCTTCTATCTAGTCTAAATTTACTCCTTGTCCTGTTGCAACAGGCCCTGCTAAAATATTTGTCCCCATCTTTCTTATAAGCTCCCTTCAAGTCCTGGAAGGTCTTCCTGGAGCCTTTTCTTCTCCAGGCTGAACAACCCCAACTCTCTCAGCCTGTCCTCATAGGAGAGGTGCTCCAGCTCTCTGATCATTTTTGTGGCCCTGCTCCAAGTCCCTGTTCATATTACAAACCTGTAACAAATATGTGCCACCAAGAGAAGAACAAATATTCACTTTCTGTATGGTTAAGCCATAACCATATGCAAGACAGTGGGTGTGGTCTCCATACCTTAGTCTATTAAAGTGATATTAACTATTTGTTAGTCCATTATAATCAATTACTAACCAACCTACAAATCATGATCAAGAACTTTTTGAAGTCCCATGACGTAGTAGATATACTGAATTTAGATGGTATCCCCTATAAGACTCCAGTCTCTTCACTGTATACCTACCTTATGCAAAGGGATGCCTACCCTACAAGCACTTCTGCATATGCTTGATTTTGTGTAAGTGGGTAATGCCATTGTTATTGGTTATGATACCTATCGTTATGCTATGACATCAATTGCGGACACGTTTGTAGAGTAGTGAAAGTAAATTGTTAGATGATTTATAAAAACATAACTTTCATACATTAAGATATTTTTTATATATCTTAGTATCTTTCTGGGAAAGAAAATGTTATTTCCGTAATAGTATTTTCACACCATCATGTGAATTTTCCCTGTATGTTAGGCATCATGCACTCAACAATTATGCCCCAATAACTTAGTCTTGTATACAGTTCCATCAAGGCATTATGTCACTTCTGGCAAATGATTTTATTTAATTTGACTGTAATCCAAGATATTACACAGATTTAATTGTATCAGCATTTTAGTTTGAACTATATGCCATGGCAACACTTTATTTTAGAAGGCACAGAGAACAATCTAATTAGTATTATAAATAAGAAATAAATGGCAGTGGAAGTGGCTGGGTAGATCAATCTATTACATAAATAGATATAATAAGATAATACATTGTATTTTAAAACCCCCAGTACTTATAAGTGTAAAAATGCAGGGAATGTCCTATTTACCAATATTCACTATTTAGTTCTAAATCTAAAATTAGTGGGGAGTAAAATTAAAAACAGAAGAGAAACTAACTTACCAAATCAGAATTTAAGACCATCTGTGGGATTTCAACATAATGGAACTTTTTGATTAATCTTTTTTATTATGGCAATGTAAGGGAACTTTCATACTTACATGATAATTTTGCAAGTGTGTCACTGAAGTAATGTAACCCTCGTGGACAAATACATATTTTTGATTCAATTTGTCCTTCAAATTTACTGATGCTTACTGTAGTTTTTTGACTAATGATAAACATAGGAAAGAAAGTTTTAGAATGCATGTCACAGAACGAAAGCTCAGCTAGTCTTATGGGAATACATAGTAAGCATATCTATATTGCAAAAATCAAGCAGAAATATCAGTACATCTTATCACAGATAAACATGTTTCTATTTTGTCATTATTCAGGATTATGTAAAAGGCATGCAGCCTTTCTCCATCTGAATTTATTTTAAGGGTATAATTAAAATATGGGGAGATTCACCTCCTGCCTATTAGTGATATAAAATGCACAGCCCTGCAGTTCTTCATAACCTGTTTTACATCTTCTGGAATATGGATTGTTTACAACATTCCACCTTTTCAGACAGAGTAGCAAAACCCTGTCCTTCCTTCTCAAATTTCATATCTATCCTTTCAGAATTGAATTAAAATTTGATTTAAAATTTATTCCCACTACAGCTGTAATAATTTCTATTTACACAACTGCCTTCCAGTTAACAGCCCAGCCTTTGTTGTTGTGTACAATGCGCTTGTCTTTCTTGTATATAGAAGCAAAGTATTAATGTCATTTTTGGATTCTGCCTAGATTATCTTTAGTGTCTATGTAATTAAACTCATTTTATTTTCTTTTCTTTTCCTTCCTTCCTTCCTCCCTTCCTTCCTTCCTCTTTCTTTCTTTCTCTCTCTCTCTCTCTTTCTTTCTTTCTTTCTTTCTTTCTTTCCTTCTTTCTTTCTTTCCTTCTTTCTTTCTTTCCTTCTTTCTTTCTTTCCTTCTTTCTTTCCTTCTTTCTTTCCTTCTTTCCTTCTTTCCTTCTTTCTTTCTTTCTTTCTTTCTTTCTTTCTTTCTTTCTTTCTTTCTTTCTTTCTTTCTTTCTTTCTTTCTTTTTCTTTCTTTCTTTCTTTCTTTCTTTCTTTCTTTCTTTCTTTCTTTCCCTTTCTCTTTTTCTCTCTCTCTCCCTTTCTCTCTCTTTCTTTCCTTCCTTCTTCCTTTCTTTCTTCTGTGTAGATGCAGAAACTACTGCTGTTTAAAAAAAAACCCTACAAAACCTAGGTGAGCATAAACGTTAGCACCTCTCAGTCTAACTGTCCATATTATGACTGTTAAAACATTTAATTTACTTTGTCAGTTTGTCCATCATACCATCTGTTTGTGCTGTTGTTTTATTCCTAAAATATGTTTTCAAATAAATTTTCATCCCTCTAGATCTGATGTGCCACACCAATTTTCCATGTGCTGAAGGAAGTTGCAGATAGTTTTGCCATATCTGAGTTGTGATTCAGCAGCAATAGGAAAAAATAGAGTTGTAAATGATGTGCACTAGGAGATAAAAAAATTAAAAACCTCAAGAGCAATTTGGAAAAGTTTGTTGGTTCTGCATCTACAGCATTACATCTCTTGACTTTTTTAATCTCCCAGGAGAGTAGATAATGAAGAGGAAATTTGGAAAATTACCACAGACACCAAAATTTAGCTGAAAATTATTGCCATAGAAAACAGAAGTATTTATTTTTAAATTCAACCTTAATTTTACCCATAGAGTAAACACAGTAAAGCTAATATTTCAGAATATTTTTTCCACTGAATTTTATATCAACTAACAAATATCTCAGTAATATCACTTTTTATTTTCTGCTGCCACTGACTGTAAAACATCTTTATTGTTTAGATTTACTGTAAGCTTTCAGACAATATTAGTGCCTGAAATCTTGCTCTGGTAAACAAAACCATAGAGAAAGGACATGTTGGGAAGTGGCATAGTAAATTAAACTATAGCTAAGAGTCTAATCATAATTATATGAAGAAATTATCAGAATAAGTTGAAATGATTCTCCTAATACGTTAGTGTTCAGGAATTCAAACCTATAAATTGGCTACTACTTAAGATTATAGACTTCTTATTCTGCACACAAGCAAGTAATTAACTTTACGTTCCCTTCTTATGATTCTCAGGCTCTTGTCCTTTTAATTATAAGATCCAGAGGGTAGCTTTTATGTTACTATTATCTCTATTAAATTTTGAATAAAAGCTGCATTGAAACTTGATATATTGGTCATATGTAATAGCCTGCTAGCTTCTTAAAAGATGTAAAGTGCTATTCTGATAATGTAGCCAAGCATTACGAAGAATGTACTTTAGTTTCCCTTTTGCACACATACAAACATCCACTTTTTAAAATTCCAGATTGGTCATTTTAAGTAAACAATTATTATTTGGATTATCTGTGTTAGCATATTATAGAAGGGCAATCTAAACGTACTGATTTCTCATATGTTTCTTTATTGTTTCTGATGATGCTGTCATAGGCTCAATTTCTGCACTGAAATACACAATCATTTAGTATGACATTACAGATTTGTGGAAAAGGACAATTAAAAGTTAAAAATTTTCATAGGTCTGAAAAAACAGTATCTTTTCTTCCTTTGTTCTGAAAGGAATAACGTATGTATTGCAGAGCTGCACACTGTTGGCTTATTTTTTAAAAAAGTATATATTGATTACTGTTTCGTGAAGGTTTGTCATTGCTGTTTCTGCTAAAGGAAAACAAAAGAGATTTAACAAAAAATATCAAAAAGATTTTTTAAACTAAAAAAACCGCCAACCCTCTATGAAATTCAAGTAGCTTTGAAGTGTTGAAAATTTTCTATCTTTGTTTTTTCCTGACCAATTCCTTTGATTCCCACAGGTGCAGAGCAAACACAGCATTCCTCAGCAGTCTTGGCAGCTGTCGTTGTTTGCACTTCCATTAGAAGAGCCTGACAGGTGGCAAGCTCTTATTAGATAAATAATCAAAGAACAGCAGAGGCCAGGACAGCTTTCATCTTTTAACTTTCAGATGATAAAGACATTGCTGCTGTTTCTTCAAGACAAAAGACCAAATGACAGCAAACACGAACACTAAGGATTTTGTAGCTTAGTGGCTGGAAAACTCTACCAGAACGTCTAAGTCTTGGGTCCTAGTTCCAGGACTGCTTTTGCATTTCAGATAAAAACCCCATCATCTGAAAGGTATTTGTAGCAGGGAGCAGTACGCATGCTCCCTACCCTTTAGCCAGCTGCGTTCTTCATTAGGCTATTGTGCCGCTCTCTCCTTCCTTTGATCTTCAGTCTCTGTGACTCTTGGCAATTTTCTTTTCAGGGGGGCCCAGTTTCAGTAGGAGAGGCACAAAGGTGGATAGACCTGCCCTCTGTGACCCTCGAAGATGCCAGAAGCAGGTGGGAGGTGATCTGCCCCTCCTTCAGGGCCTTGAGGATACCCTCCTCAGGAGATCCAACTCTGTAGACTCTCCATAGAGAGTGCCAAACCACAGGCTTGTTCTCAGCTCTGGCGAATGAATGGCTAAAATGTGTGAATTGCCTGCACCAGCTTCTGGCGACCCAGCATTGGATCTGACACTATGGCATAATGTCCGTATGTATTTCAGCTAGACTAACCAACCCTCCCTAAAACACAGCACCATGTTACGAAGGTGACACAAATATAAGTATGAATCCTCCCTGTACCAAAGGAGTACATAATGAGATCCAGAGAGAGGGAGAAGGTTAGCTAAGGCCTTTTATTTATTCCTATATTTATAACTCACATAAAGAGTACTTAAGTTGGCAGTGCTTGTCAAAACCATCCACGAAACCACTAAGTTACAATAAAGACATGTCTACGGTGCCAACCACTGTTAGGTGAAGGGGAGTGGGAGCATCACAGTATGAAAATGGACAGTTGTGCACCGGCCAAAAGATTTCCTAAACTTAACCTGTTCACTTGCGGCTTGACAGCTTTAAGGGCTGGAATACTGTCTTGGCTTTAGGATTGCAGTCTCTGCTGAGCGTTGATTCTTACCATTTATGGTGCTTGCAGCAACTGCATTGTTTAGTATGGGTAATGGAAATAACGGGAGAGGAAGAAGGAAATATAAGTAACGAGGTAACCTCGGGATTATTTTCTTTACCTGATGGGGGAACCCTTCAATAAATAATTAAAGAGTGTTAGCAGAAGAGGAAGATTGCCAGGATAAAAGTTGTTATTTAATAAGATCCATACTGCTTTTAATACTGCTTGATTGCAAAACATTTTAAAAAGATATCATTTAGATGAGTGTTTGAATGGTGGCCCTATTACTTGGCTGTATTATATTTTCAGGTGGGTAAATTAAATAATTGAAGAAATCCCTGGCTGCATTGGACCTTTTAACATCTCTTAGTTTAAAGGACATTGCTAAATTATTTATCTCACTTCATAGATTTTGGCATTGGAGTAATAAGGAGCAGAACAAAATCACCACATAGTTCTGCTAATGTATGTCATGAAAGGAGAAATCAAAGAAATGTGGGAGATATAGGACTGTGAGTAAACCTGTGACCAAGAACACAGTTTTAACTTCCCCCTGAATGTCTTTTCAGTCCCAAGTATATATTTTTTTGCCTATTATTTTCACTATATTTTGAAGCAAGTGTAAAAGAACACAAATGCTTTAGGATTACTTTCGGCATGTTTTAAACACTGCCTTTTAACAAAGCAATAAAATGCGCCCTCCAGGCCACCTCCCCTAATACTTTTTGGTGTCTGCAATTTTGCACACCGTCACTTTGTCTGAGGAGGGACATCGCGGCTGTTTAGGGCTCACAAAATAGGTGTCACCAGACCTCTCTCTGAAGGGACCTTTTCTGATGCATGTGCTCAGAGTCTCCTGGAAGACGCTGATAACACTGATTTCAGAATGATGGGCATGCCAGCACCACAGTTGTGACCAGTTTATCCAGTGTCTTGGGAAGGAGGAGGGGTGCTCTTTTTTATTGGGAATTTGGAGATCTGGATTCTAGGCTACCTTTGTCTCAAACCTCCGAGGCTGAAACCTGTGCAGGAGCATGATGTCTTGGTTATATCAGGCCAGACTGCAGTGCTTTGAGCACTCCCTCTATTGTCTGTGCTGAAGCTGACATAGATCTCTGCAGAAATCAATGCAGTCAGAATCCTCTGAAAAAAAAAGAATACCCATACCATATAACGTCAGGCTCAGCAATTAAACTAGGGGGGAGGCTGGCTGGGGCAGCCGCTGCTTGGAGGCTGGCTGGGCATCAGTCAGTTGGTGGTGAGCAGTTGTTTTCATTTGCATCACATGTTTTTCTTGGGTTTTATTTCTCTCTCTGTTATTTTCCTTTTCATTACATTTATTATTATTACTATTATTATTTTTATTATTATTATTTACTATTACTATTATTATTATTTTCATGATTATTTAATTTCTTTTCAATTATTAAACTGTTTTTGTCTCAACCCATGAGTTTTCTGACTTTCACCCTTCCAATTTTCTTCCCCCATCCCACTGGAGGTGGGGAGTGAGTGAGCTGCTGTGTGGTGCTTAGTTGCTGGCTGGTGCTAAACCACAACAATATGAAACGTTCAGATAATTTCTTCATGTGGTGTTCGTGTATATCTTTTCTTTATATTTTCAGTCCTGTAAGTAACAGCATATTCTCCAGCGCACTGTCTGATTGCTTACAGGTGTTTCTTACAGCATCAAGGAGCCTTGAAAGGGATATTGAAGAACATGAGAGTCCTTATGATCAAAGGTTGTGATTACATGCGAGTTAAAAGAGATAGTCTCTGATTCTTCCCATCAGGAGGTGGGGGGTTGACTGTTCTGTCATATGTGGAGTTGTTCCTGATGGTGGGTTTTCTGTAGGGTAATGTTTTAGAAACGATTTTTTTTTGGTCACGCTTGTAGGAGGCTTCTTCTCACATTGTTTTTGAGTAGGACCCCAACGCTATGCCATTATGTTTATCTCAGTCAAACTCATTTACCAAGGGATGTACACACACCATGGCACGGTTTTAGACAAGCCAACAGATGGATGGATTTGCTAAAATAAAAGCTTATCAGATTAAGCTATATGTCTAAAGATGGACCAGGTTACCCAAATCTACACCATGTTGATCTTATCAAAACATTTCTGTTGGAACATTTCACATTCTTTTTTGTCTGAAAAGTGTCTGATTCATATAGGATATTTTTTCTATAAATCAAACACCTATAATGCAAATTTGCAAGTCTGAAACAATGGGAAGTGTTCATGTGGCTCTCAGTTATCAGGTGCTGAGTTTTGTCCCAAAGAAAGTAAACTCCTGAGCCAACATCCAACGAGTCATTTACATGACTCATTTCTTAGTCTCCTGAAGTGATGCACCTAAATCGTACTGATGATCCTATATACCTTTCTGGATTATTACTTTTTTCCAAATAGAGACATTAAAAAAAAATAATTAGCAATCTGTTGTTAGCAGCTGCACACTATTACCTCAGCAGTAAGGTTATGGAATCTGATTTGTTTGTACTGTTTGTACAGTATAGGAAGCCTTTCTAAAATCAAGATCCATGTTGTGTACTGCTTCATTGCTGCTGCATTATTCCAGTACCATCAGGAACATGCATCAAGTATGACCTTCATTTAATTAGTCCATCCAGTTTCCTTTTGGTCGTATTTCCTACTATATATTTATGGGATCTACGTTAGTCAGCCTGCAGTCTCTGGTACTTGCTGTAGCCTGACGTTTTACATTTTTTTCTTTTGCTGCTTTCACAAAATTCGTGGATTGTCTCTCTATGGTTCTAGTTCGTCATAAACTTTTTAAGTTCTTAAAGATTTATATCCATAAAGTTTTAGACTGATGTCAGAAATCTTCCTTGGAAGAAAAAAAAACCCCAGGTATTTTCAAGCCATGTTGTTACTCTCATTCTTCTGCAAATAGTTAGGCAAGTACAGTAATGTATTTCAGACATAGTTTTTCTTACTGGACAAGAATAACAACAGGTTCAAAACAGCACCAACTCCAACTTCTACTTTCTCATGTAAACAGTGGTTTTGACTCTGTTACACACATGAGCAAGGGATCTTAAACCAGCTTAGGAGAGGAAAAAAAGAAGGTTGTCATTTGAACCAGCTGTCCTTGAGAACATCTTTTCAACTTCCCACAGAGTGGCTGAGCTTTCTGATTAATCATTTGTATACATAAAAAAAGGACCAGAAGAATATTTTGTGTGAATTGCTCACAAATGAGGAAATATGAAATGGTGACAGAAAGTGACAACATGAGTTAGAAAGAAAATCAAACTTATTGGAAAATTTCCATTACAACAAATGAGACTATATTTACATTGAAAATGCAAATGTATGCCTATACTAATATCAGAAGTCTTATAAGCCTCAGAATCATAGTACAGTGATAACAACAGTATTATGATATCACATGTCATGAAAAAGAGAAGCATATTACAACAGATATTTTTGGAGTATAAGTCATGCTAAAAGAATACAGATTCAGTTCCTATGTAGACAACTCTGGAGGTATAAAATTAGCTGTTTTAAAGATTTTGACCGCATTAAACATAAACACAACCTTTCTGCATGACCAGCTTTCTTCACAAGCCCTGGGAACAGCTCTCTAATGTCACTTCCAGTCCAAACTAAAAAGACATGAATCTTATGTTTGCTTCTCTGTCATCACAGCTTCTTGACCACCTAAGGCCTCTTTTTTTCAGCAGTGGTCATAGCAATTTGATTTGCTGGAACACGCTGAGAAAGGCTATGAGCCAGGCTCCCTGCTCCCTCAGTTGGGCATAATTAGCCGTAAAGAAAAGTGTGAAATAATCAAAACAGCTGAGAAAATACAAAACAGTCTCCCTGGTAAAATCATGTTTGGTCTTTGGGAGCAGAGTTGTGGCTCAGGAGCTGCTGGCTGTATACAGTATGTGACAGAGAAATGCTTTTCCTTACAGGGGCCCCAGCTCTGCCACCTTTAACTCTGAGTAGTGGAGTGAACACACATACATTCACACTTAAAAAACACCTGTGGGTTACTAAGATTGTTTTATTCCAGCAACATTTTATATAATTACTTTTAAGGCGACAAAAGGCATGAACAAGGTTGTAGAGAGCAGTGCCCCAAAGTCTCCTTTCTGGAGTGAGCAGGTATATACCACTGCGTTAGGAAGCCACGCACACTTGCAGTTTCCTTCTTACCACTCCCCTCTCGTGTTGAAAATTCTGCATCCTTCTCTGCAGAATTGTTAGTTTCAGCAAGAGAGATGTGATTTCCCCCTCCCCCCTCCTTTTTCCTCCTGGCCTCTGTGGACTCCCAGAAATCTTCAGACCTCGCTGAGGAAAATCTGAACCCTGAACCGCGATACCACAAGTTGACGTTTTCACCTCTTCCAAACATGTTTGTGTGTGTATTTGATAGTCATCATTAGTTAATGCTTACCAGATTGAGTTTTAAGGTGTCAGTTCAATATCTGCAGAGAAGTTTACCTTTTAAAAATTTCTGGGGAAAACACAGGCCCTGTGGACTTTCAGGTGTCTAAGAGCTTATTGGGCATTTATGGGTCTCATCTTTGACCTCGCATTCCTTGAATTATGCTTGTATTCTGCCTTAAATACCATGAGTTTTTATATTTAGTGTAGTTCATATGCAGTTAGTTCCTCTGATTTTAACTGCAGCCAAAACACTAAGCTGCTACTCAGTTTGAGCAAGGACAGAAATATACGATGCATATTTTTTTTCCCTATTTAACTGAAAGCGATTTGTAAGAGATTTAGAATTATATAATGCCAAAGTGACAGAAAGCACATTCGGTGTATAAGCACCTTTCTAATCCTACCCTGGATTGCAATGTTATTTGCACCAATGAAAATAAAATGTAATTCTACTGAAATCAGATGAGCGATTCTCAGGTAGGCTGGTTGCTGTAAAGCACAAAAAATGGTGGTGTGGCCTCCAGACAACCACAGTTTTAGTATTTAGTATTTGACAGGATTCAAGAGTAAGAGTAAGAGTAGTTACCCTTCACCATTTCCGTAGTCACGATTAGCTGATTGAATTCTGCACTTACCATAGCAAAACTGAATGAGGAAAGGGATCTGGGAGAGCAATGCTATCCTCTCCACAAAAATATTTGCAAATATTCTTTTTGCCATTTAAAGAGAAATCACACCAAAATTGTAATCCAAACAGAAGAAATGCAGGCAAAAAACCAATTTAAAACAAAATTACTCTCCCTTTTTTTCAAACTTCTCCATGAGCCGTCAGTCCTGGACTTGCATTAGCATCTCACTGTGTCAGTGCGGACCTTTGAAGGCTATTCAGGAGAGGAAAGAAATTACCAGGTAGTTTGACTGGGAAAGATGTTTCTGAGTTCCTTTTCATGGTAATTTCACAGAGAGTATTTGATAAAAGGTTGCTGTAAATGTAGGCCCAGGAGTGGAAGGAAGCAATACAAATCTTTTTCCAGATGTTTTATGTCCTAGAACTGTGGTTCCCAAGAAAATGAGTGCCTTGTTAGTATGTAGCACAAGCTAACAATTACAGCCCAACCTGTGCCGACTCTATGGGAGAAGAGGAGAAGGTGGTAGTAGACTTGGAGCCAGAACAGGGCAGGGGGAAGAGGAAGAGCTGAACCCAGTGACACACAGAGCAATAACTTTCAGTACTCTCAGGTATGAAGAAGTTGCAAAAATATTGGATTCTGTTGATGCTGGGGCTCAGACATCCCTATTGGTATATCAGCAGAAGCTGGGGGACTTTTAATGTTTTGTCTGACTATTTAACTGAACAAAAACTTCAGGGCCTAATGCTCTTCCAGACTAGCAAGGTTACTGAGGTATACGGAAGACAATGAAATCTCAAAAATAAATTACCTGGGTACTGAAGCAGAGATAGTTATGAAAACTAAAGCTTTTGCTTTTAGTAGTGATTTTCTCTGGGAGAATCTTTAATTGTTCTGTTGAGCAATTCTGTGATATGGTAATGTCTAACAAATGTTGGCTTGCAAAGTTAAGACTTTTTTGCTTGTGTTTCTAGTACCTGGGAAAGTTGACTGAGTTTAAGCAACTGTTCTCTAATTTGATTATATATGACAATATTAATGGTCCAGATGTTTATTCTATATATTTAAATTTGTTTATACTTACTTGGGACATATCCAGGATGCAGTAGAAACATGGCAAGTTTAATTAATTTCAAATTTCCAGCTTATTTCCTCTGTTGACGCTTGGCCTGATGTTAGGAGTAATGTACTGTGTTGTTCTTGGAACCCAGTAATAGCTAATGTTTCTGATATTTGTGTGCTTCTACTTTATTTCCCTCACTATTCTCAAGTATAAACAAGCTAAGTCTTTGAGGCATGAGTTCAAATGCAGCCATACAGTTACACCACTTGCAGTATGTCAAGATTTGTCCCACATTCTCCTCTGAAATACTTTATTTGGATGTTTGGAGTCAAACGGATCTCTGTTTCATATTAGCTCGATTAATAGACATATAATTGTAATATAATTGAGCAATAAAGCTTCTATCTCAGAGCAAGTTCCACATATGCATTACACTTCTATAGCTTGTAATTATCCAATAAGCAATCCTGCTATCACTGTCATCACTTTATTACAGTATTCTGTGTTCTTTTTACGTGGGATGAGTAATAATGACAACTGATTTTCTTTTTGCCAATTAATTATCAAGTAATGTTTTCACAAAAATGTTTTCTCCTACTCAGCCAACTCTATAGATGGTCAGGCCATATTAATAAAATTAATGGTTTGTGATTTTGCCCATTATTTCATGAATAATTTATCTGGAAATAATTGATCCAGATTCTCAGATGCTTTTAATCAGAAGAGCTCCATTGGAACCTGGAGAATTTTAGAACCAGCTGAAAATTTGACCTGTCTGCTGCCACGGTGGCCTTAGCGTTGCTCGTAGGCTTTAACATGGTATTAATTGGTATAAGCTAAGATTGCTTTACTTTTTAACTTCTGTTAACTTTTGTTAACTTTCCTGAGTACTCTCACAACTGTAGTGTTATCTTAATGGTATAGCATTCGAGTTGATTTAGTTGGCTAAATCTTGAAAATCTTTACAACAAGGCATCAGTTGCTCAAGAAAACTTACACTTCTAAGAAAACCACAGACAAACCATGATGTTTTAAGAGTGACATAAGGACAATCCCTTTCATACACTGATCATGACACCCAGTGTCAATCATAAGTACTATGCTCTCAGTTCCTGCTCTCCTTTCTGTAGGTACTATTGCAATTGCAAGATTCACAATTAAAATAACTTTGCACTGGCCTTCCCACAGCACCACAGTGAGGAACATTAGAGCTGAAAAAGAGGTGTCTTTGTCCCAAATGTCTTTATTCTACCAGTAACAAATACAGTCACTGAGCAGTGGCTCCTGCAGATAGTAGGTGGATCAACATCTCAGCATGTGCATTATCTAATGAAGCTGGGTGACAATTTTAGCGTGTCATTTGGAAAAGATCACAGAATTCAGATTGTGAGGTTTCTGTGTAATGCCCTAACTTGTAAGCAGACGAACAAAAGTAAGGGACATCTGAATTGCGTAGATTTCTGTTATATTGTAGAAGCTTTTTTAAAAAAAGAAAAGTAAATAGTTTAAGAGGAGTTAAAAGTTATTTTTGAACAAAACTTTTAGAAGAAAATGTAATGATGTTATCCCTCATTAAATTGCAAGAAATATTTTCTCCTGTCCCCTCTATCAGAAACAACAATGGTGAAACTGAATTAAACTGCGGCATGAAGAACATTTCACAGCATTTGTAAGGCCCCATTTTCACTTCAGCAGAAAGGACAATATTCCTGCAAGGAAATGCTGAGATTGAAAGCAGCAGAATGCATTTATAAATGCACTTCCTCGGTTTTATTCAGTTGGGAACTAGTTTCTGGGTCTCCATGTGAGTGAGCAGGGGGAGGAGGAAAGAGTGGGGTTCCATAGGACTGGGCACCAGGAAGTAATTTTTTTTCGGAGATAATTGGTACCCAAGGTAACAAAGGTATCCAATTTCCACATTCTTTCCCATAACAAGCTTAGCACAAAATACTGGTACCATCCAGTTCTTCTTGTTTGAGAGTGACCAGGTAAATACTGAATTATTTTTGATATTGTTGACCAAAATGAAACAGAACACCTGGAGGAAAAAGTAAATCAAAATCCCCCAAATATACTCACACATTATTTGAAAAATTGTTTCTCTTCTTCTCATTATTCATATTGATAATTCACTGAATTTTGTGCCCTGACATCTAATTTAGTGTTAAAATTATGAATGTTGGTAATGCCAGCTAATGCCAAGGTGGGTTTGTTGTTATTGTTCTTTATTTTGAAATTGCTTAGGCAGTTTTGAGGGCAAATATTATTTACCACACCATCTAGAAAGATCTGCTTCAATGGAGTGGGTAGCAGATTTTCATGTACAGACATTATGGAATTTCGTAATCGACTGTAAATAATATTTTGGGTGTTTACTTGTTTTTGCTAATCTTCATTTATTACTTTGCCATGGTAAAAAGATCGTATTAGTCTAGGTCTAATTCTGTGCAACCCTTCATTTTTGGGCTGGAGGTATTTGATGCAATAAAAAAGTAAAAGTAAGACTAAATGAATTAAAATGTGTTTGAAGAATCATGTCAATTTCTTTCAATAAATTAAAATTTATCTAACTTGAACTATTATTTCTTTGAAGTTCATATTTTGTGTCTGTGTCCTACAACATATAATTTATAATATTTTATATGTAAATAATAAAAACTTCTCACATCTATAATTATCTGATGTAGCATTTATGCCTCATATTCTGAGTGCCTGTTTTCAGTCATCTAGACTTTTTCATAGATTCAGCTCTACACTTATGAATTTTAATTGCTTTTTTACCAGGTAGGTGGATTTCTTCTTTCACAATGAGACAGAATAGCCTAAAGGTCTTGGTGGGACAGTTTACCATTAATTTCAAGTACAGCTCAGTTTAGTAATTTGTAAAGGAATTACTGAAATTTCTGATTTCTGTTACTTACCATTCATGAATTTAATTATGAATTATGTTGATACCTCAAACATAACTCCTACTTCATATTGGATGACAGGTGGAAGGAACAGAATAACCATTTTTGTTGGATCTGTAGATGTTTTCCTTTTTTCTCTTCAAGGAAGGGGATGTTTCTTTTCTCCACTATATTAGCATCTTTAAGGACAACCTTGTTTTAGTAAAAGAATGGTCCATCCCAATACTCAGGAAAATGATTATACGTGTCAGGACATTAGCTTGGGTAAACAGGAAGCTAAAAATACAGAAGTGAGGACAGGCTACAATGAAGGAATAGAAAACCATTATCTGGGCATGTAGGGTTGGTGTTAGGAAAGACAAATTTCTTCTGCATTTGAAACTGGCAAGGGTTGTCAAGGGCAACAAAAACTTCTACCACTGCATTATAGTAAAAGGTGAACAAGAAAAATGTGGAGCCACTGCTGAATAAGGTGGATCATTTAGAGACAGCAGGTGAAGAGAAGGTGATGCTCTCCAAGCCTCAGTGTTGAGGGTTTATACCTATAAACTAGCAAAAGGGGAATGTTGCATCCATCTTCAAAAAGGGCAAGAAAACGAGGAGCAACTCAACAGTCAGCCTCACTTCTGTTCTGGAAAAATCCCAAAGCATATCCCCACTAAACCATTTATAAGCACACACAGGAGAAGATGATTAGCTGATTGGGTGATTAGCCAGTATGGACTGATCAAGAGTAAAACTGATTGTCTTCTATGACAATCTGTGGATCTGTTGATCTTTGGCGGAAGGGGAAGAGGTGGATGCTGTCTATTCTGATTTGAGCAAGGCTTTTGACGTGGTGTCATGGTGTATCACAGTATAATTCTATCCAAGTTAGTATGTTACAGTCTAGATTAGGTGTGTATTAGATGGGTGAGATGTCAGGTTCAGACAGTATTGGGTAATCGTTCATCGTCTGCCTGGATGCTGGTCACAAAGAGGAGTACCTGGGATTCTGTCCTGGGACCTGTTCTGATTGACATCTTTATCCATGACCTGGAGCAGTCAATGTAGTGCACTGTTTATTCAGAGCTTTTTAAATACACATTAGATGCAGTCCAGATACACATTAGGCTGCATCTGGAACCTCCACCCAGTTTTAGGCCACCCCAATATAAGGAAGACTGGAGTGAGTTCAGCAGAGGCCACCAAGATGGAAGGGGGCTGGAGCACTTGTCCTGTGAAGAGAGACTGGCCTCGTACATCCCTGAGAAAAGTCCATGTCAGGGGGACTGAGGAGAATATGGCTAGATGCTGTATATCCAAGAGGAGATTTCCGAGGAAAGAGCTAAACTGTCTATACTGAAGTGCATGCGGGAATAACTGGAGACTATGGTCTTAAATTAAAACAGAATAAGATCAGACTGGGTGAAAGGAAAACAATTTTCACAGTTAGAGCAACCAAGCAGTGGAGCAGGTTGCCCAGAGAGGCTGTGCCGTCTTCATCCTGGGATGTTTTCAAGGATCAAATGGAGGAAGTCCCGAGCAACCTGGTATGGTCTCATAACTGACCCTGCCTTGAGCAGACGGGTTGAACTATATATCTCCTGATGTCCCTGCCACCCTGAATGGTTCTGTGAGATTCTGATGCCCAGACACTCCCTGTGAGTTTTGGTTGACAACTACCATTCACTTTGAATGGCAAATTTATGCATTATTAGTCACTTACAAAAATCTGACTGACTGTGCGTGCTCTCAGGCCAAGCACATAGGCTAGTACGTGAACTGCACCCTGCCCTTTGTGCTAGACATCACGCAGAACAACACCTTCACCAGAATTATTTTTGGTTGTTTAAGAACAATTTGGGCATTATAAGAAACTTGGCCTTTTGTGCTCTTGAATAGCTAATTTTGCAGAGCAAAGAAGTGCAAAAATCAAACACCACAACACGTGCCCATTTTATTTCCATCACCTTGTATTTTTGTTGCACCTATGAATGAGATAGATAAATCAGGAAGAGCTTCACTGGCAGTAGTGATACGTACAGAAGTAAGAACACATGATTTTTTCAAATGGTGTCATTGTTTCTGACTGTATTGTTCTTCTTTCTTGTTCTTTCAGTATTATTCCTGTATTTTGAGGTACAATATTTTAAATGAATCACTTCAAGCTTTTCCAGTGTATTCTAATGCAGTCTGCTCTTTCAGTTTTCTATTTTTAATGGAATTACCTTCATTCACTTAAGTTAGAAATTTCTTCCATCTAAAACCTAATTTTCCTGTAAGTACTAGTAAAAGTACGTTACAACTGTAGATAGTTTTAGATACCCTTCAGCTATAAGCATACTTTAGATTTTCTCTTTCAATTACAAAATTAGTATTTAGTTGACTTTCCATTAAGAAGTCAAGATTTTTTTTTATGAGTACATCTTCAATATCTCTTACTCCTTTCTCATTTTTTTTATTCCTTAAGAAAAGATGCTTCAGGCATATATACATATACACACACCATTTTAATAAAATCCACTTCCTCATCAGATTATATCGCATTTGTCACTTTTTATGAGCATCATAACAGGGAGTTTAACATGAATGTACCTTATGTTTTAGGGGAATTACATATTTCAGAGCTAGTAATGGTAGGAACTGCCTTGGCAGGCAAAGAATCTCATTAGTGAGAGTTCACCAGGTGTTCATAAGGATATTTTCCTATGGGACAAAGAGAAAATCAGAAAATTAGGGGTTTTTCAAATGAAAAAGTTTGCTGTTTTTTTAATATGAACTGGGAGTGCGGTAGAACCCAGGTCCACACTTTTTCCTGTAAGTAACAGGAGACAATTTTCTGGCAAGGAAGAAATAACCCCTGTGGGAAAATGGACCTGTTTATTAATTTTAAATAGGAATCACAGTCACAGCTCCCCAAAAAGGCCTTCATTTTTCTAGGTCATTTAGTTTTTCAAAAAATTTTGAAATTCAGAAGAGAAACAAAACTGCAATCAACTAACATATACTTTCAGGGAATTTTTTCCATCTAGCAGCAACTACATTTGTAAAGATAATGCCCAACTGTGAACATCTTTCAAAAACAGAAATTGGAAAAATTCCAGTCATCCAGATTGGTGGCAATTCACATGGAGGATTGAAATGAATTGTAGCAGGTTAGAAATGCATCAGCGTATCTCATTCAGTGGTTCCAGTAACAAATGAGTAAGGAGAGACCTACGGAGGGGCAAGAGAAGTTTATGTCAAGTGTTTTAGACAACTACAGGTAAGCCTATGAAAACATATTACATTTCACACTAATATAAACTGCATAAAATAGTTGCATCCAGCAGAGAAGTTAATGTTGGAATAAATCCAATCATGCTGCTATTTATTTTTAATGTTTAAAAAAATTTAAGGCCTTTTGATTTTTGTAATTATTTTACGGGTTTTTTCTTTTTTATTAAAAATAATTTTATTTAATAATATGAGGTTTTATCAAAATATCAACATCAGAGAATGAGAATCACATGATAGTGGATGGATTTGAAAGACCAGAAGTCCTCTCCAGAAGTCATATTGAATTTACCTTTCATTTTACTGTGTTTCTGAGGATTTGAGATTGTCACTAGAAAGAATTGTGCAAGTTTTATTTGACACTGAATATAATTTGATGTTACCTGCATCAACTAACTTCACTCCAGTAAAGTGTCCTTTTAGCAAGGACAGCTATATGTTCTCCATCCTAGCCATCTGTAATAAAAGCGTGTTGCTGTCTGATGACATTTCTGATATTAAATAGTAGAAATACTGTAGTCTGTTTTAAAACAGTAGAACTTCTAGAAGAATTAAGTCTACCTGCAGAGTCTAAAGACTGCTTATTAGGTGTACAATTTACAGTACACAGAAGACATTAACTGTAGGCTTACTCTTCAGCAACAGGTGATCAATATTAAAAAATTAGGGGCAGAAAAGGAAAAATTAGGGCCAGAAAAACAAAAAAATGCAATAACTAGCTACTTATTGAAATATTTTGGTTACTGGGGTTGTTCTAACTTCCTTGGTAGACCTTGACAAAATAACTGCAGTATTGACAATGAATACACAAGATTTTAATGATCAGAATTAACTTATTACCAGTACATATTTTTCACTGTGAAAGATCTCTGTATCTGTCTAGTCAGGTAAGCTATTGATAATAAATGTAATGATATTATACAAGAGGAATGAACTCATGATTTTCAAGTAATAGAGGTAAAACTTTGTGTCCTTTGAAGTCCAATGGAATTTTTTATTCAATTTCAGTGGGACCAGAGCCTGTGTCTTGTTCATTGTGTAGTCCTTATTGAATCAACAAAGCTTGATACCTTACTTTGTTCACATTTAAATTGCTGACTGCATTCTTACCTCTTTCACATGGGTGATACATGCCCAGTTAAGTTTGGCCTTCCTTTAGAGAAAGCTGCTACCTTTAAATAGCTCTCTCTGGGCTGGTAAGTTCGGTGTTTGGTTAACCATCAGATTGACAGATTTCTGTGTCTAGTCATTTCTTGTGACACAGCCTCACCTGAAGGATGTCATCTCCTTGGGCACGTGACTGAAAGCCTTCATTAATCATGACGTTCACATTAGTCAGACACTGAGGTCACCCTTGCTAACAGCTAAATGTCAGCGGAGAAAATTCCACGGGCCTAATGGAACTTGCATTTAGAACAGTAATGTCTAAAAAAAAATCTTCCGATTCCTGATGTTATGGATTTTCTGTGTCGGTAACCCCCCCCATCCTTTAATACTTAAACACAGTAATATTTAATCTCCTTCTAGCCAAACTGAAATGTATTGTGTTTTTTGAGTATGTATTAGCTGCTGTTAACAAATATTACAGATTATCTGTGTTTTAAAGCTAAGCCCAATGTTGAAAAAGTATAGAAAGGGTAATCATGGAGAAATGTGCATCAGAGAAAACATGCATGGGTATCTCCAAACCTTGGGCACACCCTTAAAAATATTCTCTATTTTGGGATGCAGTGTCTCAACTCCTATATCAATTATGCCAGTCAAAATTGGACTTGCTGTACATTCAACATGTATTTCTGTAATATATCAATTTAGAAAAAATACAGTAACTGGTCACTTGTTACACTAACAAAACCCCTTTTACTGGTGCCAGAAATAACTGCACATTTTCAGAAAAAAAAAAAAAAAAAAAAAAAAAAGTTTTTCCTATGTAAATAATAGATAAAGAACAACAAAAAAAGCATAATCCAGCTATCTTCTCTCCAGGGAAAAATAAACCCCTGTAAGCCTAATTTGTGTAGAAAGATCCATTAGGCAGGAAGTTAGTAAGCCAGAGTCTGTCCTATGACTCTGAAGGGAATAAGTTAATGTTGGGAGTTTGGTGTCTTAAATAAGAAATTGAGGAAGGAAGGAAGAAATTTCAGCATTTCATTATTTCTCATCAGTAATTTGCTCTAAAAACACTTTGTCTGGACAAACATTTTACAACACTAGTGTATAAACTGGAAGAACACTGAGTGTTATAATAAAGCTGTTACTATCAAGAGGCTACCCTGCGACTCCCAGCACTTCCACTCTGGACGTGTTCCGCATCCCCAGGGGGCTTGCAGAGGTGTGTCATTTTAATACGCACCAGGAATAAAGAATAAGGTCTGGAGTATCATCTGTCTGAAGGTTAGATTCTCAACTGGGTTATGTACAAGGAGATTTCTAAGCCTCAGAAGACTGTAACCTTATATGTTCTGGATACAGGAATGGCATTTCACCACTTTTATTCCATTAAGCACGATGGTCCATGCTGCTGCTTTTTTAGGCACAGAGCTGCAGTTTGAATGCCTAAAGGAGTTAAGACACATCTGCATCTGGGAGGGCAAAATTTGAAAGCAGTGGGATGCTGTGGATATCCTGACACATTGTGTATGCACATTCAGTGTCCCCAATCTTAAGAAAATGCGTATGGGTAAGGTTTGGTTGTCATCCAATAAGATCATTGAGTCCAACTGTAAATCTAACGCTAGCAAGTTCACCACCAAACCATGTCCCTAAGCGCCACACATATATGTAGCACACACAGTTCCTAAGCTATTTTCCACTGAAGACAATGCCAACCTTTCTATGGTCGTGATGGCAATACTGGCTGACCGGGACCATATGTGCGTGTACACTCATGTTCACAAGATGGTTTTAGCTGGTGTTTGCAGGCTACTTATAAGGTGGCTAGTGTCTGTATTTCCTAGTTCTTTTTGTCTCTGCCTTTCTCCCCTTTCAATCACGAACTGGAACCTGAAAGACCATTACATGCATAAAGGTAAAGTGGGAATAGGATCAAGGATCGTGAGAAAGAAAACAATCAAAACTGGAAGAGCAGTATACAACAAAAATCCTTTTTCTTGTAACATAGGACAGGTTTCTCTAACCCAGTAGAAGTCAGAATCCCTTAGGTATTTCAAAAATCCCACTTTGTTTACCTCTAACAAGGCTGTTCTCACAGATGGGTCTGACGTGCTGCTGATTGCTTATGAAGACCTTAGGACCCCAAAAGGTACATGCCTGACACAAAGCTTTTGTGAAAATTGCCCAGCTCGGATTTCCTGGAAAAGCAGTCACAACGGTACAAAACAGAGCAAAGGACTAAGGACGTGATATGACTTTCATTAAAGTTACACGGGGATGGATCACTTCTTAAAAACACAATGGCAATATGTTCGTGAGAGATTCAGCGATGCCCGTATTATAAATCAGTCCTGCAAGGATGACTGCACATCTTAAATTTCTGTGACATAACGATCAAAACCCACAAAATGATCTTTGATATTTGTGGTGGATTGTGTAACTGTTTAATGGCTTTATTCACAGTTACTGTATGTTACATTCCTTCAAAAAGAGCAGGCCAGGCTGTAGAGAGGCTGGGTGGTTATTTTTCTCTGCCTGCTGCACACTGGGTTGCACTGGGAACTGCCTGCAAGGAGGGAGGCAATTTCTCCCCTGACAGTAACAGGGGTCCCGCACGGGAAGGCTGCTTCAGACTGTGAGGTGGGGTAGGGAGAGTGAAAAGGGAGGAGTAGAAGTCATCTCAGCAAGTTAACGGTCCTCAGCAAGGGCAGGAGTTGTCTTGGCAAGGGAGATCACAGGGGAGAGAAGGAAGTAGAAATACAGCCTGGACTGAAGAATAACAGGTGTCAAAACTAATGCTCAGAATGCAGAAATGAGTCTGGGAAGTGATTTGTAACCTAGAAAACCTTGCAGTTGTTAAATTGAAACCATGGTGGGGAAAGAATGTATTAGTGCTGAACACAGAGAGTGAAGTTATTCTGCTTTGTCTTGTGCTTAGTGCCGTCTAAAACCTATGCATTGTGTCTTCCATGTTCAGTCAATATAGATTATGTCTCTATTTGTATCAGATTATATACTACTAATGAAGTCTACATGAGGGTGGGGAAGAAGTTTTCTCTCAAATGTTGATGTGACTACCAGCATTGAATTATCATGACATCCAAAGCTCTGCTGCAAGTGCTAGCTACAGGGAAGACCACACTTGATATTTTGGGTATTTGGGAACTCGCAGGACTTCATTCTGTTGGTCATAATACACTAGTAAATTTCCATCATTTTCACCGGCATAAAAGTAATAAGGAGTAGGTTTCTGTCTGCTATACACAAAATTTCTTTCTGCAGACCTGCCAGCCCTCAAAGACTTCTGGTGTGATTTTCTATACTTTATGTAAGATGAGTCTGGCAAAAACTGCACATGTTGACCTTGCATAGCGTGCAATGTACAGTAAATCTGAACATCCCCAACTGTGCTTTGAACTGCAACACAAAAGACAGTCACTTTATCGTCAAAAGTGCTGACATTTCCATGGCAATCCATGGCAGTACAACCACAGAGCTATACTGTATTAGTCTAACCCACTATAGCATTATTCTCAGTCAGTCAGCATATAGTGGGTACGCAGCACCAAAGAGTCAAGCACTGTGTAGCATCATATCATCTTGATCCAATCTCTCCTGGCAACCACACTCTCCTGTTTATTCTGCATATTCACAGTTCTGCAGCCCTCAGACCACTCTGTACTGCACTGCACTGCACTGTACTGCATACACAGTCTTGTGTCTCAACAATGTAAGTCTTCTTACTTCTCTATCAACCCTACCCCTTGCTCAGAAGGTGACAGAAGACAACTTCTGTTTCAATACCGGTTAACACCATGTGATGATCCATACGTCCCTAACTGCTCCATACAGCAAGCACCGAATTAGTAGTCGGTGGTTCACAATGACTCAGTTTGCTGACCTAAATAATATGCTCCCACAACAACACAGGAGACATAGAAATATGGAAGAGCAGGTTAATTCTCATACTGTTTCGTCAATCTGAGTGTTTCAAGTCATGGTTTCTCTTTCATTGCTTTTTCATTCCAGGATCTTGCAATTGCACCTTTGTTATATATTTTTGCCCCCATCATTTGGGTCGATCCAATTTAATTTGATTTGGATCATTTCCCTGATACCATTGCCTTTCAAACAGCACAATGCCACAAAAACCATGCTGTATGCCTAAGCACAACTGAAGGGTGGCAAATTATTTGCCTTGTGGGAATTACCACACAGGGACAGACAAAAGTAAGAACCTGTTAAACAGTTTGCTCTGGAGAACGTGCGCTGAGCAGCACCCTGAGGCTGCCATAGGAGGGGTGGATGGCTGCTCTGAAGTTTGGAGAACCCTTGGGTTACTGTAGGAGTTGAAGGATGATGTGGGGTGAGCTTCTGTTCTTCACAGAATATCACAAGTATATTTGAGAAAATGTTTGCAGTTTCTGGTAGAATACCTTTAACTTCAATATAGATACATATTGTTGCCACAGGACCTTTTCCATTTAAAATATACAGTAAAAAGTAATAAGAGGATGTTTGCCCTTAGAAAAGTCAACGTCCTCATAAAAAGCTTGTAACACTTTGTGATTTTTTCTTGGGGGAAACCCACAACTTTTGGGCTTGTTGCTAGAAAATTATTTTTCCTTCCCTTATGCAAAACTTCTAAACATAAAGTAACATCTTCATTTACCGAGAAAATTATTTATGCAGATGGAAATATTTTGATCTTTACTTAGCACCTGTTGTTTAAAGAAAAATTATATATATACAGCAGGAATTCAAGCTACCCTGTAGCCTCATGCTATGGGCAAAAGATGGAGAGGAATCATTTCAGCTGTTCTTAGACTTCAGCAACAGCTGAGATGTTGTGGTCTGCCTGGCAGACCACAGGCATTACTTCACAGCTTGCCGGTCACGAGACATAACCACTAATACCTGACAATGAGAAACTAAGGAGAAAAACATGTTGCTAACTAAAGAAATAGTTGCACATTTTTGGTGTCAGTGCTAATTTAAGCATTTGCCCTCTCACCACACTGAAATCCCTCAGTTGGGATGTGGCAAAGTACCAAAACAAAACTCCAAAATAAAAACCACATCTTGACCTCCCTTTTGGTTAACTAAGCTGATGCAGTGCCTTTTATTTCTTACTGTTCTTGCAACATTTTATACAAATACTGGACACAAAACAGTGTGCAGGTTGGACCATCACCTCACCTACGAGCTCCAGATCACAAGTGCCCTCTTTATACATAATTTTCTTATGCATCATTCTATTATACCAATAATAGCTAGCAAATTTGCTCAAGACTACACAAATAGCTTAAGGTATATACTTGGAGAAGGAACCTGATTCTTCTTAATAATCTTCTGTACCCTTTCCACTGGGTTGCTCTACCACACCATGATGTAGTCCCAATTAAGCAACCTCTGTTCCCATTCAATAGAGTGAATCAATGTTGTCATAAATTCCAGTAGTATAGGTGTCTTTTTAATTTAACTAACATAATAGCTGAGATCTGACCTCTTACCATGACTAAGTATCTTTCCACTCCAGCACCTAGAGAGCCCCAGCCACCTCCTTACTGTGATTACTTTGCTACATTAAAGTTCACTCTGGAATATGGAAATTCCTAGTTTGTTTCAAATTGAACAATCCAGAATATACTGTCATATTCCTCCATGTGAGGTTTTTACTGCTCCGTCATCAGAAAAACACAAAATGTTTAGGAAAAATAAGACCAAAAATTGAAAATATCTGTTTAAAAAAAAAAAAAAAATGAACAAATACACTGCAAAAGCATTTGCAGGTAGTTGGTTAAGGAATGCATCTACTAAGAAATTCAGGTATTTACAAGGTAGAGGCCATTGTGCATAGCTGGTCCCCAAGTAAGCCAGCTGCCTGTCCTACAGTTAAGAGCCACAGTCCCCATACTTGGCACTCATGGGAAAACAACTTCAGGATGACTGTCCAAAGGATTTTAAATACAGGTACCTCAAATCTGTGTGGTTCAATGAGGTCTACAAGGACCGTAATGTATAGTGTTTCTAGCCTACTAGCTAATAAGAAGAGAAATTTAGTGGTCATGCATCTTCTCTTTCCCAGATGGTGTTAAACAGGACGTAAGCCCTGGGCTCTAGGAACTCACTGTTGCTTAGGGAAAAGGGCTTTTGTCCTGGCTTTGCAGTGTTCCAGCTCTTCTTCTGGTTTTGGGAGGAGCCTATACTCCTTTGTGTGGGACTAGCACATTCCTTTCAGCCTTGCATTTAAACCTGGAGTATTTTTTTTCCACTATGTACTTCTCCCTAAATTGACCTCTATTGTGGATACTTTTTTACAGCTTCCACATGCTCAAATTATTGGGTTTTTTTACACCATGGTAAAATAATAACTGATGGTAATAACACCTGTCTTGTTCCCTGCTTCATTTTTACAGGTAATTATTGTCAATATCAAAATATAAGAATGTTCTGTATACCACATGAATATCTTTTACAGCATATTGCTGGCTTAGGAAATGAATTTCCATGTTTTGACTCTTTCCATTGTATTTCTGAAGGGGAACAGAGGAAACAAACAAACAAAAAAATATTTCATTGTATCTCTGACCCCTTTCCCTGAGCTCCTTGTCTCTCAGTCCAGCCTCCAAAATGTGTCTAGAAAGTGGCAGGAACCAGCTCAACACCACTGCTAAACAGTACAAGGGGAATAAGATTGTGCTTAGTAGATAGGATCCAGAACAGAGTTTTCCTCGGGGAAAAAGCAAAACAAAGACATTTGCGGTAAGGACAACTAGATGGAGGAAAGAAACAGTAAAGGTGAAGAGAATATAGCAGGGACTAGAATCAAATCACTGGGACAGAGAGACTAAAGTTAAAAGAAGATTAAAACCAAGAACAGAGAAGAAAAAGGTGAGCATATAGTTAGAAGAACTGTAATAATTTTACTGAGTAACTGTCGATTTGTAGTCATGTTTTGGAGGATGAAAAAGTTGCAAATCACAGTTGCAGTACATAAACAGGAATGATGACAGAAGGCAGGAATATTTGAGAAAGTCAAAACCTCAGTAACATCCAAGACTGTACCAGGTGTTTTCCCATCCTGCCTATATTATTAGTCTGTAATGTAAGGCAATCTCAGAGGATTTCAGGTACCTGTGATATTTTTTTCCTTTGGGACTATCAGAGGATCTTTCATTTCTCTGTCTCCTTCCCAGCCTGTAAAGTCTCTGGAGAAAAGTCCAGCGTCTGGATGGGGAGACAGATGCTCAGGCACTTCACAGATCAGTATCAACCGTGTTCCCAAAATAGTCCTGATCAAACTGTTCACAGATGGATGGACATCAAACACCATTGCTTTGTATAGAGAATACATCAAGATTTATCTCCGAAACTTCTAGCAATGGTGGTACAGTTTTTAAAGTATCTCATATATGTGAGTTGGCAGCAATTACATCCCACATTTCCAGTAAGGATGTAACACAGCGCACAGCTGATTCTTAGCAGATATTTTGTTTGCCCACACTTGGACCTATTGGACCTGTGCAGAGCTACATATGACTCAGCCTCTGTGTTCAGTTCAGAAAGTTGGAAACTCTTTGTGAGTGATAGATGAGCTCTCTGCTAGAGGAGGTTTGTCAGCAAACACATTAATTTTCCTCTGTTACGAACACATGATACAGAGACAATTTTGTTAGATAACAAACACACCATAACTCACGTACTGAAAGGATATCCTTATACTATTTCTGTCTTGGTAAATGCAAGAACACTCTTTGTCTTGCACTGAGAGAGGTATTTTTATTGAAGTTCTGGTGTTTGTAAAACAAATATGGTTCTGCCCTTGACTTCACCAGAGTGAAATTTCATTGTGTACTTGTACATGATGAAATGCCCATATACAGATGTAATCATCGTTGTATCAGCATTGGTATAAATTGAGACTCCTTCTGTTTGGCACACAAAAACTGAGGTTAACACTTACATAGGTAATTGTTCCTAAAACCCCCACAAATATATCTTGTACTGACAAAAGTTTCAGGGAAAAAGAGGTCAGCAAGTCAAAGTGGTCCAATCACAGAAGGTCTTTGCAAAGAACTTCTTGCTGTTAATTCTTAGTAAGACAATCAATATACTGACTTCTCTTTTAATAGTGATACGTACAACACAGCACAAGGACTGGGAGCAGTTCCTTTAAGAAGCGAAGGATTGTACTGAGTCACATATTACGGTGTGAGTGACAGCTAGCAGGGGGGCTGGCTTGTAGCTATGGACCATGGCAGTCACAATCCATGAGAAGTTTGTTAAAAGAAAAAAAAAAAAAGATAAAAAGATTCCCAGTATAAACAAAGTACTCCTTAAATAGCTGAGTTTGTGACTAAGAGTGTAACAAATCTGGAAGCTTCAGTGAGACTGTTTGTTCCAGGCCATTTAGAGGAATGCAACTGAACAAGCCGCAGAATGGTGGAGACTGAGAATTGGTTGCCTGAGATGCGAGCATGCTGTCCTAGCACTGACAGTGTCCTTGCACATCACAAAGTGTGATTGATCAACTGTAAGCTGCAGCAATTTCATTTACTATTACCTGCAGCAGGAACACTCTGGGCCTGTTTCCACAAAGGTTAAAAAAAGAACGCCCAGGTTTCTCTAGCTGGATCATCAAACCCAGAATAAGTTCTTACAAACCACACACCTTATAAAGAACTAAATGGAAAGGCAGCGTGAGTCTTGCTGATGAGAATTTTGTTATTTTTCAGACCACAAGTGGTAGGATGGTCACAAGTGACAGGAGAACACTATAGAGCAAAGATTATGGAAACTGAATTGGTGCAGCCTACTGGAAATGCAAGCCCTAGACCAATGGCCTTGGAAAATTTCAAACCTGGCAAGTCCCTGTTTAGAAGATCACAGGATCACAGGTGGCTTGGTTCTCCACGAGAAGGCAAGATAAGTTTTATTACGC
Source organism: Fratercula arctica (assembly GCA_947846985.1). Lineage (NCBI taxonomy): Eukaryota > Metazoa > Chordata > Aves > Charadriiformes > Alcidae > Fratercula > Fratercula arctica. The sequence goes on from CANTUZ010000003.1 coordinate 103,248,068, forward strand.
CAGGATATCTAAATGAAAACAGAGACAAGTGGGGTTACTGAAAGCCAGAAATATATGTGTGATTCAGGAAACAAGTCCAAGGTTGGAACACCTAAACTGGGTAGAGACGTGATCTCTTATTGTTTACATTTAGAAGAATCTTAAGCTTTTATTATTTTGAACATAAAGCCATCCATCTCCATTTAAGAAAATAGCTCAAGAAATCAAAAGAACTAAACTAGATTTTCTAGTATACCCAATGGATCCCCTAAATAGTTAGGTTTCCATTACAGCATAGAGAATCCATATTTAGGTCCAAAATATCAGGCTCAATTGTTTCTGTTACACATTTCCACTTTTCTTATTTTCTCGTATGCACTATGAGAGTAGTAGAGCTGACCAAAAACCGTTCTTAAAAGATTTAAGTTTACACAAAGAGCCTTTTTAGGAAAAACTGAACTTGGCCTGTGGCATAGAAATGGAGCAAAAAATTAAAATAAATAAAATCAGGAAAAATGAAAATGCTGAATGCCACTCTGAATAAACATCATGCAATCTGTTTATGAAGAGAAAGAAACAAGATATTACCACCATGAAGTAAAATAAATTACCAAAGCAAAATAAATTAACTCTTTGGATGGACAAAAAATGAAGCAAATTGATAACTAGAAATTGAAATGGTCTGCTCTTGGAGAAACAATAGGTTCAGGAAACACTTTTAATCATTTTCAAACATTGTGAAATATAAATGAGAATTGTAAAGGAGTTTACAGATTTTCTTCAGAAAATGTCAGTGGGAAATTCAGCTGAAAGTTGTGATCTTTGCTACATGCCTCTTAATAATGCACAATAGTTAGAAGAACACTAGGTGGCAAGGGCAGTCATTACTAATGAAATGAGAGAGCTGTAATCAAGTAGACAAAGAGTCATCAGGTAAAACAAGAGTGTCAAAACAGATCTGGTAAACAGGCAGACATGTTTATCGAGGCAACATTCAGAGTATCATTAGCAAATGTTCAGTTGGAAGAATCTTCAGGTATAGCGCTGGGTACAAAGCAAAGCTACTTATAAAGAAAATCTTTCAGAAGATTACTAATTCACACCAAACAAGGCTTCACGGTTAACAGTAACACTGACAGTACTCTGCGTGCCAGAATTTGACTGAAGGGTTGGTTGGAGGAGAAGTTGCCATGGCAAGTGAAAGAAAAAAAAAAAACACAAGAAAAAAGTACTTTGTGCATTCATCTCAGTGATAGAGTGTAACATTAAAGGACATAGATGTCTTACCTGTCAGTGAGTGGTAAAAATGTGTATCTCAGTGTAGCATACCAGATTTAGTGAAGAATGTTAGCAATTAAAGTAACACTGGATGCAGTAATAAATTGATCAGAAATCCTTTGGAAAAGGTTGGACTGAAACAGGAATCTATTTGTCACCATGTACTTTGAGGCAACTACTAAGATATGCATTCACAGGCTAGTGAATTGTGGAGACATGGATTAACTTCTGTGGGCTTCAGTGTCACAGATAATGCCATTATGGTGAGTCAGTAAATTGTTAACATCCCTTTTCCACAATGAGAACAACTCTTCAGACCGGTACTTCAAATGAAATGAATCTTCTTGCAGTGATCCTGGCTGGGGCCTTCTTGCCCGGGGGCCAGCTCTGCTGAAGAGGTCGTGGTGGGCATCAAGCTGAGCCTGCACCAGCAGTGAGCCCTGGCAGCAGTGAGAGCATCCTGCGCTGTGTTAGTGGCGGCACAGCCAGCAGACTGAGGGAAGGGACTACCCCTCTCTACTTACCATTTGCTGCCTCATGCCTTGGAGTTTTTCAAGACCTGACTGGATAAAACCCTGAACAACCTGGCCTGAACTCAGAGGTGACCCTGCTTTAAGCAAGAGGTTGAACTAAAAACCTCCTGAGGTCCCTTTCACCCTTATTTATCCTATGACCCAGGGAATCCTAATCAAGGGAAAATATATCATTATTTTAATACAATGACAGACAAAAGGAGAGAGAGTACGTGGATGCAACAAGAGTTGTGGATGCCCCATCCCTGGAAGTGTTCAAGGCCAGGTTGGATGGGACTTGAGCAAGCTGGTCTAGTGTAAAGCGTCCCTGCCCATGGCAGGGGGGTTGGAACTAGATGATCTTGGAAGGTCACTTCCAACCCAAAACATTCTATGATTCTATAATTCTATTAAAAGTGTCATCATTGTGGTCTTTCCATGTTACTTGTTTTGCAGAAGAAAGGTGATACACGATCAACATGCATAGACAACAGAAAACTAACCCCAAAGACCTCTGGCTTTAGAAAGATTTTAAAGTGTTCCAAATAACTTAGGCAAAAGCATCCATATTTTCTGATTAAAGTGAAACTGATCAGAAGTTCGTGATTGTCACTTAGGTTGTTGCCTAAGACTCACAAGGAAAAAGTAACATTTATATTCAACTCTTCCATGCCCTGCGTAATTTCAGCACTGTTGGGAAAACTGGCCAGAGGACCTCAGCAGAGAAATATCACTGCCATGGTATTTCACCTGGCTATACCTGTGATTTCAGATATCATACTGAAAATGATAGGAAAGTTATTAAAAAATTGTGAATTTACAGAAAAGATGTATGTTTTACTGTGGAAGGAGAGTGTCAGCTGGGGACTGTGTAATAAACCAAAAGATGTAGCTCTTCTTCAGACTTTAAAACAAAATACCTCCTTCTGATGAGGGAACCGAAATAGATAAATAAATAAATAGATGTCCAAATCCTGTGAGGACTATAATTCTGTAATGGATTTCCAAGAAGGCAAAGTGACTGCTTGGTTTTTCAGCCCCAGGTACTGTGCCTTCTGTAGTGATCCTAACCAAAGGCTGTTTTACGACGAGGAGTTATTGAACCACACAGCAGTTGACCTGAGTAGGTGCAGGCGTGGGCTTTACTGCAGGTATTATTTGGCCTTTAGGACTGTGCTGTACTGCACAAATCCCTTGACGTAGGATCACCGGTGATGACGCCACCGGCATGTCCTTGTCTTTATTCTTGAAGCCATGCAGTGTGTTGTCATATAAGCATCCTTTTGCTCAACAGTAGAAATGATGAATAGAGTTGTTTACTTGTAGGAAAACCCAATAAGAAGTGCAACGCTGGTGAACCTCACCATGGATAAGATACGTACCATGTGCTGTGCCCTGACCAGAGGTCCATCAGATGCTGCGTCGTCACAGTGTTAGCAGAATCAGAATGGGCATAAGATTTTGTAACTTAGTGTATCTTTTCTGGGATATTAATAAAATAGTTGTCTTTCTTGAAAGTCTGTGTGGCTTTCTTGTTGGGATCCAAAAATAACCAGCACCTCCTGGTACAAAATGCCTTACAAAAGAAAAAGTCAAGTTATCAGACAGCTACTTCTCAGATAATTGTGAGCAAGAGATGACCGAAGAGCTCTAATGCAGTTGATTTACTGTTTCTTTAGTCCCTTAATCATGGCCTGCCCAGACTCCAGACACCTTATGCGCCCATTCTTGAGTAATCAACCTGAGGGCAGGCTAGTACCAGTACTGAGAAAGCCTTTTTGTCTATAGATCAAGATCGCTAATACTTGTGAAGAAGAGAAAAGGGAAACCGGAGACTCCACTCTGGACATAGACTAATAGGGAAGGATTCAGAGATTGTCTTTTCTTTGCATTTGCAGTTTGTAATGGCACTAACCTGACCCATTCAACATCAGCAGCCCAGCTAGGTGGTTCTAGATGGGTCTGGGGAGTGCTCAGATTTCAACTTCACTGCAACATGCAGTCTTGGCCAGCTGGGATGATAACCTTCAGCTGGCGCAGGGCCACGTAGCAGGCAGAATGCATGTGGAAAGCTGTCCTGAGCTCTTCACAAGCTCTCAAATCCCCCCAAAAGCCCAGGGAGCTAAAATGCGTTAAAGTTAGAGATTACATGACTGACAGATTTATAGTGCCAAATAAAAGCAATGACACATTGAACTGGAAGAAAAAAAAAAAAAAAGAAAAAAAGAAAAAAGAGAATCCTGTGAAGTCAGATAATTTCTGTAAGGGTGACCAATTTTGTACAGCTCTGATGGTGTTCGAGATGCAGGATGTAGGATCTCTAGGGCCCACTTGGGCTGCTAAAGTAACGTAGGAAACTAAAGAGTTACAAAAAGAAATGTTTCACTTGGGAACAGAGCAAGCAATAAACCCAGCCAGACACAGTGTTTTTGGCTTACGATGTGAGAGAACACACAACATTATATCACAAGAGCTTATGAATGTGTGAAGCAGGAAGCCCAGATATACATAGCAGACATAAGTATTATTTCCACAACACCAACTTTCTTTCTAGCCCCATTGTTTCCTGCTTTGATTATGCCCCGAAGCACAATAGCCGTTCCCCTTATAAGTGATTTTATCTGTGGTGGCTCCATATAAACATGCTTTTAATACTGTTATACTATTACATACCGTGTGACAATTCCTTACATAGATTATTTACACAGTTTGTAAACAAATACTTCCTTGTGCTACTTTCCATGCAATTACACCTTCTAGTACGCTGAGGTAAGTAAAACCAGAATACCTTATTAACCATTGTATCTCTTGTCTAGTCTTTCAGTCTCTCCTCTAGTAGAGGGTTTTCCATGACTCTTAATATTTTTATCGTGTACATCCCCTTACAACTCCACTGTAACATTATTCATTAATTTGTTTGAAATGACTAGGTCAGACTTCCTCATTAAGACATGGCATTATTTAAGACAGTGTTGTCAGTCTTTCACATGGATCAATTTTCCATGTCAGTGTTCAAGTCTTTTTTTTATTTTCCCCAAGTAGTTACTTAACTAGTCTCCAAGAGGTTGCACAAAGAGTAGCATCTGTTTTTAGCAATGTTAATTTCGTAGAATCACAAAATCATAAAATAGAGTTGGAAAGGACTTTAAAGATCGTCTAGTTCCTTCCCCCCTGCCATGGGCAGGGACACCTCCCACTAGACCAGGTTGCTCAAAGCCCCATCCAGCCTGGCCTTGAACATTTCCATGGAAGGGGCTTCCACAGCTTCCCTGGACCACCTGCTCCAGTGCCTCACCACCCTCACAGTAAATTTCTTCCTAATATCTGATCTAAATCTACTTTCTTTCAGTTTAAAACCGTTAACCTCTCTTCCTATTGTTACACTCCCAGATAAAGAGCCCCTCACCGTCTTTCCTGTAGGCCCCCTTTAGGTACTGGAAGGCTGCTATAAGGTCTCCCTGGAGCCTTCTCTTCTCCAGGCTGAACAACCCCAACTCTCTCAGCCCATCTTCATAGGAGAGGTGCTCCAGCCCTCTGATCACCCTTGTGGCCCTCCTCTGGACTCGCTCCAACAGGTCCATGTCCTTCTTATATTGGAGGCCCCAGAGTAGACGCAGCACCCCAGGTGGGGTCTTTCCAGGGCAGAGTAGAGGGGCAGAATCACCTCCCTTGACCTGCTGACCACGCTTCTTTTGATGCAGTCCAGGATGTGGTTGGCTTTCTGGGCTGTGAGCGCACATTGACAGCTCATGTTGAGCTTCTCATCCACCAACACCCCCAATTCCTTCTCCTCAGGGCCGCTCTCAATCCATTCTCCTCCCAGACTGTATTTGTGCTTGGGATTGCTGTGACCCAAGTGCAGGGCCTTGCACTTGGCCTTATTGGACTTCATGAGGTTTGCATGGGCCCACCTCTCAAGCCTGTCAAGGTCCCTCTGGACGGCATCCTTTGCCTCCAGCGTATCAACCGCTCCATACAGCTCGGTGTCATCAGCAAACTTGCTGAGGGTGCACTCAATCGCACTGTCCATGTTGCTGACAAAGATGTTAAACAGCACCGGTCCCAATACTGACCCCTGAAGAACACCAGTCATCACTGGTCTTCACTTGGACATGGAGACATTGACCACAACTCTTTGAGTGTGACCATACAGCCAATTTCTTATCCACTGGGTGGTCCATCCATGTCCCTCCAATTTAGAGACCAGGATGTCATGCGGGATATTGTCAAATGCTTTGCACAAGTCCAGGTAGATGATGTCAGTTGCTTTTCCCTTATCCACCAATGCTGTAACACTGTCATACATGGCCACCAAATTTTTCATACACAATTTGTCTTTAGTGAAGTCATATTGGCTGTCACCTGTCACCTCCTTATTTTCCATGTGCCTTAGCAGAGCTTCCAGGAGGATCTGCTCCATGATCTTGCCTGGCACAGTGGTGAGACTGACTGTCCTGTAGTTCCCCATGTCTTCCTTTTTAAAAATAGGGGTTATGTTTTCCCTTTTCCATTTGGTGGGAATGTCACCAGACTGCCATGACTTCTCAAATATGATGGACAGTGGCTTAGCAACTTCATCCACCAGTTCCCTCAGGACCTGTGGATGTATCTCATCAGGTCCCAACATCAGGTTGCAGAAACAATTGTCTCTGACAATTTGCAACCTACTGGCCAAGTTTTGTACTGTGGATTAATCTTAATTTTTTGGTTATAAAGTTTTCCCCATCTTTCCTTCTTGTATGATGAAAAGAAATTTTGTGGGTATATATAAAAAGGCTATTTAACGCACCCAAGTCATGTTCCAGTATGTCTTGTTTCTAGAAGTTAACCAGTGTCTTACCTTGGAGGTTCATTATCTCTCACCCTGTGTCTATTTAGTTACATAATTTATTGTTTAATGCGTTGTTTCAAATGCTTTCTGAAGTCCAAATTAATTAGTTAGATATCTTTTACTAACTGTTTAGCGGAAATATCACAAGTATTATTGTCCATTACAAACCCATATGATTTTAACCATGTGATTTATAATTAGCACTCTATATTTTCAGGCTTCTTGTTCTGATCTACAGTGGTACATTGTGTGTACATTGTGTACATTGTTTTTGGTGGTACATTAAAGGTTGTCGCTGATCTAATCCTTCAAATTTGTCACTGATGTTTATAACTAAGCAGCTAAACTATTTAACTATTGAATTCTTTCAGAACTACCAGATGAAAGCTGGCATGTTATGCCATGGATGCTCGATGGCGTATTATTAATTACTCATTTAGTCCCTTAACTGTCTCTTCAGGTGCTTCTGTGTTCAGTGGGGCCTTAACTTTATGTGAAAAGATTAGCCTCCATCCTGGGTATCACTTTCAACAAAGAGAATCATGACATAAAATCATTAGTTCCTTTCATGACATTCTCTTTTGTTCAGATTCAGATCTCTTCCCCAAGGTTTTTGTGTGATTCACAAATTCATTATCCATTTCTAACTCTAATACTTCTCCCAAAGGATTATGGATGGCCCTTACCTGATGTTGACAATGCTGCCATCCCTGGGCTAGAGTGAATCATCTCTGGGCAGACTGCAAACAAAACTTCTTACTGAAATGCCTAGTAATTCATTTAACTTTAAAAAAGCCATTAGCCTGTTCAGAAGGAAAAGAGCTATTCTGAGTGGAAGCAGGATGCCCAAGCCTGGCATCTAATCTTTTATACATCAAAAACTGTGATTCATTCACCTAAACATATAGAGTGCTCATCAGACCTCATGCAAGCACACAAGAAGAATGTGCATGTTTCCCTACAGAGTCTTCATCAAGATAACACACAAAAATAATTGGACAACTTTGGGTTGATAATAGGTGTAGAGTGAACTAATACCTTGGGATGACAAGGCAACGATACTTCTGATGGATTTCTAACTGAATTGTTTAACTTGCTCCTTTGGGCCAAGCAAATCTAAAATTACTTTAGAGCTTTAACTTCTGCTATTCTATCAATATTTGCTTGTATGAATTCTAGTATTGTCTTTCAAATTCCCTCTAATGTTGTATCTCATATATTGTCTGTCATAATTTACATTGCTTTCTTTTAAATTTGAGTATGGTCCTTCTGCTGCTCTTTGTGGAAAAGAGCTTGAGCTTTCATAAACTGCCACATCTACTGAGTGGAGCCATGAGAGCTTTATAACTGAACATTCAAATCCTTTCAGCCTTCCGAAGCTTACAGGTTTTTGCCATAAAACACCAATTTCTCCATATTTTTAAAGACCTGAAAGTGTTCTTACATTGTATGAAGCAATGTATCTTTAAACCCCACCAATGGACGTTGTCCCAAAACACAGAGGTCTCAGCAGATCAGATATCTGTCCTGACCACTGTGCCCCAGTCATCTCCAGCGAGAGCCATGCTCACACGGGGTTGGAAACAGCTGTTTGATACGGGGTAAAGCAGAGATGGAGACATCAAGCAAGCCAGCACCAGCAGGTGTAACCACTGACTGTGAACTTCATCCGTTCACACCATCAGAAACCGAACAGGATGGCTAATTTTTACAAAAATTGACAACTTGAACATTATCAGCTGGGCAGAACTTTTCATTCTGAATTAAAACGGAAATGATTTGAAATCAGTGAAGAAGAGGAAAATTGTTAAGATACTGGAAAGCGACAAAATAAATTCTAATTTATTCAGATTACAGAGCTTTCGAAGTACAGAAATATTCCTGAATTCAAAGGAAACAGATGAACCGCTAGCTAAAAATGGCAAAAAAAAAAAAAAAAACCAAAACCAAAAAAACCCCGCCTTGACTTTCACTTCGGAAGGACAGCTATTTTCTACAGTTTTTGCAACGAGCTAAAACGAGCAATTTATTTTGTATTTATTTGCTTTCAGATATGTTTCTATTTATGGCCATATCTTATGCTCAATGGAGCCTTAAAATAGCGCGGCCGGGTTCACGGGGTGACTCAGTGGAGGGGGGCGCGGGAGAGGGGGAGGGCGGCCGCCCCGCCGCTGCCGTGGGGGCAGGAGGGCAGCCAGCCCGCCGCCGCGCTCCCCGGCCGCCGCCGAAACGGCCGGTCCTGCCCCAGCGTGACATTTCTGAAAGAGCCTCGGTTAATATTTGACGCCCCTGTTGGTCTTATCAATCGAGAGGCTGAAAGGATAAATAAACGGCGGTGAAAAAAAACATTTCGCGAGCACGGGGGTCAAGTTGAAGAACGATGATGGATACGGATGAAATGTCTCCATTGCAGCCACCGGCAGCCCACACATCCTGTGGACTAGCTACAATTTTCTCTATCCAATATTACTGCACCGGGAGACGGTGCCCAGGCACCGGCAGCGGGGGCTGCGGGGCGGCCTCTGTGAGGAGAGGCCGGGGCTGCCCCGGGCCGGACACAGCCGGTTCCAGCCGGTTCCAGCCGGCTCTGACTGACCCACCACAGGGCAGGGCTGAGCCCCGCAGCCACCGTGGGGGCACCTCGGGGAAAGTGTATTTAAGAAAGCGTAAAACACCACGCAACGGAGTGTGAGGAAAAAAAGGTGAGAGAAACAATGCTGTGAACCCCGAGGTGAGAGCAGAAGGAGGGGGAGGAGGTGCTCCAGGCACTGGAGCAGGGATCCCCCTGCGGCCTGTGGAGACACCATGGTGGAGCAGGTATTTCCCGGCACCTGTGTAGGACCACATGTAAGACACCCACACTGCAGCCCATGGAAGACCCCACACTGGAGCAGGTGGATGCTTCCCTAAGGAACTGCAGCTCATGGAGGACACGACACTGGAGCAGATTTATCCTGAAGGACCCACACTGGGACAGGGGAGGAGTGTGAGGAGGAAGGAGCAGCCGAGGGGAGCTGTCATGGACTGACCACAACCTCCCATTCTCCATCCCCCTGCACCACTTGGGGTTGGTGGGAGGATGTAGGGGAGCTGGGAATGGAGTGAAATGGAGCCTGGGAAGAAGGAAGCGAGTGGGGAGAAGATGTTTTAGCTTTTGTCTTTTTTTTTCTCCCTACCTACATCTATTTCAATTGGCAATAAATTAGATTAATTTTCTCCAAATTAAGTCCTTTTTTGCCCATGATGGTTCAAGGTAAGTGATCTCCTGATTTCTATCTTGATCCATGAGCTTTTCCGTCTTGTTTTACCACCCATCCTGCTGAGGAGGGGAAGTGAGAGAACAGCTGGATGGGGGTCTGGCAGGCAGCCAAGGTCAAGCCACCACCAGCAGCTCTCATGAACACTAAATTCACTAATTTCCATTTTAAAGAAATAATTCACATTTTTTAAAATTGAAATGTTTCTCAGTTATGAAAACAAAAGGCAACATTCATACCTGTGTCAGAAAAATTGTGTCCTAGGAGTGAGTAAGTGCTTGCTAATGGCAAGAAAAGATGACTGTTACAGGGTTTCTCTGGTCTATCAACTTTGCACGTTGCCTAAATACAATTGCAGGCCAGTATGTGCCATCCCTTTTCAGGAACTATATCCAAGAAACTGTCTGGCCTGTTTGAGGCCAACCATTTTCTGATGAAGAGCATAACTTGATTCTAACGCCAACAAGACTTACTAGATTGTATGTAACTCTGCCTTCTCTTCTCATAAGGAGGTCTGTCAGCATCAGTTTCTCATGAAGATGGTTTGTGATAAGATGACAGACTGAAAACTCCCTGAGTACCTTCCTGTCCTGCCTATTTGTCCATCAATTCTCAGAGCCAGATCCATCTGTTCAGCCAGGTGACTTCATTTTAGAGGATGTGGCATGAGGTGATTAAAAAGATTGTAGCAAACTTTTGAAAGTAGCTTCAGGTGAGTACTGACATATGTTTCATCTGTGAATCAACACTCCAAACTCTGTACCCTGAAGATATGCATAAGTCTATACAAGTAAATGAAATTGATTACATTAAATCAAATACCAGTTTCTAAAAAGGCCTTTCTTTAAAAGAATCTACTTTTTATGCTTATGTTTCTATGACATTCTTCCTCAAAACCTAGAGAAGATTGAGATTACTTATGAGCTAATATTGTGTTTGCTGTCTATGAGATCCCATAGAAAATGGAAAAAATTACTGCAGTTTTTATTAAAAACAAGCAGACAAACAAGCCTTAACATTGCAATGGGATGATATTGTAGCTCTCACAGCTTTGTTTTTCTGCGCTCTGCTGTCCCCAAGGAAAGTACGTATTGAAACAGACGTCATAGGTACAGATGCTCAGCTGCTACTTCCGGATAGAGTTAATAATAGACTGTTCTGCAATATTTTTTTTTAATGAATTACCAGGTGCATTTTTTATATAAGACAATATTTTCTTACAATTCTATTTTCCTTTGGAAAACTGTCCAAATTGCTTTTTCTTTGCCTTGTTTTTATTACTTCTGTATTTTTGATATCATTCTTTTGCAATTAATGCTGTAGATTTGTACTAACTTACGTTGTTTATTCTGCTTCAAATAAAAAGGAGTTTATCCACTGACAGCAATAACTTCATCTGAATATAAATATTTACTCTGAAAATACATGGTGAATTTGCCATCATACCATGTGTTATGGTTAATTTATTCAGTTGGTCATGGTTTTTTTCCTCATCACCGCACAAGATTTTTCTATTCCAAATTTTCATCTTTGTTACTATTGTTATTTCCTTTTCCCTCTCTTTCTCTCTTTTTTTTTTTAATTTATTGGGGAAGTTTTTTTTTTTTATTTACTAAGTTCAAGACTAATGTTAAATTAGTGATTAATCCCAACTTTGTTATATACTTAAAAATAATTTAAAAATAATCCAGTACTCAGCCAGACAAATATATGAAGAATTCTTTACACAATAACACTTTTCTCCTGGAACCATAATAAGAAATAAATTGCTCCCATACTGCCAGTTAAATGGTAAGGGATTAAGAGGAGGCCATTTTATTGACAGAGAGGGAAATACCGATTGTGGCTATACTGTTGTGGCTAGTGGAATTCTGTGCTGTTTGAAGGAAAATATTGATGTGAAAAATTATAGAATCGATATTCAGTGATCAGTTTAGTACATCATTCTTTGAAACTCTGTAATTTTCTGACCCTCCTCCCTCCATATCTTATGGTTGCAATAAGTTAATTAACAAATACTAGCTTCAAGGGAGGAATATCTGCTTCCCTTCAGGTCAGCAAGAAACTTTGTCCAATATTATATGCCAAAACCTGTCTGGCTGGGTACCAAGTAGGCATTAGCCAAGTTTCTGCTGTAAATTTAAAGTTGGCCATCTCATTATTCACAAACACGAAAAAAAGAAAAAAAGCATGAACCATCTGAACTGTATTATTTCAGTGTCATTTCACCGACTTTCTGTATTAATAGTTCAAGCACAGATCCATGAAAGAAAAGTTTATATACCTTAATATATATATTATATTACATACAATATATAGAGAATATATCTTCTGTTAGGTGGAGAGTAGAAGTGACCTCTTAGAAACTGAGAATGAGAATATTGTTCACTGGTCCATTAGTGATGTTACATTTGCCATAATGCCGTCAACTTTTGAAGACGACATTAACTTTTACAAAAAACAACAAGTAAAATAAATAGGAGGCTCATTAGAATGTAGAAGTGAGTCAGGAAAGAATGGAAAAATAGACAACCTGATTTTTTACTGGGATTTAATACTTTTCAAGATCTGTGTGTCTTTCAGATGTAGCAACAATGTCAATATCGGTAAATATGAGATTAGATATACCTTAAAGAGAAAAGATGCCCCTACTACAAGAAAGATATGGACATGCTGGATCATGTCCAGAGAAGGGCCATGAGGATGATCAGAGGGCTGGAGCACCTATGCTATGAGGACAGACTGAGAGAGTTGGGGTTGTTCAGTCTGGAGAAAAGAAGGTTCCAAGGAGACCTTATAGTGGCCTACCAGTATCTTAAGGGGGCCTACAAGAAAGCTGGTGAGGTACTTTTTAGCATGTTGGGTAATGGTAGGACTAGAGGGAATGGATTAAAACTAGAGATGGGACGATTCAGACTGGACGTTAAGAAGAAGATCTTCACCATGAGGGTGGTGAGACACTGGAACAGGTTGCCCAGAGAGGTGGTGGAAGCCCCATCCCTGTAAGTTTTTAAGTCCAGGCTGGATGGGGCTCTGAGCAACCTGATCTAGTTGGGAGATGTCCCTGCCCATGGCAGGGGGGTTGGAACTAGATGATCTTTAAGGTCCCTTCCAACCCTAACAATTCTGTGATTCTATGATTCTATGATACAGTCAAGAATTATTAGATTATTTCACATGAAGTCTGGAATTAACTCGAAAATAGGTAGTATAATGATATCAGGTTAGGTGATGAACCAAATGTATTAGTGAGCGGACTGCGTGCAGGTTTTATAAATCGCTAAGATCAGATCCTTGTTTACACTAAGGAACATTATGAGAAATGAGAATGAGATTATGGTAGCAACCACTAAAATTTACATAATGCTCCTTTAGTTCTGATCTTCCTGTGATTTATGTCATAGTGGCAAATTCTGTTACAGCACTTCTTGACTGGACTTATTCACAGTTACTTTTTTCAGGTTATGATTGGTCTTATATTTCACACACTTTTTTAGTCATGTCTAACAATGGTTTTGTGTTCTTTGCTTTGGGGAGAGTAAGACAGCACTGTTTTCCCAAACAACTATATTGATATTTTAGTAAACTTGATTAGTTGCGTCTCTGTGTTTGTACCTTTAGAGTTTATCCTTAGGCACATCTATACGAAGTTAACCTCTGCTATATTTGTCATATTCATCTGTATGCAGGCAGATATTTCCTTGAATAAACTGACCAGACATTCTGAATATGACATCAGATTAAAAATATTGCAAACAGTGTTTTTGCTAACTGAGGACTGGTTGAAGTTATGTTGTTAGAAATTACTGGTACGTAAAAGAAATATGCAGACATTTCCCACTGGATTTGTTTCCATAGTGATGAGAAGGTTCTGATATTAGCAACTCTGTGGGTATTTCAGATTTGGTTTTTGATCCGTTTCCTAAAAACACCTTTTGGAACTAAGTTTTTGTGTTCTGCTGGGCTTATTCTAACTATGTATACAACACAATCTACGACCATTTTCCTTCAAAGACTATGATATGGGGGTGACACTTATTTTAATTAATTTAGACATTTAAAATTAATTGTCTAAGTTTAAACTAGTCATTCTAAACTCTGTTTATATTCAATGAAAAAAATCTGCCGCTTCCAGGAGCAGCTCTTATCACATAATAAATATGACAAATTGCAGAGGATGAATGTTACCCAACATGTAGGCCTAGTTTTCAGTGTTGTGTTACTCTGGGTGTATTTTATGTGCTGCCTTTTATCTGACATGTGGATACATGCAGAAATCTGTTGCTTGAAGTAACTGATGCATTAGACTTGGGATACACATATGGTTTTGTGTGGCTTGAACATTGTTTCGATGCATGATCACTCTCATTTAACCGACGCTAACCAAAAAGAAGTTAACCTGGGCATAGATAACTTCAGTCAAACATTGTGGAGAAAAAAATCCTAGGAACCTAACTGACTCGCATCATTAATTCTATTTCATTGGAAGACTGACCTTGACAGCACCTCAGATCTGCTCATACTCGGCACAAGGCAATCAAAATATTTCTGAAGCCTAACTGTAGGCTTCAGTGCAAAACAGTGAATAATGACTTGAGAGTCATGAGAAAATGCTAAGCTGCCATCTGATGATCTAAGCAGATAGGTGCTCAGATACTGGCTTGAGCCCCACTGGGCATATAGCACTGAGCTACAGTCTGAGCTATTCCCAAATTCAGTCCAACGTCTTATTCAATAGCTCACACTCCCTACTCATGAACTGGATTTGTTCAAAACCCCATGCATGTGAGCAAATCGTAATGAGACGAGAGTTTGAGGCTGGGAAAATTGTTGGCTTTCAGTATAATGGTTTGATGGGAAGTATGGTTAGATGAAAGACAATAGGTGTTGCTACTTTGAATGAATTTATTTAGTGTTGCTAATGCTGAGGTTTTTGTTTGGTTTTTCTGTTTAGGAGTCCAGACATGAGTGCCCTGAGCGTTCCATGGGTGCTTTTCCAGGGTTTCTTTCAGTCCAAATCATAAGTAAGATGGCTTGTATTCCCTGTGCTGGAATTCCCTCCGGGTTTTCTGGGTACTCTGTACAAATGCTAACCTTTCACATCCAAGGATAACATTTCTGCAGTATTTTCCCACAGAATTCAATCAGTAAATAAGTTCCATCTTTCTGATTTGTTATGCTAAAACCCTTTAAGTTGTAAGCCATTAAAAGCTTTCCTAGCAACTCAGTCATGGTAGGCATAAACTTATTTTCTTTAAGGACTCCCACAGTCTGATACTTAGACTGCATTAGACTCTTTCCATATGTTTCTTCCTTTTTTTTTTTTTTTTTTTAAGATGTGTGTACTCCTCAAACTTTTTCAAAATATAGTTGTTGCAAAATCAGACAAGCGTTGTTCTCCAACGTGGAGAAAACTGCTGGAAAAGTCGAACCTTCATAATTAGCACTATCAAATGCAGTGTGAAAGTTCTGGTCACAGCCCCACATCTAAACTACAGTTGTATCTGTAACTGTTTCTGGTTATCTCCGTATGTGGGGAGTGTCTTTTGTGCAATGTGAATACCAACACATGGAGTTAACCAGGAACTGTCAATTGGAAATGTCTCCATATATAGACAGTCATCCAAATACATTGTTTTGATCTTTCAGACTAATAGCTCTCTTAAAATTGTGCTATAACTTCTTGGATCTTTCCCACATAAGCATGTTTGGCTTAGTTGCTTTTTGTACACAGTTTCCAAGAAGCTTCTGAGGAATCTACCCATGTTCTTTCTTTCCGTAGTTACTCTGGTATTTAGAGCAAACTGTTTAAGTGGCCTCATTTTCCCAAACAGTTTTGCAGAGGTGTACTGTAAGAACATGTATCCCATTATCCGAACAATTCACTTGTGTCTGAATAAAGGTAATCTTTCTCTAATACATGGGCTTCAGAACACACTGAAACTGTTTGAATAAGATTTTAGAAACAGGAGGCTCTTACAAGGAAAGCTATGAGAATGACCGCTGAATTGAAAAATGTTTCTCGTAGCAAAAGAATATAAAATTTTGGCTTGGTTAGCTTACTAAAGGCAGTGATACAAGATAACTTGCCCTCAGACATTCCTACATGTCTATACAAGGAGCAGAAATGTGATGGTGGAGGGCATTGCAGTATAGCATGGAGAAATTGTACAAGGACCAGAGGTCACTCCCAAAGTTACATGGTATTGTCATTTAACCCCAGCCAGCAGCCAGGATCATGCAGCCTCTCACTCACCCCCTCCCCTGCCCCCCCACCTCCCGAAGACTAGGGAGGAGAGGGAGAAAAGGAGGGGAAAGGGGAAAACCCCCCCACCCTTGTGGTTTGAGATAAAGACAGTTTCATAGAACAATAACAACAAAAGAAAACATCAATAATAATAACAGTAAAAGAATATACAAGAATATACGAATTCACTGCCCAGTGAATTGTGTAGCCCAGCCTGACCCAAGCAGAGATCATGATTGCCCCACCCCTGGCCAACCCCTCTTTATGTACCGAGTATGACGTTTATGGTATGGAATATTCCACTGGCCATTCTATTGTTCTGTCTATGCTCCTTCTCAGCTTCTATGGGAAGCTGAAAAAAATCCTTGTCAAGTGTAAACATCACCTAGCAACAACTAAAACAATATGCATTGTTGACATTCCTTTAATACCAAACTGAAAACACAGCAACCACTAGAAAGAAAATTAATTCTATCTATCTCAGCTGAAACCAGGAAACATGAATTCAGATTCGAAGTAAAGATGCTGACTTTTCAGCAATGTGAGTAACTACCCTTTAAAGCATCTTACCATGTGTGCTGGAAATGTTTTCTATCAAGAGCAGATCTTTTTTTTAAAAATAAGTGCAAAATAGGCACCAACCAGCAAACAGTAAAGGAATGATAAAGGGCCAATGCTCACATTGAGAACTCTATTTTCCCAGCTTCTCTAGCCTGACCATAAAACTTGTTTTGGTGGAAGAAGGCCAAAATCCAAGAACAAAGTGGAAGGAAACTACCTCTCTGTGCAGGTTTAGGAGGTGCACTCCTTTGGGGAGGAGAGCAAAAGAGAAAAATAAGTTTTGAGCTCCAAACTGTGAAAAGTTTCTCAAGTCCATGTCAAAATGATGGCTATGACAAGTATATGCACAACTTGTTTACTTTTGTTTTCTCCCTAGTATTTGTCCTTACTGCTAAATAGACAGTATTTTTGTTCTGAGGAAGCTATTTGGGAACTGTGTGACAGGTCACAACCCCCTGAAAAACATGTATCTCAACTCTGGATAAGCAGGGTAGCAAAAGTTTAACTTACAAGGAACTGTAAGTCCGTTTCTGGTCTAGTGAAGGAATGCCAAGCAGTCACCCCAACACTGTTTGATGTGAACTTCAAGCTTAATGATTATCTGGGTAACTGTGACAATGATTAGACAACCCTCTGGTTAGTCAGTCATGGCACAAGTCTATCTTCTTTTCTTTAAGGAAATGGCTCAGCACAAGCTTTCATTTTGCCTTGCTGACTGTGTGTTTTCAGAGTACCTTCTCTTCCATTCCTTCTTCCAGGACCTCGGGCATGACAACTTACAGTGGAAATAAACAATCAAATGTACCGTTTGGATAAGAATTATCCCAGTGTCTTTTATCCAGTAATATTCAAACCTGCTTTTTCTTGATATGTAGACCAAGCAAACTTTCTGGATTTTTTTCATCCTCTGAAGGATTAGTTTGTCAAATGGAAAGAAGAACTCTGTTATTTCTACCTCTTTCTTTTTTCTTCGCTTGTTTTTGCGAGTGGGGTTTTTTCTTTATTTCTAAATTTTTGGCCTTGCCCCTCATAACACAGCAAGTTTTCAAGAGCAACTTTCCCAGAATACACCAAATGATCCTCATTCTCTACCAAGCTCTCGTCCCTGTTGTGACTATTAAAATTTGATTGATTGAGAATCTAGAATTAATTTGTTTTGAACAAACAAAACACTTAGTCTTGGGGGCCAAGTTGATTTTTCCCCCCTGTGTCCAGCTAAAGTCTGCACAGAAGGCAACATATGCCATGTATTTATATATGCTTGCTTTGTTTGGAAGATTTTGTACTTTACAGCTGTTACTAACCAGTTTGTCACAGTACTGTACTTTGCCTGAACTTCAGTAGTGGAATAGATGGACAGAAATATGAATGCTTGGCTCATATTCACCCTGATGTTAAGACTGATATAGGTTGTAGTTCCCAAATCTGCCCTCTCTATCTGTAGATAAGGGAGATGGCAAAGAGTCCACCTGAGTGCAAATTCATTGCATTGCATTTTGGTGTCTCAGTTTCATTTCAAAATTCAGATTTTTTTTTCAGTTTGGAAGCTAAGCTGAGCAGGAAATGAAATAAATGACTTCCAGGACATCCAATTGTTCATACCACGGACTGAAGCAGCAAGTATGACATAAGGGAATTCCAGCAAGTCTTATGTTTAATTGCACAACTGGGACACATTTGTCAACCAGTCTTAATCACTGCCCTTGCTCTCCCAGTCATACCAAGGAACTGCTCAGTTCACAGTCTAATTCCTATAACACACATTCAGCAGGACATCCCGCATTAGGGTTTTCTTCCACCTGGCTATATATCCTATCATATTTCTAAAAAGTCCCATGGTGTGAAAGCGCTGCGCAACATAGCTCCCACCAGATAAACAGTTATGTTCCATCTGATAAGCAGAGGCAATGTGATAATAAAATGTCTGCTAATATCTTGTGCAAATGATTCTCAGGTTTGTGTTCCATTTCCCAACACATAGGGTTTTATTCTTTCTAATCCATTGAGAAATGGTCAGGAAGAATGGGATGGACTTTCTGCACTGCCCAAACGTCACAGATAGATATCTCATTTTTCTTCCCCAAACCAAAAAACCCCAAACAAAACAAAACCAAGCAGGTTTGAGTCCAAGTAGAAGCAGAAGGAACAGGAAGGCGGGTGAAAAGGTACAGAGGGAATTTGAAAGTGAAGGGAGCTGGTCAGGCATCTCTGTTGTGGCAAAACAAAAAGAAAGTTTAAAAAGAAATGAAATGAGTTAGGTTATTGGGAAATGGGAAAGAAGATAAGGAGGGGAAATTTCCACACACAAAGATCTTAAAAGCAAAAAATTAAACAAAGTATCAAGCCCTGTAAAGAATAGTAGGAGGCAAAGGGAAAAGGGCCAATAAGTAAGAAAGGCAAAAAAAAGAAAAGGTTAAGGATAAATGTAGAGGAAAATGACAGCACATTTCAGGACTCCATGTTATATGTATTCCTGTCTCTCTGAGTAACTGAGAGACAAACGTAAATTTGAATGACTGAACAGACTCAGTAAAACTAGACCTAACGTACGAGTGTGCTTAAAACATGAATCACCCCTGATAAATGCAGGAAGTACTGCAAATGTGTCAATGGTTCTTTTCTAGATTGTTTATTGTCTGCAGACGAAAGAAGTTTAGACAGGCAAATAAGGCTCAGATAATTATCGTCACTTTGAGGCAGTTACCTGAAATGAAATCCACCTCCAAGCTACACCTGATGAAATAGCTCATTCTTAATAATATTTGTTCAAAGGTTAGCTTTCCTGTGGCAGACGAACCCGTGATGAGCCAGTCAGGTACTCTTTATTTCCAAGTACTTTTCGAGTGTTTTCAACAAACACCTCTCAGCTTTCTGTTTGCCATTGGGTATTTGTGCTGTGTGAACAATCAACAAAATAACTTTGAAAATTGACATATCTGAAGATGTTATTTGTAGGTGTGACCTAACCCACCTAACTTAGGCACTCTGTGCCTGTTTTTAGGTACTGAGGGAGCTAGTCCTGTGATCCACCTGCAGTCACAGGTGGAGGGCTTTGGGGGTCTCCAGAGGGCAGTCCTGTGCACTTCAGTTCAATCACCACACGTCAATCAATAAAGATTTGAAATAGTGTCTACTTGGGATTTTCATGAGGTCTTGGCAGCTTTAGGTGCCTAAATTCTATTCAGTGGGCATTGTCATTCAAATAAAAACACATACATCAAAACCTAAACAGATTAGATACTCATTAGCTTCCACTCTGGTTTTTTTTGAGGTTTACTCATTGTAGATGACATGGTTTCTGATGACTAAAATTTTAAGCTAATCTCCAAGCTATTATTTTCTAAAATGGATTTTTTTGGGGGGGGGATGCGCTTAAAAATGAAGTGTATGTGGTTTTACACTGACAATTCTTACAAAACAATAGATTTAGTAACTTAAAGTAAAGGTCTTTTAAAGCTTGTTGGGGCAAAAATCTGTAAAAGATGCATAGGTACAAATGTTTTGGTTAATACAGACAGATATTATAATAACTGAGAATTTCAGGATTATTTTAACTGTGTATAAATCATCTCTGGGGAGCATACGGCATACCTCCATCTTTATGTTAAAATGCTTGCAAAAATATGAAGTGGAAGAAGGGCAAGCTTGAAAAAATGAATAAAGTTTTATAAAACACAGGCAAGATTTCCATATCTTCTGTTACTCAAAGAAAGAAAAGGATACAAAAATCCAAGAACAAACTTAAACCCCCTTAGTAATCTTACAGAGACACCTGTTTCATTTTTAGGTCTTCTGTACTGCTGAAGAAGTTGAATAGATATAAGATAATAGATAATAAAGAAATGTGTAAGCATTTGGAATCCTGATTGAGATCAGCATGGTTACACGTGAGCAATAGAACTCTCCTCTCGTCAGCCAGAAGGCTTCTGAATTTCATGCAATGGTCATCAGCCAGTGTGGCAGGACTGTTTAGGCCTGCCAAAGCTATAAGCTGATGGCACTATCCCACACAGCATAAAAATGCTGTGCAAAAAGTTGGAGAAGAAAGGTTATATTTTTTTATAGCAATATGATTGCTATAGTGGGAGGTGTCCCTGCCCATGGCAGGGGGGTTGGAACTAGATGATCTTTAAGGTTCCTTCCAACCTGAACTGTTCTATGATTCTATGATTCTATGATTGCAAGTTAATTTTCTCTGACTTACTTACTCATATGACATAGTTGTGTATAGCATTGGGATTGAAGGCAAGCTTACATCTTAAAAATAGAGCAGTAGAGCTATCTTTTCCATTTCCCAGATAATCATAGAATCATAGAATCATTTAGGTTGGAAAAGACCCTTGGGATCATTGAGTCCAAGTATCAACCCCACTCTACAAAGTAATCAGATACAAAATAATCAGATACAAAACAATCAGATAGAAAGCTGGCATAGGGAAAAAAGTGTGTTGTAAAATTAATTCTAGGGGAACAAGTAATTCCTTGAAAAGTCTGTATGTAACAGCTCTCTGTTTTAACACAGTTATATTGCTTCAGCCTAGACAAAGATAACGTTTTTTACAGTTCTCATCAGCATTATCAAAATATATGGGATGAGGTATGTCTTTTGCAAAATATTTTGGTTGCTGCACTGATTATGTAGTTACTTTAGAATTTCTGGGCCAACTAAAAAAAAAAAAAAAAAATTAAATCATAAACTGTGTTTTCACAAACCAGATTCCACAGGGTAAAAAATAGGCAACTACTGAGCCATTAGGTTTGATGCGTATATCTTAAAACTACCTGATTAGATTAAAAAGCCGTGGTACTGATAGTTGCTAGCTTTTGGAAGATAACGCTGACTGTTTTAGAAACTTTACTAATGTAGTGAAAGCACAGTGAGCACAATTAGTATGGATAGCCTCTTAAGCTTTTGTGTTGGGTTGATCCTCGCTACCAGCCAGACACCCACCCAGCTCCTTGCTCACTCCCTTCTCCTGCGGGACAGGATGAAAATGGAAATCAAGAAGACTCATGGATCAAGATAGTGATATTTTAATAGGCAAAGCACAAGGTGCATGTGCAAGCAAAGCGAAAAAGAGGAATTCATTCACTGCTTCCCTTTGGCAGGCATCCAGCCACATCCTGGAAAGCAGGACCTCAGCACCTGTAATATTTACCTGGGAATACGAATGCCATAGCCACGAGCAACAACCTTTATGCTCCTTTCCCTGAGCTTTTTATTGCTGAGCATAATGTCATATGGGGTAGAATATCCCTTTGGTCAGCTGGGGTCAGCTCTCTCAGCTGTGTTCCCCTGCAAACTCTTGCCCACCAGATCTGTGACCTTAATGGTCACACAGTGGAAGGGTGGTAAATAGCCCAAGGTATTTTTGCATGAAGGTGTCACTACCAGGAGACTTTTAGTTTTCACAGTCTGTTATGAGCTGTGACTTGAATAGCTGCAAGCTCCATGAGGACACGTATACTCCATTTATGGAGTCTTCTGTGAGGCGCCACTGAAGAAAATATTCCAGTGGGACCTTGAAAATAGTCCTCTCTCTGTAAAAACGCAGGGCTAAAAGGGACTGCTTAGAGTGCGATGGACTTATGAATTCTGAGTGATGCTTTACTCCTTCACATTATGACATGCTGTTTTCATTTTCATTAGGCTGAATACTGTGTCTTTTGCCCTAAGGAGAAGTCCAGATTTCATATTTTTGAGAATAGATTGTCAGTTATTTAGGTATCTAGTGCAATTTTAGAACATTGTGCAGGTTTGTCACACAGAGAAACCTTCCCAAATGACAGAATATGAACCCCCATCTAGAGCGTTTCTGGTCATTTTGCTTCCAGTTTTCATGGTCAGTAGCACAGAGGGTTGAGCACTCAGAATTAAGCAAATGTAGGATGTTACACAAGTTACAAGCTTCAGCGATACAGTCTGGGACAGATGCAACGAATACAGCTCTGGGCCATGTTTGAGCACTCATAGATGTTAGCCGCTGGTAACAATTCAAAGCCTGACATGTAAGTTATGTCTTCATTCCTCAGCCTAGGTTTCTAACCTAAAATATCACATATTTCTTCAACAAAGAAGATCTATTCTGTGACTGCCAGAAAAGAAATAGATAGATAGATAAATAAATAAATATTGAAGGCAGCAAATATATCCTTGTCCCTCATACTCTTGGACATGCTCTACACTCTACAACTATTCAGATTTTCAGTTTATTTCCTTGTATTTCTCTCTCTTTTTTTTTTTTTTTTTTTGTCTCATCTGTATAAAAGAGTATTTAGAGCCAAAACTATTAATAATAATATTTCAGGGCTTCTAAGGGAGGTTACTTTGCAGAGGAGGAATGCAGCACATTATCCTGATTAAATTTTATGAAATTCTAATATTTCTTGTTCAGCTGAGAGTAGACACACAGTTGAAGGGAGCTTCATGAGAGGCAATAGAAGACAGGTAGCAGAAAAAGCAGAACCACTACAGGCAGCTGCGGAGTCTATACAAGGATTTTAACAACCCTTGCTGCTGTTTGGCAAGGGCTTTGATGTGAAATTGAATTAAGGAATCTGCCTCTCATCTTACCTCTCCACCAATGTTCTCAACCCACCTCTCCAATCATTTTCAGTAAGTTAGTTACAGAGGCGTAAGGAGGACTTTAAAGCATTTAACTACTTGCTCACACAAAATGATGTCACCTTCACTCACTTTTTTTATTATTGTTGTACAAGAACTGAGAAAAAATGTATCTGCAAAATGAAATTCACTGCCTTCAAGGCTTGACTCCAGCCTGCATACCAGTGTTTTGTGTTCTCTGAACATGATAGCTCTGGAACCAGCAAAGATGTAGTAGTGTTGCTGTCTCCAGTCTGATGCTGTGAGAAGCAGCAGTGACACATTAACCTGTCTTTCCTGCTTCCAGGAGCTGAGCCTTTAATTCTGCACACATTTTTTCTTTAGGTTGCTCAGCAGTAATTCAGCTATTTGTATCACTGTGCCATGTTGTGCTGCATAGATATACTTCACAGCAGTCCAGCGAAAGGAAATGTCTTACAAGAAGAGCTATTTTTACCTAAGAAAGACATTCTCAAATGTGAATATATTTCAGGGACGTGGTGCTGGTATGCTGTGCAGTCTACTCCACCAATAAAGTAGTCCTGCTGAAACCTAGAGTAAAATACTGCTCACTTCGTTGACTTATTAAACATTTTAATTTCCTAAATGCAAGCTACCACAAAATGGTTTTATAATTAGCAGAAAGACTTGCAGTGCAATGATATCTCTTTTCTCTCTTCTGCTTTCCCTGCCCCTCCTCCCTGTTGGGTATGTTCTACAGGCAGAATAGCCAACCAGAGGATGGCAATTCTGTTTTACAGCAGCTTTCAGAATTTCAGAATTTGCATCTGGTGGAGACATCGTATGAACAACATGATATACAAGTGGAAACTGACTTTTTCTGGATGAGATAAAAGGTTTCTGCATCTGGCTTGTGAAAGACTTTTTCCTGCTTTTCCAGAGTGAAAACAGGCAAGATTCTCATCAGAGGTTCCTCTGACACACAACAGGGATCTGAGTTCTTTCCTCCCCAGCCCACTGCAATGGCTCTGATGGGCATCCATTTCATTTGGCCTTTTAGTTATTTTGGGCTACTATTAAACATTTTAGCCATATTATATATTAAAATACGTATTTCAAGATCATATTCTAGCACCCAGCATACTATGGTTTTGAAAGGAATACGTGTGCATATGCTAATATAAACAAGAATTAATGGATAAATTAATGCATGTGAATATCAAAGTAAATAGATGCTGCATTTATAGAATATTACTGATTTTTTTTTAAAAAAAGGTAACACTAAGGTATGTTTCTAGTATTAACTTTAATCCCTGAGATCTCTAGTATTTCTACTTGATATTCATATTGACATGTTTTATTGTGATATTGCATATTTTATCAAATGGCTCTTTGGACTTATGCAGTATATTTTGTCTTGAGGGAAGGACACATGGCTCATTCCACTAAGTCATTGTGAGTTTAATGTGATAATGTATGTTAATGTTATAACATGCTTGACTGTAGCACCAAAGAACCTTGTCTGTGAATTAGATGGTTGGGTTATTTTCCTGCTAAAACCACGTAAAATACGCAAGGGGCTTGCAGCCTCAGTATAAGACAGAGATAGATGGACACAGGCTAAAACAAGAGTGAAAGGAAAGCTCATGACCGTGAAAACCACTATGTTGCACATCAGGAATTTAACTGGATTTTTCATTGTCTTGCAGACATGAAAAATCAGTGTACATCAAAGATGGAGGTTCTTCAGACAAGGTAACATTAGAATGAACTTTTTTCCTCCTTATGTCAACCCGCAAGACTAGTGCAAAGAGCATTGTCTTAGTCTGTTTGTTTGCACACCTGTCCACTTAAGCAAACATACGATTTTGTCTTTGTGGTCATAGCATTCCTCTCTTAAGTGATCTATCTGCCACTTACCCACAAGATACTGTCTCCTTTCTTTCCCCCACTTCAACTCAATGATGCCGTTGCAGATGGAGTGATGCACTTCACTCGTAAGAGAGAAGCAACAGTATATTTTATTAATATAAAACAGTAAGTAAACAAAGTTCAGTGGTAAATGTGACAGTGGTTTAACAAGATTCGATGGCAAGGTACACTTTGTTATTTACTGTATGGAGGACAGGGTCAGACAAAACTGTCACGGAGACCATCCCGTTGAGTCACGAGGTTCAGAGAGGACCCTGTTGATTTCTAAACTTTTACTCAGAGGAGTCTAGGTGTGGCTGGATCCATTCCTAGTCTCAGGCTTGGTCAATGGTTTATGTCTAAAAGATTGTATACACACAATCAATCCTTTATATCACTTAGCTAAGATTTCTACATTTCAGTGCACTTGATGCAATAAGGATTCTCTCAACCTCGAGAAGTAACCCTGAGAGGTGTCCCTACTCAAGGGGAAATCCTGGTGTGCGAGCCACTGTCTTTCAGGAGAGCTCGACAGACCCTGGATTGTCCACTATTTATAGACTAAGATGATTGACCTGTAGTCATATTTGCATACCAGCAAGACATCTCGATCCCTGTTCCAGTAAGCCTTTCACTACTGTTTTGCCACCCGTCCCCCAAAGTCCAGTGTGAGCTGGGTCCAGCCATCACGACCCCCACTGTTGGTTATGGCTTAAGCAGGAGGAAGGAGCTGGGGGAGGAAGTACACCACCACAGATGCCAACCTGTCCGCTTAGCTTGTTAAATTGTCAAACACACACCATTCTACTTTCTCTTGTACTTCCATACTCGGGATTAAATCCTAACAGATAAACACAAAGCTAACTCATTTGCCAAGACCAGAAAGAAGCTTTCAGGAATTGAGGCATGAGAACATAAGAGCTTGAACGAGAGCATTAAGTGTATGACAGAGAAAAGAAAGTCTGTATCCTAGAGGTTTGATGCAGAAGAAATAGGTCCCAGACTGGATGTCAGATCTGGAAGAGAGCTGTCAAAGCTGGCTCTCAAATTACAGGTTTTTCAAATGGAAAGGATGAGTCCTTCTAACTAAGAAAGAGCAAGTGTTATGGTTGAGTTTAACTGGAACATTGCAATTGTGTTTGAAATGCTGGGCAGAATGAAAGCCTTCCTTGCATATTCATTCTATTGATCCACATGTTTCCCCAGTATTTTGGTAAGCTATTTCTTCTGCTGTCTCTGGTGCTTCACAGTACAAATGTTAATTGACTTCTTTGGCAGTTGATTCAGTAAAATCACTTATACAGTCTCTGCATTAAACTGCCTAGTGTTTTATATTTCCTTCTCCCCCCCCCCCCCCCCCCCCAGCATTATATACTACCTTTTTGGTATAGAATAGTAGTAAAATTTTTGACAGATGCTTAAGAGGACTACTAGAAATTACATGCTTTTTCTTGTAGAAGGAAATTGGTATATAAACATATCAGGCACAATTTGTTTTCTGGTATGCTGGCCAGTCTTAACAACAATTACAGAGTTGGTCTTTGCCTTGAATACTTTTTGTGACACAAAATCTAACAAGATTGGAAAGTTGCATCCACCACTACCATCTCTGATAATGTATTTTATTACTAAATTTTTGTAGGTCTTATATTTTAGACAGTAACTCTCTTTAGTCCTACATGAACAGCAAAAATAGATATTTTTAAATAAGCTGTTGATTAATTGATCTTAACTAAAAAAATAGCTGCTGAATAATAATTTCTTTTGGTTTATCTAATGCCACTGACTTTTTGTTTCTTCCCCAGTTTTCTTATGCATTTCATTCAAATGTCACTTTCTCGCTTTTTTCATTCAGTCTGTGGCTCCATATCTGAGGTGCATTTCACTCCATCATATGCTATGAAGATGTCCGTGACAGCTTATCCCATGGATAAGCCCTCAAAGTTGAAAAGAAAGGTAAGGTAAAAGGGGTCAATATTTCTTCCTGTGTAACCTCTTATATAGCAATGATCATGACATACTACATAGTGGTTGCTATATTGAGCTCTTATTATCTACTATTGGTGAAACATAGCTTCTAGAGAAGCACATATCCTTGGTTTAAAGGTATTAGGAGAAAGCATATACACTCCCTTTTTCACAGTTTATTTTCCTATAGGTATTCCCTTTCAATCAATTGGCTTTGCATTTTACTTCATCCTTAAGTAAAGAAGTATAGAAACTTTTAGTTTTTATGCAGATGGTAGATAACACATCCAGAATCATGTTGGCTACTAGTATTAAAGGCTTTAGTAGGAGAAGAATGGTAAGCTTGCAGAATCAATGCATGAGACCATTTGATTTTCAAAAAACACTGTTGTTTTTTCTTAAATAGTTCACAAACAATTTGAAAATGACCTCATCTTCTGAAGACGTGCTAAATATTTTCTAAAATTGCACCTTTTAATTTGGGTGTCCATAAATGTTAATGCCCTTTGGAAACTCTGTGACTCATGATAGTGACCTGACCTTTGAGGTTATCCCATTTTTTTTCTACAGACTTTATAAAGTTCCAGCAGGCATGAATGAAAACAGTAGAATATAGCCAAGTTTATCATCTGAAGCAAAAATCGTATTGATTTCTGCAAAGCTACTTCTAATTTATAGCATTATAAATTGGAGTCCAACTCGAACAGATGGCAATAATTTTTAATGGTAAATACATTTAATGAAAATAAAATAGAAGAAGCTTGTGTGGCAACAAATCACCTGCGGAAGTCAGGGAGAGTAAATTTATTTCATTGTCTAGGTCGCTCTCTGTGTTGAAGTACCTGCTTCCAGATGTATTTTACATGTTTGTGGATTTCGTATGCTTTGTTCTTGATAGTAAAAAAGAATTGAAAGCTAGAGCTGGACAGAAAATTATTTTCCCATCCCCAAAGAATTTTTTTTTATATTTCATACATTTTTCCCAGACTAAACCAGGATGAAAAATTGGACTGTCAAAAGTGTTTAAGAAATGAAATTAAAAGATAAAGAACAGATTTTGTATAAGAAACAATAAATAGGGTTTTCAAGAGTTTTTCAGCCTAGGAAACATCTGTATGCCTGGCTATGATGGGAGCTGCTGAGAAGGTAGATAGACAGTTATTCATTTTTTCATATGAAAAAATAGTTGTGAGCATGAAATGAAGCTTGCAAGTGGCATAAAATGCATAGCCATACTTGAAATGCTTCACTATAAGATGCTGTAGAAACTAAAAGTTTGCATGTGTTCAAAAACATAGATTATATCCTGGAAGAAAAGTTATCCATGCTTATTAAATATTTGGTAGTCACTGAGCAATAAATCCCTGAATTTCAGAAGTTAATCTGAAGAAATAGAACTGTTTGCTTGTTCTTATACTCTCTCCTAAGGATTTTCTATTTAGCATCTTTAATCTGACTTAACACAGACATATACTTTCGTATTTTTATGTTTATCATATGTAAAATGCACACACATAGATGATGATTAAAATCACATCAAACTGAATTATTTCCTTCTGCTAGTTTTCCAAAAAAAATTTTTTTGGGAGGTCTTTGAAATATTTTTGTTAGCTGCTGTAAGTAAAGGTCTCCTAATCAGGAAAAAATACACTCTTTGTTGAGAAAATACTGTAACAGCACTTCAGAACTTCAAGAAACAACTCAAATATTGGTAATGGAAATTTGTCAGAAGTTTCCCTTTCCAATAAAATGTATCAATTTGGGTTAATTGGGGTTTCTAAGGAAGAAAATACTAACAAGATTATTCTAAACCATTTCTTGGTTTAGATTCTGGAGGGATTGTTAATCTTTTAGCAATTAATTTGTATTTAAAAAACTCCCTTGCTATAATGAACGCATACCAAAACTAATAATAAACATTGGCAGAGAACCTTCTCTTCTGTATCAGACGTGACTAAGGAGAAGTTCTCTGCCCTTAGCTGTAGTTTGAGAGCAAACTTGTGCTAAGAGATTTTAAATTCAACACACATACATATATGAAACATCTGTGTACTTGTCTGCATTGTATGTTCAAGTATGTGAAAGAATATAATCCCTTTTCACAATGGCATGTAGTTACGTCTGGCACTGGTTCCCTGAAGTCAGTAGACTTGTCCTACTCTCATTCCAATTCTTTTTACAGCCAAAACCCATAAGTCCATCAATGATTTATGAAATCATAGACCTATCCCGATGCTATTAGTGGAAAAGAGACAACACGGCTCATTTAATATTTATGTTCTGTCTCTTTTTTTTTAATGAACTTGCTAGATTTGCTGATAATACTGATAGTACTGTTGCAGCAGTATCTTTAAATTCAATTTGAATATGTACCTAGTGGATTCACTATTAACAAACTATGAATTACATACATGTAACATATTGTAAAGTGTTATGTTTTGAGATCTATCAGACAGATTCCAGTTTAACACTAGATGTGGAATCCCTGTTCACATTCTAACAGGAATATGTTCTTAAACCTAGCTGTTGACCTTTTTTATCAGTGACTCGCAACAAACCCTAAAATTATCAGAGGGGTTGTATACATAACACAAAAGCCTGGGGAGCACTAACAGTGAATTGGAAGTCATTGAGATGGTACTACTTGACTCACTTAGTCCTCTGAGACAAGCAAAAAAATATGTCAAATATATTAAATCTTGCAAAACATATTAAATATACTTTACATTTTATCCATATGTCTTTGTATAATAAAAATGCATATGGTACAGTGAGAGATGTAGCATATATACATGGATGGGGAATTGCATCCTGACTTTGGTTTATGGAGGATGAACAGCAGAATGTGAAGTCTTCTGGGAACATTCTGGAGAAACAGGCAAACATGACTGCCGAGTATGGAAATTGAGGAAATTGAGTAGGATCAAGGACTTTGCATATGTAGTTTTTGCTAATGCTGCCACTTCTGGAATACTAGAATTCATTGAAATGATGTGGCTGTCTTCAAATAGGCACTTCTAGGGTATTATTCATCTCATCTCAAATGTACAAAGTATCCAGTGAATCACACATGAAAAGAGACTCTTTCTCCCCACTGAGCATAAAGACAATTTAGTGTGACTACCTTGCAGGGAGCCGTCTGGGTTGTAATTTGAGTCAGAGAAATCCCACCCTCTCTGTCCTGTTTTGGAGTGTGTGGTCCGTACAGGCTGTTTATCACTGAAGAGAAGTTCACAGAAGAATAATTAGAAAACAAACGAGCTCATGTTATTGTGCTGCACTCAAAGCACTCAGTCTGTTTCACTTATCAAAGACCAACACAAGGCAGGGGCAAATACCATTTTGAATGTTTCAAGAAAAAACATAAGAAAACTGTAATGGCTGGAAGTCACAGTTAGCTAAGAAATAAGGTGCGTATTTTTGGCTACAAGGATG
This sequence comes from Fratercula arctica, assembly GCA_947846985.1. NCBI lineage: Eukaryota > Metazoa > Chordata > Aves > Charadriiformes > Alcidae > Fratercula > Fratercula arctica. Next base: position 103,278,612 of record CANTUZ010000003.1, read on the forward strand.
ACTTACTATAGGAAAAATGCATCAACATTCTTGATATCTGGACTTTTTTCACCAACATTGCATGATTTGGTGTGTTTTAAGATCCTCCTCACTTCAGACAAAAAATAATTCAAAGATGTTTTAAAAGTGCTACTGATTCTGTTTGACAGGAGATTGTGTTAGATTTAAGAGTAACTCTTATATTACAATTCCTTACATTTTGAATTCACCTATGAAGCCAATGTAAATATTACAAAATTAGACAATAATAGTGGAAGACAAGTGAGGAAAATCTTAACAGAAAGATCTTTTGTTTTCATGAGTCATTAAGTATTGTAAGTACCTCCTACAGTAAGTGTCTTCAATAGTTTCACTATTTCCTAGACACAAAAACATCAATATAGAGTCAGCTTCAAGGACCGCCACCAAGCATTGTGCCACTGAGAGACGGTATGGACAGCTTCTGAAATGTGAGTGTAAAATTTAGGTACCCTTTTCCATACATCTGGTCTCATAACATATAGGGATATCATCAGAGAATAGGCAACTACTGGGAAACAGAATTTGACTTTAGAGACTAGCCTTAAGTCATGAGTTCTGTGTACTGAAAATACTCTTTCGTTATGCAGTGAAGTTGAACATGTTTCCTTAGTAAGCTTTTAATGCTGCAAAACAGCAATATTAATAAAAAAGTTGAACAAAATACCCAGTAAATCACAATCCTGTCTTGGAATTTATACTACAGCTTACCAAATTTAATGGAGATGCCCAAAGTATTCCACATTTCTCTTCGGGACATTGTGGGTTTCCAAGCCCTGGAGTACATTCTTCCTAATTAGGTAGCTTTCCAAAGGTCACATGTAATTTGTAAGGATTTGGATTATCAGCCTCTCTTTAAAGCTGGCTGGTAGTTGAAGGGACATAATGCAGTGTTTGGACAAAGTAGAGGAATCCCGTCTTCTTCAAGGTGCAGAGGATTACATCTGGGTGGGGATTTACCAGGGGATTGCAACTAAGAGGGCTACGACCTCTCCATTAACGAGCATGGAATAACACAAACACAGCACCGCATGAGGAAGGAGCAGTCCAACCCCTTCCCGCTCCCTCATCATCCCTGTGGCAGTGATACAAACAAAATCACATCTTAGGCAGAAAATGAGCCCTGGGCTTGGATAGCACTGATTATTTAGCGTATTAGCAGAGGGCAGAGTTTACATGCAGTATCAATTAGAAAATATTTGGCAATGAAAACAAGGCCAAAGGGCTTTCTGTTTTACGGCCAAATCCTGTTCACTTTCCTCACATGACCAGCTCTAATGAAGTCAGCTGGAGCTCCATGATTTCACTCCAATCCTCAAATCTTTTATAAGCTGTAGCTGAAATTTGAAAGTATTTTAAAAGGAAACTTTTAACCTCTGTCCCTAGTTACAAATTTGGCTGCTTCCTTTATCATCCTCTTCTCACATCACCTCTATCCAAATGCTCTAAAAAAGCCCTCCAGATATTTTTTTTCTTGTTCTTTTTCTTTAAATACCATAATTTATATTTATTTCCCTTAATTCTGTTGTAAGTTTCTTAGAAAGTCAACATCATAGTGATCAGAGCTGTTCTTTGAACTTTCCCACACCACAGGAGGATTCAGAATTACCAAAGGCAGTCTCAGATTCCATGTTAAAAGATATATTTCAGTCCCCTTTCCATAGGTTAAGCTGTGCCAACAAAGGCAGCGGTTTGTTGGAGAACTTTTCTAGGGAAAGAGCAGCCACGACTGGGGTGGAAGAGATGAGCTGTGTGATGTGCTCTTGGCGCATGGTGTTAGTGGCAGGGTACAAGTGCCCCCTGACCAACAAATGCCTTAGTGTGAAGTAATCATCGATCAGGGCTCTGTTCTCTGTCTGCCTTGTGATTAACCAGTCCCCTGAGCACTCCGGCTGTGAATTCCTGCAATGGGGCAGTGCCGGCCCCTGCCCCTGCCCCTGCCCCTGGATGAGGGCAGTTCTGCTGCTGCTGCCCTGCTGCTGCCTCTTCTCTGTGCAGTGGAAGGAGCATCCCTTATCTCTTGTAACATGCACATCCATCAATGAAAGAAGACACCAGAGAAGAAAATAATGCTGTTTCTTCCCCTTACTCAAAGAATTAGCAAAAGCTTTTCATTGGCCATGATTGCTAATATTAAACATAAATAGCAATGCAAATATAACCTTTCAGTTTGCAACTGGTTCAGATGACTTTGAATGTATTCATTATTAGGAATTCCTAATCAATATATTTGGTGATCCTTTATGCTGCCCTCTATTTCAATAAGAGAAGGTTAATATCTAACTAGGAGCATGTTGGGTTGTTTGGTTGGGTTTTTTTTGTTTTGTTTTTTTTTTTTTTTAACACAATGCAATCATGACAAACTTCTTCTTTGGCAAAAATATTAGACTTTTTTGTTGTAAAGAACTGAATTACTTGGAAACTGTTCAATCCTCACACCTTCCTAATACTTGGCTTGTCATATAACAGTTCCCTATGATTTCTTAAATTCCTCACACAAGCCTTTGGATTCACAGAAAATTGAACAATGGGACAAATTATTTTGTTTAGGGAATGTAGGAGAAAAAAGTTCTGATTAAGTCTCTTGTACCATTTGTGTTTTGTGTTTTCTGTTATATACAGAGATTGCACAAACATTCAGTTGGGTTTTGGATGTTAAATTCTGTGTGGTAAAGAAAGTAATATTTCACTAGAAGACTAAACAGAGCACAAAAAGGTTCAAATGCCCTTTTTATTTACATTGAAAAAATATTTCATTTCAGTGGTAAAGAAAGTAATATTTCACTAGAGGACTAAACACAGCACAAAAAGGTTCAAATGCCCTTTTTATTTACATTGAAAAAATATTTCATTGTCTGAAATATTTTTGAAAAATAATTAAGCTAAAATACTGGTTTTGGTTGGGGATGTTTCTTGCTCAAAATAAGTTAGAAAGAAATAAAGAGTTAACGCCTACCAGAATTTCAAGCTTTCTTACAGTCAGGTTGCTTACTTAAGCTACAGAAGCAAAACTCCAAATTGTGGAGAATAAGGACCTAAACACAACTGGGTGCTCTGAAATCATGTTTTTAGGAAAATAGGCTCTTTCAGTTAATTTTCTTGAAATCCCATTTTCCTTCTGTATCAGAAATGAAACACTGACAAATTCTTGCAATTTTGGAGGATTGGGACTGTTTCCAGCTCCTCTAGCAGCCTGATCTCCCATCAAAGTCAGTAACTAAGCTCACATTAATCTCAGAGGCACAAGCCTGGCTCTAAGTGTCGCCACTAAAACCCCCTAATGACCTGCCAGCAACCAAAAAAATTGGATCTTCTCACTGCTGTTTCTGAGGCCCTAGCTACCAGCTGCATAATGACCCAAAAGAGAAGTCTTGAACAGGATCCTCTGCCCAGAGGCAGGGAATGGAGCGGTTCATGCTCCATGATGATTCGTCCGCTTCTATAGCATCCCACGTAGTGGCAGGAGTTTTATTTTACATGCCTGCAAAGGACCAGAGAGTTACAGTTTGGCTTGCATGCTATTTTACTGTCTGAAGTCTTTGCACCTCTAGAACAAAGAAATAAGTCTTATCCATTTTGTCTTAACAGCCCCTTTTCTTCCAAAGCATCACCATCTTACAAAAATACTTTGTCAAATGCTGTACATGTAGGCAGCATGGACTGTACATATTCAGTGATTCCTTTCTTATTTCAAAGCTGATGTATTTCTCAAACATACTATTTTTACAGCTCTTGAAATTTAACTGCTGTGAAATCTGTCCGTCATTCTGGCAGTCTGTAAACTTTTACAATGTATCAATTGTTACATATTGGCTGAAAATTGCCCTGAGGCTTTTTATAGAGGCAATAAAAGCATTTCCAATCTGACGACAAAGTAATTCTTTGGTCAAAACTCCATTTTGTTGCATGTATCTGTTATGCCTCCCAAAAATTCATTCAGGCACTCGTTCCTCCTCATTTGCTTAAAATGGCTTCTCTTCAATATGAACAAGGAGAAAGTTACACAGAAAAATAATTTAAGTCTGAATGGTCTTTGTTTATGTTACCTCCACTCTTGAGCCCAGTCTCTAATGAAGCCAAGACTGGACTGCTTCATGCTGCCGAATTTAGTGCATCCTGATTGTTCCAATCTGAGTAATTAGCTGCAGTAATCATCAGTCCTTAAAGATCCATTAAAATGGTATAAATCTGGAGTACATCTCTATCAACTTAAAAAGACTGGGCTTGGAGTTGTATGTTTGAGATCAAAATCAAGTTCATGATTTTATGCATTTCTCATGTTTACTTTGTTTCCAATGTCACTAGCGTTGAACTGTGTTAATGGTGATTTAAAAAATCCAACTTGCCGTGGTAAATATTACCAATAGACACAGGTTTATATTCTGTATGTGCGTGTGTGTGTGTGATGTGTGTATGCAGCTAAAAGGAGAAAGGTAATTGGAAAGTATTAGTCTCAATTTTTTTGTTTCTTTGTGGTTTTTTGGGGTTTTTTTGGTTTTTTTTTGGTTTTTTTTCAGTAGAAAAGCAGTTGCTTCCTTGTTTTTTGAGAGGTGTGTGTTAGATTTGGTATAAATTTCTTTTCCTTCTGCTGTAAATGTTGCTTTGGATACTTCCAATATTTTAGAATTACAAAACCTTACAAAAGGAAATCAAACAAATTCTAAGAAAAACAAAAATATTCAGGAAAACAGATGTGAGAAAGGTACTTTAAGCCATGCCACAATTTCCATTTTGCTTTTGAATTATTTTATTTCAAGACAGTCTTGGTAGGAAAGACTAAATACTCTAAGTCTGCTTCTTATGTCTCTTCATTCTCTCTAATTGTGAGTGAGTGAGCCCCAGGGACACTGAGAATAACAATTCCTGATTTTTATTTTAGAGAGGGAACAGAAAAAGGAAATATCGTTTTGCAGGTGTTGAAAAAATCTGTGCCTGAGGCTAGCTCACTTACATTCTCAAACAAAAAGGGGATCCCACAGTGAATTAGGCCCCAGATTCTCACAGGACTAAAGAATGTAGAACTAGAACCAGTGAATATTCAGGGGAGAATCTCATTTTCAACATAAATTGCTGGTTTGAATCAGCTGTGGTGGTTGTTTTGAATCATGGTCTTAATCCATTAATTTTATTTTGACCAGCATGAGGATTCTGTTGCAGAAGTGTTGTTGTCCCTTTTTATACTTGTGGGTTAAAGCACAAGTTTATTTCTGCCCCTGCAGGTACATGTCAAACCATTTGCATGAGCTCTGTGGGCATGAGTCGCGGTCTGCCTGCACTGTGGTTGGCAGTCAGTCGGTCACAGTGCTGTACTTCAGTGTCACTGGGTGTCTTTACACTGGCTGAAATATTGTTAGGTTTCCTCCACGGGCTTCCACAGACGGAAGAGGTTGCCATGCCATACGTACTTCCAGAACATGCAGCAACTGGCCGTGACGCCCAGGAGTAAAGGCAGGCACCCAGTAAAGGCAGGTTTTAAGGGACCTTTAAGATCAAGTCCAATCATCAATGTAACACTGCTAAACCCACCAGTAAACCAGGTCGCTAAGCGCCACTTTTAAACACCTCCAGGGATGGTGACTCAACCACTTCCCTGGGCAGCCTGTTCCAATGTTTGACAAGCCTTTCAGTGAAGAAGTTTTTCCTCATATCCAGTCTAAACTTCCCCTGGTGTAACTTGAGGCCATTTCCTCTTGTCCTATTGCTTGTCACTTGGGAGAAAAGACCAATCCCCACCTTGCTACACCCTCCTTTCAGGTAGTTGTGGAGAGCGATAAGTTCTCCCCTCAGCCTCCTTTTCTCCAGGCTAAACAACCCCAGTTCCCCCAGCCGCTCATCATAAGACTTGTGCTCTAGACACCTCACCAGCTTCATTGCCCTTCTCTGGACACACTCAAGCACCCTCAGTGTCTCAATGTCTTTCTTGTAGGGAGATGGTTTAGTGCTGGACTTGGCAGTGGTAGGTTTACAGTTGGACTCAATGATCTTAAGGGTCTTTTCCAATTGAAACAATCCTATGATTCTATATTACAATGTGCTCACAGAACAGAAATGATGGACTCATCCTGAAGGAGACCATTCTGCCAGAGGGTCACAGGGCACTTCACTGGCTGAGATGAGCTTTTTGCTTTCACAGCTGGGGTTCTGTTGCTCTTTTTTGTTTACTTCTCTCACTGGCTTCTTCCAGTGCTAAGGAAACTAGCTAAGATGGCAACAGACACTCTGGGCTCAGACCTTAACATCAACTGAACAGTATTAAGTGGAGAACACGGGTGTTTAAACTCCAACTGGGCATCATAATTACTGTTAATAATTCTCTGCCTATATTTTGATTTAATGCGTTATTTCTTCCCCCCCCCCAATTTTTGCAGGTTTTGATTCACATCTCTCGTATTCCGCTTTCTTCTATGTGTTTTAAGTTTGAAATAAAAATCATTCACTTCACCACTGCTACTTTCTGATTCTGTTAGCTCTCTCAGATGATCTCTACCTCTCTTTCTTGAATTGAACTAAACTGGAAGCAGCTTTTTATTCAGTGAGTCAGTTTTCCTGTATTCTTTTCTGTTGTTCCAATTGTAACTTTTTGCTTTGGGTATGCCATAAAATGTGTATGTAAAACATTGAAAGAATATCTCCTTCTAAAACAATACAGTACACTGCAGTTAATTAAATCAATGTCAACTTTCCAACTGCATGATCTGAGCTGACCTGTATCAAATGCATTAGAACAGCACCCATTGTGATGGACTTTGGCATGTTGTCATTGATTTATTTCCCTGTAGTCTTTCTAAACCTTTAGGGAGGTTTAGGGGAGGTATTTCAGAATAATCAGTAAACCCCTCAATATAAGACAGAGTAAGCATGGTAAAATCAGTGATTAGGTTAGGAATACCATCTGATTTATTTAATAAATCAAAGAAACAAGCCAACTAACTCAGTTGCCTCAAGCATTTACCCTTCAGATGTCTTATATCCTTCTCTTGTCTAATTTAATTTTTCTCCTTGTTTCTGTTTGACAGAAATATGAAATTTATAACTGAATACCTAGGTGGGGAAAGCTGAAATTCAAATGTATAGCACACAATATGATCCTCTCTATGGAAAACCAGAGAAGGAGTTGGGAATATCTAACATTCGGGTCATGGTATTCTTGGCAGCTGGTGGGTTTCACAGGATTAGAGGCATGTCTACCAACCATCCCATCCCTGTTGCATTGGCTCAGTACCAAATTCTGATAGTCTTACGCCACTCTGCTGTCAAATTGCTCCTTCAGTACACAGCAGCTGCAGACAAGACAGGTAATCTTGCAAATCATGGCAGTAATTTCTGACATTTAGGCATCCAGAATGCAAAAGCTTCTAGCAAACCTTACCTTCAGGGATGCACAGTCCATGAAGTCACGGGAGAGGGATTTTCTGCCTTCAGGATTTCTCAGACTTCTACATCACCTGGTGTTCTCCCTCTGGAGTTTTCTCTTGTCTGTAACTCAGACACAGAAGAAACCATTTTTGGCCTCTCTAATTCCATCACAGGAACTTTTTAATGTTCTTAGATATTTGTGTAAGAAATCTCTGAGCATGTTACCAAGCCTGAGAAACAACTAAAGCAAGATGGGTGCCAGAGAACAAGAGGTCTCTGGAAACCACTGGGTGTTTAAAAGTGACCTGATTTTAATTACTCTGAAGTCTGCATGTTTTCATTTCTTTAATTGGAAGGCGATCCATGTTACTGAGACCAACTGCACATTTTCAGATTGTTTGGCTATAAGCTAAGAGAGATGGTGGTGTGTTATTGTTATGGCTAACTCTGCCCATGTATTGGAATACTAGACAGAATTACACAGAAATGGTACTGGCAAGTTTCAAATAAATGATTGGGGCACTTTCTTCCCTTAACATGCTTACTCGGATGACCTGTTTGAACTGTTCCTTTCAACTGAGCTGTAGTGTCAAGTAACTATGACCTTTTCTGAAAGTTATGGAAATTAAAGGAAATCGCTCATCTATTTGGTCTTTGAAAATTCATAGTGCATTCCCTGCACTGTGACAGTGTTATAATGTAATTTAATGTTATATAATACTTCATAGAGAAAACAAAAAAAGCTTAAATAAAAATTAACCATTCTGTACCCCAAGCGGGAGGTAGCTGGATTAATATTATCCACTGTTAACGTTGTTCCTGTGAGATTTCTTCTCTCCAGGCATGAAGATCCTGGTTTCCAAGCAGACTTGAGTTTTTTTATCTGGATAGGACAGAAGTATTAAGCTATGTAGTGAATCTTCAGCTTAACATCAACAATATCCAGGAAGTTTGAACTACCTTTCTGGACATTACATACTAAGATTGCCAAAAAGTCTTTGGCAATTCCAGAGCCAAAATCCACCTTATTTTTTTTTATAAAATCAACAAATAACATCCACAATTATATTAGATGGATCAGGTTCTAACCTCAAAATCATTATGAAGAAAGCTTTCTTCATTTTATAATGAATGAAAATGATATATAAATGTTTGTTCAAGATGCTATGGACATTTTGGTGACATTTAAAACCAGCAAACATATTATCATTTGGAGCATTTTATTCCAAGAATACAATGAATTATGTCAGAGTAACATTTATGGTTGGCATGGCAGTAACGGTTAGCTGTTTCACAAAGTTCAGGGTTCCATCATGCAGTACAAACAGTGAGCGAGAGCTGTACTGCGTGGTGTTATCACACAATGGAGATGCCATTATGACTTCACAGGCAGATCTGATCAAGATTTAGCCATTTCCTCAGCCCTCTTACTGTGGCTGAAAGCCCCATCGAGTGTCTTCTGCCCCTCTGCAGCTGAGGAGCTTAGCCTCAGCACAGCACCAGCTAGAGCAGTGTGGGCACCGTTTGCTTGGAGCACTGGCAGGGGCAACTTGCACCGTAGACGTGTTCCTAGAAAAAGCAGTCAAAAGGACAAAATTGCCTATATCCCATAGCAGATCTGTAGCAGAAGTGCCGATAGAGGGGGCACTGTGGGGCTGGCAAAGTCATTTAAGATGTTTTGCCAAACCTTTGGTTTGCCTGCCATTTTCTATCAGGACAAGGTTAAACTCTGACACTGATATGCTTTTTTCTCCTACATTAAGGAGGCACAGAAAGAGCATTACTCCCTGAAATATTACAGCTGTGTTGATTTAGATTTATTTATATGAACTTTATTTAGAACGGAATTTCTTTAGATTGATTTATATGAACTTACTTAAGAAGCTCTTTGCCTTCAGTTACACATCTGACAGAAAGACTGTGCTCGTGGGATAGCATACACTGAACTACTTTTTATTTCTCAAAATACTCTCAGCTGTTAGCAGGTTATCTCTGCACGCTGCTAACAAGACAAAAAAAAAATGGATTGCCATTTTCAAGGTTTAAGGTCATAATAGCAGCCTCCATAGTTGCATGTACACCATCCAGAAGATAACGGTTTTTAAATCACTGTGGCTTGCCTGCAACACGGCTGACTGCAAATGCTGCATTCACTTCCTTCCCAGCACGTGCTGCGGGGTCTGTTACCACCCACTGCTCTCGGACAGTTCTGGCTTCTTTGTAGTAAGAAGCTACTGCAAACAGTCATTGAATACCTTTGAGTGTTCGCTTACCTAAGCAAACCCCTTTCCTGTGACTGGCCCTAGTAATTTGTGCACTGAGGAAAACAACTAGCGTGTTCTACCACCTCCTACCATTTCATGATTTCCTCAGATTTCCTCCCAAGCACTTCCGTTTTCTCATACTGTACACTCACACAGATTAATCCTCTTCACCGGTCTTCAAATATCTCCCATCTCACGCGCTGTCATGAGCAATCCCTCTGGAGGGAAATTCCTGTTAAATATCCTTCTGAGTAAGTAGCTGAGTACGATAATGTTCCACGTGAAACCATGGGGAAAATATGAGATCTGGGACCTGAATTCCTGATCTGAGTAGGTCTTCTGTAGTTATCCAGGTGGTTGAAGGTGATTTATTTTCTCTGTTGCTTTCCTGAGTATCTGCAGGAGACCAGAATACAAATCCCACTATTAGCAAGGGTCCCAGGTGCACCATATAGTCTTTCATCAGGAAAGGATAGCTGGTGTATGATTGTATGTATTGTGTGTCGGGCTGGAGGCATTGCAGTGCCTCTAGTGGTTCCTGCTGCTTGGATAACTGTGCAGAGAGATGCTGCTCTGCTGCTCTGGTGCAGGTATAGAACAGCATGCTTAATCCAGGCATTAATTTAGGCACTAGAACTGTGTAAAAAAAGTACTGATAACTCGTGACATTTTTTACTAGAAGATCACTCTATATATAAGGACTGTGGCTTTTTGGTCAGGGCTATCTGATGAGTTTTTATACTTTAATTGCTGTTGTTTCCGCTGCCAATTATGCCAAATCCAGGGAAGAAAGTAAGTTAAAATAATTTCAAAGAGAGTAATTTGAATCTTTAGCAGAAAGATTCTACCAGAACAAGGAGACAACTCCACTTTTTATGTTAAACCCTTCAGTACATTATAACATGGTGTGCAAAAAAAGAGTTGTGATGAGTCATAGGAATGATTCATTCAGTCCTAGTTCTGGCTATAAGATGTATTTTAGTGTCATCAATAGTTTGGGTAACAGGACACTTGATTTAAAGAATAGTGATACAGAAACAAGGGGGAAAGGCACTTGCAATGGCCATGTATTATGTCATTTTTAATTGAAAATTTTTCTAAGAAAGTGAGATATATGTGATCGTGTTTCCTGTGCCTCTCAGTTCTCTTCCCACCCCTCTTGTTTAGTAAATAGTGGTAAATAAAAAATTGTTCACCATGTCTTCTTATTGGAAATATTTTAATGTTTTTCATCTGGCAAAGAAAAATGCTTATAGTTAATTAAAAAAAAAAAAAAAGAGAGAGAGTTAAAATGAGAATAACCACAGGAAGATAGGGCAAAAGAGAATGGGGCAAGATGTGCCCTTTGCAATTGCATTCAAGCACATTAAATCGCACCAAAAACCCCTCACCCCAAAAGCTCCCAAGCAGAGAAATCCCTATAGCCCTGTGTCATTTAATTTTGATTTTAAAAGGAGAATGGGGCAGAACAGAACTCTCTGAAACTTTTGAGCTGAGCTTAATTATTCCTCATAATTCTACCTTAAGCATGGGAAAGTAGAAATTAGTTGAATGAAATTAAGTAGCTGGATTTGTACAGTTTTTAGGAGGTGGGTACAAACTGGACATACTGGTTTATAGGAGACACAGAAATATCATTGCTCTCTCTTGCAGACCTCACTTCATATTTCGTATTAAAAGTAGTGGAAATTTCTCCCTAGCATGTGTTAGAGCTGCCAGCAGATGATGAGGCCTCTGACAAGGTCTTCAGTTGAGGTTAAGCTAACTGAAGAGGATGTGGAGAACTACTGGCTGTGAAATGAGACATTCCTGGCCATGACAGATAACAGTGTGGGAAGCTGACCAAAGTTTCAGAGTGCTGTGACCATTGCTGGATTTCACATGTGTTTAAAGGGTTTTTGTGAAAAATGGCCATATTTCACAGGCAATTGTAGGGGAGTGTTGGGGACAAGGGCAGACTCTTGCAATGCCGGCAGTAGCTGGAACACGATATCACTTACGCTATATAAGCATTTTGTACCAGGAGTGTGGCAAAAGTGGGACCAGTGGGTGGAAAGTAGGGAAATGTTTGTTTGGAAGGAGGTTGGGACAGAGGAAGGGTGGGATGGCAAAAAGAGTGTTAAGAAACAGGAGAAGTGATATGCAAATCATGTGATTGTTGCCATTCAGAGTTACCTGCCAGGCAGTCTTGCCTCGATCACTGCAGTCTAAATAAGGGCAATAAACCAGACCTGTTGTTCTGACCATGCCACATGAGCTGAACCTGCTCTGTGGTCAGGTAGAAACCCAGGGGGGTTTTCCCTGGCTGGGAGGGAATACCTGATTGGATGTTGGACTCCATCAGACAGGAGGAAGTTTTATTACACCTGATGCAAATTCATGCATTATTTGCATTTCTCTGGTATTTTCCTCTTGGAGACTGAAGTGTGAATTACACTGTACAGCTACATGAAGTACTGGTTTTATGATTTTGAAGCTGCTGGGATGAAAGAGAAGTTTCCTTCTTATATTTGCCATAGTAGTGCAACCTTCAAATGAACTTATCTCCTGCAATGTCATCACAGACAAACTGATGAAGGTCAAAAGGTAAACAGACAGTGAGATGAACTAGAAGCTGGTTGAACTGTCAGGCTCAAAAGGTTGCATTCAGCACCATGAAATCCATCTGGAGACCAGTGGTGTACCCCAGGGGTGAATAATGGAGCTAGTCCAGTATAACGTCTTCATTAATGAGTTGGATGGTGGGACAGAGACCACTCTCAGCAAGTTTGAAGATAATGCAGAACTGAAAAGAGTGTCTGGTACCAACCAGGGGGTTGTGCTGCCTTCAGCAGGACGTGGACAGGCTGCAAAAATGGGTCAATACGAACCTCATGAAGTTCAGAAAAGGGAAGTGCAAAATCCTGCAATTACATAGGAACAACCCCAGGTGCCGATACAGGCTGGGGACCAACCAGCTGGAAAGCAGCTTTGCAGGAAACAGTCTGGCCATCCTGATGGACACCAAGCTGAATGTGAGCCAGCAAAGTGCCCTTACAGCAAAGAGTGCCAACAGCCTCCTGACTGCATTAGGAAGACCATTGCCAGCAGGTTGAGGGATGTGATCCTTCCTCTCTGCTCAGCACTGGTGAGGGCACATCTGTAGTACTGTGTTCTGGGCTCCCCAGTGCAAGGAGAGACATGAACATACTGAAGAGTTCAGCAAATGGCCATGAAGATGGTGAATGGACTGAAGCATCTCTCATATGAGGAAAGACTGAGCGAGCTGAGATTGTTCTTAGAGAACCTGGGATTGTTCCTAGATTGAGCCAAGAGAAGAGAAGGCTCAGGGGGATCTTATCAATGTATATAAATAACTGATAGGGGGTGGGAAGTAAAAAAGACAGTTAGACTTTTCTCAGTGGTATCCAATATCAGCAGAAGAGGCACACAAGTTTTTCATCATGATATAAGAAAGAAATTTTTTACAGTGAGAACAATCAATCACTGGAACAGTCTCCCCAGGGACGTGGTAGAGTCCCCATCACTGAAGGTTTTCAAGAGGTAATTGGACAGGGTGCTAGATAATCTTGTCTAAGCTTTCTTTCCCACAAAACCTTGTACCTTTAAAAGTCCCTTCCAACCTGGGCTATTCTATGAAACTGAAACACAGGAAACACTCTTTAAACATGAGAAAAAAACTTTTTCCTGTGAGGGAGGTCCAACACTGGAACAGGTTGCCCCAAGAGGTTGTGGAGTCCCCATCCTTGGAGATATTCAAAACCTAGCTGGATGTGGTCCTGGGCATCCTGCTCTGGCTGACCCTGCTCTGTGTCTGTTGGAGTAGACAATCTTCAGAGCCGCCGTCCAGCCTCTGTGGTCCTGTGATTCCATGAAGGGATTCTAAACTGATTTGATGCTTTTGTGTATCTGACCAACTGACCTGCATGTTTTATCTTTATAAATGTCAGATCACTTGGCTCACACTTGGATGATTTATCATTTTAATGTAGTCTGAACACACACGAGGATATGGTTTCACTCATTAAACCCTTCACAAATACAGATGGATACTTATTTTCAAATGGATGAAGCAATCTTTGGCCAAGGGGACTGAAGTGTTTATTATGGCCCAAATATTCCTAGGTCAAATGTAGGTTTGCTATCTCTCTGGCGTTTTTTTCTTTCTATGATGTGACATATCAGGTGAAAGTATATTTGTGACATTTTTTCCATAAGCCCTTGGGAGGCCAGCAAAAAGACCTTCAGTCATTGTAAAAGCAAGGCATTAACTGCACCAGTAGTACTCAGCTGAAAGACAGTACCCAGTAATTTTCTTCTCTTACTTCATAGATTATCTCATGCTTTCATAGTTTTTGTCTTCAGCAGGGGTATTTTCTTCATCTCATGTCTGAAAAAAGTAAGACTACGTTGTCTTTTCACCTTTATCTACTTTCTGGCTCACTTTGAAATAGTTTTCTCTATGTGCTTAATATAACCTATGAGTTAGGTTATAGGCAGGCTTGCAAAACATTGGAGACTACACTGACACATATCAGAGTGATGCAGATGAAACTGGGGTCATGCAGAATTATATCTGTGGTGGCACTAAGTTCTTTTTATACACAACTTGTTTGACCAAACAATGCTGAGGACAAATGTTTTCTCTAGTCCTATTTTCTTTTTGTTGATTTTTGGTTGGAAGCTGATGGCCTCGAGAAATGGAATTTGGGATTGTGAGACTAACAAATGAATTTGGGAATATGAGAGAGGTACTAGGTCCTAAATCTTGAACAGTGTCTGGGATTTGAATTCTTTCTAGCCCAAACTTGGCCCTATCACTTATTTAGAGAAAGCTATGGTGGTCATTGTAAAACAATGAAGAACTAAAGTTCAGTGATGAACTTTATATGTTTATCAGATTATCAGGTATCAGAATAGCTTGCTTTAGCTGGGGCATGCTATAGTGCTGGATTTGTCTTAAAATAACTACATTCATTTGTTAATGTTTAGGGATGACAGTGGCAAATAAAGTAATTGTAGCACAGCCTCTGCCATTGCAGGCAATTAATCTTTCTCGCAATATTTAGAGGGACAGTGATCTGTCTGGGTAGCTAATTCCCTGTCTTCCCACACAAGATCAATTATGCATTAAATGGAGATACTTAAATTATTTTTAATTTTTAGTGAGAACTTTGGGAAAGTATGCTAAAGATAAGGTCATTTTTTTATTCTCCTATTCTCTTCAGAGTAGGATAGAACCAGTATTCTGAATCTCTGTGAGTTAGAAAAAGTGTCCCTGGAGCCAACTGGGTGTTTTCTGTGAAAAGCACATTGAATTAGGTTGGTCACATTTTGCAGAAAGAGGAATGCATATGGAATGAAGAGATACTACATGGCCACTGTGGGAAGTTATATTAAGTTTGTGACCAGCAAACTTGTGTAGCAGCTTTGACTAGCAGACTCAACATGATCTCATCATCTCCAGCTCAACTACAAAGGATTGAGAACAATGAGGAAGCTGTAACTGCAGGCTGGAACTGGCTGGTCTCAGAGCACTCACCTCTTTCCTATTAGTGAATATTTTAATATCAGCTCTCTCTCAAGCCTTTCTTCTCCTGTCAATCCACTCTAAGTTTATAATTTGGCACTGAACCTTTTTTTGACATTTTTATTAATGTTGGAAAAACTAAATCTATTTTGAAGATGAAGATGAAAGCAAGTGATTTGACTTCCACCAATTTCCTTATGTAGCTCTTGCAAGATGCTGTGCAAGGTAACAGTTGAATTGGCTGACTCTTATATGTGTGTGGCCCTGTCTATTGCTCTAGGTGCCAATGGCACAATTCACCACCATAGTCTTAATCTGATAAAAATGCTCTGTAACAGACAACTACAGCCTAGCAGACAATCAAATCTGTCACTAGAGAACAATTGGTGAACCTCATTAGGGGCTTGGCTCACACATCAGACATTTACAGTTTTTACACTGAATTCCCTGTTCTCTCCAGTAACTCCTACAAATGTATGTTGCAAATGTCACTGCAAGCAGAGCTGAGGTTTAGCCTTCTAAAGGAGGCTGAAGATGAACGTGGAAGTGTAGAATTTGGAGACTGAAACCAAAGGCTTTCATGTAGATCATGATACCTGCAATCATTTGGACTAAGCAGCAGCTCATCATAGTAAATTTCTGCAGCAAATGAGCAGTGCATGACTGCACATGCAGGTGTCTCATTCATTACTGCATAGAACTTGATGGCACTTGAGGTATACAAAAAATCTATGAAACTTTATACTAGTTTTACCTGGATGAGGCACTGCACCACATATATCCTCAAGGTTTCTGACTAAGCTCTTTTCCTGCCTACCACAGTGTATTGCTCAGTTGTTTGGTATGAGAGGCATTATACCAAAATGAAGGACACCACAATCGCTCCCACCAAAGCAATAAGTAGCGCATTAAGCTTCAATTCTTCAACTCCCAGTAACGTTAAACTGTTCCCTTGTGAATGTTACACAATAAACATTCTGGGACTTCCAGTAAATTACAGACAAAAATAAATTGCTACTCTATGATGGCATGAAGAATACCAATTTTTTTACCTCAGATCTTTTTCATGATACAAGCAGTGGAATGCAACACAAAATTAGGAGTTTATTTGTGATCCCAGAGGAGTACTGCCAGGATTTACCTTACTTCAGTGATACTGAATTACACTAAACTGCATCAAAGCAAATCCCAGTCTATTCAGTTAACTTCCACATAAATGAAAAGGCAACAGCCTGCTTTACCATAACTATTTGAAATTTCAATTTGTTACAACAACAACAAAAAATTACTCTGTGCAGGAGACATCAAAGGCACTAATGAGGCCTCTCTGTACTCCATTTAATTGTTCACTGTTACCCTATACCTTTGTAGATTTCTAATATTCTTGTTGAGATCATAGCAGAAAAAATTAATTCCATTCTACTTATTTTAATACTACTATTAATTATTAATTTCAATATTATTCAGTGCATGAAAGGAAAAAGGCTATAGAGATAGTTGTTTCCATGTCTTACTCACCCCATACTTTTCTCCCAGGTGTAGCAATAGGGTAGGTGATCTACTGGGATCTCAACACCAGATGCATACTAGGAGGAGCAGAGGCATCGAGTGATGCTTGTTGTTCAAGGACCGTTCCCAAATCCAGGCCAGAAATTATGTAAAATTTATTCCTGTAATGCATAAATCTTCATAGTATCCATGTTTTGCAATAATATTTTAAGTCTTACGAGCTTTTGAAGAAACACCTGCCTGCAATTCTATGAACAGTTGGCAAAATACGACATTTTCAACTGTGGTAGATGACAAAATAAAGTTCCACTGCAGCAATAAGGCTAACAAATTGTTGAGCAAACTGACATTTTGACGTCTGAATTCTCTGCAGACTTAGATAGTGCAGTGGCAAAGATGGATCTGGTAATGACACTTCAGAATTAAAATTAAGTTATGTTAAAATAAGTCTCTGTTCTTGCTTTAGGGAACTCATTCAAAGAAACTGTTGCTCTGTTGTTAGTCATAAACCACTATGTCAAGGATGTGCCTGTGACACAGACCAAAAAATCAGAGAAGGGGATGCTTAACTGAGACAGCTCTGGCAGAAAGCTGCCTCCAAAAAGACAAAGTCCAACATCAATGACTTAACCAAAAACACAGTGGAAAAGGGAAATAAAATTCTTTATAAAATCTGAGCAAATAAGATTATTTTTAAAGCATATAATCTTCCTCATGTGGCATAAACTTGGATGGATTCTTCAAACACAGTCACAGACCTGTTTGTCCAGATTGATCAGAAGACAGTTATCTTACTGTCCATTTTGGCCAATGCTGCAGCTTTTCTTAAGGACAAGTAACAGGGTATTTCTTGAAAAGATGTTGATGTTGAGGACCTAACCAGCTTTGCAAACACGATAAGATGAAGATGGTGTTTGTGATTTATTAGCTGAAACCAATATAGCGAAGAATTCAGTATGTATTATTGCAGAATGTAGAATGTAGTATTATCATATGACAAGTGTTACATTAATTTACCATCACCAGACAATGACCTGCGTAGTTGACACCACTGTTTCAGTCACTAAGATTTACAAGTTTTAATAGAGTTCACACATAGTATGTGTCAGATAAAATGCCCAGCAAAATGGGAATTATGTGTTATCCTTGGCTGGAACATTGTCCTGTGTGTGAGGCACAGAACTGGAACAGAGGCACTGGATTGACTTTCATTGTCTTTTATGTTCACCAAAATAGTTAAAGACAGATTATTTACTCTCTTTGGGCTTGCTTCCTCGTTTATGACATAAGAAAAATTATACTATCAGGAGTGACAGGAGGTTAAGTTAATGTTGCTAAAGAAGACTGAATTGCAGTATGTAAATAAAAGTATGACTGTCATTCCACAAACAGAAAATCTTCTGGGTTGTGAAATATTTTTGTATGCTCCTCTCTCTCACATCCTGCCAAGTAGTAGTGCTTCATGACATTGTGAGATTTCTAATGGCAAGCTATACTCCTTTAGTCCCCGGTGAGGAGGAGCTCAATGAGCATGGGCTGGAAGCTGTTTTATGATCTTGTAGGAGCATTTATGGAAAAAGCCATTCCTAGAACTCCAAAGAATCAGCCTGGAAATAGTCTACTGATATAAAGTAAAGTAGAAGCCTGATTTTTTTTTATTTTTATTTTTGTTTTTTAACATATTGATCCAGATGCAACCCCCCTGCTAAGAAAGTGTCAAGAGCTGGGAGATATATCAAGGAAGAATTGGTCTATACTTGCTGTTTCCTTATAATACTCATTCCTTGAGCATTTCCTGTGTTGATCAGTATTGAAAAGTGGATTTGTTGAGGCTAAAAGACCTCCCAGAGTCTGGAGGGGAGCACTAAAATCATATGAGAAATTATTTTGGGAGATAACACCATTATTAAAAAAAACAACCCAAAACATAATTAAAAAAATTAATTAACAAATCATAGGTTTGAAATGAGGAGTCTGGAATAGTAAGTAGAGGTATTCAGGTAGTTGGTGTATGCTCCCAGCATGTAAGCACACGAAACTCAACTGCATAACTCGTGGTGCTAGCCTGTACCAGAAACAGGGTATTAGATCAGCTGGATCTTTGATCTGACCTAATGCAGCAATTATCAAATTCTTACGGAGCTGAAGGTAGATTTGGTTTTGTTATTGATGTTCATCTGTCCCAAACAGACATTTTACATTTACAGAAGAAAAATAATTCTTTATGTCTTCAGGAATGTGTGTTGCACTCTAAGATACCATCTACTATTAGAGTTTTGTCTCTCAATTCAGGGAGAAACTGAACAAATTTGACCTCTGGTTAATTGCTGACTTGTGGTAGCTACCTGTGGTGGTGCAAGTCATATAAAGTAAAGCCCTAGTGATAAATCACAGTCACAGAATCAGAGAATGTTTTGGGTTGGAAGGGACCTGAAAGATCATCTAGTTCCAACCCCCCTGCCATGAGCAGGGACACCTTCCACTAGACCAGGTTGCTCAAAGCCCCATCCAGCCTGGCCTTGAACACTTCCAGGGATGGGGCATCCACAGCTTCCCTGGGCAACCTGTTCCAGTGTCTCACCACCCTCAACAATAAAGAATTTCTTCCTGATATCTAACCTAAATCTCCCTTCTTTCAGTTTACCCTTCATCCTATGACTACAGTCCCTGATAAAGGGTCCCTCCCCATCTTTCCTGTAGGCCCCCTTTAGGTACTGGAAGACTGCTATAAGGTCTCCCCAAAACCTTCTCTTCTCCAGGCTGAACAGCCCCAACTCCCTCAGCCTGTCTTCATAGGAGAGGTGCTCCAGCCCTCGGATCATCTTCGTGGCCCTCGGCTGGACCCAAATGAGAACAAACACAGAGCAGAATGAAGAATAACTTACCCGAAATGTAGCTGGAGGCACTAGATAGACCTGCTACCACTTACATATTGTTGTTTGGGAAGTTTAGTAGCCACAGTCCTACTCTCTGTCTTCTGGTCTGGAGAGAATTTGTGTGGATGCCAGCTCTTCCCTGTGCAAGTCTGTCCTGGTCAGCCATCCTTTGCATGGCACAACTGTGGTATCTGTATTACACCCGAGTCTGTGGCTGCTTCAAGGGTGTTTCACCCATTATGAATTTATTAGATATTTGACCACCAGGTGGCATAAAAACTATGTAAAATATCACTAAGGGGTTGCACATATTATGATAATTACCTCATTTTTAAGAATATGGGTATTCAAATACTTAGTGGTCCTTGCTATCAACTTTGACTATCATTTGTATATTTTTAAAAAGTAGCTAATAGATTTTAAAATTCTACAGTTTGCAATGTTATCCCATAAGGAAGGACCCATATATGTCAGAAATTAATTAGCTTTGTTAATCATATCTTATAATATTTTTAATCGTGTTTTATTTATGTCAAAACCAAATAAATTCATAGATGGAAAGGAAGAAATTATGTTATATTGATTTCCATAGAAACACAACAAACCACTTTAAGAAGCAAGCCAAAAATCAGCTATTTTCCAATGTTGAGAAGACTTTTTATGAAACTTTTTACTACAGTTTTAAATTATACCACAGAGAAGTCAGGACTTTCCTTTTTAATCTTCTTTTCTTCCTTTGGCTACATTCCTTTCTTTCTCTTCCCTGCTCATATTTTTTGAGCTTCTGTTCTTTTCTTTATCTTGTCCTGACACTCTGGCTATTCCTTTAGTATCTTACTCGGTGTGCTCTAATTTTTCATCTCTCTTTAATATTGTTTTCCTTGAGTTTCTTTTCTAAGTTTCTTTCTGTTTTATTTTCCAATATTAATTTTTTATTTATTTTAGACTCTTCTGTCATTTCTGATGTCACTTTTTTTATCTATCCAACTTCTGTCTCAGCCTCATATTTCTATGTAACCAACAACTGAACTTCTCACCCTCCCCCACGACTCCCTCCTCACCTTCTCATCTCTGTCACCATTAAGAACTTGTGACAGATTAGTCTAATCCATCCATGATTCATGTCTGATACAGAGTTGGATTAATGTAAAAAATGTATTATGAAAATTTCTTGCAGCTTTGCAAGCAGAATGAACTGTTTTGAAGTTGACACCTTCAGTCTAGACCAATAGCAGAGAAAAATGATATGTTGTTAATGGTTTACAATAGACAGTTCTTCCTAAAGTGAAGTTAATCCAAATGAAGATAGAAAGACGTCCTGAGTAATATATATTGTCTATATTCACTTTCAGGAAAATTCGTTTGTAGACTTTTCTGTGTACAAGAATCAGAATAATTGTTCTAAACCAGGAAGGCATGGAGGTCTCAGATAGCGTGTGGTTTCTGTGGGAGTCAAAATGGGGCACCTCAGAAGCTAGTGGAGTGGCAAAGGTGCCTTACAGCTGTGGAGTGTAGCTCTGCTTTACTTGCTTTCAATGGAGCAGAGGACAGAATGGGACATGCAAGGGAGACAGGGTGCGTTTTGTTACTCTACTTTAATGAAGTCCAGGTTGAATCTTCTAACTCAGCTGTGGACAAGCACAAGATTAGGCATATGAAGCAGACTTTCTCCTCTGATGTATTTCTCCCAGTAAGAGTTGTTTTACTCAGCTATCAGAGTTCTATACTGGCAGGAAAAGTTTAGGTAGATAGAAAATTGAAATGAGCTTTGGCCTCTAAGAAGAGACAGTAAAAGAAGGGAGACGCAGCTTTCCTTGGCTAGAACTACTTATCAAAAGATAGGATCATAACAAGAAGTCCCAGTATAGGTGTAGGTCTACAGTGGACTCAGAGGAACTGGCTAGTTTCCATTGACAAGAACAGCATTTCAACATCTCTAAAAGTGATACAGAACCACTGGATTCTATGGGCAAAGTCAAATCATTTGCTGTTAACACTGTAAAGCACTGCGTAGTCCTAGGACACTGTACAAATAATAATGTTGATTCATCAAGTGCCTGGAAACACATTCAGAAGTGATTCTCCTTTATTTGTTTGGTGATTTCCTGTTGCTATATCTTTGGGATCAATAAAAGTAAATGCTTAGTCAGACCTAAGCACACAAAAAAATACCAATAATTTGTTTTATATTCCAGTTGATGGAAAACTTCAATGAGGGACTTGGATGCACTAAAGTGACTGTCATCAGTTAAAACAGATCTTGTCGGCCCTTAATGCAATATGCAGTCACATTTACATTACTCACTGATACGTTTTACTCACATCTCTGTATGTCACAGCATAAATTAGGGTCTATATAAGTATTAAATCAGAAAATCAGCCCTTCAGATTCCATGGATGCATGTTCCCAGCCTTAAAAATACAAAAGAAATAGGAATTGCAAGTTGTACAGTGTTGCAGGGAGTTTGCCATATCTTATTACTCCAGTGTTCAGGACAGCTCTCCTCAGCTGATGGGGACAGAAGTGATGCAAACGACGTCATGCTGGAAAATTTAAGTCTGGTGGTATATCAAGCAGATATCCTCCTCTTAGCTCTACATAAGCCAGCACTGACAATAGAAGTTGTGGAAGTGTGTCAGGACCATGAACATGCCAAACACATTAGCTGAAAGACAGGTCTAAATAATAATAATAATAATAATAATAATAATAATAATAATAATAATAATAATAAATATTCCTGATTGCCATCACCTGTTAGACATCCCCTGTGGTGTAGGGAAATGGCTGCAGGTTCAGAGTCATGTGCAACTAGGGAAACTCATGTGTGAAAAGAAATTTTGGGCATGGAAATAGATGATGTCTGTCATGTCTCTGAGATCAGCTTTATGCAGCAGATAGATAGCCAAAAGGAGAGAAAAACCACTGAGAGGCAGAATGACATCTGTCATAGGATGGAATGAATTGCCCTCTATAGATGCTTTCTGTCTTCTTATTGTCAATGATTAACTTGAACTACACGTCTTACTTTTAGATGGTAAAGTTACAGAAAATGAATGCAATCTAAATGTGTGATCTTTCCACTAGATAAGGTGAACAAAAAGCATTGGGATACATTATAAGAAAATATCTCTTACTGTCCGTCTGGCAGGAGCAGATTATTTAACTGCAAGAGGGTTATTTTATTTTGTTTAAATTATTTGCTGCAGCTTCCTCAAAAAATGTATTCCCCAGGGAGACCCAATATATTTCAATTATCTGAAGTGTATCTCAAATTTTGTAATTTTTCACTCAGTGTACTCAGAATTTGAAAAGAATTTGTTCCTTTTGAATTTTAAACGCATTTTGAAAATTGGAAACAAAAGACCAAAACATGAAAAAAAGTTAAGAAATAATAAATGATGAATCTCTGTAAAACAGTATTACTCTCCAGAAAGTAAACAGTCAACAGAATTTCCCCTTAGAGGCTTGTATGCTTCACAAAACACCCGCCTACCAGATCAGAAAATATTTTTGTTACTTTCAAGTTACAAAATCTTGCAATATCACTTTTAAGTAACAGTCTCTGAAATTAAACCATTTACGGTTCTAAAGTTCCTCAGCTGTATTTCGTAATTGTAGCTGAAACTCAACAATGTATATAGTTTGCTGTTAACAGGTCTATCAGCATGTAATCATTTCACGACCAGCTTTTTCTTAAGTCTGAATTCAAGTGCACTAGAAGTGGACTTTTAATTGTTATAATGCAGAGAAGTTTGCAACATATTTTTTTTTTTTTTTTTGAGCAGTCTGGTTATCACATAAATAAAAAAGACGATATATTTGGCTGGTACAATCAGGAGGAATGTAAAGCTCCCACGCCTGCCTTCAGTAATTGATGAAGTGGGTCAGTGACATTTTACAGGGCTGTGATTGAATTGGACCCTTGAGGATAAATAGCACATAAACCTTTTCCGCCAGCTCTTTGGTAAGTTAATATTGGCAATTCCAATTTAACGCTTATGAATGAAAGTATTGCAGGCTAAGTGAAATAAAACAACAGCCACAGCTATTGTCTTCGATTGGCGTTCTTTCCTGCAAGCACTATTTAATCCAATGAAAAACAGAGACCTCATCTGTCAAAGAAATACATGTGACTGGGCTCGTTCTGGGCAGAGGGGAGTGTTCTGGAAGAATTTAGAATTTCTTGTGTAACTGAAAATGCAGATTTTTAGCAAAAGTGTCTGTCATTAGCCCTTTTGGGAAATATTCTTCTTGATTTCTTGGTGAGGTGGTATGTTGAATGGTTGTGAGGTTTCAGATGCATGTTAGTGTTAACAAATTCTATTAATAATTTACAGTAAAAGGAAATATTTTATTAATGTCATCTGAAATCAATGCACAAAATTAAAATGAAGTATTCCCAATTGTTTAACTAAACTATGGGACATGGTTGGAGAAAACAGGTATTTAATTTTTAGAATACATTGTTCATTTATTTTTAAACATTTCATTTAGGCATAAATAAAATTCTTTCATGCTGTCATCATGAATATTTCATTTCTTCGATGTCACATATAACTTTTATATAAACACACGCATAATTAGCTTTTAGCTTCAACTGAATGAATCTGGAGCTTACCAACAAACCTGCACGGGTGTGTACAAGTAAAGTGATATTAGCAGTTCCTCCAGACTTCGTTTCGCCAGCAGCATTTTCCACCATTTGGGCCTTGCTGGGCTTTGTTGGTGCTAGTGAACTAAATATGGACAGGGTTTCAGCTCAGTCTCTGGTCCTGTGGGTGTCATGTACAGCGTTTAATGCTAGTGCACCACTTGATATAATTTTGGTCCATGGCAGGCACTTTTTTCCCCAAGAGTGCTCGGGCTCAGCCTGCAGATAGCCTGGGGCTGTTTCAGTGGTCTGTACAGACGGCGCTACCCTGCTTTGGGGAAAAAGAGGTTTTAGCCATATGGATTCAAGCCATACCACGTCCCTTGTCCTCAGGGTCAGAGAATGGAGTCTGACCCATTTTATTTATTAGCAGAGATGTAGACATACCCCTGCAGTTACTTTAAGAGTTGCAGATTCAGCACTGGCTCCATTTGCGAAGCTGGCGATGCTCCTGCGACATGCTGTCAACCTGAGGGGAGCTCCATGGATCTCTGCTGATGGATGCCATGGTGCAGCTGGTGGCCCAAAGCTTGGTTTAAGAAACATTGTGAAGTTTAATGCAAAACTTTGGGAACATAAGGCAAATTTCTACAAAAATAATTCAGACAAAACTCCTGTTGAAGTCAAGAGAAATTCTGCCACAATAAGGTTTGGGGATTAGCTCTGTTGCCGTTGAAAACATAAAGCGTAAAGCTCAAGGAATGGAGTGTCCTCACAAACGACTGAACATCCGCTTGCTTTTCCTGCAGCAAACCACTGTGCTTGGCGTGAATACTGGGGGGGCCATGTGGACCACCCCTCCGGAAATACAAGGGCTTGAATGTAATGATGGATTTACCAGGGCAGGGGAGGGAGAACAGGCATAGCATACACCTTGTAGGCAGGGCATATGCTCAGTGTCACACACAGTTCTGCTATCACCACTATGGCTGCATCCAGCCTGGGGAACTTGTGCCTTTCCTGCACATGTGGTCAGAGCTCAGTCCCATAATGGTGGGATGTATGCTTTCTAAAAGGGATGAATAGTTTTACTGGGAAGCCATTTAGTCAGTCTGATGAAAACTTTCTTGGCTGGAAAGCTTAAAACTAGATAACGAAACTGAAACTGTAAGACTTCTTATGAAAAACGTATTGTTTCTATGCCTGTTTGCAAATGCAATATTTGGGAAAGAATCTTATTAGATTTTAAATTCACCAGATGGAAGCAGACCCAGCTACCTAAGCCTCCTGTCTGTAAGCATCCGGTATTGCCCTTTATGCCATAGGCATATTAATTCAAACTAGATGGGACTTGAGGAAAATTACTGTGGGATTTTTAAATTGGAAAATGCTCATTCCATGCTCATCCATGCTTTGCAAGTACAAATCCATTTCTATAAAGCTTACATTCTTTTCCTTTTGAAGAACTTACTTTCATGCTGGCATATAACGAAAAATAATGTCAGAATCTTTGGGTTTTGTGTGACAAAATTCTTGGTTTTTCAGCCAACGAAGATGAATCTTTGTAATCCTGCTTTAGGAATGAGAGTCCTACCTGCTACCACTGCTCCAGGCCTATCATCTATCTTGGATGCTTTGCAGGGGCAGGAAAGAACTGCTGAAGGCAGTTATTCACTTCAGTAGTTCAGTTACCTAAAAGAGCAAATATTCTACAAAGAAACCCTCTCAGATTTTCACCTGTCCCCTTAAACCATTGAATCTTTTTTCACTTACATGAGTGTTTAGTGCAAAGCTTCGCGGGCATAAAGACAAATTCTACAAAATTAATTCAGACAAAACACCTGTTGAACTCAACAGAAATTTTGCCATAGTTAGACTTGGGGATCAGCTTTGTTGCCACCAAAAAGATTTGTTACATTGAGGGTGGTCAGACACTGGCACAGGTCACCCAGAGAGGCTGTGGCGCCTTCATCCTTGGAGATATTCAGAACCCACTGCACACAGCCCTGGGCAACCTGCTCTGGATGATCCTGCTTTGAGCAGGGAAGGTGGATTAGGCTAACTCCAGAGGCTCCTTCCAGCCCCAAACTGCTTTTTGGTTTTGTGATTCTGCTTTAAAACCAACAATTTTTGAAGAAAGAATTTTTCAGATTTTGCAGTTGCTCAAGACACAGAGAATCAAAGCTCTCTAAAAGAAGATGCCATAGAAACAGGTAATAAAAGAGAATGGTTTGGGGTCTGATTAAAAGACAATATCCACTGTGATAATATTCCTGGTGCAAGGGGGAAACCAACCTGTAAAATAGGGGTCAGTCAACATAAAGACTATTGGCAGGTATTCAAAAGATTCAAAGACTTAACCAAGGCTCCTCCATCCATATTTTGTAGCTAAATAATGTCCTGATTTTAAGCATGCTGACCACAGGAATGTATAAATATCTGCATTGAGTAAGACCAAAATGTAGTCTCTGACAGTGGATGGTCAAGGACACTTAAGGAAAAAGGCAAATAGAAAGTGTTATTTCCATCACTGCAACCTCTGAGCACCCCATATAGTCTCAACATGGGAACTTTTTGAGCAAAAGTGCCACACTACTGAGTTTAAGAACCAAAAAGTGTACCGTGGTCACAAGAGAGATAAACCCAACATTGAAGCTGTAAGCCAAAGAATTTCCAGGCACATTATACTGAATCCTCAATTAGTGATGTTGCCCCACGTCGTAATTGCTAACTTGTGTTGTACTTCTAACTCATTTTCTTTCTTCCAGATGATCTTAGGACAAGAAAAATAGCTTACCACATCCAGATCTTCTTGATCTGATCTGTAAGTAATGTAAAAATAGATACTATCAAAATACAGGACCTACTTCTACTTTCAAGAAGAAACAATAATGATTTGACAAACACCTACCTTTAGTCTTTTAAAAGGAATCAATTATTAATAAAAATATTTATGGGATAACCTGTACATGTGTTCCTATAAGGCTATCATATTTTTTACTGTAGATGATCAAATACTTAAGGAACTGGGGCCTTTACAGTTATTAAGAATGAACTGTAGGACCACCCATCCCCTTTAGATTGTTGGTTGGAATACAGATCAGGTCAGTGATTAATGAAAATCATTGCTCTTCCATGGATGTTCAGTGATCTATCTGGAATGAACTGATGGCTTCTGTTGTACTTCCGCAGGTATGCCATATGTGAAAGCCAACAGAATTACACAGCTCTCCTGCACATCTGTGCTACTAAATCCGTGACCTCTGGAGGAGGTAGTCCTGGAAGCTAAACGCTTCCTTGCTTTTCAAGACCTTTTCTCTGAAACAGTGGTGACTTACAGTACTATGCCATGACTGTCTTTATTGGTTTGCTGTGAAGCTGAGAACTTTCAGACATAAGGGAAATCTTTCTAGATGAAAAGGCAATCACCTATTTGAAAAAACCGACAGTCTGGAGTTACAGTTTTAGAACAGTTTGGTCAAATATCCATCAGGAATAGTTTAATGTCATGGGCTTGCAACACATAGTTGAGGTTCTCTGGGGCTGTGAATTGCTTATGAAACCTCTGAAAAAAAAAAACCCAAAACCCAAAACAAAAAAACCCCAACAACCTAAGAAAAGCAAGCCCACATTTCCTATACGGAGAGCCAGACCTCCATGGGAAAATGTTTTGGGGTGCACAAATGGAACAACTTCAGACAGAGCTGATGCTGCCTGACAGAGGGAATGTGGAATAGATGATTTCTTAGGGTCGTTTACAGCCTATGTTTTCTATGAATCTATGATTTCATAAGGTTATTCATTTGACTCTTTCTATCAATTCCACCACCAGAATTAGATGGAGGTACATTATCAAGATAAGCAAACAAAAGAATTGTAGGACTGAATGTCTGTATAAAGTGGCAGCGAAAGTGAGTATTTGAAAGATAATTCTAACTGATGGCAAGATGACAGCAAAGCATGCTTTAATAAATACATAACAGTAAATTAATATGCTATAATTTCAAAACCCTAACAAGAAGTTGGGTTGCCAGTTGGGAGACTGGATGCTTGTGAAATTCAACAGTAATTGTTTCCTATTGTATCTGCAACACACACTGTGCTACATTACTTATTGTGTGTCCTTTTAATGATGAATGTGTTTGTCCCTCACAATCTCAAGAGCATAATGATTTGTTTACTTTTGTTCACTTTCACTGCTAATCCATATTAGAAAGTTTAACCTAGTAAACAAAATAAAATCCAATCAAACAAAGATGTAATAAGTGTCTAGAAGCCTGAAGCCAGGCTGGCTAACAAGACTGCTTATCGGAACAAATTCTCAAGGGTGTAACTATTTGTTAAAAGGTTAGCATCATATGCAAAAAATATGAATTTCCTCCAGTTAGAAATTAAACTCACCCATTTATTTTCCTTCCACGTAATAACAGATTGTATTTCAAAAACACAGTTGCCTCAAACTGTTAAGGAGGTGTTATAAAATTTAGCATAACCGCCCCCCCCCCCCCCCCGAAATTATTCTGATTTATCAGAGGCTTAACCTGTTTTGAAAACTGTTTTGAAAACTGAGCTCTGTACTGCAGTGATTTAACCTTGAAAGGAAATGCTTTTGGTTTTCAAGCATTTGTAGTACATCTTCAGAAAGCCTGATGTACTGAACTTTGTGCAAGGTAAGAAGAGGAGATACAATGCACTAGTTGCCAAACTGAGTGGAAAGAAAGTTTGATGTATTAGCACTTGATCCTGTGAATCATGCACCCACCCACAGCTTCATAGATTAGGTGTTTGCAGCTCTAGGTTTGAGCTGAGAATTTAATGAAACAGGATTTGATGAATTCTATACAGTTTTTCTCTCTACCTGGAAATTAGGTTGCTATACATATTAATGGAAATAAAAGGATTTAATTTGCAGTTACCTCTCTTGCTATTTTTCTTTGTAATGTTTAGATGCTAAAAAGTAAAGATTGAAACTAAGAGCCCCAAAGTTACGATAATGCTAATTTGTCAAAAAGCAAAGGACGTAAGAACATTTTGTCCCTATGCTTGTCTTCAATGCCTTCAACTAAGTCGAACAGAAATCTGTTTGTCTGTTCTCTTTCCTTCACCATGATGGAACTACTGCTAAATGTACTCCAAAGAAAAGTTTAACATAAATGTACCTGTATTTATATATTAGAGTTTTATACATGATGCTAGTTTTCGTATTGAAGCATGTCCAAAAGTGATATAATAAATCTTGCCATATTATTTTTGTACTTAATATTTGTATTTTACTAATATAATAGCACTCTAGTGATCTTCTAAGCACCCATTTGATTGGTAGTTCAGAAACTGCCCTTGTTCTCATTATTAAAATAAAGAGACTGTTGTTTAGGTATATATGGGGGATCAAGAAGTTTGTTGCAATATTAGTTCAGAATTTTTCAAGAAAGATGCAAGCACTGCTATATCCTCTTAAGGACATAAATAAAAGCTTGACAATTTTTTAATTAGAACACTTTTAAATGCATGATAATAATTTCTCAGAGCTAGAAAAAGTAAATCAAACTTAAGAGGGAACTGCAGAACTGGGACTGAAAAGTATTGACAGAAAGGAGAAATGAGAATCAGTGTCTAAGAGTACAATATGTGAATTACTTCATGGTAAATTAATAATTGCTCCGTTTTTGATTTGTTTACAGAAGGGAGAGTGAAGGGTGAGAAATCAGATCGGATACATTAGCCTGCTGAGTAAGACTGCAAGCTTCAGTATACTGTGAGTGAAAATAATGGATTATATGTTTTTCATGATCCAGTTTTCTGTCAACTGGTTTATTCTATACGCACTATGACACCAGTACTGATACACACAACCTCAGAGAATAACCTCGGATATAATTGGAGATGTGCTCGCTATAAGAAGTAATTCAATTCAGTTGTATATACAGGATAAATGTTCAAACCTGAGTTAGTATTAAAAGCCAGATTTGTTTACCCCTTATGGCGTCAGAGTTGTTCTTATGACAGTCTTTACAGAATGAGCTCAATACACGCAGTGTAAATCTACATTTCCCAGATTAAAAAATCTGATGAAAATATATATTTAGTAAATATGGCTCAACCATATATAAGTGTGTAGAAAAGCAAAGTCTTATTAAATATGTATACTACTGACTTAATTATAGGAGTTAAGGGGAAACTTGAGAAAACTAGGATTTTTTGGTATGTTTTTCTTCTCCTTAATCTAATCAGACAACACTAAAAGCCCAAGAGGTATATAAACTTCAGTAACTAGTTATATTAAACCTGTGTTTACTTAGATGATTTGTATGAGATAAATAAGTAATTACCCAAAGGACATTAAAAAATGGAATATATGAGACTGCATGTGAGCAAACTAACACAAGGCAGAGAGCTTGACTGGTGCATATTTAATAAGAAGCATTCCCTGTGCTTTTATATCCTCTTCCATTCTATAGAAGTCCTTATATCACCTTTATCACCATAGTAACTCAGCACTTTGCAGTCTTCTCCTTCTATTCATCATATTATTTTATCAGTTTAGCAAAGAATAAAGTGTTTCCCTGATCATCCACCATTTGGTACCTTGTCTTGTGGGCATCCTGCGGAGAAGTACTGTGAATAACGTAATAATTCACCAATCTTCTGCAGAACTAGAAGCAATGCCTGATTTATACTGCTATACAATCAATTCCTCCTTGTATTTCATCATAATATTTAAAAATGAATTAATCATGAGAGCTTAACATCTTTTAAACACTTGATAAACATTTCTGTAGCCTTCTGAGTTTGGAGTATCAATTATTATGGTCATAAACCTCGCACAGGTTGATGAAGACCGGCTCTAAACTGTCTCTGTCGAAAAGCTGAGTTCAGAAAAGACAGTCATTCTTTAGGTTTACTAGACGGTATTTATGTTATCTTCCTCTATTGTAGTAGCCCCAAAAGAAGGGAAGGTGCCAAGAAAGCATGTTTTGTAGCCCCACTTTGCTATACTATTAAAATATGAACAGCCGTAACAGACTAGAAAGAATAAGAAGGTATTGTCATTTACATCCATATCTAATCATTTGCCTTTGAGCTATAGCATATGGAATTAGATAAATGTGTAGTTACTAATTAAATATTACATGCTCTCAGAGTACCTACATCAGTTAAAATGAAAGAAAGCCTGCAATTAACTAGTTCCGTATGAACAGCAATGGCAATGATTGTGTCAGTCAGTAAAAATAGTTTAATAGATTGAACTAAAAAAATTAGGACATTTCTCTTTCATTTAAATATTTTTTTTTCCAAGTTACCACCTCCATAGCTTCTAAATATGCATTCGGCTTACTTTTATGTATTCATACTGAAGTAGCGTGCCTAGAGGCTTTGTCAAAAAGCTTGAGTTTATTTGCATGCATACATACTTTACTACTTTGAAACAAAGCTGACATTTCTGGGGTTTGATCATTTAGCTGCAGTCTGTACATGTGTGTATCCTAGCTTTTATCTAACATTGCAAAGCATTCTTCTCCTGTGTTACAATACTTCAGTTTTGTGCTCTCTGATTAACCATAAGATATGATAGCTATGCCGGATGATCCAGAGAAGCATTTTAGTTTTATTCTGAATGCAAGTTTCCAAAGTCTACCTTCTGATTTGTTTTTATTCTTAATAGAACTTATTTCTTTATACAAAATTTTCCTTAAGGTTACTGGTGAAGCCACAGAAGGAGAAAAATGTTTTATTCAACTATAAAGTACTATTGGTACGTCAACAGATATCTGGTCCCGCTAAACCCTGCCATAAGAAATTTAATTTAAATGAACATACAATTTTCAATCCATTAAAATTACTGTCATGACTCGTGCAGTTTCACTCCATCAATTTCTGTCGTGATTTGTTCTTTCTCAAAGGAGGCAGGCAAGGTACAAATAAAAGAGTACAAAATTCATCCCATGATGCTTCAGCCAAGAATTGCAATAACCATACAGCTCATGAGAGTGACTATGTGTGCTAATCAGTAGGGTAGGTGGGACCAGATCCTTTGGTTAATGCAGCCTGATAGAGCTTCAGGATCTAGTAGATTTTAAAACAAGAGATGAGGAGTGACTGGAGCAAGCTAAGTTTTTCAAACTACGCTTAAATACTTGCTGTGGTATTTCCTGCAAATAAAGAGTTAAAGACTCCTGGTCTAGGTAGATGAACCTCACATTTACAGAGGCTTATTTATCCAGCACTGGAGAATCAGTGATTCTTTTTCCTGCCCTGCCTCAGATAGCATTTATATGCTTTCTCCACTGTAGGGAGTTCTCCTAGCAGGGTTTTTCCACCAAGATTACTGATTTCCTTTTTCGTACTCCTCTGAATACTCTTTCTCTACTCACCTGACAGCTGAGCATGATTAACACCAACACAGAAAAGGAAAGATTCCACTACTAGATTCTTGTGAATTGTTAATATTTATTTTTAATCTACAGGGAGAGCTTATTTAGCCAAAGGAACTAAAAGGACAAAATAAAACCAAGTTATACATGTGGAAAGTTGCCTTTAAAATATCCAATGCTCTTTATTTATCAGTTAGTCCTATGTTGGCCCTGTTTTGAGCTGAGTTCCAGAAGCCTGCTCTTGCTGCAGAAGTTCTGATTCTCTTGCAACACAATGGCAATGCTTGGTGTGGACTCCAGAATTACAGGGCTAACAGTGAAGAAACAACGTTGGTTCCAGTTCTGGTGAGCCACGCAGGCCCACAGTCCTTAACAAACCTCCCCAGAGCTTCCGCCTCAGTGCGGGTGACAAAGGTGAATGTAGCGTAGCTCTTTGTTCCTAGCAGCAAATGAAACAATGGCACTTTCAGGCTGTGATTGGACAATAAAGAAACCAGAAAGTTACAGATATATTATCTTAAAAGAAAACTTTCCCAAGTAACACCAGAAGAGCTTCCTTTTTTGGATATTTTAATGTGAATTGCAATTACTTATAATTTTGTACAGAATGCAGTTTTTTTAAAAACCCAGGTTTTAGCTGCTTGTTTCAGGAAGTGAGTCAGTTTTGCTCTGCTTTGATTATTTGGCAAGCGCATATCCCCTTGCTATTGCGTACATTTTAGTCTGCATGTCCATCACTAGAACTTGAATATAATTATGTTTGGCCCACTAGGTTTATGTCTTTTAGAACTATAACATTACTTTACTTGAACAGTTATTAGGGCTGCAGAGATGTAACTACAATTGCTAAATGGGATAATGCAAAATGAATGAAGTGAAAGAACCCCTGGAGGCTTCTTGATGTTTACTCTTTCAAGTAATGCACTCTTCTAAGTCTGTCAGCTCATCACAACAGAGAATTATTTAGGCAACTGTGTGAACAGTATTGCTTCACAAGTCTTGCAGCCACCCAGAATATAAAGTGTACATTATACAATACAAGTCATAAATAGACATTTCCCTGTTTTCTGCAAATCACTCTCACTACAATGGTTTGCCTCATTACAGCAGTCCAAATGGAAAGCAAAGACATAAAGTAGCAGCATACTGTTGTGGTTTCTATACTATCTGCAAACTCTATTTGCTAGCGTAAATAAAGTTAACCTACTAGGCTGATTATCACTTATATTCTTCTGAGGATAAACTGAGACCGTGACTTTTCATTCTTACCCAGTATCTGTTAATAGGTCAGCCACAGTAACGCCATTGCTAATGCTGCTAGATGTGTTAACACTGAATATAAATTTATGCAAAAATAATTAGCTTTACAGATTATAAATGTGACTTATGAGACAGATGTTACAATTTAAGGATGTGCAATCCTCGTGACGCCATTGGGATTACATGCAGGAAGAACTGGTCAGGCACCATTCTTTTGTGGATTTTTTACACATATGCTTAAAAGACACCCGTACAGCACTATTTATCACTAGCAGAATAGATATAAATATTTGAAGTGAAATATAATATATATGATCTAATAGCAATAGAGCTAATCTTCCTTTTATTATAAAGGCTAATAGTTCTTCCAAAGTAAAGGAAGGTCCAGGCACATTTTCTAGAAATGTTCTAATCATTCTGAGACTGGGTGGAACAAGAAGTAGCCATCATCTGCACCCTTGAACAGGGAACAACTTCTTGATGTGCAATAATAGGAGAACGCAATAGGGAGTCACGGATCAATCTGTGACCTCCTAGGGTGCAATGACATGACAGAACAGCTATGCATGCGCCATGGCGTAGTAAACCAGACAATAACATTTACCAGGGTACACAGTGGCAGCTGTGCCCCTAATCTCTGCTCTAACAGAAAGCAGAACTTCTTTTGATGGTTACAGTCAAACATTCCTAAGGATTGTCTGCTTCCAGTCACAACTATCAGTACTGAGCATTCACATGTAGAATTCATGCAACAAGAATGTCCCTATCAACAGCCTTCACACAGTTTCAAGTTGTTGTTTGCTGAAACCTGTGCACTGTGAATAGGAAGTGGGAAGAAAAGGTGATTTTTAGATCTGGTTTAACTAGATGAAGGTTCTCGTCTTTTAAAAATTATTCTCAGTCGTTACCTAGTGCCATTGAGGACCTAATAAACCATTGGAATGGGCTGCTTAGAGAGGTTATGTAGTCTGCATCCTTGGAGATTTTCAATACCTAGCTGGAAAAAGTCCTGAGCAACTCCAATTTAATGTTGACCTTGCTCTAAGGACATCAGCCTGGATGATCTTGTGAGTTCCGCTCCAACTAAATGGTTCAGTGATTCTATGATCTTTGGGGTCACTCAGGCTGCCTGTAACCCTAATCTTTGGCACCAGTGATAGATGAAAATAACCCAGTCTTGTCCATGTCTCTTCCACTGGGTCAGATAAGGGAGTAATGGGAGGCTGACGTGATAGCTTTTTGCTGGAGGATGGAAGTACAGGCAAAGCTGTTGTCTGCTGAAGTCCTGCAACACAAGTTTTACCTTTGAATCTAAATTATCTGATTGCAGAATTATTTCAGGTTCAAAGTATTGAATCTGACCTACAGTCTTAGAGCTCTGTTTCATGAATGTAATTGCCTCTATTTTATCCTAAACCATGTCATGGTAGGGGAAAAATGTACCATAACTATCTTCTCTCTCTTCTCTGAAGACTCCAACATACTTATTTTGAAACAAATGGATTCAGAGACTTTGATGTCACTGGCACAGTGGTCAAATGTACAGATTACTATTTCCTTACTCTTGTTTGATTGCTGCTGTTGTAATTCTTACATTTCAATTATATCTTATTTCACTCATGTGTCTTAGAACAAACTGTTAGTGTACTTACATGCTCCAAGTGACAAAGCTCCATTGTGAAACAGTCCGTTTGCTAGTCTATGTTTAGCATTGCTGTGGTTATCTATTATTTATTCCCATCTCATCACCCTATTACAGGGAATGAATGTATAAAATTGCACAGGCTGATGTGTTCCTTGACTTTCCCCAAAGAAAACGCAAATAGATACCCAGTTGAATGACAAAATATTTAAATAAATATGCAACAAGCATCCGTAGAAACGCTACCTCAATCTTCATTCCAGTATTCAGAGAGCAAAGGCATTCCCTGATGAAAAAGCTTCTTAGTATCTAGCTTTGTCACTGTTGACAAGTTTTGGGGGAATGAGGATATTTCAATCCACATCTGCAGAGGAAACCATAATCTAAACCCTTCACTTTTCCTACCTCAAAAGGAAAACCATAAAACTCAAATTATAATCCTGCTTTCCCATGGACAGAAAGTGAAGTATATACATGCTTCCATCATCTACCGAATTATTCCCCACTCCCTTTTTTTTATTCCTCCTTTGATGAAAAGAACTCCTGTCTTCTTTTCTTCTCTCTCATTCTTTGCATACTTCACTTTTCCAGGTCTATTACACATTTCCTAACTTGGTTCTTCTTTTTCTAGGTGACTTATATGAACTTCCTTTAATAAGGTTAATTTTTTTCATGTCTTAATATTTAACATACTAGCCTCACGATGACTCTGTGAAGTGAGAAATTACTTTAATTCCTTTTTATTTATAGGAAACTTGGGCATAGATCCCACAAAATAACAGAGGTGCCTGAAGTGGGAGTTGGATACGTAAATCAATGAGGGGATGTTGATACCAGCATCTGTCCTTCCAGAGAAGACCTTAGTCATAAAGTAACAGTTTATTCCGCAGGGATGTGAGTGAAAAAGGAGGTACAATACACATCTCCTCTGGAAGCTGTGCAGCTGTGTAGAAAATAATGTCGCTGGTTTGTGAAAACTGCAACTGAGTCCTCAACGCTTAAGCATATAATGCTTAAAGCTGTTGTGTTCAGAGGTCAGACACCTAACTTCAGTGTATATTCTTCTTACAAGACGGGACACCTCCATCAGATGTGGCATCTTTAACACATGGGACCCTGTTTTCCCTCCCTTTGCAGAATCCTGTGGCTCTCTTCTCCCATCTTCTTTCAGTCTGCTTTGGCTCCTGCTGCCCACCAATACTGTGATGGCACAAGCTTGTTCTTTGTCCATCTTCTAGCTCAATGTCTGGAGCCACAAGCATGTCTGTTAGAATACAAATAAATAATAATAGAATCTACTAGCTATATTTGTTCTTGTCCTCAAGGCATTGTCCCCAGACCGTTCAGTCTCTTACTATGTGAACTGAAATAAAAGCATATTTTTCCTCTAACAAAAAAAAAAACAAAAAACCAAAAAAAAAAAACCTAACAAAAAAACCCCCAACTATGGAACAAGCGAAATCAGTGTATTTGTAATGAAGTCTCTATTTAACTTTGACACAAAACCAACATTTTGATGGCCTAGAATGTTATAAGCTTATTTAAAATATTGCATGCTGTTGCTTAAAGATTTAGAAAGTTCTTTCTGTAAATACACCAATCACAGTGCAGAGGACATGAATGACAATCCACTTCTTTCCAGATTGGATAACAGTTGTTTTTATCTTCTGATAGAAAACCACAGAGTATCCAAGGAGAGACTTGTAACCATAATGCATGACATCAAGCCAAAGTTTGCACATAAGTAAAGCCACAGTTAAATCTAACCAAGCAAAACCATATCTCTGGCACCACCTACAGAAGTATTTCAGTATTAGTTTTAAAGGTTTTCTGTTAAAAAAAAAAAAAAAAAAAAGAAATAAAAACAGAAAAATGAAGGGGAATAATAAATAAATGAGGAAAGAATGAACTTCAGGAACTAGAATTATATGGCTGCTCAGCCCCCTGCCAATGAAATGCTGTTTATTAGTAGCTGCTATGCTTTCCATGCAACATATTCAAACTCCAAAGTGTGCTTACGTGCTGGTGAATAGTCTACAGGAAATGATTAACTGACAAGATACAATCTGGAATGTGTGGAAATCAATCTTTACCCTGGAGAACTTACTTTCTAGTAATGGAAGACTATGTATATAGATTAATCACATTTTCACAGCTGGATTTTTGAATAGAGCCTCATTAAACTGGTATAAATATACACCATATTGTTGTGTTGTCGTTTTTGTTGTTCTTTTTTTTTTTCTCATCAGCATCAAGATCACTTTGGTACGGAAGAACTCCAGCTGTGCTCGTCTTCCAAAGTCCTAGCATTTGCCAAATGTAAAACTTAGCACTTGCTCACAACAGTAAGTTGGTGAAGTTGATTGAATGGAACATAATATGGAGAACAGACTAGTTAAGGGATAAAAAGTACTCTAAAATGGAAAGAAAATTTTGGTTATAAATATTCTCTTTTTTTGTTGCTCATTGCTAAGGGTGCTGTGGTTATTACCATAAACAAAATAGACACTACTGAGCCTTGTAAGTAAAAAAAGATAAATGATTTGACCCAAATGACAGATAGCAGCATAAAATCCCATGTAACATCATTACAGTTGTATAAAAAGGTACAGCAACAGCATGCTATATAGTTGGTATTGTTCTCAGAACTCTATAAAGAAAGTATTTCACAGTAAACATGATCTGAAAACCTCAGTAAGGGCTTGTGCTTAAGTATGGGCTTAAATCTTGTTGAAAAAAAAAAAAAGATCTCAGTGATTTTAAAGGCAAAATATCTCTTTAATTTCATCAGGGTCAGATTTCATTTGTGGATTCCTTAGAGATAAAGCAGGTATTTGTCTGCCTTCCAGAGATGGGCCTGTGGCCCGGCTGTGAAAGCAGGAGGCAGGGGAGATCCACAGGGGTCTGGAGTCCCACAGGACCCAGTCGCGGGGCTGGATGCCCAGGAGGCAGCCAAGGCAATGCTGGCAGGCGGAGGATGGCTGGTGGGATTGGTTTACCCTTACTTAGAAGTGTTTACGCTTAGCTATGCCAAGTATGCAGCATCTCTGTGTCAGGATGTGCTCCTCACCGGGCACTTGAAGAATAGCAGCAAGGTGTGAGTATGTTCATGGAGCAGCTTAGCCAAAAATCTTTGGTTTTGGTGATGTTTTATAATTTGCCAGCTAACACTGTTGTCCTGGAAGTTACTGTGTAGTCTCCAGGTAGGTATAAGATTCAACAAAATTGCTGCATATATGCATATTTGCATTCTTCACAATATTTTGTGGGCATATAAAATGCCTATAAACATTCTTTATTGATACTCTCTATTGAAAATATCTCCCTGATGAAATAATTTCAGCTGATTGCAGTGATGTAGCTCAGAGGGAAATTAGACTTGAGATTGATTTTACATTACTGCATTTCCTTAAAGATTTTTTTTTATTTTTTACCTAAAACAAATTATATATAACCATTACATTTTGAAGTGAATGAGTAATTATTAAACTGGAGATTGTTATGATCCCATTAAAATAAGTCTATTCCTGTACTAAGAGCAATGATTCACTGTTCACAAGTGAGCTTAGACCACTGACGTTAAATGCTAATCCTTCAGCCAAACCAGAGCAGGAATGATTTCCTTCTTGAGGTGCAATATAAAATTCCAGTAAACAAACCATTTAACCAGTGTAGGAGTCCCACAGATATCAATTATTAGTGAGCCCAAGTCCCATATTGCCACAGAGGGCATTGGAGAATATATAATCTCACCTAGAGTGTGGGGAAGTAGAAAGAGCTTTAGCTGATGGACGGCAGAGTGCTATCCAGGCAGTAACCAGTTTCCATCTGCTGGAAACAAGGGTGGAAAGGAATGGGATGGCCACCTCATTCGTGCAGCAGGTTCTTCCAGGTGCCGCATGTAATACATTTGCCAAAAGCAACATGCTTTTGTTCATGGGTGGACAGCTGAGTACCAGTGATGTTGTTTGTTGCTGTTACAAAAAAAAAAAAAAAAAAAAAAAAAAAATTTGTGAAATTACTATAACTGAAAAAAGATTATGGAAAAACCAATCTCTCACCTATTTTCAGTTCATTCACTTTGTACATTTGACAGCACTTTTGGTATTGTCATTCTCTGAATTAGTAAATTTTCTCTTTTCTCGGGGAAATTTATGTCTATCAGCTTTGGTTACTGTTATTTCATTTCTTTTAACTGATCGTATTTCACACTCATGGCATCTCCACTAACATTACAGTTGAGAACAAGGAGGAAGAGCTGTGTCGATTGTCTTTTATATAGGGAGTAAAAGATATGTATCTTATTTACCTCATCTACTCTGTGTTATTATTTCTATGGCAACTATTGCAACTTATTCTGGATTTATCCAGTGTATGTAAGGTCAAAATCAGAAATTGCTGGGTAACAATTTCTTTCATTACGATAAATTTCTGTAAAGAATAAGTCCATTTTGCATGCTCTGAGTGATTATCACCCAATTAATTTGAAATGCCAATTAATATGGGCCACATAGTAGGTTTTGTTATTGGAACAGTTTATTAATGCTTTCCCTTGAGTGAGATGATTTTAAATTGTTCCCTTAGCAGTTAAGAGGTCTGTCAGTTACAACTCTACTCTCAGCCTTCCATGGACTAGATGTTTTTTGGGATGCTATAGAAAATGATTTTCATACAACTGTTTTCCTCTGAATTCATGGATTTTCTGTAAATGTCACTGTGAGAGGGAAGCATTGACTGATTTGACTGAGTAGGTTTTTGGCAGACTTCTTAGCAACCCTGCATGCTCTCAGTGACAGAGTGTTGATTTTTAGTCTTCCTATGAGATCGGGTAGGGATGGACAGAATTGTTTTCTTTTTCCCTTTTCTATTGTTCGGAAGCATGTGTTTCCAACTCTGCTGATGTCATACTGGCAGTGAAGATTATGCTTTTGTTTTAGGAGGCAGATGCACTTCAGAAACTTTTTTACTAATTTGTATAGTGAGGTTACATTATGTTTTCTTGTAATTTTTTTTTTTTTTCCTTTGGAGTCCTTTTAGTGTAGCATGGCCCTCTAACAAAAAAAATCACAATCATGCCACAAATTTAACTGATGGGCTTGAAGAATAAGCAACGAGAAATCTGTAAGATGCCACAATCTGTGACTATGATGACTCATGCCCCAACAAAGAAGCTGAATGATTTTAGTAATAATATCCAAGTGGTGCATTCCACTAACTTCGTGCCACTGACTCACTGCTTGATTAGACACGGCACGCCACAGCTCCAGTGAACAGAGAGAGGCAGCCTTCAAGGAGAGACTGCAAGGCTCTTCTTATCACAGACCTTCAGAATTCTCCAGAAGGTAGCTAATCCTTTCTTGCAGTTCCCACTGTAATGTACGCCTCCTTTTCCACTGCATCAGTATTTACTAGATCTTCCAAAATATGTGTACAATAGGTAAGCGTGTTAATACCACTCTTAGGCACACAAGTGTATGCCAGTCCTAGTTGCAGTTAGCATTAGAAACAGTTATGGTTTTCAGAAGTTCCTTGTGCATTGGGCACTTCTGTGAACCTTAAATCCATACATATGTATGTATGTAAGCAAACATAAGTACCATAGAGTATATTTCTGATTCAGAAAAGACTGGAAGTATGATAAATCTGAATGTTGAAGCCGAAAATTAATAAAATTTCAAACTGGGAGTGTTAAAGGGATATTTTAATCCTTTTTTTTATTCTGAAGTCTGAAAAATTATATTGCATGGTGTAGAGTATACAGTATATATTTACTTACACAGTCTCACATAGCACATTGCTAATAAAAATAGAGTAATCAGAGTACTCACAGTCTCCTTAGCAGTGAAATGGCATATCAACCCCAATCAACAGACCCTGGAATTAAAAGTATTTTATTTCAGAAGTTCAAATACTGAAATGTCTTCTATAATGAAGATTTAACAGTTTCTAATACGCTGTCTGGTAGAACTTGCCATAAACGCATCACTTTCCAGGAAGGTAAGATTTTAGGCAATTTCTTTACTAAGCCTAATCTAAACTATATTGCACTTTAAGCCTGTTCTAACTCCAAAGGGGAGAACTGCTCATTCATTTCCTCTCTTCATCAGCCTTTCATGGATCTCAAGAGTGTTTTCATGCCTTGCCTCAGACTTCTCATTCTTACACTCAGTAACTCCATATCTTTCACCAAGAGCAGAGCTCCAAACTTGCACAACCCTCCCACTGAGGAAACAGTTTTGAAGAGGGAGGAAAGATTATTTTATATGTCATGCAGGCTACGGCTTTCCTTATATGCTACAGGTTGTTCACCTGTAGCTCTAGAGGATGATATGGCTCGGTTTACATTCATTGTATTGGCCATTATAATCTCTAAATATTTCCTTTACAAAACTGCTCACTTGCCAGTTCCCCATTCTGTATTACTGAAATAGATTGTCCAAGTGAAATTTCCATTCTATTTTGTTAAATATCATAGTGTTTTAAGACTATTTTTTCCAGTTTGTCAAGATAATTCTGAATTCTAATACCATCTTTCAAGATATATTCACTCCCTCCCTTATTGAACATCATTGTCTGTTTTCTTATAATTTGCAACTGTTCGAATTCTTTGATTTACTAATTCTGTTTCTTAT
This sequence comes from Fratercula arctica, assembly GCA_947846985.1. Classification (NCBI taxonomy): domain Eukaryota; kingdom Metazoa; phylum Chordata; class Aves; order Charadriiformes; family Alcidae; genus Fratercula; species Fratercula arctica. Next base: position 103,320,666 of record CANTUZ010000003.1, read on the forward strand.
GATTGCAAAATGAGTATGACAAAATGATCCTGCTTCTGCTGATCCCTAGGCAGTTCAGTAAGTCTGAACTATGAAGTTGAGGTATTCACAAAAAACCACTCATAAAATACTTACATATTATTAATAGTATTAATCAATCCAGAATACAGGCCTGGACACAGAAGGCAACTCAATTGTTTTGTGGGTAATATAAATACTACCAAAATAGGGTAGATGATTGCATGAATAGCTGTTTCAACACTGGTTAATTCAAATACTTTTTTTTTTTCTTACAGGAAAAAATAAACTTTTTTTTTACAGTCAAATAAAACAACTGCTAGAACTGATTCAGAACATTTAATTTGAGAGTTTTGTTTGTTTATTATTCTTGGAGTTTGTTTGGTTTTCTTATCATTCAAAAATGAACAGGAAATAAATGTGTACTTGAAATACTTGCTTTAATTGATACTTTGACTTTTCCTGGTTTTTTTTCAGTTTTCTTTTTCATTACTTTCTGAAAGTGTTGAAGACCTACTGCAGGACTTCAAAAGAGAAATCTTACAATGAGATGGGTGAGCACTGAAATAAGTTCCCTAAAGATACTTTGAAATCTCCAACCTTAGAGATTTTCAAAACTCAGCTAGACAAGCCCAGAGCCGATGGATTTAATTCTGATCTAACGCTGCTTTGAGTAGGAGGTTGAACTATATGACATCCAGAGCTCCCTTCCAATCTATATTTTCCTATCATTCTATGTAAATTAAATAAAGGAGATATATATTAAAGCTGAAATAAAGCAGTAATTTGACTATTTGGTAAACGTCAGTATCCATTGTTTCTTTTAAAACTACTAAGCTAGTATTTTTGTGCCCAATGTCCTTGTTAGCACACAAATATATGTTTATGAGCTGACTGCCGGATGATCAGGGCAGTTTACTTGAACAACTTGAGAGCTGAGGAGATGATTGTGGTTCTCGCTGGGAAGTTTCAGCACTGCATCTCTGAACATCAGTGGCACTCTCATCAGTTCTTGAGCTCCATCCATACTTTTCTTGGGAGCATTCAAGTTTCAATTCAAGGACTGAGCTGGATTGGCCAGCTGTGTTTGGTCTGCCTCATGTCCTCATTTGATGAACATGATTGTGGACACGAGGGCGGGAGGTAGACTTCACTCTGACTTGTAGCAATTTTATATAGATAATTTTCATTCCTTGTCGTACTGAACACAGTCTGTCTTTTTTTTTTTTTTTTGCTGTCTCTAGACTGCTAATAAAGGTTTATGAAAGTAGCTATAAGATAATTAAATCAGGTCGTTAATTCATCTGTTTGGGTCCAGTCCTCATAAGGAACAAGATCAGAGAATGCCGCTACAAGTGGTGGCTGACTCGATGTTTGAACTGATTTGGAAGAGGACAAAACTGTTACGTGAGAATGAGTTACTACCAAAATTGTTGCAGATAGATAGGTTTCACTAGGGACATGAGGAAAGCAAGGTTTGTAGGAACAGGTAATTCTTCTAGTAGTTAAGTGACACAGCTGGACAAAGCAGGGAAGTGCAGTGGGGGGGCACCAGGGCAGCCCCAGGCCAGGCATTGGCCACCTCCCTGGGGACAGGTTGAGGACAGGGTGGGATGTGGGCCCACAGGTGGGTCTGGCTGGTTGGGGCTGGGCTGTGGGGGGCTGGAGATGAGCCCTGCTGTGGTGTTGCTGGGCCAGGGGCTGATGGTCCTGGGGGCTGAAATAGGGTCCTGGGATGTGGACAGGGCAGGGGGAGGCCATGGAGGGGGGCAAACAGGGACTGTCAGGGCTGGGTGCCTGTCGTCCAGACCCAGCACACCGTACCCTCTCTTCTACCCAGGTAGCATAGAACTGAGCGCCTTGAGAGGACACAGCATTATGTAGAAGCCTTCGTTGAGCGCTGTAATGGGGATGTCGTGGTATCTGCCTCTACCCGAGAGTGGGCCATAAAGAAACACCTGTACAGTCCCAAGGGAGTATCAGCTTGCAAAAACCTTGGCCGTGTAATGGCACAGCGCTGTTTGGAAGCAGGAATCAACTTTGTGAACTTCAAAGCTGTTATACCCTGGGAATACCGTTGTGACTCGGCAAGTATCCATCACCTAACACTCATTTGGTCTTTTCTTTTCCTTTATAAGCATGCACAGAACCCAGCAGCACAGAACACGAAGCCTCAGCATCGTGGTGTGGGAACACCTCGCTGACGGGCTGTGACAGAGCCTTGACATCGTTTCGAGTACGCTGAATGAAATGCGCCCCAGAGGAATCATGAGCGCAACTCAGCGGTGCTCCGTGGAGCCCAGGGGGATGCCAGCCAGAAGCTGTGCGCCGTGGCTGGACACCAGCAATGAAGACGCCAGCTCTGAGCCCTGTACTCCTGTCTCAGACTCTGCCACCGAGTCTGGGGACAAGGTTCTCCTCCTGGGGCCAAGGTTCTGGGGACAAGATTCTTCTCCTGGCCTAGTCTGCGCACGCAGTAAGGTTGCACTTTCTGTTAAACCTTGAACCGGAGACCGTAATGGGTTAAAAAATCTCTATACATAGTGTGGTTACTAGAAAGGACGACAGAGTGACATTCAGCAGTATTACCTGAGGTGGGATGCTACAGGTGCCACTTGGCGGGCTGTCAGAGGGCATCTGCTTGCAACCACGCTCTCGTGCTCGCAATGAGGGTTGGCGGTCTTGTCATTGTGTTTCTTCTGCCAGAGAGTCCTGGCATGCAGTTATTTTTTAATGGTTTCAGACATTGCTGTTCTCGGCTCACGCAGCTTTATAGATGCTGCCACTGTTTTATTCTTCACTAAGGCTTGATCCTTCAACTGGTCGTCCTAATAAGTCTCTGTCTGCTGTGGTGTGAGAGTCTACACCAATGAAGTGTACAGCTCTGTTGAATTCACCTGGACCTTTATTTTTTTTTTTAATTATTCAAAGTTCTTTCCCTTTTCAATGACTTTGCTGTTCGCTCACTTGGCTGTGCCCAGCTGGAGACTGAGACCAAGTTCTTGGAACAACGTGTCGAATCGTACATGGATTGTTTCACCCAGATCTGGGTGAAACAGAATGTTCACCTAGTATACCTGGGGTTTACTAGAATCGTTGAAAATTTTCAGATAAAACTTTTCTAGTAGAAAATGGTTTAAATCTCCTTCCTCCCACCTTCCTTCTGCAACCAACCATCCTGTCTGAGAGAAGAGCATCAATGAAAACATCAACCTATGGGAAAAATCTCAGTAAATTTGCTTTTAACAAATACTCTGTCCAGGAGCGTCTGTGGGACAACATGCATTCAACTTCCACAGTCCCTTTGAAATGTACTTCATGGTGTATTTGAGTTTAAATTCACTGACTAGAACGGCTTTTCTTTTGCTCAGGGACAGTGCCACAGTTAACACATGATCAGCCAGTTTTTCTGAAGTAATGAAATGTTAGAGTTAAAATCTGTGAAGAAAAAGCAGAGGGCAACACATAAATTATAAGCTACATTACAGCTATATAGAGACCGAATAGTTCCATTCCACCAGCTTTTCACATCTTTTTTCCAAAATAAGTGTGTCAGTGTCTCCTGATCGGGGCTGTCTCTCGGTGTAGCCTCTCTGCTTTTCCAGGCTTGTTAACCAGAAGTGACAATGGTGTATTGTCCCCTGAACCTCAGCAGAGGTGATACTTCCACAGATTTACCGCCTGCAAGAGTGATTTGATTACCCCCTAGTGACGCCAGTTTCTAGAGGAAATTATTTCGTTAGGCACAGATACTTAAAACATTTAGAGCCCTGCAGCAGTATTAATGTTTCGTTCCTTTACTGTACTGGTCATGTCTGAACAGAGTTTTCTTTAAAACACCACCTCTCTCAGCATGGTCCAAGGTGACAAGCAGACTGTGTTCAGAACTTGCATGTGTTCTTACGTGCTCCAATTCTCTACTTGAAGAGAGGCCGCCTGTTTGCTATGGCATTCCTAATAATGCTGCGAATTAAATTAGCTTAAATTAGCCTAGTTCGCCCGTACGGTTCATATTCTTCCCACTTGGCATGTTTTGCTTTCATTCAGACAATTTGCATAATTATAAACCTTCAACTGATCTCCGCTATATTGTGAGAATATTGTGAGAATTGTTGAAACCTCACAGCACATTTTGGAGCTCTAGAAAATGCAGTAAATGGGAGTGTAGACACACTGAAGCCAGTGGAAGTACTGCCACAAAGTCCAGGTCAATAAAACCAGATTACACCCTTCTTTTATGCATCCTCAGATCATTATCTCTGCAACAGTTGTTTTGGAACGATGAGCAGGTTGCTCAATAGCAAGAACAGCATCCTGAAACAGCTCACCAGACGCATCAGGTTCCTGCGATTTATTCTAGGGCTCAGTCCCTGATTGTGCGCTCCACATCCATGCAAGGTTGCATCCAGGCTCCAATCTGGAGCTCACCTTTGCAAGAAAACCTGGATACCATTGAGAGGATAGTTTGTTCCAGTGCCCATTTGCTCGAGCCAACATGAATACCAGCAAGTCTGAACAGGTTAGCTCATGGAAGAGACTCGCTCCCTACCATGGTATAGCAAAGATGCTACAGAAGCAGCCATTGCCAACTCTCTGGCTAAGAAGGGAAAGACTGGCCATTTTTCAGTAAGGATGTTTGAACGAAATCTTGTCATTATCTCAGCCATTTCCAAAATTTCACTACTGTTATCCAAAAATCTGACCTAAGTCAGAAGAGATGTAAGATTTCAAGTAAGTTAAATGAATATAAATTCTTCCTTAAAACAGCAGAAAACAGGGAACTTCCATAGTTCCACAGAATCTCTAAATACATATATCTTAAGTACGTGTGTTCAGTATAAAGAAATCCAGACACTGGATCCATACCAATAATCTCAAATTAGAATCTACAATAAACTCAATTTATCCTATTAAAAATATTGATTTATGAACAACTCACAAACATGTAACTTCAGTATTCACCTAGTGCTACGTTCCAGAAGGGCTCATTTGCTTTTTTTGAGCGATCGCCCAAATTCCTATTTCCTGTTTAGCTCCAGGAATTTTAGAAATACGTAATTGCAAATTCAGGAAATCCAATACACATCTCGTCAATCAGAATTTTACCCACTTACCCAAGCTGCCACCTTTTAGATAGGATGCACTTCCACTAAAAAAAGAAATGAAACATTATACTGCTTGTATTATAATACTGCCATGAATAATTAAAGCAAAATGTCTTAAAAGCCAAAGGTTTCCTAAAACTGACACAGACTTATTTAAATAATGCCCTGGAATAAAAAGGTTAAATGCACATCAGTTGTGTGCAATTAATATCATAAAATACTGTTCATTATACTTTTTCTGCATCCGTCTCTAAAAGATTATGACATGTTGAAGTTATCAAAATGGATGTGTTTATATAAAACCGACAGTGATATGTAGTAGAGATGACAGCTCTTTGAAGATCATACAAAAATAGAAGAGGAAGATATACCTCATAGAGACCCAGAAGGAACATGGCTTTAAAAAAAAAAAAAAAAGAAAAAAAAAAAGAAAAAAGAAGCTAAAAAAAAGAGGAGACAGTAGAAAATACAAAACTTGTGACATTCTTTTTAGTTCTGCATAATAGTTTCTCCTAGATAGTCGCACTAGCTGAGGTGTGTTGTTAATTGTTAGGTGATTAATTTTAGAATTGCCTGGAAAATCTTGAGACCTTATGGCCAAAAGCTTTCATAACAAGGAAACAATATTTTGCAAAAGCTTTAAAGGTGTTAGCTGGGAACAGCGTTTAGAATGTCGAACAATGGTAACCTTGGGCTAAGTGTCATGGACAAGGAGTCTGGTTATATTTTACAGATTTTGGAAGAAAAGGAAAAATTGGAAACACTGAATATAAATGAGGTATTTGTGACACCATTGTAATCAGGATTTCTCCATGCAATGAAATCAAGTATGACAAAGTGATTCTCCCATAACTGTGCAAATAAAATTAAATGAAATGAAAATCCATTCAACATTGTTATGCTTATCAATTCTTAAAGAATAAACAGTTAGAAGTCAAGATCTAAATTGCATCTTTTAACCACTTATTAAACTTTAACAATTCTATACTAAATATGAAAATGTCAAATGTGACATACCTGTATATATTTAACTAATTGTGCATGTTTAAACTTACAGCTGCAAGTAACCTACCACCAATTATTAATCGGAAAAATAATTCAGATGAGGGTTTTTTTTGCAGCCATGGTTAACATCTTTGTAACGTATTTTTTCAGTGACTTAAAATTCATATAATTACATAGTGTGGTGTGTTTCTTTGCTCCCATATAGGCTGAATGTCAACTAAAATGCTCAGGAAAAGGGTAAGTGGCCCTTTGCTTCCCAAGCTAATGGTCACCTGCAGGTGGGCAGCAACAGCTTTCTGATAACTGAGCAAAGCAGCTTCCTCACCTTTCTCTCTCCCTCCCTAAACAGAACTTGTACAGTCTTTAAACTTGGTATGTGTTGTCTTTGCGTATAAAAGGTAATAACGCTTACTAATCTTTGTGAGATGTTTCTAAGGTCAGTGGAAGAAAAGTCACGTACCAGAGCAAAGCATTAGGATTTAATAAAGCTTTCGTCAAACAAAGCATGATCAGTTGTACAGCAATATTATTCGGGCAGCTCACCAGTCATTTTCACAGCTTTCTTAAGCAAGGATGAATGGTATATTGGCAGCAGTGAGACGTTTTAGCGCCCCTGTTCTACTTGGATTCCTCCGGCGCTTGCTGCCCTCCAGGCATCCCCACACTGTGGGCGAGCGGCTGCTGCTGCCAGCAGGAAGGGCAAGAGCAGCATCCGATGGGACCTGAAGACACCTCCTTCCACGCTGCACCCGTTCAGAGGGCATCCTGGAGCAAGTGCCTGTCTTATCCTGCCTTCGACGGTGCTCTATTTCACAGTGTTGCTGTGCCTTTCTCTGTCATCTCATTTCAAGACAATTAACTCTCTGACTTTTCTCTTTAAAGCCAAAACATTTGTATTTCTAACATGACAACGTGAAACTTCAGTTAACTACCGTCTTATAATTTTCTTATTTGATTCCTTTCTATTTTCAAAGAACAAAACAAACTGGTTATCGCTACGGCGTTGTTGTTTAAGATGAAAGTTACCTGAATTTTATTCTCAGAATCTGGAGGTGGGAGGAGATGGGGGGATGGGACAAGGGAAATGCATAAATAGTAGGAGAACAGATGGGGGAAATCTTACGCTCCACTGAGGCTGGTGCTCACTTCACTGCCTAAGGAATGACCCTCCTGAGAATCGCAGCTGAAGTCTGTGTCAGGTTTTGCCCTCAAACTGTAAGAGAATTTTAGGCATAAGCCTTGTTATCAGTTGCATTAAAAGTTGAAATACAAAGTTATCAGTTGAAGTGACATATTGTTTTTATAATTAAAGGAAATGAGAGCTTTTGAGGTAATGCATGCACAGGTACTCACGTTAAAAAAATGGGTTCTCATACTGATTTTACAATTTTAAAAAGGCATTTTTGATGTATACTATACAGCTTTGTTCTTTCATGCTTTTGGAAATAACATCAAAGTTTGCGCAATTCTAAAAGGCATAATATTACAAAAAATCCCAAACCAGTTTTCTTTTCTTTACAGAAAAATAATCTGGCTAATTTCAGACATAGTTTTGGTTGGGAAAAGTAGCTTAGAATTTTTCAAAACAGTTGTACACTTATTCAGACCAAAATTCCAAACCTTAAAAATGTATCCATTTTTCACAACACCTTTACTGTCAATGTCTTTCCCTGAGTTCCAGGCAAAATTGTGCAGTGGGACTGACACAGCTGAAACAATAACACAGCAAATGCATTCAGAAATGCCTGCACATTAAGAATTTATGTTCTCATAGTACAAATTTCAGATATCAAGAATATTGAAACTGACCAGCAGTGGAGCATTTAACAGTACAAAGTAAATAATGTATTGGGACCTGATGATATTGTCTCATATTCTGTATATTTTAAGGCTGCAGTTTTCTCATATGTTAAAGTCATCAGTCCCACTTGTACCATAAATGTCAAGTACTATATATGAAGGTTAATGTAAATTTTCCCTCTTGCAACAAGAAAACAATATACTGTAAACCTGGAGAAAAGCCACCATATAATACTAAAATGTTTTCAACAGTTAAGCAGGAAAAAGCTGTCAACACCACCAAGAATAATGATAATTTAAGCTGCTACAAAAAGATTAGTAACAGTCCTTCCTTGACATATGCATGTGGCTAAAAGTTAATTTTACTGTACATATTGATAGTCATCATCTTACAAAATCCCATGCATGTGAAAAATTATAACCAGGCAAGAAAGAAGATTATTTAAGAAAATTATGCAGGTACATAAGCTTTTGCAGCACAATAATTTTTTCTTGAAAGTTGTATGGCAATCTTCTTACAAAATAACAGAGCTCGAGCATTGAATTGTTCCCACTGTATCTCTTGACTCCTTGTTTCAAATTGCCTAAGTATTATGAACATTGAAACTAATGCTACAAATTTTTAAGCACATTTTGCAGTGATTTCTCTTTCCATTTCTTTAGTGATCAAATAAAAAAACACAAAAGTCTATCTATTTCCAGCACGATACCTAAAGAATAACTTCAGATTTATTCAAGAGTTCCTAAAAGCATTTCAAAAAATATATCCTTTATTTACATTCACAGTCAAGACAAAAAACAATAGGGAGCCTCATTCCAGAGTATTTTGATGGCTAGATGGTTCATCGAGGTTGGAGAGAAACCAACAGGCATGACTGCCAGTGCACCTTGTCGCACCAGGTTAGACTTTGAAAGAGATTTTCTCATTGTCTAATAATTGAGCTCTCTCTATTGGGTGAAAGCGGCCCTTGACAAGGGATAGTATGAACGGGGTGTCCAAGAAGATCTACGAGGCTGCTGGTAAGTGCACTCCCCTGGGGTGTCTCAAGCTTGTGTTTAATCCAGGGCAGGAGTGTGAATCTAGCTATATCGCTTTCTAAATGAGGGTCCCATTCTTTGAGATGTGAGTTATCATGAGGTTCCCTCCACCCTCCACCTGTTTCTGTCTGATCATCGTGATCAGCAGTTTCAGCTTAGATATGAGAGACTTCCATCAGCAAAAATGTTACTGAAAAGAGCTCATTCGTCCAAAAAAACCCAACCCAACCCAATCCCCAAGCCGCCAAAACATCAGTTTAAATAAATTCTTCATTATTTGTTACTAAAATTTCTAATGACTTAAAAAAAATAAAAATCTTGGGAAAATAAAGTGCATCAAAGGCTACTTATCAGTAACTACCAATGTTCTTATCAGGACGTCCCACAGCAAAACGCACCAGGTGGTGCATGGTGGGATGTATGATTTTTTTGTTCTTACACACTTCACGAAGTAGCTGCTATTGGCCCCTGTCAGAGACACGGCACTGGAATGGATTTGCTCTGATCCAGCAGAGCCTTTATTTTATTCATTTTTCCTATTATGTCTTAGTACAGGAATATCACATTCTGTCTTTATAAATCAGTTATTCTTATCCTTGTGAAAAATTGGGAAACAACCTACACAACAAAAAGACAAGCAGTATTCTAATGTCGAATAATGACAGTATTGTACAGCCCAAGTGGTGTAACAGGTTTCTAATTTATTTATAAATTAAGTATAATAAACTCCAATAAGTTAATCACTCCAGGAAACTAGGATGGCAGGGCGTAAAATCCTGAGATCAAGAGTGGAGAGCAATATGTGAGGTTACTAGATTACTTCCTTGCTTCAATGAGAAGGTCCTCTCCGGCATCTTTGGTCTGCTTGGAGCCCATGGGCAGAACCAGAAATGTCGGCCACGGGCAGAAGGTGAAGTTCACACCTACAGAAAGGCTAAGCCACAACCGCCTTCCTAAACCACTAACAGTGACAAACAGAGTGTGAGGAAAAGCACAACAACGCCTTTTACTCTGGAGCTGGATGCGTTCTGTCAGGCGTCAAATCATGATGTTAGTTTTCATTTGTCTGGATGATTCTACTGCCTTGACGGAGGGTAAGAAAGGGAAGTATTGTTGGAATCCCTGATAGGGTTTCCTGTTCTTCCTTACACAGGGATAGATTATAATGAACTTCTCAAACTCACGTCAAAATAGGAATCCACAATAAGAGAGCTTTTTATAAACATTTATACCAAAGACTAAAGGGTGAAGGAAATGTCTGCTAGAAGAAAGAAAATGGCACTGACTACGTTTGGACATCCTAAATGCAGAATTCAGTAACATTCATGGAGTAGACTTCATTTCCCAGATTTCCGCAGAGAAAAGAGAACTTCTTTACACTGAAACTGTCAGTGTCCCGAAGGGTTTGAGTTGATTGATTGATTATTTGAAAACAGAAAAATTCTTGAATACATTGAGGGCTGAAAGTTTGGACAGGTCTGAATTATTTTGATCTGGAGGGTCTTGTCATCTTTTTGTGTCTTTTTTAGTATTGAATGAAAACATCATTTAAATGGAGAAAGTAGCCACTGAGAAGTTCAAGCTAGTGGACACTGACTAAAGGCTTCTGCCGTAATTTGTTCCGTGACAGCCCAGATCCGAGTGCTTGCCAGCCACTCGGTGGTAATCTGACGTGCTCGTGTGGTTCCCCCGCTCTCAGCGAAGGGGAAGCTCATTTAAACCCAGCTGAGAATGTCCACGTGAGTTGTGATCGCTGCATTGGATCGAGTGGACGTACTTAAAAAATAGAATCTCTGCAGCTGTTTCATTCAAGAACATTAAGCTAAGAATTTGTGTTTCACAAATGACAGTACAAAGCTTTAAAATGTGAGAGAGCGTTTATAATGTCCCTCTCCCAATTTCTGTTTCTCTAAGAGCATTATCCTACACATACTCTGCCTTTAATGTCATAAAAGGAAAGGCTGTATTTGTCTTATTTGTATTTGTCTAACAGCCTTTTTAATAGAAAATAGAAAGTTACATTCATAAATGTATTTTGTGATATTACTTGGCATTATTTCAGTATTTTGTGCTTTTAATAAATGTTAATAAATAGTTTACAGTATGTCTTAGTGAAGGCAAATGGATTTCAGGCATTCCACAAGCTATATAAAAGCCAGGTACTATTGCAAATGAGGTATCTTTGAGATTGTCGTCTTCAAAAAGAACATTTAATACATCAGCTTTGCATTTAAGTGTTGAGACAGATACTATTTTAATAGTCATATTCTTTGAGAATGAGGATTACAGTCTTTTCAATGTATTGACATAAGGAGTTGGAAGGTTTTGCAAAGTAAAGCAGGTCAGATATAACTACCAATTTGTCTTTTTTATTTGGGGCATTTGCCACGTAGATTTGTCTTCTATTTTCCGCTCGCTATACCACTTGCACTTCCATCTCTACTACTGACAGCATGCTATCACATCGTAGCCAGGCTGCAACTGCTCTCACACCCAGTTGGGAACCTTTTATCTTCTGTTCCCACACCACAGTTTGGGAAATTATAACTAAAATTCATATGTTGAATAAGATGAGTAACATGAAGGATTATATCAGCATTATGGTGCATTTTTTAATGTTTAAAAGACATGAGCTGTCTTCAAATCTTGCTGTCGTGCAGAGTTTGTCAATGCTTTCAAGTTGTAAATCTCACTTGAGAGGAAAATACTAAGTTTTCAGAAAAGTCAGAGAAAAGAAAAGGAGTATCCCTTATGGCTCCCCACTGGTTTCTACTGTCTTCTGTTTCTCCTCAGTGTCCATCGTGTTTCGTGTAGATATCTTTGTACCAATGCTTTGGCAAGACGAAATTTTTTTCTCGATATGGTTAGTTTTTCACATTGGAATTGTAATGTTCTAATAACTTACTGCCAGTTCTGTGCAAACACTTTCCAGGGTTAACTGAAGTGCTGCTTGAGGAAGGGAATTGTTGGCATCACCTCAAGGTAGGAGAGCAATCATGAAAACCTGCAGGGTAAAGCACATCTGATCCATTACCTCCACGCCTAAAAAAAAGAAAGAACTAAAAAAAATGAACTTGGGAGGTCACACCAAGATAGATATAAACACAATAAAGTTTCAAAGAGTTTAAAAAAATACTGTTGTATATTGTCAGCTGATGGCCCAAGTCAATACTCCCAGATCGTCCAAACTGCTTATGTGCTGGCTCTCACTCCACCTGTCTCACAGAGGAATGAACCGAGGCCCAGCAATAGATCATCTTACATTCAAACCCTTCTACTTAAGAATTTTGAGCCATGTGGTGTAAAGAACTAACAGGCTAAACCATGCCAGAAATACCTGCTATAAAGTAATAAGCGCAAAATCCATTCACTGTGATTAAATTGGTCCATAAAGAAAAAAATCTTGCAGTAGTAAGGCTGCTTGCATTTGTTAGGGCATCATCACAACATACCATCTGTTCTTTTATATTCTTGTTTATAGCTCTGACTTTCAGAGAGATGGTAGTGATTACCTCACATCTTTATTATATAAAAAGAGCTGTTTGCTTGTTCAGTGTTCTGAAAAAAAAAAAAAAAAAGTTTTTGTCAGTTACTCATCAATTTGCTCATCTGTTTGTCCTATGCAACATGATGATTTCAAGTCTGCTGACACTGTTACCCAAGGGAGTATGATTCATGCAATAATTTTCCTTCCTTCCTGCCTATTTCTTTTAAAATTGCTGGAACTTTAATATATCCCATACATACTTTTCACCTTAAACTATTTTACCCTTACTAGCACTACAGTCATTCATTTCACTTTTAAAATATTCTCTTATTTTAGGTAGGAGGCTTACTAGTATCAGAAAAATTAAGATGGCATAAAATTTTGGTTTCTTACTCTTAACATCCCATTCTTGCAGGATACCTATTTTCTTTCTCTCTTCTCTTGGAAAATGAACTCCTCCTTCAAGAATAAAGACTAATATTAACAACAACACCTCTGTGTTTATAGACTCCACTTTCACCAAGGCTATGAAGGAATATTAGCGATGTGGGTAGTTTCTCCTTTTTCAGCAGGGAGGTCATTTAGCTCCAGGATACACACTCCACCAGCGACCTTCTGAATTAATCTCCTGACACTGAATCCTGTAGCGACTGGAGCACGGCTTGTTGTAAGGAAAACCATCAGGGACTTCTGGGTGGAACAACACAGGAATTCCCATTCCCACTGCCAGGGAAAAGCAATCAAGGAAGAGATCACGCCGGCTTTGGAGAGCTCAAATCAGGCGAGTCTGAAAATGCAAAGTATTGATCCTGGCAAAGACACTTTGCCGTTGCCTGGTCTGTGAGCTAAAATGGTCATGGCTAATTTCTTCACGCTCTAGATGAACTGAGCTGAGGGATACGTTTTGACTGAAAAAGCACAGCCTAATCCACAGGGTGAAGGGAGTAATATCTTGTGGTCAGTCTCCCTCTTCGGCAGAGTGCTGGATGGGCTGCATGAGGTTAAATGGCTTTTAACTCCCAGCACTGACCTATGTATTAAGTGTTTTTTGCTATTTCTGAAAAGAGAGTTTTCATTCTCATGTTTTGATGGCTTTAGAAGAGTTTCCAGCTTACATGAGCAACATAATTTTGGTCCCTCTCACAGGAGCTCTTGTGGAGGACCTTTATGCACAGGAATGTGCCAGTTTCTTCCCACAGAAAGCTGGCAGCCTGTAAGGAATGTTTCTTTTTACTTCATCATCCATTTCTCTTTTCCCTCAGATAATTGTCTTCTCCTTTCTTTGTCCCAGATGCAGAAGTGTCCAGCCGCTCTCCCATTTCCACCACTTGCTGCAAAACTTCCACTTCATCGTGTGATTTTTTTCATGTGGTTTTTCCTGCGTTTATTATTTGCTTTGATTTTCTTCTTAGCTTTTCCTTCAAAATATTAGCTTTTAAAAATAAATCTGACTTCAATGCCTTGTTTCACCCAAATTTGTTTCTACGCACGCCTCACTTCCAGTTCCATTCCAGCCCCCTTCCCGTTTGCTGCGTTCAGGGGATCCTAAGGGAACCGTCTGTGAAGTTGCAACTCTCCTTCAAGGCCTCTTACATCTCAGCTAGTGGGTAGCCCTTACTTTGGCCTTTAAAATAGCATCTTTTTCTAGACATAGACGGTCAATATGTGGATGCGAGTTCACTGTTACCACACCCCTGTGCTTCTCTTTCATATCATACATTTCGTATTTGCGATTCTAGCCCTTTGCTAGAGCTATTGATACTCTTAGGTGTCTTCATGCCTCTAGATGGGAGCTGAGTCACACCTGAATCCCCTGGAAGGAAGGAAGACAAGGGGGGGACTCTTACACCTCTTCCCCTGTAAGAGATCTGTTGTTTGGAGACAGCACCCTGCCCCAACCTCTTAAAGCGTATCAGCTTGTTAAAGAGAAAAAGCTGCACTGCAATGCTGTAATTTACACACAGACACCCTGGATGGACAGTGAAGCTTTCAGAAAATCAGGAGAAATTACTAAGTCATGATTTAATCATTTTGCCTCTGGACCAGTCCTCATGCTTTTGAAATCTGGGAACTGAGAATCCTGTCACATTTATGATACTAATTCCGGTAAATCTATACAGAACAGCTTTGTAGACATTCTACTTCATCTCACAATCCTAAATCTATGTCATCAGACCTTTTAACCAGCTTGGAAGGTTCTGCACACAGTTAAAACCATGTAAACACAGTTAATATAAGGCCTAAATTAAATTACAGTAGATGTCAGAATACGTTAAGATGTCAAATTAGCCTGTTTCCCAGTACTACATAGCAATAGAGCCCCCTAAGGGTTACAAAGCAAACTGGTTGCTTTCTAGCTAAGACAGCATACTATTATGTACTTAATTGAAACAATTATGTATATTCTGCACCATATCTTTTTTCGATGAGTTAATACAGCTATAGTGTATCACACTTAACTGGGTTAAATTTAAATGAGATGACCACTCTAGTTATCTTCTATGATAACTAAGTTAATGACATCGAATGAAAATGGGCCTTGCCAATTAGAATGGAATTAATATGTGTCTACCTAATGGGCATACATACAATAAAACCAGAAGGCTTTGGTGGTGTTTCAGTGAGTATAATATTCTGACTGGTAGCACTTTAACCCATAATGTGCTAGGTAAAATAAAAAAAAAAAAAAAAAAGAAATGCAATGAATATTAACTTCAGTGCAATTAGCACTTTAGCATTTTCATTCAACATTTTGTATGAATCTCATCTAGACTTTTAAAAGGACAAGTTCTCCATCTTTCAATTGAAAGGATTTTTGGTGACATTTTTGAGCTATTGCAGCCTGGAATTTGTCAATATTGACATATATTAACATGCACGAGAATTAAGTAGTCAGTTGAACAAAATGTCATAATAATTTTTTTTTTTTTTTGTAATTTTAGCTTACTTGGCATTTATTTCTTGTTCAGGATACAACCATGACAAGTTGCCTTTAAGTGTATTAATTTTGCTCTTCACTTTACTACCAGTTCATACTACAAAAAATCTGAAAGCCTTCAATGTATTTCACTCCAAGTGTGATTTCAGTCTTTTTGGATTATTTCTCTTAACGTGTAAGTCTTGAAAGTCATAATTCCATTAGTTTCTTCAGAGGTTGGAGAACAGCTTGCTTTCTCTTTTCTGACATAGATGTATAAATCAATCCCTCCAGTATATTTCATTAAAATATAAAACTTGTCAAACTTTTTATACTTTATACAAGCTAATGTTTTAGGGAACCATAGCTTCCCTATAAGCTATGTGTTCTGTATATTTTCAAATTCTTTTTTTAAGTATCAAACAGTTACTGACAAATCAGTTTCTGAAGAAGCTCTATTTAATGATTTTTTAGAATATTTTTACTTCTATTTCAAAGACAATTATGTGGATATCATACGCCATTACAATTGTCATTGTTTGCTGACATATAAATCCAGTCAGCTAATTTTGCATGTTAAATTTGTTCTTCCTACAACATGGGCGAAGCAGAAAACTTGTGTAACACACTATTTACTAATTAATTTGAACCTTTGATGGTAAAAATCAATAAACCAATTTGCTAGAAAGAAATTGGCCTCATAAGCTTTTTTTATAAATTCGCTCTTCTTAATCAGAGGGATGTTCTGTCCTGGTTTTTGATAATTACTGTAGAATGATTAGTCTAATTTAGGATTTTGGGCCATTGAAACAAGAAAATAGATAAAATTTGACTCTTTTATTTGTGTTTGCTCTGTGATTTCTAAGAAAAATCACAGTCTGTGATTACTGACAAAAGGTCTCACTATCAATTAACCTACAGAACCAAGGCCTTTAAGTAAAGCCATTAAATCTGTTTCTAATCCCATTTTACAATACTGCTGTGGATCGAATGCATTTAAACAACCAAAAAGCTCGCAGATCCCTGGTTTCTGCTAGAAAATACTTAGCCATGAAGGGCTTATGATTTGTTTGGTACATCAGCTTCCTGATTTTTGTGATGCTTTTGCTTGAGTACAAACCTTACAAATCACATTCTCTCCAGGGTGGCTACAGGAAGCCGATTACTCTCACTAATCCCTAAATCAAGGTGAAGAGTATGGTATCAGCATGACTCTTAAGTTAGGAACCTAAAATGATTCACGTCTTGTAGATCCTACTATGTATTACTTCAAGATATATTACTAATGAATTACTAATGAATGGGCAGATCATTACTGCAGACTGCAAAGGAATAACACACCTCTACCTTTGTTCATGTATTCATCCCAATTCCACACCATGATTACTTAAACGACTTGAAGAATTTCTAAAAGCTTGTTTCTACCATATTAAAACCCTTCCAAGCTTAGTGTTCCTTTAGATCAAGTTGTATCAGTCCTAATTACATGGATATACATCCTGCCCCGCTAGTTGAAAGCACCTAGGTGTTATTTGTTACAGAATCCTAAGACTGAGAGATAAGTGTGATCTCAGTGGAGGGTCCTAGCCTGGATACCTCTTTGTCCAGCTGAACTTCATTCTGCCTCCCCTTGGATCACTGTGCAAACCCTTTTTCTCAGGTTTTTGCTGGATCAGGAGGGAGGAAAGGTATACAAGATTGTATTTCTTTGATTCAGGGCAGAATTAACAAGCGTGTTATAAATGACACTTGGAACTCGTCCATTTCAAGAAATGTGCCTTGTTTCAATCAGTTCTGCTGAATGCCTTGCTAATTATTGTAACATTTTCAGATTAAAGAGGCAACACATTTGATCCCGACGTTGGTTTCGGCTGGTTCTAGCTGTGGACAGTGCCAAAGAAAACAGGACCACAATTTCAGTGGGACCACTTAAAGTCAGTGCTTGTAGCGGTGTAACATATTATCAATTACAGCTCTTTTCCTGGCTTCATCATGCCTATGAAACTATACCAGAAAGGTTCCTACAGTTCATTCTTATATAAAACAATAAACACAAATACAGGAAATGTAGAGGCCTTCCTTTTGAGCCCTCTGACATATTTCCGATTCAGTACAACACTGTTCTACTTTTGCAGTGAAACAGTGGTGTAAGCGTGGCCACAATTTGGAGGAACTGGTCAGAAGAAGATAGATTACAAAACAGAGGTCCATAAAGCACATCAGTTTTGAGTAACGAGGCTGGCATTTCACTAGCATGCTGGGTTATAATTGCCTGATCTTTTCAGAGTCGTTATGTGTATGTGCATGCACGTAAATTACAGGCAGGAGACTGAAGTCAATTCAAACCGGAAGTCTGTATTCTCAAGCAAGTGGTGACTGGAAAGACTTCATGGTTGGAAAGAGTTCAGATGAATTCCACGGATAAATAAAGAAAACAGGCTCAAAACCTGGTACACAAAGGGGAACATCAAGCAGAGAACTCTGCATCTAAAACTTCTCAAATGAAGTCATAGAGCCTCTGAACATTGCCAAGTACCGTTTGCCAGATTGTGGAGAATGCCTGAAGTGACTTCTGATACTCCGAGAACTTCAATCATGACTGTAAGTGACTGCAAGCTCTGTAACATACGAAGGCCAGACTTGGTAATGATGCTTTATGCAAGGGTAAATTACAAAGAAATAAAGGATACGCATAAGCTCTGTCAGCTCATGAGCCAGACTGCTTCAGTAAGCTTTCCTGCATACTGTTCACACAATAACACAGTCGTCTTATTTTTCGCTGCTGCACTTCTTTTCATTGGTTGAAGACAGGACCCTCCATATAAAATGTAGGTATGAGTGAAAGCAGTATTTATTTCCTTGTTACATCAGGAACCTTTAAAACACAAAATACTCGTGTCCCCCCCCCCCCCCCCCGCCCCGGCTCCCAGTCCTGGCTCTGGAAGCATATATGCACATCATCATCACTGCTACAAGAAGTACTTTTTAATGTAAAAAGCAAGTGTCAATAAACATTTGAAAGTGACTGGAGATGCATCTTGGAGCTCAGATAACAATTTATGCTTTCAGAGGCTACAGTCTAAGACTTCCCAGCCATTCCAAAATGCTGCGGAAAGTATTTATGGAGCGATGGTGAAAAGCTCCACAGAACCATCTCAAAAGGAAAGCTCTGAGTCAGCTTTTGCATGTGAGATAGTGACATCCAGTGGTGAGTCTGGTTAACTGTAATGATCTCTTCCTCTGATGCACAGAAAAACACCAATACCTGTATTTTGTTAAAACTCATAAAAATATTTAAAACATCTTTAAAAATATTAGAAACATTGAAACAGACGTATATACACAATATGTGAATTTCCTAAACAGAGAAACACACTTTGATACATTAATTATAAAAATGGTGCGTTCATCTACAGTGAAAAATTACATTTTGCTTCTAATTTTTCTTACAATAAAAGTAAGCAAAAATGTTTAGCTGTATTTAAAAAAATAGAACATTCCCTGAATTACAGTGGCATTCTTTTCTATCTTGTTCACACAAAGAATCACTACTCTTTTTTCCTGACATTCCCAGTTCCTATAAAAAAAACCAAGAGTTCAAGATCTGAGCTTATGGTTCTCAAAAATCTACAAAGCAATTCTCCAGACTCTTCCTCCTTTGGGTTCACAGCCACAGTAGGTCACCATCTAACGTAGTTTTTTCTAGAGTAGATCCCTTCTTTTAAGACCCAGTTGATGAAAAGCAGTAAGACTGTCCTTTCAAAGTTCCTTATTTGGAATACACAAAAGGATGCAGGAGACCTCAATTTACTGTCCTTCCGTGCCTTTGGGAAATAGGTACTTTTTATGGGAGATGGGGATATCCAAATCTCCTACCTACTAAGCTAGCAAATGCTCCTGAGGAATACACAAATTCTTTTATTGGATCTGTTCCATGTTGTCTAGAATCATGACATCCACTGGACCAAAAAGAGGTGAAAATGCACTCCAAGCTAAGGATATAGCATTCCAGTGGATGTGGAAAAAGAATTCTAGGTTCTAATTCTTGGAAACTCATCTCACCTCAGTTATTACTTTTCCATAGGGAACGAGGCCAACTTCAAACAGGAGGAAGTCTGCCAACTAAATTCCGCTAATCTATCTTTTCACAGATTTATATGCCACAAAACTACTTTCTACCATAGTAAAGTTGCCAGACTAATATTACTTTGTCTCTTCTAATGTTTTTCCACACTGGCTGACACCATGTGCTGCTGTGGAAAGACATGTTAGGGAAGGCTGAAGGTTTGAGTCACTGCCTGCAAGATTCAGAGAACCAGTAACAAATCACCTCTGTCTCGTCTTGCTCTCCAAAGGATCCAACTGAGCAGCTCCCAGCTTTTCTATGTGCGTGTTCCAAACCGAAATAAATAGGCTCTTTCGCAAGCAACCTAAATTCAGGTCTCCCAATTAAAAGCAAAGGTATTCCACCAGACTTAAATATTTGGCTTTCATTCCCTTACACATACAAAAATCTAAGTAGGCAAAACAGTCTCTAAATTCACGATGCAATTATTTTGGTTTGTCAGCGAGTAGGCCCTTATATAATGTTATTCCACTATCACTTCATAAATCCAGACACATAATGAAGAAAAGCCATGCTTTACTTAATTCTGAGGGTTTCTCCTATGGTTAAACACACCTACTTTTTTTTTTTTTTTTTTTTTTTAATTTTTTTAAACTGAGCTCTTAAACTTAGTGTTTCTTCAGCAGGGTTAGCTAAAGGACAACTCAGATAAAAGTTTGAGTCTTTCTGAAATGTAGAAAATGGGAATATTTTTCTGACAAACATATATATGGAAACCACATTTCTGTGTTTGTAAAAATTTATCTTTTGTAATTATTTACTTATTATAGTTTCAGTAGTCAGGGAGGGTTTAAGAACACCAACCTTACAATTTCAAAGTGTAAATTATGAGATGTTCGTCCTTAAAAAAATATTGATATAATTTTAGAATTTGGAGCTGTTTATACTTTAACTCAGCAATACTTTTAGAATAAAAAAAACCCATCACACTGATACTTTCTAAAAGAAATATTATCCACCTCCTAGCTAGCACATTATGTCAGTGGTATCAGAAATCAACAGATGATATACAGCTCAAATGGATTTTTTACTTGCTAATTAAAAATACGAGTGTCTGCTACTCACACTCTAGGGCTCTTTGCTCTTCAACTTCGTTAAAGGGCTGTAATGCCCTGGAATCTTATATTTAAAGGCCAAAATTACTCTGGTAATGCAACACAAAATGAAATACTGCATGAAAGGTCAACTACACTGACAGGAAGAGGAAAAATAATTCAAGCAAGCACAATATTTTTTTATTTCCCTTGGGATCCCCAAAGGTAGAGAGAATTTCTCTAATAAATCTTGTGCCAAGCAAGAACATACAAAACTGGGCAATACAGAAAAAGTAATTTCTATTATCTTTTCTATCTTATGACAGAAAGAACAGTTCTAATGGCTGTCTCACCAGTTTCACACACTTATGGAAGAGGGAATTTTCATTTTTTCCAACCTCACACACAAGAAAGAAGACAAAATACTGAACTATTTGGGGAAAGTTTGCCTCGGAGGTACTAAATAAGGCACATATTGTTTTCCATTGCAAATAATTTACTGCTTCGCTGTTCTGAACCACCTCATTTACTGTGAATCAAATTCATACATGTTGTGAAGCCAAAGGCTATTCATAACACGTGGTATCTCAGTATGACAAGGTACTATGAGTGTGTGATATTAAAACAATTATGCATTGATATTGTTGTAGAACTGTTCACAAGAGGAAAGTCAGGAGCACAACATTTGTGTGATCATGCTTAGGGCCATGTATGAAAAATTGCCTACTGCTCCCCATCAAATTGTTAAAAGCAAAGCTGAACCTTTCTAAACCAGCCTGGGAGGACGACACCTATCTATATAAAAATCAAAGAGACCAGTTCCTTGGTCCCTAAGACAGGAGCCAGAGCCTATCTTGCAGGCAATTAGATACATCTTACTCACTCCTTCAAAACACGGACTGTTCCCAAAACGCACATGCTTTCTACCAGACCACGAGATGTTTTCATGGAGAAGTGACAGTTGACACTACCCAATATTCCATCAAGAGTAGCAACAGAACGGACGATTACGGGCCAACACAGCAAGCTCTCATCTATTTAGTTTGCTGATACAAAGCAGTCTAGCTGTTTGTAACTCTTGACAGAGCAATGAGTGAGGAAGTTAATCCATGGGGAAGGTAAAGAAATGGATCCTAGACTAACACTGCACTTCCCAATGCTGTGAAGCCCTCCAGAAACAGTCTCGCTTCTCCCTAACTAGGAGACTTGCAAACTCTGTATGCATAATCATCTGCTTATCTCCCTCAGGTCCATATTCCCATTATTGTGAAGACTATTCATGTATTTAAAATTAATTTCACAAATACATACAAGCTTAAAAACTTATTAGTGTTCTTCTTTTTTGTACCCAAGTGTTCTTCACATTAGTCTAAATTCAATTTTGTAGATCATCCTTTCTACGTCTTAAACAGCATCTATTTTAGACAGAAGTTTATGTCTCCACACAAAGGTTTAACTGCTTCCAGGTACAACTTCTACTAAACATGTGTGGACAGTCCTCCATTGTGTTCATTCCCACCCCCCAAATTTCCTTAATCCAAGTAAAACAGGTTACTCTGAGCAAAACTGAAGTCTTCATTTTTACCAATTTTTCATTTTCAGTTATTAAAAAAAGGTAAAGTATATTAAGAAAAAAGGAACAAAATTGCATAGAATATTATAAAGTTTGTCCCCTTCCTTTCTTTTCTACAAATAAGCAAAAGCTATGAAAGTTTTATACAGTTTTAAGAAAAGATACTTACCTAGCAGCATTAGCATCATGAAATGTAAACTGAAAAAAAAATGCGGAGATCATTTTGAATTACTTACACAAATTAAGTACACGAACTTACCAAACTGGGAATTTTTATGAGAAAAAAGAAAGAAAAAATCTGATTAAAAATTAATACAAATTAACTCAATTTAAGATACAGCGGATGATTTTATTTATAAAATGCTACTGGCACACAATACACATAGGAAGTATGAAACTTTATTTATAAAGAAGTGGAATGCTTCATAGAAGCATGGATTCATGAGGTATTCTGAATACAATCC
Source organism: Fratercula arctica (assembly GCA_947846985.1). Taxonomy (NCBI): domain Eukaryota; kingdom Metazoa; phylum Chordata; class Aves; order Charadriiformes; family Alcidae; genus Fratercula; species Fratercula arctica. Next base: position 103,343,212 of record CANTUZ010000003.1, read on the forward strand.
CTCATTTTCTGGACTTCAACAGTGCTCCAGTTGGCTTATGCAGCAGAAGAGGATACTTGATAGACACACGGTTAAGACATAGTTAAAAAATACATAGGCATATGGAAACAGACTGGAAGACTGTGTCTCACCAAAATTAATTGCCTTGGTCATGGTGGAAAACCATCTTACACTGAAGGGCACGAAGACCCGTTAAGACTGGGTTTCTCAGTTTCACAGCCAATTCAGGTGTATTGTAGATAACCTGCTTTCACCTCATTGCCCACAGCTACAGGTTGCAAAGTTCTGTTGACATCAGACACAAAAACATTGCTGTTTCTGGATAAACATATAGAAGGACCGATTACCTAGACAAGCATTATTACAATTAAATAAAATAGTGTTAGGCGCTTTCACTTTTTTTTCTCTTTTTCTGCTTTCATTCTTTGCTGTAGCGTCTTCAGTTCAGTCATTACATTCAAAGTTTTGTAAACCCAGGTGACCTGAAAAGTAAATTAAGTTTAACTAATCCACATGCATTTACTTATCAATTTAATTAAAGCATCCATATAAATGAACAAATACATACCACAATTATAATAGTATTCACTAGCAGTGGTGCTGAAAATACTAATGAAATAAACATTCCTCTTGAATCAAAGTATTGGTATTTAGAAAACAGCCTGAAAGAAATAAAATAAAGAAAAATAAGAGGAAGCTTTATTGACTGTCGTTCAAATAACATTAGCCTTTCACAGTAACTATTCAACATGGACATTGTGCTTCTTGGGATCCCCAAGCATAGGCCAGCACTCTACTGTGCTAAGTCAGAACAAAGAGATAGTTAATATCTCATCAGTTAAGAATATTTATTACAATACCAGTCTTTCTTTTCTTTAAGGTTTTACTGCTCAAAGCCCAAATAAAACAACCATACATAAACTTACTTACTTAATGTGATTACACTAGTACGTATATTTGTGCATCAGAAGTCATCCTTATCTCCAAGTGTCTAAAATTACTTTCTCAGGTATTTTGGTTACTCATATTAGAAAATACTACAGAAATAATAAATGTAGCGAAACTGTAATTTAGGCTGTGTACACCTGAAGTGGGACCTAAAGACTTACAATTAGATGCCTGCATAGAGTAGTGTTAAACACATAATTTCCAGTTACATCAGGGAAAAGTTAGTTCAGTGCTTATGAAAATAAGCCATCAGTTTAATTCTGGTACGCAGGCTTAGAAGAACATGCAAATTTAAATGGTTTTTATGTATATAAATAAACACACAAAATAGTAGTGATATTTTTGAGAAGTGGTGCTTAACTTCAGCTTATTAAACACGAACAGCTACCAAAGAAAACCTAACACCAAAAAAAAACCCCACCATCAAAGCTCACATCCTCTTCCCCTTAATCATCCCACTCCGCTTTTCTCTTAGTTCTCTGGCTAGTTAATTTACAGCCATCCGTATAAACACAGATTTTAAGCAGTACAATAAGCACATGCTAGCTATTAAAAATTACCTTTTCTTATAAACTAAGCGATAACTATATTGTACTGTATGGTTTTGTTCAAAAGTTTTATATCAATCAATGCAACAGACATTCTGCCATCACATTCTACTGATGACACGAGTGACTCAATGTTTTCTGGGAATGATATTAAAAAAACCATTTTTATAACATTTAAACGCAAAAAAGAAAGTGAAAACATTTACCTCCAATTCATAGCTGCTAATTCATTTATATATTCAGCACAGTACACTAAGCCCACTGTACAACAAGAGAAAAATATTAGATTCAATATTTCTTTAAAAATAAACTGCCATCAGGTCTACCACGTATACTAAAGATGTATATGCATACCAGACATTAGAATTCCTTGAACCTCAGAAGATCAAACTACACATTTATTTTTTAATTGCACAAATCCCATTCTGAATTAAACGTCCCACATAGTTACTAAGAAGTATTAAGTGATCACAAAACATACCCACTATATTACAAATAAAGTCCTGCTCATCTGAGCTTATAGGAAAAGTCAAGCATGAAACTGAACAAAAAATAAAATAAAATAAAAATCAGTAGTTTTTCCAAGAATCTTCTTGGTGACTGCTTCTAAGTTATGTCTGTAAAAAATGACAGCACCCCCCAAAACTGGCATGGAATTAAGTTATTATTTTAGAAGTTACAATGTCACATTGCTATATCTAACAGTACTATCTGAAGCTAGGGTACTAATTATATATAAGCATTTTGCTAAAATACAAACTTTGTTTGAATAGGTGAATAGCAGAGTAGTCTGCAGCAGTCAGGTGGAAACCGGCATATTCTTAATCAACAATTATGTGAAATAATAAGCCACCAAGACAGTAAGAATATGTAGTGCAATCACATGTTTAACAAAAAAGCAACACAATTACAAAATCTTAACTTTGTCCTTGATTAATTTTTCACAAGAAACAAGCAAAAAAACAGATTCAGTGACTAAAGATGACCTCCACAAGTCCATGAAATAACTAGTTTGGTGAGTGCCTTGACAATTCAATATGCTATACTGTTTTGCCAAGATCTAGATTATCTCTGCTTGGCACTGCACAGTATAAACATACCTATAGCTGCTCAGCTGACAAAGGAAACCAATGTGATAATTTCATTATTTCCACAGTTATTTCTTGACCATCTACAATACAAAGTTAGTTATACTGCAACATATAAAAAATGGATCAGTTTTTTAAGTACCAACAAGGCTTGGACTCAATATGGATGTTTTTATGCACTCTTCTTGTTAACAGCAAGTTTACATCATATCTGAGTTAAAAAGACAGCAATGATCAATTCCGCTGCATTTTCTGATGCAGTTAGACCTTGCCATTCAAACTAGTGTTAGAAACACCAGAAATAGTTTAGATAGTCTAAAGTAAACAGCCTGTCCTTGGAAATTCTGGATGTCTAATGTTGAATTCAAGAGAGAAAAGACGGTATTATTATAGGGAACTTTCAGGTCGAATGTGCCATAAACAGGGTATAGCTATTTTGCCCTCAGTAGATCATTTAAAACTCTGCAGTTACAAGTGAATGTACAGAAATTACTAAGGTATCTAGATTCCTTTTGGGGGGTACTTAACCATATTGAAATCTTAGCTTTAGCTGACTTAAGTATTTGCAGTTTTGAGGAAGCTATAATTCCTCTCCCAACTTGACTAGTTCACTAAATGGTATTTTAAGAAGTCAGCATAGTCTTCAAGTGGCTTTTTGCCTGCAAATCTATTTCAATTGCTCGTTTTTCCTGCAATCACGACAGAACTGAGGTACTGTGTAAAAAAACCCAACTCAACAGAAAATCCACCCATGGCTAGAACCAAGGCACTGCTCATAAATACATGGATCTACCTTAAGTCCATGTCATCTTAATTAAACCAAATATCCTCTGCAAAGCTAGTAGATCTTCAGCCTGTCAGCCACAAAGACACAGCTTTGGGCAAGCGAGGCCACTGAGGATTCTCAGGCTGAAGTCACATTTATCAGGTTGATAAACCCCGAGATAACACAAGCTGGTACTGTAATGTACTGAACCAGTCTTGCTGTTCCTTACACCTTCATCACAGCTGTCAGCAGGGCATATGGTGGACCTGCTCCAGAAATGAATCCAGCTGAAAGGTGACCATCTTCGCTGAACTGCAGCATTAGAACAAGGCAGAACAAAAGGCACCTGCTGGCTCTCAGCAGATTTCCTTTCTGCTTCTCCAGCACAGCAACGATTTATTACACGCAGCATTTACCATGCAGAAACCTTACTTATCTGAGATCCTCACTAAGGCCAGAGTTTTAAGTCATTACTTCATACAGTCTTGGAAACTAAATAAATACATATTTATAGGTCATAGCTTCTATAACAGCTTCTATAACATGTTTAAAGAAGTTTATCACATATAGACACAGGTATTACTACAAGAGAAATACTAATTTCCGTGCACTTTGCTGCAAAGTATAAAAATCATGCGCTGTGCAACTACATGAAGAAAATGGTTATCGTTAAGAGATGGAAAAAAGCTATTTTGACAGGATTTGCCGCTTAAGCAATGCACATGCCCTTTATCACCCGAATGCCAGTGCAGGGAAGCATGAACACAGTACTCACCCATGCAGAGGAAGTGCCCTATTTGCACCCGGTAGTGCTGGATGGAGATGCACGTTAGGAGGAAGCAGAGGACGTGGAAACCCGCCAGCCCCAGCAGCCACGGCTCGGACCAGTCCGTCTTCTACACACAAAACGAAAGGAGATTAAGCGTGGGGAGAGTCACCGAGCAGCTTTCCTCCGCCCGCCAACGGATTTTTTTTTCAGTCAGGGACGGCGTTCAGCGGCCCGCCCCGTGCCAAGCTAGGGAAGGAAGCGACACCCCAGCGCCGGCTTCCCCCGCACACACCGTGGGACAGTGCCTCCTTCTCCACCCTCCATCCCCCCGGGCGAGCAGCCATTCCGGCCCCCAGCTCCCCGGCTTACCGCCAGGATGGCAGAGAGCCCCGGCGGGCTGCTTAGCGGCTGCTCCATGGCGGCCGCCGAAGTCTCGCGAGAAGACGCCCAACGGCCGCCACGGCCGTTGGGCGTCTTCTCGCGAGACTTCGGCGGCTGCCCATTCCCTGCCCCGCCGCGGTGGCCTGAGGGGGTTTGAGCAGCAGGGAGGGCTTCCGCTGTCCCTGAAGGGCAATGGAGGGGACAGAGGCTGTTTATCTCGCACGAGTGGCGCTTGCCCATCCCCTCAGAGGGGGAAAGGATGGTGGCTGGTCCCGTATTCGGGAGGACAGGCAAAGCTGGCTCCCTACGTCCCAGTGGCTGCCTCTCCTGAGGGCGGCAGCAGGTCAGAACCGCCTCTCCCGCTTCTGTGACTGAAATTGCGTTCCTCAAAACTAACCCAGCTGTTGCCCGAAAATTTGGCTTCGTTACACGGTGTGCAACAGCCAGCCTCACACGCCAGGGTGAGACATTGATTAATTTATTTCAGAGTTGCGCAAGGCTGGGTGCTTTGGTGGTTTCCTACAAATCAAGCACACCCATCAGGACTCTCCAGGCGATTTTCATACACATTTTACAACATCATTATCATATTAGTTACTCCTACCTATATTAGATTTGTTAGTAATTTACGTATACTTGCTTTCTTTGATTAGGCGTTCTTTCATTAATTCATCCTTGACAGATTCCAGGATGGAATCCTCATTATCTGTGACTATATACAAATGACCTTGTCAACAGTAGTCACTGATAACCATTTCAAGGATATGCTTTGGTAACACTGCCTTTTCAGAAGAGGGGCAAGAAGCTCTAGTTATGTTTGTAGTATTTGGTCCTGATGTTAGGAAGCTGGTGGGAGAGTATTTTTTTGTCATGATCTGCTCAGTGAAGTCAGGCTGGTGTCAAGGCGTTCGGGGCACGTTGGCTTGGTGGCCCAGATTTGGTGTTGGCTTTTTGGTCTTCTCTCCGCAACACTCCACTCAGTGTCCGGCTTCAGCTGCTTTAGGAATGGAAGTGCAGGGAAAAGGGAGTTTTAAGCCCATCTGGAAATTTCTGACAAAAAAAAAAAATTCAGTTGACCACACCATGCAGGAGCTTAAGTCAAGTGAAAAATATTATTTTTTTGCCAAATGAAAAAAAAAATTAATTACTTTACAATGGAAAGTGAATGAGACATTTAAAAGGTTAAACTTCTCATTTATAATTCCTTTCGCTAAATGCATGTAAGTCTGGAAGAACTGGCCACTCTTAAAGCCCTATCACGCTTCAACAAAGATTTCAAGCTCAGATTGATCAACTAAGTCAGGAGACTTAATGAATCTTACTAGGATTAGCTTTGTCAAGCAGACCGTACTGTCTTACTATAGCTCCATATTCTGCTTTCATGAAATAATTTTTTCTGAGCATTTGGCGCTCTCCAGCATTTTTGGAAGTGCATGTATAAGTAAATATTACAAATAGTTTTTTTCATTTAGTCAACCATATAGTCAAATACAGGCAATCACTACTCTCTTTTTACTGTGACACTTCTGCAATGTAATGTGAGATACCTGAAACTGAGGATGTGTTTCTCTGTTTTGTTTCAGGTTTTTACTAATCTTTTTCTCAACAACAATAATATCTGGAAGCCAATCATCGATTTTAATTAAAGCATTATGAAATTAAGTAGGGCAATGCAATAGTGGTCATTTCTACTACCATTCTGCTGTTAATTTTAAGACTGGGGGAAAAAATATGTTTTAATTCCACACTGTAGATTGGGAAATAAGACTGGGAGAAACTGACTTGTCATTTGGAAAGTCCTGCAGCTAGTGTAATAAATCAAATGGTTTTGGATTTTTGTAAATGAGGAATCAGTTTCTTGTAATTGCTCAGTAATTGACTACAGTAACCATCTGGAATAGCTGAAGGGCTTCAGTGAATGAAGGACATAGTAGCTGCTTTATGAGCAGAATATGCTGGTCAGTGGTGAATCTGTGATTCAGACAAGCTGGGTGGATAGGAAATTAGTGGCTTATTATGGCTATAACATACTGTATTAAAAAAATCATGTAGCTTTTACCATCAACTGCTGTGGAAGTAGTGGAAACATAGGGAAATAGTAGTTGCTTCTTTAAGATTCACTAGGATAAAGTCAATAATGCTGTTTGTCAGCAGGTGGTAGCAGATACATAAGTATTACCAGGTCTTTTGCATGGTATAGGTTATCTTTAGTGGAGAGTGAAATGTGAAACAGAAGATACTTAAAAGGCAAAACCCAGATACATTGCTTTTTCACGGGGAAAAAACTGTGTATTTGTCCTTTTATAGCTTCTTCGCAGAGCCAGTATGCTACATTTAAATCTGAATTTTAAAAATACTCCAGTAACCAGAAATATACAGTACCAATGATAATATATAAATATTTCTGTTCTTGTTAGTATAAGTAACTTAAGTAATTTCTAAAACTCAGTCTCAGTTTTCCGTGTAATTTCCGTGTAATTCTCAGAAACTCAGATTCCTATGTAATTTCTTTCTACATTACAGTATTACCCAAGTAGACTGGATGAAAGATCAAAAAAAAAGGAGATTGATAAATGGAATTTTTTTCCCTTTTAACAACTGAAAAACTTCATTTACTTTATGTAAGAAAGGATCTAAAATCAGATATTTATCTTAAGTTCAGGTTGCTGTAAAAACAAGCTGGGTGATTAAAAAGCATATTTATGATAGGGAATCCCAAACTTAAATGCTAAATTATGTTCCTAGTGGTAGCCCTAGATGTGTGCCAGCAGATCTTATGGCACTGTACTAGACATCTCTTGGAAGTGCCATTTATACTTGCTGCTGAGGGAAATGCAGCTCCGATTCTCTGCAAGAATGGAAAAGAACTTTTGTTTTTGAAGTTCCCTACAAGTATGGGCAATGCTTCATTTCTTCTATTTTCTTTGATGAGTCTTTGAATTAGCAGATAGTTTGATAACTTTTAATGGTCTTGCTTCATTAAGATCCTAAGATACAGGTTTGCTTTGGTGATGATGCATTTTCAGTTTCTGCCTTAAGAAGCTAAAGTGCTTTTCAATATAAGGACCATGTTTAAAATACCTTTGAAAATTAAATATAAATTTCTGCTGTCCTTGTGCTGAACAAACCATGTCCTACACCATTTTATTCTTTGCATTTGATATATTAAATGTTCTGTCTTTGCAGGGTGTTTTTGCTTGTAAATTGGATTTTGTTTACGAGGGATGGGGTTGTCTTAAATTATCTCAGGTTTTCAAGCTTTTGTGGGTGAAACAATTTACAACAGTCTCAATTTAAACAGACAGTTGCTTGGGAAAATGTTACAAGGCACTTTCTTGTGTTTAAACATGAATTAAAATATACAAAATGCAAAATATAAATAGCTTATAAATGTCTTAGTGTGATGAAGTAGGTCAATGTTACAACAGATGCATCCTGTGTTACAGAGATCAGAGGTTACACATCAGGATTGTTGGATCACAGCCTGTGGTTATTGTGCTGTCCTTGTTCATAACAGGCATGTTGATCTATAGCCAGCTGGTCTCTGAGGGTCTTCTTGGCAGTCGGTGAGGCTTTAGGTGGTGTCTCTCAGTTTGGTCTCCTGGCAGAGATCTCTGAATGCAGAACCAGGAATTCTTACAATATATTGTTTTCGGGAGCACTTGAGTTGTTGACTGCACCATACAGATTTGTTGCCCCATTGTTCCTTGGTTTGTCACGTGGATTGTTACTCGCAGTCAGAATGTCTAGTGGGAGGTGTCCCTGCCCATGGCAGGGGAATTGGAACTAGATGATCTTTAAGGTTCCTTCCAACCCAAACCATTCTATGATTCTATGATAATGTGTGACTGCAGCCTTGCCAGATGACAGCTTTCATTGAGTTATGACCAGATCGAGCTGCTAGATACAGAAGTTCATCAACCTCAGCAACTGTAACCTTGACAAACAAGTGAAGTACCTGGGCATCCCTGTCCCATTACATTTCCAAACAGTTAACTCAAGCAACAGTAATGTAGTAAAGTCTACATAACTTTTATTCACTATTTCATGTGGGATTCATCTCATCAACTGGATCTGGGCAGATGTAGTGAAGATCTTTGTTTGAGTGAGCAGTTTCATACAGGATACATTCAGTGACAGGGTCGGGAGCCTTTCACTGTTTTTTTGCGATTCTTCTGTTTGACACTGCAGTCGGAGTGGTGGGTGAATGCCTTTACCAGGCAGAGTGGGTGAACTGCTCCTTCCTGCTACATCTCCAGCCAGCCATGGGACGCTTCATTCTGAGGGCATGACCTGAGTCATCAGCAGCACAAGATGTGCAGACCCCCAATGAGGATGATCTGGTTTTCTCACTGAGAAAGAACTAAGGTTCAGGAGGCATGGTACCAGAGCTGCCGTTTGATTTTCCCTTTGCTTCTTCCAAGCTGTTCTCTCCCCTTTCTGCATTCCCCACTTCCCATCTCTTCCTTTGTCTGCTGATGTATTCATGAACGTGTGTCTGGCAGTGCAGTGGACCCTGCTGTCTGCCATCCCAAGGATGTTGACAGAGCTGAGATTCTACCAGGGGCACATAGCAGGTAGCTGGGGGGACAAAAGGAAGGATTAATGGGTATTTTCTGTGTCTCCATTAGGGAGAGAAAAAGCTGTATGAAAATGAGCAAGCTAGCGAATGGGGCAGCCCCTCACCAGAGCCTCGGTCAAGGCAGAGGTAGAATGTGGGCACATGTAGGGGTTAGTGACATACATACCCAGTTTCTGTGCTTTGCAAAGATCCCACTGCCAAGTTCTGCGGTGGGAACAGGGGCTGCTCAGCTCTGCACCTCTTGCCTGTTTCCCAGCCTGCTCCTGTTGGAGTAGAGTAGTCTGTTGACAGTCTGGCTGCCTTGGATAGTCTTTTCAGAGCTTTGAGAGGCATGAGCAGTTTCAGTATGAAAATAGACTGAGCCTGCGAGAGGAGTCTGGATGTTCATTGTTGCTGTGGTCACTTCCAGGTCATCATTTTTAGCTGCCCTGAAGATTTTCCTTATTTTCATGGTTGTGGTCAAAAGCTGTCTTAAATTTGCATTTGCTTCCCAGTGCAACTGATGTGAGCCTGGGTCTGGTATTCATTCTAATAAATGTTTCACTAAAATCCTTCACTTTCCCTGTCCTTGCCATTATTGAATAATTATTTTTGAGTGCTTCCATTATTTTTGCAGCTGCTGTCGTCTGTTTTACCTTTTTATAGTAACAGCTTTTATTGGTTGTGATGTACTTGGAAAACAATAATAAGAATAGTGTTTTAAAGATTTCTTTAGAAATAGAATTTAAAACTTCCTGTGAATTGTTTTGTGTATGTAATTTGTGGGTTTCAGGTTTAGATGATGGATGCCATTTCATCTAACCTTGCGGTTAGCCTTGCTTTTGAGAAAGAGAGTTGGACTAGATGACCTCCAACGGTCTGACCTACATTGCTCTATAATTTTGCTTTCCCAGTGATGCAGACTGGAACTGACTGGCTGGGGAGCAGCACTGCTGAGCATGACCTGAAGGGAAAAAGCTGAACATAAACCAGCAATGTGCCCTGGCAGCAAACAGTGCGAACAGTCTCCTGGGCTGTATTAACAGCGTACCCAGAAGATTAAGGGATTCAACATTCATTAGTCCACATCTGCATTGAACTTTGGGTGCCTCAAATGAGAGAATGATAATGATAAACTGGAAAAATTTCTGCAGAGAGCCATCAAAATGTTCAGGGAGTCCTTGGGGCGCTGAGGGCACTGGGCTTGTTTGACCTGGAGAAGAGGTGACTCCAGGGAAAACCTAATAACAACCTGCCAGTGCTTATGAGGAGATTATCAAAAAGATGGAGCCAGACTCTTCTGGTGGTGTGGTGCGAGAATGAGATGCAATGAGCATAAATTGAAACTAGAAGTTTGGGCTTCATATAAGGAAAAGCTTTTTCCCCTGAGGACAATCAAACAATGGAAAAAGTATCCAAAGGGGTTGTGGGATGTCCATTCGTGGAGATTTTCAGGACACAGTTGGATAAAGCCCTATGCAACCTGGTCTGGCCTTGTAGCAGACCTTGCTTTGCGCAGGAGGTTGGAATCACCTCCCTTCCAACCCAAATTATACTGATTCCACGATTCCACAATTTAAGTGAGAAAAATCAACATCTTATTTGTGTTCACTAAACAATATTGCATTAGCCTGGAAGTGAAATGGATGTTTTTGTATGTTTTTTTTCAGAATCTTATTCCCTTAACTTCATCTCTCTCATCTGCTTTCTGTCAGGGTTTTTTCCTCAGTGCAGAATAGCTGTAGGCTTCTTCAGGCTTACTTTTCTTTCTCTACCATATGGTTCCCAAACCATACAGACAGTCTGAAATGCAAATGTCTTTTTGTTCTCTACCTATGAACATGACTGCCTATTAAATTATTCTACTAGTCTCACCAAAGATTTCCTCAGAATTCTTTCAAAGCCCTGCTGTGTTCTGGCAAAACAACTAGATTTTTTTTCTGTTGGGGTCTTCGTCCAGTCAGGGTGGAAGAGGCCAAATGTAGTTGGAAGCAAAAAGCAGTCCTGACAGTCTTAGATCTTGCTCTTAATTATACACTTTACATTCTCTTTGACTCCCTCTGAAGTTTTCTTCTCACAAAATTGCTGCATTGATAGTTTTTCAACTCAAAAGTACCACCTTGTGTCATTCCACAGGATGGTATGGAAATTAAATACCTTTACATTTCTCTGATGTGTGACTGCATTGCACCCGGCACATAATACAGTGCATTTAAGTTGCAACAGAGCTATTGTAATAAAAGGGCAAGAAGGGATAGACGTATTTAGGATGTACAGGGCAACTTTCATGACTGTATCTGATCTGATTCCAGAACTCGATATCAGCATTGTATTTTCTGCTTAAGGACATGCCCTTACGACACATCCTAGCCCCTCCTGCCCCTCATTCTTTACAAGCAGGAGAAGTACATTCTGCATGGAGCAGGCAGCAACTGGAAGAAACTTTTTTTGAACATAGCATTGTTCTGAGAGATCTCAGCCTTTTCATCTGTGAGACTGAACACTTGATAGGAATCTTGTACTTTGGGGCTCCTGCTTATCCTTAGCTCTGATGGAGTGGTTTGACCAAATGGCTCAGACCATCTGAGCACATTAGCTATGATTTGATCTCTGGAAGTAGAAATCAAGACACAGGCATTATAAGCACTTATATAAGATACTTTCAAATATGGCAATACTTGCAAAGCTATAAATGTTTGTACATTTAACACGTGATGATACTGAGTTAGTACCTGTCGGCCTATTCTTACTATCTGTGCATATGACCTGAGAGTATGCACATGTTGCGGTTTTCTGGCACAGGTGTGGGAGCTCCACTACCACATCTTGCATCAGGAGGGTTGAGAAGCAGCCTGTTAATCCTCCTCCAGCTTTTTTACTGTTTGAGGTTTTACAGATTCATGAGTTGTTCCACAGCGTTGTTCCCTCAGGATTGGTAGGATATGTCTCTAGGCTTTGCTGGTCTGTTCCTGATTGGCTGGGGGCGTTGCTGTGGTGATGATGTTTTGACTTGTTCACACACTGCTCTTCACAGGCAATGTGATATTATATGTATTTTAATTCAAGGTTGTCTCTTGTAATAGCACACCAGTGCTGCCAAGTCCACTGTTGGGAAGATTGTGACAGAGGTTTTAGATACTGTTCTGTACATGGATTTTATATGACACTTCTGTGTTGGAAATTTCAGTGAAATCATCAGACAGTTTGAGTTATGAGGATTTCCCAACTGTGCTGAGATATACATCCTTCTCAGGTGTCCTGCACGGAGATCCTACTGCAGAGAAAAGGAAACTTGCACATTAAACTTTGTAGGTGCCTGAGGTAGGGACAGACATTTGACGTTCCTCTCAAACCTGAACCATCATCCTTGTACAGGGAACAGATTTGTGGATGGAAGCTTTGAGGCACTGGAAAGGGAATTGTATGAGAGTCAAATCAACAAAAGAAGTTTAAGAAGTTAAAACACAGCATGCCTAGAAAACTTGTGGGAAAGGTCAAGTTGCACAGACAATTCCAAGTCAATGATGAGTGCAAGAAGCAGACTTCATAGAGCATTCGGGGCAAAGACTAATTTTTACAGCTCCAGACCAGAGTTGCAGACCTAATTGCAGAATTCTTAGTTGCAGGCCTAATGTTTGCAGTTGCAGTATTGTGTGATATTTGGACAGTGAAACACATAAAAAAGGATCTATTTTTAAAATTGTCACTGGCAAAGAAACATTGTCATGGGGGTGGTTGTACATAGGGCACGTTGCAGTGTTGTATGTTGCAAAGGTAGCCAATTTCAAATTGAGAGCTATGGGGTTTAGAGGGAAAAAGCTCATATTCTCTTGAAATAGGAATTTGGCAAGAAATATGTATCTGGCCAGTAATTATATCCTAGCCTTCCTTTCTGGAAAAGTATTCTACAACTGGAGATCCCCTCCTCCAGCTCCCTCCTTTCTGTGTCCAGTCCTTCCATGCCCTGCTTGTACCATAATCAGTGCTGCCAGAAAGTAAGGTAGTAGCCATTTGTTTTTTTAAAAAAATAAATTATCCCCTGCAGTGCCTTTCAACGGCATACTGGAAAATACAAAATGAGAAAGAAAAAACAGCAGAGAAAGGACAGTGACAAAATATGGTAACACTTGGGTCACCACTGAAAATCTATTCCAGAGCCTGCATTATCAGTTACAGGATAATGCTTCTCTGTGTGCTTGACCCCACAGATAGCAGTGTGTGGAACAGCACCTTCAACATTCACCCCTTTGCAGTCTTCCTTGTAGCATCCTTTCCTTCTTACTGCTGTTTTCTCTGGAGTGGAATTAAATTTTACCCTGCTTAACAGCCCTCTCTATGATTTCAGAACAGACTCTCCTAACACCTTGCCAGGTGCTGCATTTACATGAGTATGGGTAACACACAGTCACATAAGGGCAGGGAGAGAAACTGATTCACTGTTGTCCTAATGAAAACAAATTAAATGTACGATCATATGAAAATAGCTGCTCTGCCTTCCTTTCCCCCTATCCCTTAAGTCAAACTACTGCAGCTACATGGAAACATGGATTCATTGTGTCATTAGCTGTTGCTAGGGGAAAGATGCAGGCAGAGATCTTTTCTGTAAAGAGTAGGTCTAGGCTTTCACCATGAGCAAGAGATGGGTAATCTTCCAGAAGTCATGAACCACAGGAATCTCCCATCTCCCACCAGTACTATATTGAGTCAAAGTCAGAGCTCTAACATTACCAAATCTCTTCTGTTTCAGTAATTCCAATGCTGAGACTCTAGGGTGTCCTCTAGGGATATTCTCTTTGGGAAGGGTGGTTAATCTCATTTTTCCAAAGCCTTTGAATTTCTCTCAGGAGGGTCCTCTGGTCACTTCCAGGCCTAGAGACTGTAGGTTGAGCCTTCTTTTCCTTCTCCCAGACAAAATTCTTCAGCTCCATGTAACAGGGAGGGATTTGTCTCGGTTTAGCAGAGACTTAGTTTCTGTCCCTATTTTTCAAATGTGGTCTGTTAACTTGATGCAACATTGATTTTGTAGGATGGGACTCTGCAGAGATCAGCTTCCCCGTGACTTCAGCAGACTGCTATGAGGTTGTTCAGCCTACCAAGGAAACTTATGGTCATTTCCCTGACTGGGTTCACCAGAGTAGTAATCTCTTGACAGAATCAAGGTGGTGACCCTCAGGTAGGTGCCCTTGCTTTAGTTTTCCTGAACTGAAGATGTAATGGTAGTATCAGTTCAGTTACAGTGATGAGGTAAATACTGTATTAAAGTTACGTGCTTTGGAAAAAGGAAGGCCAGGTATAAGTTTGTGGCTGTCAGTTAGCAGTTTGCAGTGATGATCCCACAAAGATGGTGCTCTGGCTTTTATTTTTTTTTTGGAAGGCCCAGAAGCTTGCGGCTGATCTCCAGTTACATTCCTGATCATTTTGGATTTCCTTCAACTGTAGAGAACAGATGAGGCATATAAATATTTCCAGAACTCTTGTTTGCATATAGCAGAAGGACTTCTGAGTTGCTGAATTCTTGCTTTAAAGGCTGTACTTTGTGTCCCCACTAACACTGGGCACTCTGGATTTCATCCCAGTGTGAAACTTTCTGCTTAGTTCAGGAGAGAAATCACAGTGTGTGCACAGGCTGTGTGTGTGCAAAGTATGTTCCTTGTAACTCTGGGCGCACAAACTCAGCACATTCATACCTAAGAGAAATTATGTTGCTCACTGAACCACTAATGTAGATGCACCTTAACTGTTCAAGTTAAGTATGTTATCCTCAGTTAATTAAAATTGTCTAAGGACTCAGAAGTTTTTCCTCACTGGAGACCATAAGCTAGAAAATAAGATTCCTGAAGGGAGCCTAAGGATGAAGGCCTAATGCAGAATATTTGGTATGTGAAGAAGTCTTGAGAGTTTTCTTCCATGGAAACATTCAGAGTGATATTTATTTTAGTTTTTTTTTTTTTTTCTGTTTAAATTAAGGGAATTAAATAAATTAAAAAGGGAAATAAATGCGTGTATTTGATAGTTTATTTTATTTGATCTGTTTTGCATATAAAGGAAAAATCAAAATACTGGATTTAGTATCTGTAAAGTACTAATTATTGCTATTTTATTGCAGATACCAGGGTTTTTTTGAGGGCTTATCTCTATTTTTTGTTTTAGTGCTCTTATCAAGCTAAGGTTGTTACAGGAAAGCACTTCTATGTACTATTACTGAAGTGGTAGTACCTTAGGATGTGCTTGCCAGTTTCCAATAGCGGATTCCTAGGGACTAATATAAGAGCAGGACAATCAAATAGTGATTCTTGCCCAGTAAATTCTCTCTGTATCTTGCAGCTCTTTGCTTTTGCATGTTGAAAGCTGGAAGAAATTTTCTGTGACTGAGATTTGAACTGAAGTTGCTAAAGGCTCAATGCAAAACATTAGCCAATTCCTGGTGAACACCGGAAACAGGTTTGAAGAGTGTTGTCATCAAAATATATATGCAATAAAACCGGTATCATTCAGCTAGTTGTGAGGCTAAGTATACTTCAGAGCATAGTGGAAGGTGAGGAAAAGAAACTGGCATTCAAGAGTCTTCTGTTAAATAAGAACAGTAGGTGGCACCCTTACTTTGGTTTTCCTAGGTACATTTCTTTTTCAGGAGCAGTGTATCATTTGGAGCAGTGTATCATTTGAAGCAGTGTTCACAAAACAGGTTTTGAGGTACCTGCAGATGAAGGAAGTTTTGTGCTATAGAGCTTCATCCTAATAAAAAGCCCAGCATACCTTTCAATTTTATGGAACAGTACCTATGCTTCCCGCAGGTGTTAATAGTTACCCTTTTAGTCCCTACTGCTAAATATATTCCGTGGGTACAAAGACCCTGCAGACTTCTCTAGGACCCTACTTCTTGTTAGCAGAAAGTTGCAGGCAGAGATCTTTTTGCTTAAAGGTTAGGAAAGCAAGAAAATGTCACCATTAGAACTTAAAGAATTGTGTTGGGCATCTCTGTGGAAACACTGAAAACTGTTAATGTTTTTTCTGTCTGATTGTCTGCTGTAAGCCAACGCTGCTTCAGGTATGTCTGCCCCATGCACTGTGCTGCACATGAGAAACAGCATGTGCTTTTGTTCAGTTACGCTGTGTCCTACAGCTGATGCTGCTACCAGTAAGAAAGAGAAGTCTGCATGTGGACCATGAGAGACCTGGCGAACAAGAGGGCTGCAGCCAAAGTGACTGAGCTTTCCAGCAATGCCATTACATACAAGCCTGAGCACTCACTGTGGTCAGCTAGTAGTGCCCTGTGACGTGTTTTTACTAAGCAGAATTTCTTTCTGGTGTAAATGGTCACCGCTGCCTTCTAAGGACATTTATTACTCTTATCTAAGGCTAATTAGAGATTTATGGGGACAAAAGAATTATCTCAGGGCTCTGATTGCTTGGAGATTCTGCCATGCTACCTGATGCAACTTAAAATGTGGACCCCAGTGCCACAGTGTCGTTATTGAGGCTGGCTCTTGAGCCTCGGCTAGCTGCACAGAAGTGGAGAACCTCCATGTGATGATGTGATGGACAGTAAAATCCTGGCATAAAATTTAGTTTCACAAAGAAGGGTATATCTGACTTTATTTCCAAGAAGATTGGTTGCGTTACTAGGTAAGCAGTTCATCCTCCCTTAGTTTCTTAATTTCGAATGTATAGTGCTCAAGCATTTGGCTAAAGCAGGTTTGGCCATCTCTTAGGTGAAAGCAGATTATTATGAGCAGATGCTGTTGGGCCTACAAGAATTCAAGTTCCTTGTAGTCTCTAGACGCTCATGATGATGGTGTAGGGATAAGCTGCCCTAAAATTGAAAGGAGTCTTTTCCACTTTTTGGAGAATTAAGGTTTTGGTAGAGAATGGGTTAGCATGGTCTGCATAGTGGAATAGGAATTAGGGTTTAGTGTGGGGCGGGACATGTGCCTCTCCAGCTTATTGAGATGGCTTTGAAGATTATGGAAAACACAGTACGAAACCAATTTTGTGGAATTCATGTATATATTCTTAGTGGGATTATCACTGAAGTGCAACCTGACCTTTCTGTATGCCCATTTCCCTATTTGGGAAATGTATTGCTATGCAGCAAAGTTCAGCCTGAGTATGTGCCCAAATGTAGGCAATATGCATTCAGGGAAAGAGAAAAATCCTAAAACTTGAGTGCAAAGTTATTATATGATGCATGGATTCCAATGAGTACCCATGTGAGAGATGGAGGAAAAAAACAGGGGAAAAAACCAGCACCTGAAACTTGTATAATATAACCCTTTTTTTTTTCCTGTGACAGCTAAATGTTTGTTTTGTAAACTGCAGTGTGTTTGATTTCCCAATATCCACCTCCCGGTAAACACTGCCGTTAATGATTCCCTGTTTGAAGAGTCCTCTGTCATGAACAGTGAAGATCTGTATTAGTTAAAAGCACCAAAGACAAAAAGGAAGTACCTGGTTATAGATATTAACAAATGGACATTTTTAGGAGTTCTAATTAACATTTCTGTGGAAGAAAAATAGATAAATAGAAAAAAAAAATGATGGAACATATCTGAATGTTATTAATTGAATAAGGGCATAATGAAAGAACAATGGCGTTTTTAGCTCTTCACATTTTCTTGGGAAACTATAAAGAATCTGCCAGTGATGTGTACAAAAAAAAAAGCCGTAGTAAATTGAGGAAAACAGTAAGATAGGCTGTGGTTCCATTACGTTGGCATCAGCTGTAAGTAATCTTAGTGGTAACTTGTATATCCTTATTAGTGGATATACAGTGTAATGATTAATGGGAGATGCAAAGCTGAAAAAATTTTATTTCTTAAATATATCATGCTCTATCTGAAATTCTAGTAATTAAAATATATAAAATCAGGTGGAGTTAAAGTATTTGCTGCATGTATGACACATGAAAATGAAATATTTGGTAGCTAATATTAAAGGAAATCTCGATATCAAAGGAAAATGTTAGAAATGGGAACTTGAATTGCCATGTCAGAAAATAAGAACTATTGACTTACTATATTGATTCTTTTAAAAATGTGTATGTGGATGAAAATCCATGCACTTGGTGTTCTCTGCTATCAAAAAAGTTTCAGAGAAAAGTGTTAATTACAGAAAAAGCTGTTTTCTTGCAAACATTCGCTGGAAATAGGAACATTAACTTAGACTATGCTAATAAGAGGTTTGACTATAGCTGCTGAAGGGGGCAGGAGTACTGAAAGCCTTGAAGTCAATTCATTTCTATGGAAATTGTGCACAAGAGCCAGTCAGCTCTCTGAGTTTACCTTTCCTCCCTTGCTGCACTCTTTATGAAGACAAAGTTTGGTGAAAAACCTAAGGGGGAAGAGTCCTGTATAGGGAATTCTCTAAGTAAATGCTTAATCCACCTTTTCCAGGCAGATCAGAAAGTAGCATGTCCAGCCATCCTTCCTAGCCAGTGAGACTGATGGGGATATTCTGTTTTCCACAGTTTTCTTTGTATTTGAAAGTAAAAAATTGGTGATACTTTCTCTAATCACCCCTCTTGAGACATGTATTTGTAAATACTGGAGAATTACTGGTCTAGAGTAATGATGAGCATAAATGAGCATAAAAATGTGACTGTTCCCTCACAGTAAAGACTGGCATTTTTTTGCAGATGAACGCTATCAGTGAAGGATTGTGGCATCTCCATCTCTGGTTATTTTCAAAACTTGAGTGGATAAGGCTTTGAGCATCCTGGCCTAACCTTGAAGTTGGTGCTGCTTGGGAGTAGGAGGTTTGACTGGATGGCATCCATGGGTCCTTTCTATTGTAAATTTTTGTATGATTGTCAACTTGATGATGAATAGTATTATTTTTGATTAATAAGATTGTTTTTAAAGAAAACAGGCTTTTACAGCCAGATTGATCCCCCTGAGTCTGCCTTTGCTAGTTATGAAATATTCCATTTGCTTTCCCGACATTTCTTTAATTGCCCAGTTCTGGGTTTTTTTTGGTGTTTTTTTTTTTTTTTTATATTAGCAGTTATTTCTTCTTGTGCAGCAAGACAGTTTAATTTTTGTTTTTGTTGTGATAAATTTGGAGATACACAAATTTCATTCCAAGGGGTGGCTCCCAAAGAAGCCATTTAGGAGCTAGAGTGTCTGAGAAGGGGTGGGAACAAAGAAATTTTATGAGAGACCATGCAGTTTGAGGCCCTTACAGGATCAAATACCAGAGGAGGAGGAGCTGGCATGGTGACAGCCATGAGACAGCTTCTTTGGCCTCCCCAAAGAGCCTTTAAACAGGTGTGTATGCTCAGCTTTGAGAAAATGTAGTTTTTGATAATCCTGTTGAAATATGCCATGGTAGTTATGCCTGTAGGCTCATTTCAGCAGTTGATCGGAGAAGGTGTTAGCAAAGTGACAGCCCAGTGTGTATCAGTTTGTCAAAGCACTAGTAGAGTTGGAGTTTGTGCTCCAACTCAACTTCAAAGTTATCTAGAGCCCTAGATCCAGGTCAAGACAAGCCCAGTCCTTCAGAGTCTAGGCTAATCACTGAGGATTCTTGGCATCATTTTAGAAACTGTAAGGTGGCATCTTGGCCTGTGAGGTGAACATGATAGTAGTCTGCATTACACTAAGTTGTGTCACTAGCATGTAAAAATGTCGGAGTCTTTCCATCTTGTGGATGTTAGTTCAAGATCCCTCCATGGGCTGACATCCCCACGTTCAACCTGACGATCAACCTGAGCAACTTACATTAGCATTTGCATCTCAGATGAGTGACAGACAAAGAAGGAGAGGTTTTGGCTTGAAGTTTCTGTGATTAATGAAAAAAAAAGTTTATTCTGTGAGTTTATCATGAGCAGAAGCCCTGCCACAGTTCTAATTATTTGTGCTTGTTATTGAAAGCATGGTTTGAAGTCATTGTGGTTCATGGCATATAGAATTTATGACTCTTGCACTTGGATAACAAGACCAAGAACTGGTACAAATTATATGTGTTTGGGATTAACAGTTTAGAAAGACAAAGGTGAGAATTCCTCAGAGTGCTCTTCAGAGAAATGTGCTGCTTAAACAGTAGAAGATGTAGAAAGTAGACGACTTGCAAGATTTCCAAACTCTTAGATGCTTTTCTAAGACTAAATTATAAACAGATAAGTTGGCCGTGCTAAAATGCTCCTATTATGTGCTAGTGGCACACTTTATCAATATCAAATATATTTTAGTCATTATGAAGAATATTTCAGACTTTTATGGTCTTCTACATACAGAACTGTAATCAGCAGTCAGATGAAGGCTGCGATATGAGATACATGTTCTGCATCCAGAGGGTTCTCAGGGAACCAAGGGGTTGTACCTGACTCTGGGATACTTATGGGTGCTTCTCCAGCATGATTTCTCATTTGATATCATCTTGGACTTGGCAGTTTGTTTGAAGCACCGTGTTTCATGGGTCTAGCAGCATGAATGAAGGCACGAGGAGTGCTATGCGTAAACTGACACAAACTGCTGTGTACACAAGAACTACCCATCCTACCTTTGTAGAAGAGACAGGTAAATATAGATGTCCAAATAGAAATCAGTAAAAGTATTTTAACCTTTCAAGGTAATTTCAGACTGAGAGTGCCTCTCCTCTCCGGGGTGACCTTATTGCAGTCTTTCAATATATAAAGGGGGCTTATAAGAAAAACAGAGAGAGACTTTTTACTAGGTCTTGTAGTGACAGGACAAGCGGTAATGGTTTTAAATTGAAAGAGGCTAGATTTAGATTGGATACAAGGAAAACAATTTATACGATGAGGATAGTGGGACACTGGAACAGGTTGCCCAGAGAAGTTGTGGATACCCATCATTGAAAGTCTTCAAAGTCTGGTTTAGTGAAAGATGTCCCTGCCCATGCCAGGGGTGTTGGACTAGGTGATCTTCAGAGGCCTCTTTTGACCCAAACCTTTCTATGATTCTATGAGCAAAGAATGCAGTATTGCTAATAGCTCTGAGAGGTGCATTTTCTGATAACTGAGCCTTCTTACCAGACCTCTCAGCTGAGCCTTTCCAAGTGCCACCTTAAACTTTTAAGGAAAATATTGATAGTCAGAAAATTGCCACAGAAGTTGGCAAGATGTTTTGGCTGCTTTTGGCTTACATTTCTTTAGTGATGGAAACCTTTACAAACCCTTTATTGTTTCAGAATTTTGAGAAAACATTTATTCATAACTTGTTAACAATATGAATGTGGAGTGGAGCAGGCTCTTATAATAGAAAACACATGAACTGGGAAATGACTCTCGGGCTGTTTAAGATTACACTTAAGAATTACATTTTATAAGGCTATTATGAGAACTGAAAATCATTTATATAAAAAAATAATACAATATTAAAGCAGAAGAAATAGCTCAGAAAGTAAACTTGTAAAAGTTGTTCAGATAATTTTCTGCCATCAAGATGAAGTCAGTAGCATTGTTAGTTCAGGAAAAGTTACAAATTATTGTGTATTTTGTGGTGTTACCCAGTGTTACACAGAGCCTGACAGTACAATCCAAACATGCAG
The DNA here is from genome assembly GCA_947846985.1 of Fratercula arctica. Taxonomy (NCBI): domain Eukaryota; kingdom Metazoa; phylum Chordata; class Aves; order Charadriiformes; family Alcidae; genus Fratercula; species Fratercula arctica. The sequence goes on from CANTUZ010000003.1 coordinate 103,364,783, forward strand.
TGACACAATGACAGTTTGTAATTACTAATATTTCAGCCTGAACAAACCCACACATTGTCTTATTTCTTTCAGATAAGAAGAAAGGGCAGTTCTGAATTTTCTTGGTGGGGAGAAAGCCTTCACCAAGCTATCTCTTTCTTCTAGTTTGCCTGTAAAGCAAGCTCAGTGCTGTAAAAGTAAAACCAGAAAGCTATGAAAAAAAATACAGAAGAGATTAGCACAATGTAAAGAGCTAGCAGCTATCCAATTGTTTACTGTTTCTGTTATTCATTATCACCCCAGTTTCAGTGGTTGCATCATTGTGGGTGACATGAAGTCACAAAGCATTAGCAAGTGATGGGATTTTTTTCTATGATAATTTTCATGGCATACTGAGGTGCTGTTGCAGTTTAAGGTAACAGCTTATCAAATGAAATGCAGTGTAGTGAGCTGTTCAGTCTTGTAAAGGGGACATGAATTAATGTTAGCCATTAAAGTTTTTACACATTCTGGCAGTAGACAGGAATGTACAATTGCTAAAGGGGTTAAAAAAAAAAGAAGGCACTAACACATTTGGGGCAAGGTGAAAGGAGGACATTCTTAAAGGACTAGGATGAAAGGCCTAGAAACAAAAAACTGAAGCATCAGTGCTTTAGAACTAGCTATCCCACAGGTGATTTTCACGTATATGCAGTCTTCCAGAGCTGCTGAGTACCAAAGAGAAGAAAGGCTGGATGCAGAAAGAAGCTGTGTAGTGAGGACTATGGCCTCAACCAGGATGATGCACATGCTGTCCCGTTACAAGATTTTTCCTTTGTCAATGTGAAAATCTCTGCACTTTTGCAAACTTTCCTTTTGCACCATCCTTTACTTTTCCGTGGTCAAACATTGTGGTGGGTTGACTATAGCTGGTTGCACATGCCCACTGAGTCACTCTCATTCTCCTTCCTCAACAGGACAGGGGGAGAAAATAAGACAGAAAACCTCATGGGTCAAGATATAGACAGGAAGATCTCTTACCGGTTACCATCAAGGGCAAAACAGACTCAACTTCAGGAAAATGAATTTATTATCAATTAAAAATAGAGTTGGATGATGAGAAACAAAGAAAAAAACCAAAACAGCTCCCCCCCATTCTTCCCAGACTCAACTTCATTCCTTCATTCCTGATTCTCTACATCTTCCTTCCCACACACCAAGCGGTAAGTGGTACAGAGGGATGGGGAGTAGGGTTTGCGGCCATTTAATAACACTCCACTTCTGCCACTCCTTCCTCCACTTCTCCCTTGTTCCAGCATGGGTCCTTCCACGGGCTGCAGTCCTTCAGGATAAACCGACTCCTGTATCGCTTATCCTCAGTCTACAATTCATTCAGGGCACTTCCATCTGCTCTGGCATAGTGTCCACCAAGAGCTGCAGTGTGGATGTCTGCTCCAACGTGATCTTCCAGACAGCTGCAGGGTGACAGTCTGCTTCCCCATGGTCTTATCCATGCACTGTAGGAGAATCTCTGCTCCAGCATGTGGGGCATCTCTCCCCCACCCCACCCCCACGTTCTTCTCTCACCTTGGTGTCTGCAGGAGTGTTTCTCACACTTTTTTCCTTACACTCTGCTGTACAGTATTTTTTGCCCTTTCGTAAATATGCTCCCCCAGAGGTACGACCATCTTGGCTGTGGGGCTCAGATGTGCCCCATGGTGGGTCAGTTAAAGCTGTCTGGAACCAGCTGTGTCCAGCACAGGATAGCCCCGTCCTCTCCTCAGAGGCTGCCCTTGCAGCCCCCGCTGTCCAACACCTTGCCACATAAACCCAGTACAAGCATTATGAGCCCTCTAAACACTTTCTTCAATAAATGTAGGAGACAGAGAGGGTATGTATACTGTCGAGACATGCTGGGTCATGCCTGTGTGAAAAATAATAGTATTTATAGGCTTCCCTATGGCCTAGATCTGAAGAATATGGTGGTATTTTATGGTTATTTTTTCCACGTGGGGACAAAAGTAATTGATGGAGTCATAGTGCTTATCTGCATGTGGTTGATGGGGTGAATTCCCTTTCTCACTGGGTAATAGAACCTTACCCAGACAGTAAAGGATCGCATTGCCAATTCAGCCATGCACTTTATTATGCCACAATGTGATGGAGCATTCCTTTGGTGGACTTTCTGCAGGCAGAGATGACTGTGGAATTTGTAAGTGACAACGTTTCAAATACTTTGTGAATAATTGGAGTCTGCTTTGCCCTTCATTTGCAATGGGAAGCTGCAAGAGAAAGATTTTACTGTGGCTGGACTACAGTTTCCGCAACAACTGTACTTCCAGCCTACAGCAACTGATGGCAGCACATGTAATGCACGGGAGGATCTCAGAAGCTGAAGTACTATTTGCAGACTTATTAGTGATAGTGGTGATAACTCTGCCTGTGATTAAAAAAATCTATGAAATGATTGTTAGTGGAGTGTCATTTTAGGAAAAAAAATTACTTGTCTTGTAAATCCATGCTGGTTTTCAAAGACACTATTATGATGTTTATTTTCCAGTTCAGTTGCTTTCACTTCTGGCCTTTGAGGAATCAGAATCCATGTAAGGATTGGTATTGTGGTGAGCATGTATAAAATGAGAAATTCCCTATTTTAGGGAAATATAGATACCTCTTTCATAATTGTTGTAGTCTCTTCTGAAGGATAATTTATGGATGTAATCTCATAAGAAAACTACACCTATGACAGTTGAAACTGCATAACCTTTGCTGGGAGTAGTATCTGCCTCCGTAGGACAGTGAGAGGAAAGGATTTCTAGCTCTGGCCTTTTACATATAATAGTGTGTGTGGGAATCTGCACTGCACCTTCTTGATAATATCACCTGGGTAATAACAGCTCATACAACAGGAATATGACTGAGTGAATAGAATACCCCAAACTATTGTGAAGGGTTTTGCCCAAAGCCTGATAGTGCTAGGAAGAAAGTAACAATGACCAAGTTTGCTTTAGATGACCTTCATCCCAATTAAATAATAACCAAGAAATTACCAAGGTACCTTTGAGAAAAGAAGTCAGCTTGAAAAGTAAAAAAAAGCTTGGAAATTTGTCATTGTGGTAGAGACCTTGGAGTGAGTGTGACAGAACAGCAGCTTGGTCAGATGCCATAAGCATCCAGCTACTGGAGCGACAGTACAGGGGGCAACACTGAGACCCACACCTCAGGTGTATGCATGTGAACTCATGGCATGCTTTTTCATCAGTGTGTGGCTTGGCAGATTGTGCTTGGCAGATGGTAAGGACATACATAAAACTAGAGAACCCCTGTCTCCATCAGGAGCTGTGGGTAAGTATGGGGAGTTTGTCCAAAAGTGAGGGTATGTGGTGTGGATGCAGGAGGGAACATATGCGTCTTTCAAACAGGAGCTCCAGAGGAGTGGTGGCAAGGAGGAAAACACACCTGCAGGTGTTGCTGTGTGTAGGAATGTAGTAGGTAGCAAGGAGAGACAGGTCTGCTTTTAAAAGCAGAAGTGACATTGATCACAAAGAGTTTGCATTTCAAGGGTAAAAAGAGGAGAAAGAAGAGGAATGATGAATGTGGGATAGACAGGCAAAGAGGAGAGCAGCCTGATACATAGCCATCAACAGACGGAATGGGGAAGGGTAGAAAAACTGGACAAATGTAACATAGTGGTTGACACAAAGTACAGTGCACGTTGGTCCAGAGAGGGAGGAAAAGCCATGCAGCACTTCAGATGATTGCCAGCCAAAAAGGAACTGCATAATTGGAAAATGAAATACACTTAAGGGGAGTTTTTGTGAAAACCCATATTGGCAGAAAAAAACCCCAAAACATTGCTGCAAAAGTGACTGGAACTTGTCCTTGCAAACATAAGAATCCTCAATGAAGGAGAGCCATGTGCTGCTGAAGGAAGCTGCTTCCAATTCAGATGAGCAGTATTGTAAAATTTGTAAGGGAAGAGAGTGAGGGAGGTGAGGGGATTTCTTTGAGTGGGGACTGGCTGTTTTCAGGGAGGCTCAGCAAGCTTGGACAGCGAGGCGTGAGGTGAAGGCATACCAGTGCTCTGCATTGAGGAAATTAGAAGCTGTTCGCAGGAGGAGAGCTTACATGCAGCTACTGAGATAAAGTATTCATGTCTGCGTCTGCCTTTCTCGCTTTTTTCTTCCAGCAGTCCAGATTTTAGCAGCAGGGAAAAAGAGAAGTTGCTTTAATGAAACAAGAGCAAAACATAATTCTTACTGAAACTAGCCACATCTGCTTGAATGACCGAATGTCTGCTAAAGGAGATCTTCTCAACCCCTTTATTTCAGGAAAGATGTGTGTGACAGCGCTCTGAGTATTCTCACCTGTACTTTGCTCTTTATATCAATGATGTGTGTGTTTATGTCTTCTTAGAAGAGAAACTTCCCCTAACCTGAATATTCTCGTCCCTTGGTTTGCCAAAGATGAAGTGTAAATGCTGGAAGTGTCTCCCTGCAACAGCAATTCACTATGCAAAAACCTCTCCTGTTAGCTCATTATTTCCCTAGCAGCGAAAGTGATGGAGGGCAATTGCCTCCCTGAGAACAGAAACCTCCCAATACAGTGCTCATATTCTAAACAAGATAAACTCTTAGCATTAGCACATGAATGGCTGAGGTAAACTAAAGCCTACTAAAGATTAAATATGCAATTCTTCTTTAGTAGAGATGCTCCAACTATGTTTATTATCTCATTTGGACATCATGGTAAAATGAGCCTTGGAATTAATTAAAGACATTGCTTTTAAGTTTGATTCCAATGTCACCAGAGTCAGGGTGGGGTGGCTACTAGAGGAGAACTATACAATTCAGTGACATATCTTTATTTACTTGGTAGAACAGGTATAGCAAATGGGTAGCAAATCCTGCTCCATGAGCACACCTTCCCCCCTCCCCCCAACATACACATGTACATAGAAATCAGAGCTTCAGCCCGACCAGTTAAGTACCAATGGGGAAGCAAGGTGCTTGCTCTGACTGGTTATGTGCTGCATGCATGGTAGACAGCTCAGCTGCACACATGGCGGTTCCTCTCCTTGCACTTTTTCTTCTATAGATGTCAGACATCTGTATATGATGACTTGCTTTCAAGCTGCTATTGCCCTAATTATTTATTGCTTTCTAATGGCTTTGCTAATCGTGTAGCCTCAGACCAGCTCTTGAACTTCCTCCATCACTGAGGCCAATTAGTGGTTGCTACTTATTGCAGTTTATGTCACCTTCCAGGGTCTGCCCTGGTGTGTTTCAGAAAAATGGGTACATTTGTTTTCTACGTCCCACCAGATTAATGTGATCACCTTGTGCTGAGCAGGTGTAGTCAAGTCTCCTTGTTCTCTCTGGTGTTTCAAGTGCTTCTAGTCAATAGCCAGCCAGTTTGTGGGCAACCAGAAGCAGTCCATTGCACAGGTTATCTGTGTTTCTGCTGGGTAATATGACAGCTGAAAAAGGTTTAAACCAATTGTCTGCAAAGTCTCCAGGGAGTACCACCCCAACCTATTGCCTACTTGGCCTGTGGCTTTTTAACATTGGTGGTGGTCAGATGAAAGTACTTGTTCAATAACGATTTAGAATTGAGCAGTGTAATTGATGTAAAAGCCTACAAATCTTTCTCTTGGAAGCTTAGCTATAAAACAGCAAGTCTGCTAAGCTGTCTCCATGCAAAGCTTAGGAAACAGTGCCTGAATTTCAATAATCTTCTTCACCTATTTAATCTTTCTTGACTTGCGAGGAAGGGGCATGATCTGTAGATTTTTCCAATATTGCATTTCTATGCAGTCATTGCTATGACAATGCAAGATTTGTGCCTTACCCCCTGAACTGCAGTATCTTGTGCCCTCGCTACAGAAGGAGCACTGTACGTGGGCTCCAGTGTGCAGCTTCCTGCTTGGTTCCACCAGGAAGAGCATCTTTTCGGATTGTACCAACATAGCCTGTTATTGCAATGAACATAACTCCAGCTGTGGGTGTATGTAAAAGTCACACCTAAAAAGAGACTATGTTACCATTAAACTGCTAATGGAGGCACCCTTGGAGTGCTTCAGATGGCACTTAACACCTTGTTTCAACTGCAGAATCATGCCCTGTTCAATTTCTTCTACTCCCCAAGAGCTTTATGGCTAGAGTTTTAGGGAAGCGTCTTTGTTCTGTAATATCATTGGAGATATCTTTGTGGGAAGAAAAAAATCCTTTTTCTTTAAAAAACTTCTCATTGTTATTGTGTCCTTACACATTGTCGTGGCAGGCAGAAAGGATGTCTTTGTGTTTTTAGAGTTACCAGCCACAGGAACTCTTTCTTGTTTCTGAGAAGGGTAGAGGAAGGAGATGAGGTGAAGAAGGATCAGAGGGAGGCCTAGCATTTCCAAAATTGCAGCCGGTGGCTATGCAAAGAGCTCATAGAACACTATACTTGACTATTTAGACAGAGACAATCTTTGAAATCTGGGCTTGAGATTTTTATCTTAAGTTGCAGCTTGAAAAAGGTTCCCAACTATTTTTGTGCTGCCCACTTCAACTGACCAGAAGATAAAAGAAAGGCTGCAAATACTATTGGAAAAGGGAGAATTAGCTGTCAAAAGCGCGGGGGCACTACTGTATAATGACATTAAGTGCAACAGGACTACGTGGATGAATAGATAAGAGGTGATATGACAAGTTGTTTGTGAAGCATAACACACTGTTCTTTGTTTTCTCTAGCTCTTTATAATCCCTACAGGAAGAGAGCACAGTTTTTCCTTGTTGCTGCAGTTTTATAAAAACATACATAAATGTTTTCCTATTTCATTCATAGACATCTTATGCATAATCTGCCCCAGTAGAAAGAGCTAGATATGCACTGTTCCTGTGCTGCTCTGTTAATGTGACACATGTGGTAGTTCAAAGTAGAAATGTGATACTATATCCGTCCTTTACAGGAGTAAGAACCTGTAGCAACTAAGCAATATATAGTACAGCTGCGAATAGGTTGATGATAAGTTGAAAGTACAGACACTCTGGGAACTTTGTTTTACAAAGTCCCTTCCTTACACAGTGCATCAGCTCCTATGCATAATTTGAAAAACTTAATAAGGTGCAGCCATTGCTTCTGGTGAGATTGACAGCTGAGATGGGCTATCCTCAATGGTCTCCGAGTGTAGCATGCCATGAAGAAAAACTTTGCTCTTGTTGTTTTCCAGTGTCTTGGGAAAAAAGGCAGATTTTTTTGACCATAAATACAGAGATTTGAAAGACCCTTTCTTCAGAGAACTCTAGCATATATGTATTAAACAGAAAATTTAAAAATTTTAAAAACATTCTGCTTTCAGTTACCAGAACTGATAATGTTAGTATTAAGGTGCCAGTTCTACGATGTCAATATTGCTGGTGAATTGAAATGTTTTATAAACGAGTATTTTCTTTTCTCGAAGATGTACTTATGACCATCTCTTTTACATATATAGTGAATCGTGTGGATTTGCACATCTTGTCAGGAGCTAGGCATTCTATACATTTGTGGTCTGAACAGTAGTGGAGTCTGACAACATGTTATGAGACAAGGTTTTATTGAGACAGTGGAAAGATGAGCAACAATGGGCCCATATGGTGACTCACCCAATCCCTCATAGCAAACCCAGGATCACAAGTGATGCCTTGGCTCTGGTGGATTGCCAGGTGGCCGACTTGGTGTCAGGGTCATCTGTCCACAATAGCCAATTATGCAAATGTCTTTCGAATGCAGATAAAAGTCACTCTGCCCCTTGGCTCCCCTAGTGGTAGTGGGATATGAGAGAGTCCTACCTTATGTGAATAATGTGGGTGGTATGCTGCCAATGTTAGCCAAGGGCAGGGTGTTGCCTATGTGTCTATGTCCGTGTAGTCTGGAAATAGACTTTCTATACATTAAAAGAGAATGAGTATAAGCTCTCACTTCCTTGACCGTACTTAAGCTAACAATACATGAGAAACAGTCTATAATGGAAGTTAGTATAGAAGTCAAACCAGGTAAATTGTTCATTAGTAACATACTAGTTACTAATGAACTACATACTAGGTTTTTTTGGGTTGCTTTTCTATACTTGTAATTTTTTTCTTGTTTTCTCTCTAGGTTACAAGTACAGCACTACTTTCATTCCTGATGATACACAGGCCAGTCCTTGCTGAATCCTAGCATACGCAGCTGATTTCCAGGTATTGAAATTGTAGCTTAGATAATTCTTTTCAACTTTCCATCTGGAAGAATGCAGCAATGTGGTTTTTTGGACCAACTGAGGCCATGAGCTTTCTTAGGCACTGTTATAACAATAGACCAAGTGAAAAATTCCTACCTTAAAAATATCTGAAATACCTTTCTCTGTGAAATTAATTGCAACTCTTGCATCTTCCAATTAAAAAGTTGCAGACATTCTAGTTCTATGTTAGTCACTGATTCATAGTCAACTGTGTTGCTCCAATTTGATATGCATCTATTTGTCCACGTACTTGGTAATTTAAGTGGAAAAAAACCCCAATTTTCTGTCATAGTTTCAGTGCAGAAATGTGAGTTTTAAAGGTACTTTCAGTGATCCGAGGAACTTGTTACGCCATACTTAATTAGTCGTGTTTACTCACTATACTTAGTAAAAATATATGCTGTGTGGAGCAAACACTTTAAAAATCAATACTTCTTTTTTTCTAGTCTTTCATCAACCCACCAACATGCATTAAATGTTATAGACCATTTCATGTTAGTGTAAGGTCATGCAGTAAAAAAATGCCTGAAACTAATGACATAAAGGACTGTTAAATAACTACATTGTTTAAAAAACTGTTTCAGCCAACTTGCTTTTGTTTGCAATCCTGATGGTTTTTGAGGTGCAGATGTGTTCTGATATTAAATTAACAACTTTTCAAAGAAGCAGTAAAATAGCATACAGTATTTTTACTTTTTTTAATCAAGAAAGAATTTCAGAGAATCTAATACAGCCCAGGCAACGGGAATGACTGATCTTACTTCTTGTGCTCTTAATGGGAACAAAACAACTGTTTTTCTCAGCCTCCTGGGGCGTTATCTTCACATGGATATTCCAGGTTGATAAGCCAGACAGCAAATATACTGTATAGTAGCTACACTGTTGTGAGCTGCATTCATTTATTTGAACTCTGGAAGTCTAAAAGTTTTTTTGTCTGAGCCTAGTGGGTAACCTTAGTCTCTTCATGTATTCAAGAACAAAAAAGTAGGCATCTCCAAAAGGTGCTTCATCTCACCTGCTTTTATAGACCTACCTTAGGATGAAATGGAACTTCAACTAGCTTGAATCCCAAAAAAAACTTTACTGATGATCTGTGGCAGGTGTTTGTCACAAAAGTACTTTTAATATTCATTGTGGGAGGCCTGCACCAGGCTAGTTTGGGGTAGCTAATGTACTATCCCTGAACCCACTGCATGGTAGCTTCCCTAGCTCCGACTTAGGAAGTTAATTCACTGCCAAACTATGGTTAAACTGACATTTAGGATTAAGTTGAAAGGCATTTAAGGTAAGCAACTTGCCATTACCCTTGCAAAATAAAGACATGCACAATTATAGGAGGTATCAAAAACTTGAGAAATAGCAATCTCACAGTGATTATTTATAAAACCACATTTATTTGTTCTAAAATTGAAAGTGAAAACAAAATCTTTTTGTATTCATTCCACCCTCACCAGGCTGAAAATAATCAGGTGTTAATTTGGATGTGAGAAATGTTTCTAGTTCTGTTTCAGAAAGTATTATTAAAACTTGATGGGAGCTAATGGCAAGCACAGGCAGCAAGTATTAATAATCCTGCAGACCGAGCATAATCAAGTCATAATAGCTACTTCCAAAGGGATGTTTTTGTCTTGTCTGCAGGGTTCAATTTTCTGTCATAGACAGGGGGAGAGAGGAGGCATCATGAGCAATAGAAAGAAAGATCAGCCTCCCAGGCATGAGAGTTGTGTCTGCTCCTGCCTTCAAGTGTTGCTCCTTCCCCCATTTCTGGTGACACGTGTCAGATGAATTGATGAAAGTACTAGGTCTGCAGTAGCAAGGAAACACAATTTTTTTTTTTTTTTTATGATCTCCATTTGCTCTAATGCAGTTATGTGAGCTCAGTGTGACCCTGGCATGGAGTTGAGTGAAGATAATCATGCAAGGGATGAATTCACATTGCAGATAGCAATATTAATGGATTTAGTAATTTTGGCCAGCAGCCTGAAAACAGTAACTGGTAAAAAAAACGTGTTTCAAGTGCAAGCTCTTTTTTTGTGTATAAGTACAAAAGCAGTCAGACATCTGTAACTTTCTAAGTTGCCTTGAGAGTTTGGACCACCTATTGAGAAATCTGTCACTTTGCAAGTGTATAAGAGTAGGAACAAGAAATTGCTCTATCAGACTGGATCCAAGACTTCTTATCACTTAGAAGGATGAATATTCTTCATGCTTTCTGAGGTTTATGTTCATATTTACATGAGGACTTGCTATCTCCTGTACAGGAGAGAGTCCTCAGTTTCGTAGTGTGGATCAGATGTGAATTATGGGGTACCCTGTGAGACCACATATGAGAATGCTATTATAGAACACAGATGAAAAAAACATCTTGTATTTTACTTAGATGGAATGTTTTAGCATACTCTCACATTGTGAACCTACATAATTCAGAATACTGGAGAAGACTTAGCCCTAGTGGTACCTGTAAGAATATACCATCCCTCATCTTCTGGGTATGGATTACCTATATTCCAGTTTCAGAGCCCCTAGGAATTGCTTTAATTCTGAGGGAGAAGAGTAGGAAAATAGAGAATGACGTGAAAACATATGAAGAACTGCAGTTAGCGGCACAAACTTTTCATTGACTGCTTTAAGTGGTTTGGTCATTGAACTATGTGGTTTATAAGAGAATACAGGCAAGGCTAATCTCATGATATAAAGAAACTCAAACACAGCCCTAAGGGAAATTATGGGTTGTCAAACAGGCCTTAATGAGGAGATGGTGTTGGAAGGAATGTTGTCCAGGGCCATGCTTGTGTGCACAGTGTCTGAGGAAGTGCCTTGTGTGTCATGTGAAGAGTTTGTTCATGCAGCTGAAAACAATTAGCCATAATTTTGCATAAGTTATGGTCAGTCTTAAGTTTTCTCAAGAGTTCCTCTTGCTAAGACTGGAGTGGGTTTATTTGGAAGAGTGTAGGCTGGTCTGAGGAATTCCAAGCTGAGTCAGGATAAGTTCCAGAAACTGTACTAGAGGACCAAGTTGTGAGCATGGAATGTAGAAATGGGCACCTTGAGGTAAGGTGAGATATTCTTCCTGGTGAATTGTTCTAATGCCACTTGCAAAACCATGAGTTTGAATTTCCATGGTTTGAAAACCATGAACTTGAATTTCAGCAATAAAGTAATTTGATGTGTCTAGTTTCAAAATGCATTTTAAGGGTTCCCTCTCCACTCCCCCCTCCTTTTTTTTTTTTATTTTTAGGAAATTTCTCTTTGAGAAAGTCCATTTCCAGAGGTGGGAGGTAAGCAGCTCCACTCACATGGTACATTAACCTCTTTCTAAGAATAATTCCCCTGAGAGAGGGGAGAAAGACCCTTAAAAGGGACAGGAAGAGGGGATATTAATGTGGCAGAGTAGTACCTTATGTAGATTAATCCTGAGTTGACAGTGTTCAGAACACACCTGTTGGCTATTGCAATCTGTTGTGATACCTGACAAGTTGGGAGCTGGACTCATGGTTCCTAAACCCTTTCTCAGTTTGAGACAAGGAGACAATCCATGCCAAAAATCAGTCTGATAATAGTATCATCATTTTCTCTCATGTGTGAGGCACCTTCAGGTGTATCAAAGAAGTCTGGCTAAACTGAAGGTGTAAAGAAAAGCTATAAAACTGATATGATGTTCTCCTTTCAACAGCAGACTGAAAAACTAGTAAGAATGGAAGCTCCTTGCTGGGGACAAGGAGGTATTACACAAGGGGTAGCAGGAGAGTTAACTTGAATGTAGGGCACAGGCACTCAGATAGATGGCTAGATAAATATTCATAAATGAAGGAGATATGCAGGGGGAAAAAAAAAAGAAAAAAATGATCTAGTATCCCATTCACTGGCCATGTTTCTGTATTGGCCATAATGTATGCATCTGAGACAACATCTAAGAGTAGATCTCCCAACTGTAATTTCTTCATTCCCAGCTTCTATTTTTCACTTTGTAGCTTGAAACATACCTGAGGATATTACCTTACTCCTCAGATATAACTTGAAGTTGAGAAGGTTTATTTTCAACAGGTTTTGAAGGTTCAGTGCTGCATGTTGGAAGATTTTTTTTCTTTAAGTAACAAAACTGATGTTTGTATCTTCAATCAAGATGTAAAGTACTGAAAATTAATGCTTTTCAACGCATTATGGAGTGCTGAACAGTCTGATATCTGAAATGTAATTTTTTTTTCCTCTAGAAAAGATAAAATCTATCGGTGTCAATGATCAAATTGAAAAAAGAGGGGGTCCCATTCTGTGGCAATGTGTTTTCTTGAAGCTGTTTAGGATGCTGATGAGCAAGATGGTGTGGTGGGAAAGCTGGAATGTGGCTATTGAAGAAATTATGCCACTTTGCCCAGCAGTCTCCCACTCTCTGCTTCCCCCCCCCCCCCTCCTTTAACAAACCACGGATATGAAGTAACTCTCATTGGTATTAATTGTTGATGCTTTTGTAACTTTCTAGCTGGCAAATGCTTCATTATCAGCCCAGTAGCATTGTGAATCAGCAGGATGCCAGTCATTACTGTGTAGTGTAAAAGGGGAACTGCTGTTAGACTGAAATCTCCTAGAATCCTATTAACATGGAAGCTGCTCTTCTGTGTACAAGTGAAAGTCACTGATCAGTGGAATCCAGTGCTCTTACTAGAAATTTATGTTTTCTTTTCAGTGCCATCAGAGACAATTAGAAACATACTAGATGGTGCTAAACAGCATTTACCATGGGCAGAAGGAGTTGTTCTATATCTTTTTGAGGATTTCAATTAATATGTTTTTACAAGTCCTTACTACTCTATGCTGTCCTTTCCCTTCTTTCACATTGCTGTCAATTATTATTGCTTTTATTAATATTTTAACTTGTTATTTACATCAAATATTCTTATACCTTAAAGTTGTCTCATAGAGAGATTTCATTTCAGATATCTGTGAGCTGCTGCTTCTGTAGGTATCATTCTTATGCTTGTATCCAGCATATGCATTGTATAGTACATGATATGGCCACTGTTTTCCATGAGACTCTTGAAAGTTACAGGGAAGCGCAACATGTCTCATTTGCCCATCAGACAGAGGATTCCATTCAGGTATTTGGCAAGGAGGGAGTATATCAAGCCCCCATTTCCACTGGGATGTTGTCCTGGTTCCGGCAGGGACAGGGTTAAGTATTCCATGCCATGTGAGCCGCGCCCACCCTGAGATTAAAAGGAGGGAGGGGGCGAGCAGTCGGGTTCGGAGCGGGCTGGCGCGTCCCGGGGCCGGACCGGCGGGGAGCGGCGGTTCCGTAATCGCGTTTGTATATTTCTCTGTCGGTGTTATTGTTGTTGTTTTCTTGTTCCCTTTGCTGTTCTGTTAAACTGCCTTTGTCTCAACCCAAGAGTTTTGCCTTTTCTTTTGATCCTTCCCGTACCGGGAAGTGCTGAGCGAGCGACACGTGGTTCTTTGTTGCCATCTGAGGCCAAACCACGACAGATGTGTAATGACTTGTAACTGGTTCTGGTGGTGCCCTGTGGTGGAGTATCTGAAAAGCATTCCCTAAAGCAGAGAATACCAACAACTCCACATGTGACCTGAGCCTGCATACTCACTGCAATGTCTGCCACTGGCAAAAAATAGTGTCTTTTACTTACGCTTTTGAGTTTTGATCTCAATGGCCTCAGCCTACTCTTTACCAAAATACCCTTGTCTTTTTGTAATTTGTGCTGCAACGTGCACAAAATAAGGACATAATATTGCAGAGATACTGAATGAGATAGCTTCTTGGTTAGGTATCTAGAGTTGTCTCTCTGAACTTAATGCAGAAAATGACAAAATCACTTTGAAACACCTATTTCCTTCTTCCCTTTACAATGCCTCCAGAAGAGGCATTAGTTGTTTTAGTTGTGTAGTTCATCTTTATAAGGCTGCTATGCCAGTGCATCCCTCTCTGGCATCTGGGACTCTTGAGAGTAATGTGAGACTTGAACGGAGAGCGTCTGGATGGTGCTGTGCTTGTACAGACTGTAAAAGGTGTTACTAGTGCAACCTGTCCAGCAATTGCCTTTTGTTCCCATGCTGTCCCTCTCCTTTGTGAAAACCAGGTAGCAGAGGAAGTACAGGAGCTGGCTGTGATTCCTTTGCCCCCAGTTTTGGGTTGGTAGTGAAAGCCTCTTGCCTGTGCAGTGACCATCTGCAACTCTTTGGAGTGGCTGAGTGTTGGCAGAAGTTTATCTCCCGGTTTTGTCTGTGAAGGCATGGTTGGCCCAGAGTAGGCTTTCTATATTCTTGCAGCAGGGTGGGCTGTTTGTGTTGCTCTGTGGCTAAGTGCGGAGTCCCTGGTGGGTGTGTGCATGTAGGAGTGTGAGGGAAGGGAGGAGGGTGCTGCTTGTGCTGGACATTGTGTGCCCTGTAAATGCATGTGTCAATGTAGAAATCTTTCACTAATGCTCTTGCCCCTCTATACATCTGGGAAGCAAGTAAACTTCTCCAAGACCATTATCCAAGGTGATAATAAGGCCAATAGGCAGCACTGCCAGGCATCTTCCCCTGAAGCAGCAAGCCACCTCTGGCTGCAATTATAAATTCTGGGTTGTCAAGGTGCTTGCAGATAAATGAGTCAATAGGCCTCTAGTTGACTCATAATTGAATAGGTGAAGGCGTTCTTGCTATTCTTGGTGTCAGATAAAGAGTCTTCTGGTAGTGTCCTTCCTCCTTGTGCCCTGCTACTGTCCTGTCTCTTTGCAGTGTGGAGAGAGATAGGGGATTCTGGATGTGTCTTGTGACAGTTCTTCCAAAGTGCTCCCTGCCTACACTGCTCACTGATTGCCACTGTTACCTTCCCTGCCACTCCTCTTCATGGTGTGTGCTCTGTGTGCAGTTCTGTACAGTGGAAGGCTGTTCCTTCTGCACTAAAATGTGGTTTGGCCTTTGGGAACAGAAAGCTGGAGCAAGCAGCTTACAATATAGGGCATAGTTGTATACTCTCAATTGACCAGATATGCAACAGACTCAGCCCTTACCAAACTGCCCTATACATCTTTTTTTTTTCCTTTCCACCTATAGTGACCACTGTTACTTCATCACTGATTCTGCATTTCGATGACATGCTCTCTCAACAGAACTTAGCAGCAGTACAGCTTCAACTGTGTGGGTGACAGAGGTCTGTTGGCATCTTAATAATGGAGCTGAGATGCCTCTACTTGCCTGGCAGCATACTATAGTATGATCTTTAAAAGTTGAATGGGTTGTTTCTTGTAGGCTGTGTTTAGTAAACATCACTTAGAAGTGGTCTGTGGAATATTTCTACCTAGGGGCTTGAAGACAGGAGAAGTTGAGAAAGTCTTGAGAAGATCTAAAAGAAATAAAGACCTCAGAGTAACATAGGAGGTTGAATAGAGATAGTTGTATAGTTGAGCAGTCCATTAAATACAGTGGTGCCACTGCTGGTGGCAACCGAATACAGGCTTTGTATGGACTCTGGAAGGCTTCTGGACTTACCAAGTTTATTTTGTCTGGACTCTTCTGCCCTATCTAGAGTTTTATTTTAGCTTGTTTAGCTAAAACAAAAATAGTTTAACAACCAAGTTACTATTATGTAACTTGTTTAGCTTTAGCTAGCATTGTGCACTTCTGTAGTGGTATAATAATTTTGATGTCCTTCTGCGAATATCAGGTAGCAATACTGAGCAGTTCTTCTATGTACAGTGAATTGTCTATGACCCTGGAATAATAATGTGGTGAACTGGAGTACAAGTGAAGAATGATAGTAGAGGCCTTAAAAGTACAAGAACAGGAAGATATCAGAAGCTGTAAACAAATCACCAGTGGTCAGTTATTGGTCATTAAAGTAATGCAACCTTGGGAGCTCAGTAACATTTTTAAGGATAACAGAACAAAACCCAAATACCCAGCATATGTTAAACACAGTATACATAGTACATTTAGAAAAGATCTTTAATTATGGACCATGAAGAAAAGAGCAAGGGGTAGTGAATGTAAACATAAAGTAACAATCAAACAGACTCTGAAGTGAGGAGAAAGGACACCCCACCATAAATACCAATATCCTCCTCTGCTGATTCTCCTCCTCTCCTTCATGAGGAGGACAGGTGCAGTAAATAACAGCAGAGGTAGCAGGAGTATGTCTGTATGTGTTTGTGGCAATTTTAACTGTGTAATTTTGAGAATTTTTCAGTGGAACTTTTCTTTTGTGTTCTTTCTTGCTTTTTGTATAATGGTTATATCTGAACTAGTAATAATTATTTGATTAGAATGTTAAGGTTATAAATAGACTAATAATAAATTATTGGTTTCACATAAAAAGTGCACATAAACTGCACATGGTGTAGTGTAATAGGGCACAAGTTAGAATCACTTCTAACTTCTATATCCAGAAAAGTGGTCTTACATATCATTGCTCCTGAGTGTTACTAAGGTTAGACATGGGGAGGCAGAATGATTTGAGCAGTTGGAGTGACAAGGACAGGCTGGGTAAGGGGGGAAGGAAGATGTCACAGAGCTCTGCTCTGGAGTTACAAGTAAGAAGAATAAGTGTTTTAACGCATGTAGTAAAGCAGGGTAAACATTATAGCAAGAAATGAAGCTCCATCTAGTGTTATATATTCCATGCTATTTTATGATCTATTCTATTAAAATATTATCCGTATCTATTATCTATCTCCAGTTAGTGTTATCTGTTACTAGACAGAAGTGGACAAATTACCAGTTTTATTGGCAGAAATGCTCAATAATATTTCTAATCTACGATTGGGAAAAGACTGGCTTGATTTATTTAGATCGTAATGATAAAAGACATCCTATTCCAAGAATAACTCAGGAATGTGTGAAAAAACCTCTGCTAAAACGAAACATTTTTGAATCATCTGGCCACAGTAATTTGCATAAAGAAGTTTTAAAAGAGCAGATTGAATAGTTCTTCCAATATATCTGGAAATTTTTATGAAATTCAAGAGATCTAGAAGAAAACTAGAATGCCAATACTTAAAAAAGGTTGAACAAGAGGACCTAGGATTTTGTCCCTTGATACTGATCAGGGGCAAAATGAGGTCCTAACTGATGCAAGATGTTGAAGTCCTTAATGAAGTTAACGCTAATCAACATGTGTCAAGTTGACAAAAGACTTTTTCGAACTACCAATTTGAAACAATACGTTTAGATATGATAGAAATCACTGTGTTAAAATATTTTTGTAAAAGATTTAATTTTACACAGGCTTAATTTATGGAGTAGTAGAAGCCTTATCCCAACAGGGTGATTTAGTGCTCCTGAAGTAAATGTATGCAGTCTCAGTACATCAGTAATACAATTCAAGCAACTCAGGCAGCACCTGGAGCTCCAGGGTCCTTCGGACAGAAAAATAGGCCAACCAGGAGGTGAGCAAGTGATACGAAAGAGATGTATAACCTAAGACAAAGGAATTCTGCTTCTGTATTAGTAAACTAAGCCGTACAAGCCATGGGCACTGGGTTGTAATCATCCATACTATTAAATTGACACTAGGGAGTTCTTAGAGACTATGGTATAGCAACACACATTCCCCAGCAGTGGAAATGAATCACATTGATGGTAATTTCTGAGAACAATCATAATGAATATACTTTTGGGCACCTGTAACATTAAAAGATTTACTTTGTGTAGAATTTTGCTCAAAAGAGTCCATGCATGTCATCTATCTGAAGTTCCATAAGGCCTTTGATGTGGTCCCCCATGTCATCCTCTCTCTAAATAGGAGAGGTATGGATTTGATGGGTGGACTGTTCAGTGGATGAATTGGTTGGATGGTTGCATACAGAGGGTAGTGGTCAACGGTTCAATGTCCAGATGGAGATCGGTGACAAGTGGTGTCCCTCAGGGGTCCCTCCTGGGAGCAGTACTGTTCAATATCTTCATCAATGACATAGACAGTGGGCACCCTCAGCAAGTTTGCAGCTGACACTAAGCTGAGTGGTGTGGTTGACACGCCTGAGGGACAGGATGCCATCCAGAGGGACCTAGACAAGCTTGACAAGTGGGCCTCTGTGAGCCTCATGAGGTTCAACCAGGCAAAGTGCAGGGTCCTGCACCTGGGTCGGGTCAACCCCTGGTATCAATACAAGCTGGGGGATGAAGGGATTGAGAATGGCCCTGCCAAGAAGGATTTGAGAGTACTGGTGGATAAAACACTAGACATGAGCTGGCAGTGTGCACTCACAGCCCAGAAAGCCAACCATATCCTGGTTGGTCTAGATGAGTTTTAAAGGTCCCTTCCAACCTAAACTAATGTATGATTCTATTCTGTGATTGTTAAATAGCGATTCTGATTCATACTGCTGAGTAGTCTCAGAGCTGGAGGTTGTTGTTTAGCTCTGCTGTTCCTACCTCTTTCCCAACCACTGCTATGATGACACAGAAAGAACAATGCACTAGCATAAGGTTATTAAACAGTCTTCCATGTATACAGTACCTTGCAGTAGCAAAAAAACTGGGGACTTGCCCCTTAGAAAGTTTTCTGAAAGTCCATATTCTGCCAGTAGTCTTTTACCATGCTAAGGTCAAGTATCATTTTTTTAAACCTTTTGAACTGCTTGCTGCTCCTCATTAAGCTATATAATTGTGGTCAGTCAGCATGGTGTGACAGATGCACTGGTATGAGCCCTTGTGTTGAAATCATGCTCCTGTTATGAATTCAGAAATGTTTCTCCAGTGCTTCTCTAGTACTTCTCTGGCCAAGTTGCACTTCCTGAGACCTTTTTTCATATGGGTTGCTATTTCTGTTTTAAATGAGATTGTAAGATTGTGTGGCTGCCCACGTGCTTATCATGTAAAGTTGATAAGAGATAATAAGACGAGGACTCAACTGGGAAAAACAAGCCATTTTAATAAAGAGTTAACAGCCAGCATTGACTTCCAGAGCAATATATTACATTTGGGTCTTGCTTTTTTCTCTGACTTAGCATGCATTAGAAAATTTGATGGGTGAATGCAAGGGCTGCCCTTTGAAGAGAATCAGTCTTACCATGCAGCAGCATGTATAATAGAAATTGATGATCTGATTCTGGATCAAGACCTAAATGTCTTAATACATGTAGGAAGTTTCTGAACTAGATAATGGCCCAAGCCTACATAATTAGCTGATGGGTACTAAATGGTACGTTTAAGGCAATTCCTTCTTTGTAACTGCATTAACTATCAGAGAGAAGCTTTGCTATTGTGTGTGGGTGAAGAGATCAGAATGATTATTTACTATGTCTTCTGGTAAATTGTGTGCTTGAATCCAATTCTGTTGGTTTGGGCTCTAGTTGTCAGGCTGAACATTCAAGAAACAATGTCCTCCAATACAGTATTGTAAGCATCTTGTTCAGCATCAGTCAAGGTATGATTTGAGACATAGCTGACAAGAAGTCCAAGAGTGCCTTACTATTATACCTGGAGCCTCCTTTGATTGGCTTGGCTTCCTGGAAATTGCTGCTATCTGGTGTCTGATATAGACGGGAAGATGTTTACTCCAGCAGAGAAAGTTTACATCTGCCATGAATAAATCCAGACCACTTGTGGTTTTGTTGCTGCTGCTTTTGTCTCCTGTTGACATTATTGGAGATAGCCAATTAGTGTCAACAGTTTCAGTGTAACTTCTGTCACCTACTGACTGTTGCATGGCAGCAGCTTGTTGCTGAAAAGAAAGTTGCAGAGTCTCCTTCATGATCAGATTGATAGTGGGAAAGGTGTCACCTTTTGTTGTTGTCCTGTGCTCTTCGCTTACTATGATAACAGATCAGTAGCATCATGCAATGATGTGAGCTACATCTTGTACCAGAAGCTGCTATGTGGTGCACTAGTTTGCTTTCAGGGGAAATTGTTCAAGACATATATTCCCTGTGGCATTTTTATGGTCACTGTATTCCAGTGCACAGTCGTCATGATTCAGATGTCAGTTATAGTCCTCCCCTCAAGGTGCATGATGTTGCATTCAGCGGTATAAAATGCAGTTACCAAGCACTCTTGATTGCACTGTATTGCTGAATTGTCCACATCGTTATTTACCTCTTCAGCAATTTTTGTGCAATCAGCCAATTTTTCTAGCAATGATTTTATATTTTACTCAGATCACTGATTAAAATGTTAAACAGGACTGATCCAAGAAGAGAAACTGTGAGATGTTCAGTAAAGGGCAATAACCCGTTCAGTGACAGAATAGCAGAAATTCATATTTATGTGTATTTTGAGATCTGTTGGAACAGCTTTTAGTCTTTTAAATATTGGCCACATTTAATTTATGATGTTAGAATTGTAGAATGGTTTGGGTTGGAAGGGACCTTAAAGATCATCTAGTTCCAAGCCCCCTTCCATGGCCAGAGACACCTTCCACTAGACCAGGTTGGTCAAAGCCTCATCCAACCTGACCTTGAACACTTCCAGGGAGGGGACATCCACAGCTTCTCTGGGTAGCCTGTTCCAGTGTCTCACCACCCTCACAGTAAAGAATTTCTTCCTAATATCTAATAAAAATCTACCCTCTTTTGATTTAAACCATTAGCTCTCATCCTACTGCTGCACTCCCTGGTAAAGAGTCCCTCCCCATCTCTCCTGTAGGCCCACTTTAGGTACTGGAAGACAGCCATAAGGTCTCCCTGAAGCCTTCTCTTCTTCAGGATAAACCACCCCAACTCTCTCAGCCTGTCCTCGTAGGAGAGGTGCTCCATGATCATCTTCATGGCCCTCTTCTGACCCACTTGAGCAGGTCCATGTCTTCCTTATGTTGGGGGCTCCAGAGCTGAACATACTACTCCAGATGGGGTTTTATGAGAGTGGTGTAGAGGGGGAGAATCACGTCACCCTTGACCTGCTGGCCACACTTCTTTTGATGCAGCCCAGGATACGATTGGCTTTCTGTGCTGCAACTGCACATTGCTGTTTCAGCCACCAATACACCCAAGTCTTCTCTGCAGGGCTGCTCTTAATTCGCTCATTGTCCAGCCTGTATCCATGTTTGGGATTGTCCCAACCCAGGTGCAGGACTTGGCGCTTGGCCTTGTGGAACCTCATGAGGTTCACAAGGGCTCACTTCTCAAGCCTGTCAAGGTTCCTCTGGATGGCATCCCTTCCCTCTAGAGTATCAACTGCACAACTCAGCTTGAGGTTATCCACAAGCTTGCTGAGGGTGCTCTCAATCCCACTGTCTATGTCCCCAACAAAGATGTTAAATAATACTGGTCCCAATATGGACCCCTGAGGGACACCACTCATCACTGATCTCTATCCAGACATTGAGCTGTTGACTGCAACTCTTGAAGTGTGACCATCTAGGCAATTGCTTATCCACCAAGCGGTCCACTTGTCAAATCAATGTTTCTCTGTTTTAGAGACAGGAATATTGCGGAAGGTAGGCTGTGGGTCTGAGCAGGGATTTCTAATAGGACAACGGAACCTTCAAGATTCTTAAAGGAAACTGGTCCCACTTGCTAAACTAGTGGCAAAGACAAAGCCTGTTAATTTTAACTTGCCTTCATAGAAATTTAGAGAGAATTAAAGTTCTTTCAGATGAAAGTGACTGCATTCTTGAAAAGAGTTTCAAGCACTGCATTGCATAATTTGAAGAAAAGTTAAATGGTTTTCTTCTGTTTATTCTAATTGCACAAGGTTACTGTATTACTCTTATTTGATAGAAGGTTGTAATTACAAAGCTCTAGCACTGGTGCTTTTCCTGACCTGACTGCCAGGAGGTGTGACTCTGACACACACATCCTTTGAGGATGTCAAAAATCAGAAACTTATCTTATTTAGGGAAACATGTGGAGGTGTTTACTTGGTAAAGAACATTATTGCACCTGATGATATTTAAAAACAAAAAAATGTTGCCAAAACTGAGATACAAAGACTAAGCTAAAAGCATTATAGTTAAGTAAGTCAGGTTTGATATTAGGCTGGAGTTAAATTTCTAAGTTTACGGAGTAAAAATCAGCTAAATTCAATAAATTTTTCAAGAGGTAAGAGACGCATTTCAATTACAAAACCTGATGAATGTTTTTTTTTAAAGTTGATCAAATGCCAAATGTTAATCATTAAGCGTCATAATAATAAATCTCAATTCTTATCTTTTTGCATTGCAATCTTCACTTCCTATGAAGTATTACTAATTCTTTAGAAGATGGAGGATGTGTTTTGTGATATGTCAGTGAGGAGATCTTCTGTTGAAAGATATTACAAACCTGGTCACCATGAAAGGCCTTTGAGAACATCCTTGTAGGACATTGGACAACTCATGCTGTCATTGCAGAGATCTTCTGGTTAATGTAAGAATTGTATGTGGGGGCAGATGAAGGATGACTTAAGAGAGCCAAAGCCATTTGGATGATTGAATGGAACTGGCTTTTGATATGTAGTAGCTATTCAGAGATCCTGTTCCCTACTTTGAAGTAACACAGGTGGATCACAAGCAGGGAGGAAGACTCCTGAGAGCAGCAGTCATATTTCACACTAAATGGAGTCTATCTGCCTCCAGCCTTCCAGCAAGAACAAATGCAGAGTTTGGTGAGTGATGGAGAGGTCTTGATGTACTCCTCAACCAATTCATGAAGCCACTGTCTTCTGCAGAAAGCGGTACAATCTCAATAAAATAAGAGAGAATCTAATCTTGACCACACCTAGCTATCTCCTTTCTGATATTTTTCAATGTTCCTATGGTCTTTTGATTTTGGATGTAATCCCCAAGAGTAAAGTGGCAAATCCTCAGCACAGTATCCAGTGCACCTCATAGCCTGACTCATCTTCTGACACAGAGGTGAGTGACACATAAAAGTACAGCCTTTGTTAGGAGTATGGGCAAAGGAACTTGAACATCTCCTCCAACCTCTAAGGAGGCATATGTCATATTAGCCCAAAAGCTGGAAATTTGGAGGAGGGTAAAAACAAGGGTCCTGTTGGCTATTCTTTACCTTTTGAAAACTGAATTGAATTTAGGTGATTTTTCTTCCATAAATTTAGTAATGTAACTCCAGTCTAATATCAAACCTGACTTACTTAATAACTATAAGGCATTTAGTTTAGTCTTTGTATCTTAGTTTTACCCATTATATTAACTTTCTGCATGTGACTTTGAGTGCTGATTGCCAGTCATGATACTCAACTTTTAAAAATAAATAAAAAGTCTTAAAATTTAAATAGACAGACATGAAGTCCTTCCCTTCAATGTTCCTGGACAATTCAAGTGTGTAACTTATATTTAAGCCATGCAAGTAGATCTTGCCTTGGAATAAGTTTTTGTCAGCTAGCCTCAGTTTGGAAAAGTTCTGATTACATTACTAGTGGAGGGAAAAAATACACAAGCCCAACACATTTTCTACATCTCTGACCCTACTGAAACTCCAAGAAAGAATTATCTTTAGGTACATCTGATCACTTGTTCAAAATCTGCTATGCTTTTGGCAAGGCAAATATATCAATGTCTGTAACTAGCTTCAGTGTAAAGACTGACAACTAGAGAAGCAAAAGAAAAAGAATATTCATTATTCAGCAAAAAATAAAATTAAATTCAAGGTTGTAATCGGTTTCATCAAGTGTCTTCTAATCTAAACATAGAAAGATGCTTGTTAATGCTTTCTGATAGTTAAATTTCTTCTATTTTCATGCTGGTATGTAGATCAAACAGCTGAACCAGAGAAACATCTTTTAGAACAGAAAAAACTATTTTAAAATTGCCTCTATATGAAATTATTTTAATGGTGATAGGCTGTATATTTCATAAATGCATGTATACCATGCAAAGTGTTTTCATAGTATGGTTTAGCTTAATCATGTAAAAAGACAGATTTGAAAAGTCATCAAAATGTGAGGGGTTTAATCTTAATTGCAATAAAGATCAACTCTTCTTGGTCTGAGAATTGATAATACAATAAATCAAATTTCTCCATCATTATTAATCTTGCTGCTTGGTTGAGCCTGATTTTTGACCATTCCTCCAGTTATCTTTTTCTGTGCTTTTTGCTATTTCCTCTCCTTTTCTTCTATTTTCACTTAATTGTCTTTTGTTAATATGGTCTATGCCATATCAGTCTTCTGAAATGCTTGCAAATAGATTTCTGGGTTTCTGTTTTCTGTAGACTTTTCTCTTTGTGCTGTGCTTGTTTTTCTTTTTCTAGGTTGGAATCTGTTGACACTTACAATGGCGCTTTTTTTTTTTTTTTTTTTCTTTTCAGAATGACTTTTAGCAAGATGTGGCACAAGTATAACACCCAAGAAGTTATTCTGCATTTATGTTTTATTTGTATGGGAGATGTATGTTGATTTTTCTGTAGGCATTGGGTTACCATCCAGTTTTCTGTGTGTTTGTACATAATAATCAGGGAAGCAATAGCAAAGGGACTCACTATATAGTATGCATGTAAGTTATTACATTTTCTTTTATTGTCTCAGTCTGGTGATTCTTTTGCCATATAGCAAAGTAAAATTGCCTCTACCATTGCACACTGCAGATACCTTCTCTACTTCCTTGGGACCAATTTTATTTTTTGTACATCTGTGGTTATTTTAAAAATGTGTTGCATCACAACATCTTCTATATTCAGCTAATGTGTTTAGAATAAATCGCCATCACTTTTATGGCCCTCATATTCAGGGTCAATTCCTATGAATATGCAAAGCTTTTTTTTTTTTAATTATTTTTGACTATCAGTCTGAATGCCAAACAGTCCAGTTACATCTGGGGAGTTTACAAGCACTCCATTCTCCCATGTTTTGCAAACAGATAGTGAACTTCTTGGCATCTGTCTTCTACCATGCTTGCTCCTTCAGTTAAGAGCATGAAGTGCTATATGGAAAAGCCCCTTCACATAATTTTATCAAAGCAGATTCAAGTATCAAAACATACATGCAAGGTGTAAGGGCAAAACCACTATAAACACCAAAAAAAGGCTTTTTATCCTGTTTTTATTTTTTCATGCCAAGCTACCTCAAGTGTGAAATTCTAATAAGTAAGTGAATAGCATATTCTACTCATATTATTCCCTTTGATCACTTGCTATCATAAGAATGCTGCTACATACTTGGTTTTTTTTTTTTGTGTACTAGATTAAAGATAGTCTTTCCTGTCTGAAGAATATATTAAGTATGTACATTCTACGTGAAACTGAAATGAGTGTTTATGAAATAATGTTCACTTAAGCTTCTGCTTTTGTGTAATTAGTGTCATTAAGCATTTCAAATTAGTACACTACTCTAGTGAAACTCTACTGAAAGTATGTATTATGAGTAATCCCCTTGTAAGTTTTCAGTGTGAAAAACCCAAACTTCTTAAAGAACGTGAAGCCTTTTCTGGGGGAAGAAAGAAATGGAGTCTGATATATTTTTCTGATTTATTTTATAGTTTGGAAATTAATCGTATTGCATTATCACGTTATTTTAGCTTTGAAACTGTTTTACACAAGAAATACAGAAGGCAGGAGGCCACATAAAGATTTAGCGACAAATTGTCAAAAACTGTCCACTCATGTTGAAAATAACTACTTTGTTTTGAAATTTGTGATCAATACTACGCTATATATCTTGTAGTGGGTTCCACAACAAGCCTCTCTTCCATTGACATTATCTCTCAATTATATCACAACACGAAGGAAAGTGGACTAACAGGAACATTTGAAGTGATTGAGTTCTTTTTCTTGAAAGTTTTGTTCTAGATAAATGAAAGCTATTAGTTTGTTTCAGGAATAATTACATGTCAGGGACAGAAGAATTTGTAGCAGTCTGTCACTAACCCTTTGTCTCTGAATCAATAAAAATATGTCATTAGAACCTGTGTAATGAACTGCTATAGAAAGTGGAACAGTCATAGGAAGACAGAATTGAATCTGAGATTTCTGGCACTACATCTTGAACTAATCATATTTGTGTGGACATGTGATAAACTTCTGATTTCCATGCTTCATCATGGCATGCCAGGAAATACTCCAAATCTGCATCTATGTATGTGGTAGTAATTTTAGCAGTACTTAGATCCCAGTTTTAATGTTCTGATGCATCCTAAATGACTGGGAGGAATGCCAATCACTACTGTCACCACAGCAAAGCCTGAGCAAGTCTAGTGCAGTTCTTCACTACTTCAGATACATTTTTCAGTTTGAAGATCATTTTGTTTTTACATGGAGGCTTTTATATTGAAGTTTAATGATCAGATATATGTATTTTTTCCCTTTGACTATGTCCAGAAGAATCCCTGAATATGAGGAGTTCTTGCTGGGCTGATATTTTGCTGTTCATGGGACAGCTTCCAGAAGAGTCCTGTGCATGTTGGCTGCACCTGGAGTTTAGCTGAATGCTAATTTAGTGATTATGAATGATGAGCTACTGTTAGCTATTCACCACTTTCTCTTGAAGGCCTGCAGAGAAGGCTTTTGAGATCAATCAGAAGCCTAGACTAATGAACTAATAGTGTCATTTATGCACTGGCATATGCTTTAGCAATGGATCTATCATTTTCTCACTGTAGAAAAAAAGTCGTAGTCCTCTAGATAGTGGCAAACTGAACTGGCAGTTAATAAAGCAATTCTGGTGTGTTTGCTGTAGGACTCTCCAAAACTGTGACTGATTTGGTGCACCTTGTCTGCATAAAGGATGTTCCTATTATAATAGCTGAATTCCAGATATTACATTATCCAGTTGAGCCAGAGCAGTTGATAGCATCCATTTGCCAAGTAATTGTCTACTGAGGAGTTTTCCAGAATATGCAAACAGGAGCTGACTTTTTTCCCTGAGCTCCGCCTGCCTGCAAACTGAATCTCTGCTGATCTCTTCTTTGCTCTCCTTTGCATGAACCTTCTCACTGGATGTCTTGATACACCACTGGGTGATTGACCGTGGTCTTGAAAAGGGGAAAAATACAAATTGAGAAAAGATGAATAAAAAGCATCTGCAGAGAACATTTCACCACTGGGCTGCAGCAAGCCACCTCATACACACAGTGCAGCTGCTCTCCCTGGTCGCTGTGCCAGGGACAGTGCAAGCCACTGATCCAAATTTTCCCCAGATATAATGGACAATATTAACAGTTTACAGTGCTCAGGCAGGCAGATACAAAACTATACCATTCATGGTAGGGAAAGACATATGTCCCTCTTTGCTAGTAGCAGTTTCTCGTAGTAGACCGAAGTGTTCAAATAAGTACCAAAAGTAAGTTTTCTTTAGTGGTTTCTAAGATTTGCTGGAGTGGGAAGAAATTAAAAGAAAGGTGGATTTTTTTGGAACAAAAGAACCCGATATGAATAATGTCTTTTAGATAATCCAGTCGCCAAAGACAGCCACAAAGGGAATGAGTTCAGCAGTCCAGCTACAGTAGGTACGAACCACTGAAGATAAAGTGTACAATGTTGAGTATTAAAAAACCACTTTTCACTGTGGAAAACACTAGGCTGGATTTAAATTCATTCTTGAGATCTTAATGCATCCGTGGGAGGAAACTTGAATGACTCTAGAAGGACTGTTACCAAAAAAAATCAATGCAAGTCATTACTAATTGCAGGGTATTTCACATCATGTAGCCATTACGTCTCTCCCATTTCCATCTGTTGTTTGTTTAATGTGGCCTGTTGTGTTTGTGCTGAGAGATTAGCAGGTTAACTAAAATGTTAATGTGAGCTCTAGCAGAGCCCAGAGAAAACAAGTGGAAGCAGAGTGTCTGAATGTTAGAAGCCTATTATCTAAAATTGACAAATGCTGAAGGAAGCATCCATTGCCTGTAGCTTGCAAAGTGCTCTGAGTAGGCAAGGAATACACAGGCATCCATCATCCACAGAAAGGGTGCTGGGCAACTAGCCATTTTACCTGCCATTGCCGTCTACCTGCCAAACTCCCCTTCCCTGCCTATTCAGAAAAAACCTGTTGTGCAGAAACATTCTGCTGACATATAGTAGTAACAGCCCTACTCACCCTTCCATGATTTTGTCTTGTCCTTTTGTAACTGATTTTTTTTTCTACCTGAGGACAAAGAGAAGCCCTAAAATAAACGAACCCCAAAATATAATTTGTAGTTGGCAACTGTAATGAGCTCTGGGAGATGTACAGAATGGACCTGGACTATTGATGGAACCACAGAAAAGAATAATGTGCTACACCCTCAGCAAACATGATTCGTGCTCGTGCTACCTTCTTTTTCAGTAGCTCCTGTGAGGTAAGTTTTTTTCTGATTTCTAGCCCCCCGCAAAATTGCCTTTTTTACATCTATTTGTTTTATTCAAGGAGCAATGACCACTGACATCTCAGCTGTGATTTATCAAAGCATGGAAGCACTTTGATGCTGTAAACAGAATGCGAGCTAATTGATGTAAAATTTCAGAGCAAAATTAAAGTCAGTTAGGGACTGCAGGGAATGCATTTTATGAGACGATAGAATCACAGTGCTGCTTTGATTTAGGTCCCTGGTTTCACCAAAATTGCCTTTGATTTTTGGGAGTGTAGTCATATAAAATTCTAGTTTACCTTTCTTTAGCTGATCATCTACTTTTCTTGCTGCAAATTTTCAAAGAGAAGAATGTAATGCCCCCTTGTCCAGTGTACTTTTAATCAAAACAGCAGCTTCTTCTTTTCCTTAGTTATTTGCATTCCTTCCTTGCAAAATGTCTGGAAAGAAGTAACAGGCAATATGACCAATATCTTACTTAGAAAATATTTTTCAGGAAACAGATACAGTACTGGGAACTTTTCAGAGTACAAGTTGTACATTAAATTTCTAGATGCAAGTACTTTTTCTTTAGAACCAAATGGAAACAGTGGAGGTAGCTCCTTTTGTTTGCTGCATATGAACTTGGCAATTATCTCCCCTGTCTTCTCCTCTATTGTGTATCTATGCAGATTAAGTTCTCCTTTTGTCAAGGCACATGTTTTCTAGTTCCCTGAACTTTGTTTTCCATAGCAGAGTAATTCATCTGAGGCCTCGCAAAGGCTGGGGAGGCTGGAAAGTGTACATCACACGTCCTGCAGGCTGTGGTTATGTTTGCTTGACCTTGACTGGGGTTTGCTTTTTCCAGACCAGCTACTATTTGATTATGTTCAGCATGTCCTACACACTAATCCAGAAGAGACACTTCTCTTTCTAATTATATTGATAATCTGGATCGTGCAAAATTACATTTTTTATGCTTCTGATATTTATGAGAGAGAAACATTTACATCCATGTTTTTTTGGGAAAGGGATGGACTAGCCCTTGTGGACTGATTTTCTATGTTAGTCAGCGCCCAGAGAGGTTCCTTACTCCCAGAGCAGGATGAGAAAATGTCTTAGCACACGTTCTGTTTGTTGCCTATCATCTAATAAATATCGTTCTTCTTCTCCAGTTCCTCACCAGGTACATGCTTTCTTACAAGTCTAAAATGTTAGTGAAATATTAAAAATACTTTACCTTAGACTACTATAGCCGTATTGCTACCTTTATTTTAACAGAAAGAAATAGAGGTGGTAGAAGGGTGAAAATCAGAAAAAACAGGGTAATGACAGTGGTTAGCAGATTAGGGTATTAAATAATCTGTGGAGGATCTCTTAAGTAAGAGATGGCGAGGAGGTGGTTAACAAGATATTACTGAAATAGTCCTGTTAAAACTTTCTTCTGGCACTACATCCTGCTTCTGCTGATGCCTGGTGGTTTAATCAATCCTGAAATGGTGTCAGGAGTGTGTTGGCCTCTCTTTGCTGTACTGAAACCACACTCAGCTCTATACTCTTTTAAAAAAAAAGTAAAATAAAAAGGACAAGTGGATTCTGTTCCTGTGTAAACATCTTTATTTCTCTGCTAATCAGTGTAACGTCAGCTAGCAAAATAAAAAGAGACGAAAGCTTTGATCTGCAATGTTACATTGTGGTGATAGGAATGATTTGGAGAAAGCATTATGGACAGCTAGAGAGGGGAGGGATGACTAAGGCTGAGCAGATGTAGGGATTTTCCTATTTTCTTCCCACAGGCTGTGTGAGAGGAGACCTGGATCCAAAGTGGGGTTCTGGCCTGATCTGTGCAATGCAATAAGTTGAGCATTATAGTCTAATCCACGGCCTCAGCCTTGCTGAAGTGCCCATACTAAAAATCAGATTCAGCCACTAGAGATTTTATGTGTGGACCCAAGACACATTGAAACACTTTCTTGAGTGCAGTGTCAAACTGTTACATCCAAAATTAGCTTTGAGGTCATTTTTATGTTTGCTAGCATGCTTTTACACCGTTTTTCTTTCTTCATTGGTCTGCAGCTCCATGTTACATCTGGATTTACTACGTATGCCTGTTGTATCCATGTTAGATATGATGTCTTTGTTCTCTTTGTTACTCCTAAAACTATTTTTGTCCAGCTTCAGGTTTGCATTTCTTTAACTGACCATGGGTGAGTTGTTCGTAGCTGTGGACCCTCCAGTGCCAAGCCTGTGCCCCACCTCCTGTCACCCCATGCCCATACTCCCCTGTACCACATCCTGTGTCTCCACTTGTGAAGGCATGTGCAGTCACACCAGGCTTGTATTTCCTGCATTATGTCATATATCATATGCTGGGCTGTGTAAAAAGAAGCGTGGCTAGTAGGTCAATGAGGACAGGCTGAGACAGTTGGGGTTGTTCAGCCTGGAGAAGAGAAGGCTCTTCTGTGGCAGTTTACTCTGGGGTGGCTTCTGTGTATTTTCACAGGCATCAGTGGTGCAAGGGATAAGAGGTTTGACATTGTAAGTGGTTGGTGGATTAAGATTCAGGCCTGAGCGTAGCTAAGATGCTCTCAGGCAGTTTCACCACCTCACTTCCCAACCTGAGGGGTCCCCCATCAACTGATTCAGGTTCAAAACCAGCCATCTATGGAAGGTCAACAGCTCCATTTAAATTCTTCAACAGTAGCAAAACCTGTGCTTTTCATGGCAGGAGTGTTTTCTCCACTTAATGATAGCAGCAATCAATTTATATCTAAAAGGCTATTTGTGTTTCTTGTTCTATTTCTGTTTTTACTTACTTTCTTTTTCCATTCTCACAGGAATATCCTTTAGCTTCTATATGAAAGTAAAAATACCACACAGTATTTCCATTCCTTAAACACTCAGTCTAGATCATAATATGGTATTTTCCCCTCTCTCTTGTGTAAATAATCATAATTGTCTCAGGAGCTGGTCAAGAAGACAGAGATGGTATACCAGGCTTTCCAGCAACTTTTCAGTCCTGTTCAGAGAACTGGCAAAGTAGCTTTTTTGTTCCTTTTATGCTACTGGAAATCCCACACCCACTGAGCAGTTGATTTTCTGCCTTTTCAGTATGTTGAGATCTTGATATTAAATGGTTTGCTTGTTGGATATTACTGCAGTCTCAGAAATT
This sequence comes from Fratercula arctica, assembly GCA_947846985.1. Lineage (NCBI taxonomy): Eukaryota > Metazoa > Chordata > Aves > Charadriiformes > Alcidae > Fratercula > Fratercula arctica. The sequence goes on from CANTUZ010000003.1 coordinate 103,396,283, forward strand.
TTTGAATAATTCTGTGCTGTCTTTATCAAAAACATGCTGACCCAAACTATACATTTGTCAGCAATTTTTCCCCTCTTACACGTGAAAAAAATAGAAGTGGAATGTGAAGCCATTCTAAATAATTTACCCAAAAGAGAATGGGGAAACTGGTGGTATTTGGGATGTAGAGTCTGGGTGTTTCAGAAAAGCTTGCTGCTGAGACCTGGGGAGGTGGAAATCAAGAAAACAACAGTATGATTATAGAACAACGTCAGCCATGTGAGTTTTTTATTTTACCACTGTTGCATTGTTCAAGTATATTGAAAACAATCAAATTTACTTCCAAAATTCAAAACAGGAGACAAAGGTCAATCTAACCTCATATTTTATTTGAATGATTTGGAATTTAAATAACAGTAAACAGAAAATTCAACAATAACACTACCAGGTTTCCAAGACAACAAGTAATGATCTTTTAGTTTTTAAACACCAAATCCAACAGTTAAGTCCTACTCAATATTATTGAAATGTTGTCAAAATCAAGGACAGTCAATGATGTGAATCTAAATATATAAACCATGCATATTGAAGAAGAATTAACCTACAGTGGTATTGGCATGATCTTTTTTCCTTGTATCTCTCGAGCTGCTAGGTATTTTGTGTGATAGCCAGGGTTCCCTAATTGTAGGGAATATGCATCAGAATATAGTTGTTATATTCTTATTCTCTTCAGAATGTCTTTCCCCTTGTTTCACAGACAATATGCAGAACAAAGTACGCTGTCATACAGAGGGCATTATGGACACTTCCGTTTATTCTGTGCCTTAAGGGTTTGTATTTAAATTATCTGTGTTGTTCTTGGCTATTAGATGCTACTTAATAAGTCAAAGCAGCAAGTTTTAGGTCACATCACATATTCCCCAAAATTCTATTGCTTGAGAGTGACAGTGCAATGGCACGGTTGTCTGAAGGTAAGATATATGTATTTTGATTTAATATAGCGGAGTCCCTTACTAATCAATTGAAGGGAAAATAGAGAGTAAGACTATGACCAATATTGGTCATGATTTAGACAGTTCAACCTTACCTTTGGCCAGAAAACTGATGGGACTTTTGGCAAATGATGTATGTTTTTGCAATTGCACATGGGCATAACTAACATAACATTGTATATGACTAGACAATAGATTGGTTCATAAAGTTGAATTTGCATTGTAAAACTAAGCAGTGAATCCTCCATCAAAGTCTCTGTTATCCTGATTTCTTACACTGTGTCACTGTCCAAAATTGCTTCAAGAAGCAATAGGTTTAAATGGCTCAAGTCAACATAAGCCTGTGAGAGTTCTCAGATGCTGCTTTTTGCTCAAAAAGGAGAAGAAAGAGAAAGTTAGGAATTCAGATTGGAAAGTCTGTTACATGGAGATGCAGTATGATCATTGTATTCCTGAAACTTTTAAAAGTACTTTTTTACTAGCAGCTATGACATAGATTCCCAAGGTAGTGAACTAGGTAGCTTCTAATTTACACTTATCATTGAGCATTGACTTTGATCACTGAGTGCTGCTTTGAGAGAAAAGAAACAACTAAGATTATATTTTGGGTATGATTTTATGATTTTTGGTCTGGAATAAGAACCTTTCTGTTTATGCATAGATGAAGTTCTTCTCATGCTAATGACATGCTCTGCAAAAAGTTAGCCATGCAATACTGTAAGCAACCAATTTTAAAGCCCTGACAGTGTCTTCATACATCACTCTCACTGGTAGGTTTATTCTGAGAGATAATTCTTTAGGTAGGCACATGTCTATTCATGTAGACCTATTCCACATACTGTGGGGCAGTTATTCCTCTGCTAACATGACTAAATGCTGTCATGCAATGGATCATCACCTTTCAATGAAACATCACCTTTCAACTCCGTTTGGGCCTATCAATTTTATTCTAAGGTAGTTCAATACTCTTTTTTTTGGTCATGTGTCATAAGATCTCCTTCAGCTAATTTCTTTATGTGGTGGGTGTAATGTTAGCTGCGTGTCATATTTTTCTGGATTTAGAAGGAGAAATGAAAAATTGCATACTTTTTTATTCCCGTCTATTTGAATTGACAGAGACCAAGAGATTTTGTCTCTGTCTCTAATTTATTTGTGTACAAGCTGCAGAACTTTGATCAGAGCTACGTGGAAACAAAGAGTTTTCATGCTGTTAAGATAAAGGGTCTTTTTGTTTCCTTAGGCAGAGTTTTTGTCATTAAAGGTGAATTCTTATTTTGTCTCCATTCTCTTCTTTGTCCATGGTACAGAGTATGTATTGCATGAATATCAGTACAAGGAAAAAAAAATTCTTAATTCAATTTTGTGCGCATACTGAAAGCTTATCCAAACACTTGTTTAGAAATGTCAGTGAAAATGGAATAAGATATGGCATTCTCCAGAGGTTTATAATTCTTCTTTGTCTCACTTTCAAATCATTATGTAAACATCCGAGGGAGATTTTGGCACTTCTGCTTTAAAGCGGTAATGTTCTAGCCCTATATAGGCAAACCCACACAGTGGAAGCTGATGGGATCCAGCTATTTGTCACTTTGTCACCTGTAGACACCAGTCAGCTTTAAAGTTACCCAAAACCTTAGCATTTCATAGGTCCAAATATCTGGTAGGTTGTGGCAGTCACATCTGTCCTTTGCCGAAGCTTCTCTAAATGCAGGCAGGGAGAATTGCTCAAAATTCACTTGAATTTCAGTAATATATCCATAGGGTTTTGTTACAGGGGCAATGTACATTACCTACCTGCTTTGGCATGACTGGCATGGATGTGGACACCTTAGCCATTTGGCAATGTCACTACTCCCCTTCAGAGAATCCATAGTGAAATCTGTCCAATGTAGGGTGAGCAAGGAAGTCAGTAGAGATGCTGTGGTTTAGCCTCTAAGTAAGATGGGCTCGCAGAACATGAATGGGTCTATTGCAACACTTGGAAAGGCACAGAGGTGCCAGTTCTTGGTCAGGTGCAGCCAATATAGGTCAGTATGGTAAGGAAGGGAGTTGGCAGACAGAAAGACCAAAGAGTGAAAGGCGTGAATCAAACCAAACTGCAAAGCAGGCTCGGTAACTGTGCTCAGGTAGAGCCTGCCAGGAAAGGATGGGCAGCATCCAGATGCTCCAAAATGGGATGACATCCAATTGGATGATTCCTAAGTTCATCATACAGACTAGGCAGAAACTTTTTTGGATGTTTTCAAAGAAATCTGTGTTTATATGTAACACCTGAGAACTGCAACACTATACTGTATGATATGCTCAGAAGTAGTCTTGATCCAGACATGCTCTTCTGAGTTTCAGAGTTGTTTGGGAAGTAGTTCTCTGGCTGTTCTGGCTTCTTGATCATTTCACCAGCTTCTTATAGCAGCCAGTTTAGCACTGTCACAGAGATCAAACATAATCCACTTTCCCAAGGCTTTTGGTGTTGTTGATCATTCAAGAATAAGTAAAACTCACCCTGCACCCCAGCCCCAGGAACCTACGTTTATGTCAGTGAATGCATGCTGCCCCTTAAACATAACGACTGAGTGCAGTGCAACCACGACTCTTTAGGTCCTGCCATTCCTGGTTTACGATTCATCATACTCCCCCTTCAGCAGGCTGGGCTGCTTTTTTGCACGTCTAAAATTCTGCATGCATTGTGTAGGATCTGAAGTAAATTCCTTAGATTAAACTGTCCTCTGCCTTTTCTGCCTCCTCCTTTCCCATCATTCGTAAACATTTAAAGTACAGATGCTGCATTTAGCATCCCTGGAACAGGTTAAAGTCGATTTGATTTTGTATGTTGTGTGTCCTGTCAATATGGCACATGACTACATAAGAACATCTTCTCCCTTCTGACTTGATAGTCCAGGTCAAAACAGCACCTATTTCTTGGCCCAGATTTGTGCTGTGTAACTGGTCTTGAAAAAGGAGTGAGGAAGATAATGGGAAAAATCTGAATCGTGCTCTGAAAGTGCTAGTCTTTCTCTACTGGCTATAGAGGGAGCTGAGGACCAACAGTCTCTAATTTGGGTGTTTTAGTTAAGTATCTGTATTAGGTGGGAAGGGTTCAGGCTCTGTAATCTATTGATACAAATATGTGTGAATGTATGTGGCCATGAGGGAAGGAAAGAAGACAGCTGTGTATGTGTTTTCTTGAATGTCAGGTGTGATCTGACATTCCGTAAATTTCAGATAGCCTTAGATAGAAAAAAAATGGGGAAATTGCTGTAGTTACACACTAAGGAAACATCCGTTATTGTGTTATTTTGCAGCCTATCTGTCCATTTTTGAGTCTGCAACATCCACAAATCCTGCAGGCTTTAAGCTTCTCAAAGTTACAGAACTAAGGAAAAAATTCTTTGCCATGATCAAAGGATATATGTAACAGGGGATTTATGAAAATGAACGGTAAAAATGAAACAAAATAATAGAAACTATCAATTCATCATTCAAATGATGATTCAGAGAAAAGGAACTTTTAACACCACAATCATCCAGTATTCTCCCAATTGCATCAAAAGTAAATTGATGGCACAGTGAAAGTGGATAAAGGTAGCTGAAATCTCTCATTTCTACTTACACAACATTTACAGCTGCTGTTAAAATAAGATTTTTACTGTGCCAAGCAGAGAGACTTTCAGCAAAGCAAAACTCATTTTGTGTATGACCTTTAAAAGTCATCAGTTTCAGATGACCTCCCCACATACAACGTGGTACCCCTTTTCAGGTAGTAATGAACTGTCTGCTCTAATACTTTCAGGTAAAGCAGCAGTTAAAGTTATAAATGTGGAGAAAATAAGCTCCCAGGCTTATCTTATTGGCTTCATCTTTTAAATGCCATCAGACCTGCACAACAAACTAACTTAATACAGCCCCAGAATAAAGTTATCAAGGCACCAGAAGCAGAATGCCTTGCATTTTTCATTTAAGTAAAATATGTGGCAAAACTTAACTTGTGAATATGTCAGAGTGATAAATTCTTTTTATACTTGGCACTGACGAGAGAATAGATTTTAAATATTAAAAATGCTATGCTACACCTTGTTACTTCCTGTCAATATTAATATTAGAAAGCAGTAAACTAATCCAGTATTTGCATGACCGGAGAGGCATACTTGGTGTAAAATAAAGTATAGCATCATTTCAATTAAAGAAAACATCAGTTTTTAAACCCTTCTTGAGAATGCAGAAGAAAGTATTTTGATATGTATCACTTTGAAGAAAACCTTGCTAATGCTGTATGACTTGCTTTCAAGATAAAATCTGCTCACTAGTGTAGAGATACCATTTCTGCAAAGGCAGAATATTAAAATGAAAAGAGTCAGTCAATAAAAGTACTGAGAGGGGAAAAACTGTTGTTTGTGGTTTTTTTTTTTTTTTTTAAATAAGAAGGTTAGGGACGCAGGCTTAAATTAGTTACTGTGTTCCTGAGGGTTTAGAGTGATATATGTTTACATTTTTCCAGGCTGCATGTGTTTGAGGATAAAGTGAAGTTGAATTGTTTCAGTTCATTATAATTGTTTTGGGGAGCACTGAAAATAGTCTATAGAATGGCACAGAAGATTGCAAGCAATTGTTACAAACTGCTGTTAGTGTGATTCCCGTAAAAAGAAATCTCTAGGGAGCTCTGGTTAAAGGTTTTTGGTTTGGGTTTTGTTTTTTTTTAATTTTTTAAATTTTTAAAAAATATTTTAAAATATTTTATAAAAACCTAACTAAATCATTTCTATAACCAATTATTTTATTTGCTTCATGCGATTTTACGAAGATATTATTTTTGATCTCATGGGGGTTTTTTGTCTAAAGAAGTAATTTAAAATATTACTGACACATTAAACTGATAATGCCATTAACTTTGTACATTAACATTTTCTGTTTAGTTAATTCAGGATTTCTCATATCTGTAAACCCAAAATGATAAATCAGTTAATGAAACTGTTTAACAACTGTGTGTGGCCCAGTCCAAGTCTAAAAGAGTTTTGCTATTTCACAAAGAACGGTGAAGAAACTTGGCAAAAGTGGAAATCTTGATAAGAAATCAGCTGTTCATAATAAATAATTGGAGAGGAAAAATGGATGGGTGATAGCTGATAATTGTTTAATAAATCAAATCTGCCCATGCTTGGAAACTAACTTACTAATACTTGATGTTGTCAGTCTCCAGTGTCTATGTTTAATGAAGCTGGGGTGCCTAGAAGAACCGCCTCATATCCCATAGAGCCACAGTTCTTTAAATGATCAATGGCTCTTCTGTACCTGAGGCAGGAGGCCCTTGTGAAATAAAGCACAACAGTATGTGGATACAGAAAGTACTGAAATGTTGGTTTGGACAGTTATTCTTAAGTATGGTATTTCCTGAATATTTGTCTTTCCAACAGGAAGAATATTATGTCAGTTTTTTTTCTTTCTTTCCCTCTCACTTTCCCAAAATTTCATATCATAGGAATTTTAAAAAGTGAAACTGTGTGTGTAACAGAATCATAGGATGTTTGAGGTTGGAAGGGACCTCTGGAGATCATCTGGTCCAATCCCCCTGCTCAAGCAGGGTAACCCAGAGCTGTTTGCCAAGGACCGTTTCCAGATGGCTTTTGAATGTCTCCAATGAATGACTCCGCAAACTCTCTGGGCAACCTGTGCCAGTCCTTGGTCATCCTCCCAGTAACAAAGTGTTTCTTGATGTTCAGACAGCACCTCCTGTATTTCAGTTTGTGCCCTTTGCCTCTTGAACTACTCATGGCTTCTTATCTCATGGTTCCTAAAACAGCAATTATGTCCTCTTAATGGAACCTTTTACAAATCAAAAAACCTCATAACCCTTAGCAAATGTTTACAGAAGTGCCCAAATATGGATTCTTGGAACTTGTATAGGAGGTGATGTGTACGGGACTACTTTGTGCCTTGTTAGACAAGGCTCTCTTAGCAGCTTGACTGTGAACTGCATATGCAGCCGCTTGATTCTTTCATGCCTGAAACACAGAATATATTGTTTCCTCTATTCTTAGAGTAAAATGGCCAAGTCTAAGTCTGTGAAGGAGTTTTATGTGAATTCAACTGTTACGGTTTGGTGAAAAAAGCATGGACTTAAAATTCCTATCATTAAATTCAGTGAGCTTTCACTGGTATTGTGTGGATGATAGATAAAAGACTCCTTAATTTATCTCCTGCCCAGAGACTGAGTTCTGTGCAATGGTTTCCTATAGCTTTGGACAGCTGTGTGGACTTGTGAAAACAAGATAAGTAATTGCAAAGTTTTGAGATTTTAGGAGTTCTCTAAGAAGCCCTAGTGTAAAAGGTATTTCTCTTATTCCAGAATTAGACTCTCATTATGTTTCAAGTTTCTATTGAAGTCCCATACCATTACTAGAAATACTGTAAATCCATCTTGGAAAAAAAAAAAGAAAACCCTTCAGTGATGACAGTAGCCCATATTCTCTTCTAGAGTTAGTGTTAAAAACATTTTTTCCTTCCACTTAGAAAAAAGTAAATAGATAATATTTTTTGAAAAAATATTATATTGGCTTGAAGAAATTATTTTGATTTAAAGCAATTGGAATTTATAATGGAGTATGGCCTCCATATATACATAAAGGATATAAAAAAAATACAGTACAGCTACAATATATAATTCTGCTTGAAGATATTGCTGTAATGTCAGAGTGTTTGTAGAAAACACAGACAGCAGAAACCTTCTAGATTGTAAATCCAGTCCCCTGCTACAGTTAGTAATGGCAAATTATAATCACTTTCATAAATGACACCTTTTTGAGTCTGAAGCTTATTTGCACTTAGACTTGACTGTCTCCAGTAGACCCTTGTCTTGTCTCCCACCTCCAATTCTGTTTAATTTTTTCTCTTATTTCCTTCCTAAAATTGTACACTGTTAATTCATACCCATTTATTCTGGTGCCTTGTTCTTTATTTTAAATAGCTATTCTTCTTTCCTGATATATATTCCTGGATGTATTTATAGAGAGCAGTCAGGTCTTCTGGAATTAGTACTTTTAAAATAGATATCACACTAATTGCCTTCTTATTTCATGCAAATCTTACGGACTGGAGGCCCCTCTCTAGCCTGGACTACTAAGTGAGATTTTCTGTCTTCATTTATGGGGCTCTGTTTTCCTGATCCTGTACCCTGTAGAAGCAGATGCTCAAGGGGATATAGGCAGAGAAGATGAAGGTAGGAGCATTCTGAGCTGCCACTGCTGGCAAGGGTTAGGCAGTTATCTACCTATTATGCTCATAATCCTATGGTTTTATGTTCAGCCCTTCAGGAAATTGTATACTTTGCTCTGCCTTTATTTTTCATTGGTATTTGAGGAAATACTTGGTTTCTGCAAGTGCTGAGCTAATCTAACTCTGAACACCTGCATTAAAACTGATTCATTTCTTGAAAGGAAGCAAGGATATCATCTTTGTCTGCTACAATTACAGTTTCCAAAAGACATTAGATAAACAGAATCAGAAAAGAACATCAAACTGAATTCCTATCTATGAGAATTCTAGTGTTGATTAAATTTCATTGACTTACAAAGCACCCTTTCTTAGTTCTTTTCAAATGCTGTGATATACTTCTCCCTGCTCCAAAAAAGGAGAGGGCGGTTATATTAACAGGTGTAAGCATTAGATGTTGATACTTCATATCAGTATTACAACTGGATAACTGCAATCCAGGGACACTCTCTTTTGCTAGCAAAGAGCAGAACTACATGTCAGACTTACGGGGAACAGAAGGGGAGAACAAGTGCCGAGCCAGGCTGTCTCTACCACCTTACTAATCATTTTGCAAATGCGATTAAAGGTCCCTCACTGCAGCTGAGAAGAGTCTAGAAGGGGCTCAGATGGTGAGCATCCCCTCTCCCCACGTCTTCCCTGTGAAGCTAATAGGTCATGTGCATAACTGCCTTCTGTTGTCTGGATTCCTCGGCTGCATGAGAAAAGCTCATGTGTCTCAATTTGGGAATGAAGCACAAAATAGCCTGAGGGTATTGCTGCTGATAATCAGGAAAACTCAAGAGGTTGTTGGAAATCACCTTTTCCAGGAACTCTATGTTCAGTTCACCCTTCTAGTTCACCAGGAGTACGTGTGAATAATTTCAGCCCTCCCAAAAGGAAGGAAGGAAGGAAGGAAACCACAGAAACACCTACTTGCAGAGGTCCTTGGTGAACAGCATATAGGAACAACGTAGGTAATGATGCCTGGTATCAAAAGGAAGGAGCTTAAATTAACAGGACTGCTCTGATTGTATGGTTCACAGAATTACACTACACTAAATAACTATAACAGAATAGCTGAAAGAGAAGTTATTCTTTTTGTGAAAGCACTGTTGCCTGCACTCAAGAAGATTTGTGTCCATATCCCTTGTCAAATCTCTGCTCACTGTCTTGTTGTGTGTTTCTTCTAAACCAAAGGTCATCTGAGCATCTTCATATTTAATGTTTCAAAGGATCAGAAGTATGAGGAAAATTCTGAATTATCTAGTGAAGGGAAAGATGGGTCTATGACAGTTCAACAAAGTCAGTAAAGACTTTGAAAGTAAACAGCTTGCATTAATGCTTAGCATCACTGAACTGCTGACTCCTGGGCACCAAAGGATTAATCAACTTTTATTCTCACAGGAGAAACACCGATTAAGGTTTGGGTTGGGTTTTTTCTTTTTTTTTTTTTTAGTAAGAGACATTTGTGGTTTACTGCTAACACTAGCAAAATTGCACGAATAGACAAATTGCACTAGGATGATATCTGTAGCCTGTGAGGGGAGAGGCTGCTTGCAACATGTATTTTTATAGCATGCTATAAAAGAGATGCGATTTGCACTTGCTGACACTGAACTCCTTTATCACAGCCAACCAGGTATTGCAAAGCAAGTAGCAGATTGTGCTTTTGTGTGTTATACAGAATTTATATATACTTCCTCAGGTTTTATCTAATCCAGGAACTTAAATTGATAAACTGTGTGATTGGAACCACTCATACACACATATTGCAAACATTCAGTGCTTTCTTTTCCTCTTTCTTTCCAGTCCCATTTGTTTATGTGAGATTTAGAAATGCTGGCTTTTGTGAAAAATGTGGTAGTAAATATTATTGTCACAACTTTGCTCTTCCAGGTGCACTCAGGGTTTTCAGTGAAGAAGCTGTCACTTTAGGGGAGATAGTATGAAAGTACTCTTTTTCTAAATTGTATGCATTTTGTCATGTTTTTCTGTTTGCTTCCTGCACTGATTCTGTAATGGAGACAGTTAGATGTTTCATTTATTTTATGCTTCTCTTGTCAGTTCCTTATCATTTGTGTTTTTTGATTTATTGTGTTGTTCTTATGTAATTCAGTAAAGGATAGCCGATGTAAAGAGCTTCAGGTGGCTGATTGACTATGATCAAGGGCATTTCATGTTCAAAATGCTTCTCTTTGTGATGATTTGAATAGCCATTTAAGCTTTACAAATTATGACCTGTGATTTGAATCACATAGACTGGTGAATAATATAGTATTGAGTATATAGATTTCCTATGAGGTACCTCTGTTCTACCACTGTAATTAGTATAATTTCTATTTGGATAACAACATTTCTGTTGTTTAGCAGTCATTATTATACTTTCTTCTAATGCTAATGGATTTTTTTTTATGGATATGCAAGTATGCATTAGTTTACAGATTGGATCAAACCAACAAAGGAATATGCCTCCCTGTATGGAATGGTTGATATGTTTTCCTCCCCAGAAATCACCTGTTTTCATAAAATAATTTAGAAAGTGCAGGATTTTTTTATTATTTTAAAAAAACCAACTAACGTGTGAGGAAAATTCATCTGATAGTGGATACAGAACTTATGACTGCTGTGCCAGAAAAGCGTGGAATTAAAAGTTCACGAGAAAGGTCAATTCTAGGCTAATGCAAAGAAAAAAAGAAGGGAAGAAAATATAATTCTTTTTTAAATCTCCAATATTTTGTGGAGGCAACATAAAGAGACTTACACTGATCTGCTCTCTGTGGATTTCTTCTGGTTGAGGTCTTCATTCCCATGGCCAGTTTGAGTAGTTTGAGCTTTCTGGTATCTCATTGGTCCACAGTAATAAATTAAAACCTTTTGCTGTCCAAAGAGAGATGGAGTTGCCTATGATTCTGTGCCTTCTATCTCATGGTGTGTTCTATGAGATAATAGCGTGCACGGCTGAGCACTTCTTTTGAAAGTATTCCTATTTTCAGTTAGAGCAGGGAATCTTTGTGGATGAAAAGCTGGATGTGAGCTGATAATGTGCACTCACAGCCCCGAAAGCAAACTGTATTCAGCTGCAACAGAAGAAGCATGACCACCAGGTCAAGGGGAGGGATTCTGCCCCTCTGCTCTGCTCTGCTGAAACCCCACCTGGAGTACTGTATCCAACTCTGGAGGCCTCAGCACAGGACTTCTTAGAGCGAGTCCAGAGGAGGCCCACAAAGGTGATCAGAGGGGTGGAGCACCTCTCCTATGAGGACAGGTTGAGAGAGTTGGTTTTTTTCAGCCTGGGGAAGAGAAGGCTCTGGGGACACCTTATTGTGGCCTTTCAATACTTAAAGAGGGCTTATAAGAAAGATGGGGACAGACTTTTTAGAAGGACCTGTTGTGATAGGACAAGGGGTAATGGTTTTAAACTGAAAGAGAGTATGTTTAGACTAGATATAAGGAATAATTTTTGTACAATGAGGGTGGTGAAACACTGGCACAGGTTGCCCAGAGAGGTGGTAGATGCCCCATCCCTGGAAACATTCCAGGCCAGGTTGGACGGGGCTCTGAGCAACCTGATTGAGTTGAAGATGTCCCTGCTCATTGCAAGGGGGTTGGACTCAATGACCTTTAAAGGTCCCTCCCACCCAAACTGTTCTATGATCCTGTGATTGTTACTGGAATAGTAGTAGACTTAGTGCAGATATCATCTGTTCCATGCTCAAGTGCTTCTGGTTTAATGCGTCTTTATTTCAGCATATCAAAATCTCTTCTGAGAGATCCTTTTCACATTAATGGACTGAACTGGGAGACATCTGAGTCTGTATGGTCATTCTGATCTGTTATTCAGTTTTTCTCATCTAGTTGTTGTCTTCCTCATAAGGTCTGTCAAATACTACCTACTAGACCCAGTAAGTGAGGGATGAGAGCTGACAGAGGGTTAAATGTATTTAAACACTGTGCATGGGCTGGTTATAATCTTAGGGTTGGAGAGTGGTGACTGCTGTGAACAGGGAAATACAAAGATACCAGAATCTGTGTTTCACGACTGATCCTTAAGAATGAGTTGAAGACTCTGCTAGCATGAGAAGAATGGGATTCACTAGTGAGAGACAAAGCTGCCTGACTTCACTAGAGAGCACATATGGCTGAAGACTTTAAAAGGGAATTGGTTTGGTGTTCTCAGGGAAGCAGACCTCAAGGCTGGTTGTTGTTTTTGTTGGTTTGGGGGTTCTTTTTAACAATTTATAGAGAATTTGTCATGCATCAGGCATATGGAGATCAGAAATATGTTGTTGAGCCTTTCCTTCTGAGAGTAGGTGGGAAGTAGGGTAGGTGGATAGGCAGAGAGAAGTGAGGGGCAAATGTGTGTGCCCTGTGATAGCTACATTTTAAGTGCAGTGGTATGTACCAGAAAGTTACATTTCTCCATCTCCTTTTTCACTTATGTGCTCACCATTTACTTTTGTTCATCTTCCACTACATCTCATCAGGAGAGAGTCATTGGTTTACTGACATCAAGACTTCATAGTTTTTGCCTTGTGATCAAACCAAGTCTCTCAGGAGATTTTCTTCCCTCTCGTCCCCTCCTCTTTCCCCCAAACTTTAGTTGACAGCTACCTTCCCAGGCACACTTCAGGGTCTAGTGGCACATCAGAATCCATAAATTTACGTGAAAATGTTGAGCTTTTCTGCACTGTACTTCATCCCTTTTGATACAACTGAAAACTTCAGTAGTAAACCCACAGTAATCTCTGACAACCCAGAATTTACTGACAGGAATGGCAAGAAATTTTGATCTCTCATATTTTGTTTGCATCTGGATTTTGATAGGATAATTGATAAATGTGGAACATTTGTTTTTGAACCAGTGCTGGATTACAGTGCCTCAGACTGGGTTTACACTGATGGTGTGGACCTGTTTGTACTGAATGATGGGGAAAGGAATCAGTGCCCAAGTGTTTATACAAGGATGGCCTTACTGCTGTCCTGAAAATAGTGTTATAGCCCATTTTAAAACAGATGATTCCACTTGTATCAGATGGAAATGAGGATCTGAGGGAGAGAACAGGAAAAACTGGTGTGAGTCCTTTTGTGCTGGTGTGGTGGGTTGACCCTGTCTGGACACCAGGTGCTCACCAAACTGCTCTATCTCTCCTCTCCTCAGCAGGATCGGGGCGAGGGGAAAATAAGATGGAAAAAAACCTTGTGGGTCAAGACAAAGGCAGTTTAATAAAGCAAAAGTGAAGACCATGGGCAGAAGTGAATGAAAACAAAAGATTTATCCTCTACTTCCTATCAGCAGGTGATGTTCAGACATTTCCTGGGAAGCAGGGCTTCAGTGCAAGTAAAGGTTGCTCCAGAAGACGAATGTCGTAAATAATGAATACCCCCTGCTTCCTCCTCCGTTCTCTTAGCTTTTATTGCTGAGCAGACATTATATTGTATGGAATACCCCTTTAGTCAGTTTGGGTCAGCTGTCGTGGATATGTCCCCTCCCAAGACCTTCCCCACGCCCAGCCTACTGCTGAGGATGTTATGTTGGACAGACAACCTTGATGCTGTGTGAGCGCTGCTCAGCAGTAGCCAGAACATTGGTGTGTTACCAACACCTTTCTAGCTACCAATAGAAAGCACAGCACTATGAGGGCTGCTATGGGGAAAATTAACTCCACCTTAGCCAGACCCAGTACAGCTGGGACTTACAGTTATCTCTAATGCAGGTGGATTTCTAATAAACCAGTCACGTCATAGGTAAAGGAATGCAAAGCTGTGGGCTTCCTTCTGCCTGGAAGCAGATGTTATTCTTAGTTGGTATCCATGCTGATGTGGGCTTCTGGAAAGGTTTGAAAAAGAAGAAAAGAGCCAGAGGGTGGACACAACTGTTCTCATGAGGAAATTCTAGCTCTTGATTAAGCTGTGATTAAGCTGCTCCATTTGAGAGAGGAGAATGTAATTCTACAGGAAATAGATAGTGAAAAGGACAGAGTTACTTACCAGAAAGAATGACGCACTGCCCTGCAGGTAGGTTCCCTAACTCTTTAAGAATTTATTTTTTTTTAAACTGTACTTTTGCTGCACGAGACAGTAGGTTTCCATGCAATCATGCACTACTATAGTACAAGCACAATGGTTGTCCTTTGGATATAAAGTGCAGAGAACCTTTTTTTTTTTTTTTTTTTAGGGCTCCAAAAAAGTTTTTTGTAAGCTGCTGTCAGGCACTGTTTACGGGTGTTTGAAGAGGAGCAGAAACTCTAAGCTGCAAGGAGGTCTAGGTGTCTTCCAGAGGATGTGGAAAATGTGTCCTTCTCTTCTCATGGCTCATTCATTCCATCAGTTTACCAGGGACATCCTCTGTGCCAAAGAGCAGTCTAACGGAACAATTTCAAGATGTAAGATAGGGGCATAAGTTGAATATGCCAACCAACTTGCTGTATGAGGGCTTTCAAGTTCATGACTTACATTAGTTTGTGTCTGATCTTTCAAGGATGGTGAATAGAATTTTGAACCAGACAATGACTTTTATTTAATTTACTGTGATTTCTGATTGGTAAAACTGATGGGGAGAGAGGCATCACAGCTGCATGGAAAGAGAGCTGGATAGCCCCAGTTAAGTGTTGTTGGACAGTCACAGTTAAGCGTTGCTGGGGTCAAAGTTCTGGGAAGGAAATGGTAGGAGTATGTGAGAATATGTCCACTCTGTGAGGTCTGTGCCGGGAAAGATGAGAAGAGGAAGGGATTCAACAGATTTGGTCATGAAAGACAGCAGGTCACATTTCTAAGCAGCTCTCTGCTAATCACAATGGCAACTTGGATGTTCATGATGAGTGGTGTGAATCACATTTCAGGAATGATTCACTATCCCAGTTCGGGGGCTATGAAGCTTGATTAGTGTTATTATGTCATTAGTCTCTTATTCACGCTAGTGAGCATTTCCACTGAGGTCCATTAGACAACTTCTGTAAGCCCAGACTGGACACCAGCCTTGGTTTCCACAGACTTATCTGGACATGTATTTCCATGTACAAACACCATGAGCTTGAGCTGTCAGACCTATTGTGGGGATTTTTTGTTTGTTCCTTAAAAAAACCCAAAACATTTCACCATAGAGTAATCCATCAAAACCCTGATTTAATTTCATTTTTGCTATTTTTAGTTTTCTTTTTATTTGCCCTTTTAACATAGTGCTATCAAAACTGTTGTTGATTACTTGCAGGTCATACCCATGGAGACCAAGGTAATTTTAAAAATAAGTTCTGTGG
This sequence comes from Fratercula arctica, assembly GCA_947846985.1. Taxonomy (NCBI): domain Eukaryota; kingdom Metazoa; phylum Chordata; class Aves; order Charadriiformes; family Alcidae; genus Fratercula; species Fratercula arctica. Next base: position 103,411,752 of record CANTUZ010000003.1, read on the forward strand.
GTTCAGGATCAACTCTTTAGTGAATAAATAATCTTACTTTCAAACAAAGTCTTTCAACACGCTGAAAATATTCTAATGTCAAAGACTTGTATTCCTCTCTTCTATTAATATTCATTAAGAACTGAAAGAAATATGTATTAAGTTCCACTGGGGTTTGGCTTCTACTTTTGTGTTCTCGCTGAAGTTTCTTTTAATGTATTCTGAGAAGTCTTTGGTAACCTTTATGCTCTTTCGTTGTGTGCAAGCTTTTACACTTCTTCCTCCACAGAAATCACTGTCTGGTTCTGAATGTATTACTGTTGTTTTCTGTCATATTGCGGACCTCCTTTGTAGCTTGTTGAAACTGAGTGAATCTTCTGTTCATCTTGAATGAAAGCTGGTACAGAAAATTGGACACATTCACCAGGGTAATTGCATCTATTTGCAGTTCAACTTCCAGTGGTTTTCTTGCAGTGAGAGAATTGAGAAGTGGTGACAGCGTTAGGCTTTTTGACACAAAGCTGCCTGAGACTCAAGCATGATGCATTCAATTCATTTCTCTTTCTATGGCAAAGAGAAGACCTTGCAGTAAAGATATTTGTTTTCCCAGCTACTGTCATATAGACTCACTGTCTTTTTCTTCCATCTTCTACTTCTGTATTAAAATTTTGCCTGCAATTATGGTGTACTTATATTTGCTTTGAATAGCTTTGTAAATTATTCCCCTGTAGTGGAATATTATTATACGCTAAGAAATATATTGAAATGCCATCTTAATACCTATCAAGAATATACTTGGTAAATGTGGTTTATAGATTGTTGTCAAGTGATTTAATTACAGGGTAAATTTATGATTTTCTAGGATTATTCTTTTTATTGAATTGATCTTTGAAAATATTAGTTCCAATGTCTCTTGACTGATCTTGGTTTCTCAGATGATTTATTGACAAACAGATGAATGCATAAATCATGAAGAAAACCCATTTCATAGTCCATACTGATGGAGTGCAAAAAGCGACACTACTGTATTTCTGTGAAGATTTAAAGAAAAGTTATTTATGGTATAGATTTATACCACCAGAAATAGATATGCTTTTCAAGATACTCTGATAGTGGCACATCATGTTTTGTAGGTAGAAAATTAGTTATTGAGAAAACTCAAATCTTCAAATATAAAGCAGGGATGAAATCTTAAGTAAAGATCACATTTTTCAGCAATATTTGCGGAAGTCAATGACAAAGATTACACAAGTTTCTGGATGGATAGCCTGAAATTTCATCAGCAAATAAAAATGTACTATTTTTGACATAGAGCTCCAGCCCAGGCTTTGAGTGGTGTCTTTTAAATGATTGTTTTTGGGAAGTCATACAAAGGACTTAATGAACATCTCAGTAGCAGTGGTACTTTAAAATTCTAAAACATCAAGTAGAATATATCTGCCCACTTACAGAAAGGTATTTATTGTGGCAATTAAAATAAATTTGCATTTAGCAATTTGAAACTCAATCAAGATACTGAAATTAATACAGTAGAGGCTTTTTAGTATTGGCATATCAGAGTGTTCGGTGACACGTCTCTTTAATCCACAAGCTGTTCAGAACTAGCGATAGTAGCATAAAAAGCAATTGCAAGCCCTCACTACCAAACCTCACTCTTAGCCTCCTTCTGGCCCTATCAGTCTTGCACTGTGAGCTATGTGGTGACACAAATTTGCCGGAGGATAATGAGAGCTCTCAGCTTGTTGACTGCAGAACTTTCCTGGGATATGACAGATGCAGTCTTATTCCTCCTCAAGCTGCAGAGAAGGCTCCTCTGTGCTTTTACAGTAAAAGCATAAAGCAGCTGTGTTACCCGAAAGAAAGATCCAAAGGCAGTCAAGGGCAGGAACGGGTCCAGGCTGTGAATCCCTAACACAGAAATAAGACCGGTCTAAGGGAGAGGGGGATTTCAGACATGCCTCTGCCTTTATAAGTGTCTAGGTGTTAGGAGGATTGCTGAGACTTGCCAGATTTTTCACTCACCAAATAAAGAGACAAAATGCCTAAGTATGGGGTTTAAGGATTTAACTCCCAGGCAGGTGCTTAGAAGTTAGCTATGGCAGCACAGAAATTCCTTGTGAACTGAGGACTGAGACCTTTCTCACACAGTTCACAAAATTCTTAAGAGCTCCATATTCCTACATGTTTCTGTTAAAAATGAGAATATTCAGTGCATGCTGAATTTTGTGACTTTAGAACACTGAATGTTGCAGAATAAAATGCATATGGTAATATATTTGATGCCTTTATAAATTTCACATCCTAAAAAATTTTGTCCATCTGGGATAATTCTATAGACAGTTAAGCCTCATGGTATTATTTTGTTGAGGGGAAAAAAAGCCCCAAGGTAAAAGTTACCATTTCAGAATATGAAATATGCCATGAATGGAGTAAAGAAAACATGTTTCTGCAGTGATTAGGATAGGCCTGATGGTTGAGGTCTAAAAGGGATATGAATCTCTCTTTCCCTCCCAAAGGAGGGGTTTGGAGCCCAGTACGGGCTCTGTTGTTGACATATGGTGGAGAGAATGAGAGGTAAATGAAGAGGTTCCAGTGGGCAATCATGAAACGTATTTATTTTATAGATGTTAGAGATCTTTTGGGATTTGGCTTTTTTTGTTTGTTTGTTTTGTTTTGTTTTAAGATTTCTGTTTAAAAAGGGAATTGTGCTAAATAAGTGGTGAAAAGTTTACAATTATACAATTTACCATTACAAATGAAAGACTGGGCATGCTAGTTATGGTTAGCTGTTCTTGAATTTAGTTACTACCTTTGTCTTAGCAGCTTGCAACCTTGGAATGCTAAAACTGTAGCCCAAAGAAAGTATTGTCATGGCCCTGAGAGCACCAATAAGCCTTCCTGGCCATGCCCAACCTCCCCTGGGGCCTCCCCCATCCCTGCCCAAGGGCCCAGGAGACCCATTTTGGCTCAGCCCAGGGCTCCCAGTCCCGGTTGTTACTGGTCACTCCAGTGCCCAGCCCTGTTTCCTCACCTCATGGCTGGATTTCCTGGATTGATCTTGGACCTGACTTGTTACTTTGCGTCCCTATGTTGTGGCAGTCTGAAGTCTGGGATGCAAACATGAATCATGTGGAATAATCAGAGAAACAGGAGTGTGTTTAAGGATCTCCAGGAGGCAGGAGGACTGAATGTTGTCCTTAATGGATGTCCCAACTGATGAGCTGAAAGCAGAGGAGCACAGGGAGGCTGTGACTCTGGCCATGAGCACAAGGAGGAGTGGAGCAGCTGCTGAAGCCAGGAGCAACTAGGAGGGATGGCTGTCAGAGCCAAAAGCGCATTGGGAGGAGGTGGCAATTTCAGACAGGCTTTTCTACCTGTCTGAAAAAGTGTCAGAACCCCACAGTTTACAGATTCCAACCTGAGTAAATGGTGTTACTGTAAGAGAACAAGCTGTGGGTCTTGCAGTAGCCTTGCTGGAAAGCTAGAGAAGAGGATCACATAAGCGTTTTTTTTTTTTTTTTATTATTATTATTACTAATTCTGAAATGGAGAGTTCTGAGAATTTCTCCATGCTCTTATGTGAATGATACTTAAAGGTAGTAGGCTAGAACCATGGGTTATCACTGTATGAAGGAATTCAGATCTGTCACTCATTTGGAGCAAATGGCCTAGAAGTGAATGTCTTGTGTCAATATTTTGACACTGTCAACACTAATCAATATTTTTGTGTTAGCAGCAAGTGCTTTCCTTACATTAATATTTCTCTTATTAACTAATGGTGATTGGTTTCATCACCTCGTTAGGTAGATGATTTTCACAAGTTTCAAAAGGAGCGTGCTTTAGTTGTGCTATAATGTGGACTGAAACACTGCAAAGAAAAAGAATAAGAATACATAGATCTAACCTACAAACTTTCTTGTGTTTGTATCCTCAGTGCTGGAAATAAAATTGCTTTCTCAGTTTCCGTCATGCTATCACGGTTAGCCATTATAAGACTTTTGTACTCTGAGGGATAAATCAAATCGCAATAAATACCCACAACATACTGTCATTGCCCTCTTTGTGCTTTCCTTCTTTCTCCTTGCTAAGAAGTCTCTTAGCGGATATCAAACAGACCCTTCCTTCCTACAGCAGCAGACATCAACCTACGTAACTTCACAGAATGAAGCTGTTTCCCTTTCACTCAAAAATACCAGTGACAGCAAATCTCACAGGGCTCTCTGTAAAACGACATCTGTGTATAAGAGGTGATAGTACTATTTGCTTTTTATAAGATTTCAGCAGAAAATGAATAGTTCTTTATTTATTAAACAAACATTAAAAAAAAATATTATTAAACCAACTGGTATAGACAGAAACATTTAAAGCCTCATGGCTACAACAGGACACCAGTTATGTGGGTGGTGCATTTTATATTTTTCACAGTGTATAAACTTTTCTTAATTTGACTTCAGATTACTGCATCAGGGAAAGAATGCAGTAATTAAAGTAGGCAAAAGAAATTTTAATCAAAGAGTGCTAAGGAAGAGGAGTGAGTGAAATGAAGTAGTTTCCTGTGATAATGCACCACGTAATAGAGCAGGAAACTAGGATGGAAATGAAGAAAACTTAATCAGGAAAAAAGCAACACCAAGTTATTCTAGCTATGCAGGGGAGTGTACATGGATCTCAGTCTTTTCTCCCGGAGAAGACAGCAGTTGTCTTAAGTAATTAAATTTGTAGGTTAAAGCAGTGCCAGTGCAGGTCAAAAAAAGTAGGACATGGAATTATTGAAGCCATTCAGCTGTCATTATGGGGGACTTGACAATGTGATTTACAGGAAATTTCAACATAAACTAACGAGGAACTTCCCTCTGTGGAAGATATATGTATTACAGTATGAGAATGTACAGAATAATTCTCTGTGTATGTAAATGTAGCATGAATGAAGCACAGAGCTTGGCATTGCTCTTCATATGGGTGTGGTGCTGCGTTAAAGAGAGCTATGGGAACCCTAACAAATACCCAGTTTGTCTGGACATTGCTTTAGGAGTCTGAGGTTTAAAAAGATGTGCCTCTGTGGAAGATATATGGATTGCTTTGAGACTGATACTGAAGAGGCTCTTTAGGGACTGCTTATAGCTAGGAAACCTCTTGTGTATGTGCCATTACCAGTGCCACGCTGTATGTATGATTACCAGGGGCAGTGGGGAACTCACATGAACCTCAGCGGTGCTTCTGGTACAGTAGGGATCAACACCACTCCTTCATGGTTGTTTTCTTAGTTGTTTTTTTTTTTTTTTTTTGTGGTTTTTTGTTTGTTTGTTTGTTTTTTGTTTTTTTTTGGTTGGTTTTTGTTTTTTTGTTTGTTTGGGTTTTTGTGGGTTTTTTTTGTTTGGGTTTTTGTTTTTTTTTCTTTCTGGTTGTGTGTGGTTTTTTATTTTCTTTGGTTTTTGAACAAAACTTGTCCTCTTTAGTGTCTTTTGTCAGATTTTTAAGATCACTTTTGCAGTCTCCATCCCATCCTGTGGTACTGGGGCCTCCTTGTCCCAGTTTATCTTGGGATTTTCTTGGTGCTGCAAGATGCCTAGTAGAGCCAAAAGCAGTGGGGTTTTTTGTTGTGCTTCCCAACAGAGCCATCTGGGGACTTGCTGAAAAGGGGACCATTCTTTTAGAGGTACTTTTGGCTGTATTCATGTTCTTGTGTGTGTATGTGCATCTCCAAGTATCAGAACAACGTTTCATGCCCACTGGAGATGTTATCTGCTTTGATTACTAAGAAAGCACCTATTTATCTTGTATAGCAGCAATTTTTCCTCAAAGATGTGTGCAGCACTTCTTCAAAAAGAAAAGAAAATCTTTCAAGTAAAAAACCAAATACTTACAAAGAGGTGTTTTTCAAGATGTTCAGAATGCAGTTTCTATTAATTCTGACTGTTGTCCAAACTAGTCAACTTACAGCTGTTGCAAATTAACTTCCTTGTTAAGAAAAAATGTTATGTGAAGCATCAAAGTAAATTGCAAATGGATCAGATTAGGATCTTTTGCTGTTAAGAGAAATAAAATATAATACCAGAAATTGCATGAAGGCCTGCTTTTCAGTTGCTGTTTTGAGAAAGATACAAAAAAATTAGATTATAGTAGTGTCTGAGTTCTGAAGTGCATTTTACATATTTAACTTCAGTTTGCTTTGCTTTCCACCATCTATTGATAAATGTGATGAGTTTTTCTTGTTGAACAAGGAAATACTGCCTTGTTGAGGACATGGTCTCTAACTAACAGCTAGAATGGCTAGCAGCAAAAAGGAGAAATAGCATCTCATAAATAGTTTTTATTCTGAGTTTTTCCTTTGCATAGTGCAGAGCTAGTCTAAATACTTGTATTTATTTGCCTTTGTTTACAATTACACATTTCTCTTAAGAAGTATTCATAAAATCATAGAATCATAGGATGGTTTGTGTTGGAAGGGACCTTAAAGATCATCTAGTTCCAAGTTCCAAACCCCTGCCATGGGGGGTTGACTGTTGACTTGACTGTTCTCTGGTCCAATTGATGTGCTTCAAAAATACTGTTAATGAAGTAAACTGCTCTGGGAAATTTCACCTTACTTAATCATATCATCATAATGCAATAGTTTCTAAATTTACTTCTTTACTGTCAGGGCACAGGTGGCCCAGAGAGGTTGTGAAGTCTCCTTCCTTGAACATATTCAAAAGCTCTCTGGACATGGTCGTGACTAACTGACTCTAGGTGACCCTGCTTGAGCAGTAGGGTTGGACAAGATGATCTCCAGAGGTCCCTTCCAAGCTCAACCATTCTGTGATTACATGCTGGCATCCCACGGTTGTTCTGAGCTTGATTTAGACAAATGAGCTATGCAGCATGCCCCAAAACCAGCACAAAATTATTACATGTTAACTACTGGGGGCAGGTAATAAGATTTAATTCCCTTGAAAGAAAATTTAGGAGTTTATTTCCTTAAATGATAGGACTTGCATTGACAGCTATCCCCTTTCTCTCATGAACACAGCATACCACTAGACAGCAGACTGTTGCTTGAAGCCCCTTGATATCAAGGTTCTCAGAGGTTAAACCCAGCTCCTAAATTTGAAAGCCAATGAAGGTGTGTATTGTACCTAGAGAAAGGACTCAATGCTTAAAGGCATTGTGTCTTTATTTTCTGACCCTGTCAGTTGGTCTAATAAAAGCTATTATGTCTCTCTCCACATCTTGCCTCCTGTGCAGTTTAGGAGGTTTTCAGGATTTCAACCTAGTTTCACAGAATTTGTTGTCAGCAAAGTTATTTTCAGCTTTGCGGATGGCCTAAATTCCGCTTGACCTACAACTAAGATATGCAGTGTGCAAACTGGTCCAGGGCTACTGTTTCTGCAAAGAGCTTCCAATCAGCATTGATTATATACTTAAGACCAAATTTATTTAAAAAGCAATATATTCAGTAGTGTTTTGTGTTATCAGCATCCATCTTTATCCTAACATTGGTGCCACCTTACAGTGTAACTGAATGTGCTATAGTTTTATTATTTCAGCTAACTAATAGTCAGACTGAATAACAATACAAGAAGCAGCAGCACTGCGTTATTTTCTTGTTAATCTTGTTTTACTACTGTGTTGTTGAACAATAAAATAATTGAGCTATAAAGAACAATTGCTCTTTTTTCAGCATCTTTTTTCTAGCTCTTGTCTCTGTACTAGAGATCTTCTAAAAAGACTGCGTGTTGTGAGTAATTGCCCTATTCGTTTCACATTTGTTATGCCTTAGAATGAAAACTAATCACAGATAGATAGAGGCTTGGTGCCTGGACATTTTGAGATTATCTCTCAACTATTTTTATTGCTGATGGCCACACATATCTCAGAAATTATTATAGTATTTAATTTCTATGTCTTGTAATTCCCTTCAGAGGAGAAAATACAAGATCTTTGAAATTAAGCATGGCATCATCTTCATAAACCGGGCAATGAAGATATTCTTCAGATATTTAGCTAACATAATAAAAAGCCACATTGTAAGGACAAGAATAAAAAAAAATCTGAAACAATTTCTTTTAATTACCATGTTTTTCTTTTTATTTCTCAGGAAAGAAAGGTTTTCCAAAATCTGTGTTGCCAAATCTTCTGCGAGAAATTGCCTGTGTTGATGTATGTTCAGGTTAAATGGCAATAAACTTAAAAGCTGCGTACAACTTTAATATTCATTGCCCTTTCATAGGATCATACCAAGGTGGAAGGTCTCTACTGCAGCCTCCTGCTCAAGGCAGGGTGAGTTATGAGGTCAGACCAGACTGCTCAGGGTTTTATCCAGTTGGATCTTGTAAATTTCCAAGACTGGAGACTTCACAGCCTCTCTGGACAACTTCTTCCACTGCATGGCTGTCCTTATCATGAAGTTTTTCCTTATATTCGGTCTGAATCTCTCTTGTTTCAGTTTGTGTCTTTTGTCACTTGTCCTACCCCCACACGTGACAGAAGAGCCTGGCTCCATCTTCATGATAAACTTGTGATAGGTATTAGAAGGATATTTTTAGGTTTCACCTTCAACCTTTTCTTCTCCAGAAAAGTAGAATTTATTACATTTTTTAAAAATAAAGACTTCATTCTTACTTTATCGTTTATTTTCTATTATTACTACTTGTACTTCCATAAATGTGTGCTGGTAATATCGTTTTACTGTCTTTTTAGAAGAAAACTACTAGGTATATAAAATTAAAATCTAATAATTGCTCCATTTTCTCTAGATTGTGTCATTAAATATTTTTGCTTCTATCTGTTATGTGAGGCACAAAAGCAAAAATTGTCTCCAGCTCATTTCTGTTCAAAACCTAACTCAACCACATAAGGGCACTGCTCCGTTGAGCAGGCAGCAAAATGTGTCCTCTCATTAGAAAACCAGATCTTGGTTAACATGCTAACCACACTGCAGCTTTACTATCTTAAATGACTAATGAGCAGCTGGTGGCTTCTTCAATAAATATTGTGTCCTGATTGAATTATTCCTTGTCTAAAGCCAGTCCAAACAAATTTATCTATCAGGAATTAATTGGTGACTTGCCTGCAACAAGTGAAGTTGACTTCAGCAAGTATGTTTGGGGGGCAGAGAACTGAAGCCTGTGGCTGGAGTCAGCAACCGTGGCATAAAGCACACAGCCATGCAGCTGGCAGTAAAAAAACGTTCCTTCAACCAGCCTTGCTGCCATGAATGAGCTGGAGTGTGTGGCAGAATTTTTGTATGAGAATGGACATCCTGTGAACACTCCAGATACTTTGTATAAGAACGAGAGTTCTGTTAGCACTGAGGCTTTAGAATTGGCCTGAGCTTAAAGGTCAGCGAGAAGCTGATATCTGCTGAGCTAACAAGTGAAGGAAGTAGAGTGCTGAGCTATCAGCACTTGATCTAACTGTGAATATCAAAGGGAACATTGTATAAGGAAAGAGGAAGTAGGAGAACAACAAAGCAGAACCAACATCTCAGCCAGATAGCACGTAATGAGGAAATAAGCCAGGAGCCAGATGAAGGATAAGGAACAAGGAGGGTGGACCAATCAGAAAATGTTGATTGAGTGTGTAACCAATTAGCTGATGACATTTAATGTAACCAGGTAGTGAAGAAGAGTATATTAACTGAGCTATGGGGGCAATAAAGTGGCATTAACCTGATCACATTGGTCTGTGTATTATTGTCCGGAGCTTCCGCACCCACAGGAGTGCTGTCTGTAAGCCACAGGGATAATGAACTGACACATGCCCTCTCTTCAAATTAATTGCCACTAAAAGAGGAAGAGACCCTCCAGAACTCATATTACCATTATATTGAGGAATTAGGAGGGCAAAAGTGTGTGATTCCAAAACATGAAGTCCTGCATCTTTTTAAAAATAAATTATATTCTTTTTATAACAGTCTGATTGAAGACATGATTGTTATTTACTGGTTTTTGTTCTTGCTTCTCATTTCTGTTCAAATTATCGTAGTCACGTGATATATGTAATAATTAGGAATGTACAATCATTGCAGAAAACTACAGCTTTATCCAAAAATGTGACAGGTTATGTTTCTGTGTTACGATGTGGATAGCATGCCTTGATCATTCTTACTGTGTTACATTTAGGACTATTTTATAGTGAAAGCTGACACAAGTTTCATTTCACATTATCCTTTTTGTCAGTTTTCCTTTCATGAATGATGTGACACAAGGGAAGCTTCTGTAGGCAAAAAAGGTCACGATCTTTATTGAAACATACTCTGTGAAATCAGGCATGAGAAATATAACAATTACATATAATAAATATTTTTTTACAGTTCTGAATACAAAGACTGACAAAATTTATGTCTAATGCTGCTGCCTTATGAAAGTTTTTTGGGTTTTTTTTTTTTTTGTATTTGTAGATGAAACTGCATGGATAATGGAAATTGCAAGTAGGAATAAAAAATTTTAAATTAATCAGGAAAGATATGCTGGAAACTCCTTCAGCCTTTTTCCTCCCTCATTAAGTGGAACCCAAAATATAAGTGTAAGAAAAACTGAGCACATATGATTGTGGAACAGAAGCAAATTCTGCTGACAGGCTATGACATGTAACAGAAGAATATTTGTGATCAGCTAGAATAAGTAAAAATACAACTCCATCAATGTTAATGTCATATTAACCTTACAGAAAGCACTGCCTTGAGGAAACTGAAGGATTTTGATTGGTGAGTGGCTCTCTTGATCTTCCATTTTCCTCTGTGACACACTGACTGAGCACACTATTCTCATTCAGATGTTAATTTATGGAAATGGATAATACAATGTATCTGATTGCTTAATTATGCATCCTGGGGATTCATTCAGAATCCGTATAATGCATCTTGATGACCTTTCAAAGGCAGAACTCGCAATTTGCAACTTTTATTGGGATTTAATCAACTGGACAATACTTCTCACATCTTTTTCTGATGAGGGTACTGACCCCTGTCTCTTGCGTCTTTGCCGTGTACTATAATCACTAATTTCTAATGCAAAAAAGCAGTCATTCCTGTGTAGCACAAGTGAATCCAAGAGTGAATAGAGTTCGCCCACAGCTCTCTCTCCTCAAACTTTAATATTGAAAAAGATGCTACTGAGGTTTGGTATTGAGGGGTTTGCAATGCGCTAGCAAAAAAATGCATACAATATGGACTACAATTAACATGCATAATTGATTGCCAAGAGGTGTGACTGAAGAAAAAATATGACAGACTGAAAAAACCAACCAACCTTTCGTATGTATAATAGGAATGTCTTGAGTCATAATGGTAAATATGTGGCTGCTAGAAAGGATATAAGTCCTTATGTCATCCTCCAGGGCACAACACCAAGTCTCTGTATTTGAATCTAGGAGCAACCCTCCCTCGGGTTTAGTTAACTACCAGCTGCAGAGTTTTTTCATTTCTTTCTAAAAAATTCAGCCTCTCTACTGCTTTCAACCTGTAAGTCTGGATGGATGCTCATCACCAGGGGATTCTAAACTAATTATGACTGACTGGTTGATTAATCATAGTAAAAAAGGTGAGACTCTTGGCTGCCACTCCAAACCAGCAAAATAAATAACCCATGCAGAAATTACGTGTCCTACTTGTGTTCTGTATTTTAAACACTGAGGCAAATAGATGATCTTGAAATCAAAACATCTGTAGCAGTTTTAATATTTCATTACCCTCCTGCAAGAGTCTTAATAGAAATACCTTAAGTAAAGAATATGATATATAATAGCCCCAAGTAAAGATGAAAATAAGAAGGCAAATAGCTTCTGTTGACCAATAAAGATACTTAAAATGCTACTAGTCTTGTAGTATTTTAGAGTTTATTTAACTCACTGCCAAGAATGAAAACTTTCACACACTTTCCTTTCTCTTTTCTCTTTTCTTTTCTTTTCTTTTCTTTTCTTTTCTTTTCTTTTCTTTTCTTTTCTTTTCTTTTCTTTTCTTTTCTTTTCTTTTCTTTTCTTTTCTTTTCTTTTCTTTTCTTTTCTTTTTTTTCTTTTCTTTTTTTTCTTTTCTTTTTTTTCTTTTCTTTTCTTTTCTTCCCCCCCACCCCGTAAACGTATCTGTTAGTCATGATTATTGCATGCATGGAGCAATTTCTGAGTGTGTTGAAGGTTTTCTTTAAGTAGAGATGTTAAGGAAAAATTTGAGTCTGTTAGAGGTAAAAATCAAGGAGAAGTAATATTCTACCAAATGAATTAATGGACATATATGAAGGGAACAAAAGCATTTGATGGCATGGTGTTGATAGGGCAGTACATGGCAGTTTGTGTCTGCAGAGAATGGCCATTAAATGTGTTTGAACACACACACACACACACAAAGTATGGCTGCTGGCAGTACTTTAAGTGCTTGCTACCAGCTACACATGCTGCGCGATGTACATGCTGCTCTGTCATGTATTCAGTGCATCTCAGAGCTACTGAGTAGCTGGACTGGGAAAAATGTAATCCTTGCAATAGTGGATAGACAGGCAGAGAAACAGACTTTTCTTTTAAGATAGTTGCAATTGGCCTCTTTGATTTCCTATTGGTGTGTAGCTCTGGGTTTACATCTTAAAGCCATTATTGGCTCCCAGATTTTATGAAGCTTAAGGCAGTTTTTTATAGTAGTAAATTACATGACGAAAAGGAAGTAAATGAGCAAATATGCGTGTTTCTCTCTTTGGTTTTAATTTCCTTTTATCTGACTGTCTTCTCAAATGGAACTGATAATGGATAGTACTATGAAGGAAGATCTACAATTTCTAGATTTTGTTAAAAAAGACCAGCTCACAAATGACTAACGTTTAGAATAAAAATGTATATTTACTTAATTAGTGATCTAATTTAAATGGCTAAAGACACCATCGTACCATGCAAATGTACTTAGAGTTAGTGTATGCATAGAAATATAGCCACCGCCTGTACTGGGCTGGCGGGGTGAGAGTAGACACTGTTCCCCTTAAAAGATGAAAGAATAGTTCCCACTGTTAGATACCCAAACATCTATTTGGGACAACGTTGTGTTGTTTATTCTGAAGTTAATCTGTTGCACCCAGTAGCTGAGCAGTCAAGGTGAGATTTGGACTTAATTTATTTATCAGTTACCACCAAAACTGTTTATTTTCATGTTTAGAGAGATCCTTGTAGCACACCAGCTGTCTGAGTAACAGTGAACCATCAAGTCTTTTGTTTACAAACACATTTGTTTGAAACATTTTGCATGACAGGTTACAGATTGTGACAATTACACTGGGTCAGAGAAAAGAATGTCATGTAATGCCAGTGCTTATAATGAAGCACGCTCTGATCTGATGGATGCATCTTGATTGAACATGTCAAGTTGCATTTCATATGGAAACTTAAAAAAAAGAGAAGTCTATGAAATGTTGTCTCTTACACAATTTTGAGACACAAACACAAGCTAGCTGTTTCTCAATACGGTTTCTTATTATATAAAACACTTGGCAGACATGGAGGTTGTTACCTGAATGGTGGCAGGTAATTACTCACTGTGATAAACCTGCCCAGTGCCAGCACTGGTACATGAGTCCTCCTGTTCCTCTGGGCCATTTGCTACTGCTCCTGCCTTCTCTCTAGAGCAGAGATTTACTGTTGTGCTGGGCCATCACTGCTAATGGCTTTTCTTAAAGTTTCCTTGTCTTTGTTTCACTTCATATCAGCTGGTTTCCATTTACCAAATTCACTGAGGGGACTCTTTTGTGTCAAGTATTCAGTATATATGCCTCAAATACTTCCACCTTCTGATGCAGAAAACCTTCTGGTTGTTAATCTGTCATTTGTCTTTGTTGAAAGGCAAAGCCTTTCTATCCAGCACACAGATCTTCTCATAGAAATTTGTAGTTAATTTCAGATGTTCATTTAATCTCTAATGTTAGTTTGCCAGCTGTCATAACTGCATGTTAACTGTGTGATTATGTTTGAGGTTTTAAGATTATGTTAAAAAAAATGATCCAGATGTTTGGTGTATCTTTGCTTTCAGCTTCTCCCATCTGTAGTGTCACTTCCTATTGAGCTCTTCCTTTCATCTAATACATTGCTGTTGAAATAGATCAATTCCTATAGCTACTTATTTTTTTTTTGCTTTCTCCTCAACACGTGGTTTTCCTGTTGTAGCTGATTCTGAAGAATGCCTGCTCTGCTATTTTTCAAACTGTTTTTTGTGTTGTCGTAGTGGTGCTGTCCCACTTATGGCAACACCAAACAACAACTAAGAACCTATTTTACCAACTTGATGTGTAGTTATTAATCATTGCAGAGTACTTCACGTATCTGTAAATGGCCTTGAGCAAACGGACATCATTACATGGAATTTCAATGAGTACTGTTTAGTCTTTTTGGTGCACTGTTATTTTTTGCCATTCTAATATTTCAGTAGTCTTCCAATTCAAGATTTACCTTTTGTGGAATTTTCCTTCCTAAGGTGCCATATTTGTTTGCTTATCCTTTTGAACTATTTGGATATCCAGCAGTAACTGCTGCAGCTTAAGTTAAATCATTGATGATTGCTGTACAGTCTTCTTCACACCAACCTGCGCCACTTTTGACAGTGCCTCAAGTCTGCTCTTTAGTTTGTTCTAGACGTTGCACGAAGGGTCACATAGTAATGTGATCGTTGTGGCTGCTGTTGATATAAAAGGCCTAGTATGTCCTTACATTTTAGGCAGGTGATCTGAATCTTGCATTAGTAGAGAGATCCTTGGTCTGTTGTGTTGTCCTGTCATCTGGTGAGTCTCTCCTTTTTTTGCATATGACTTTTTGAGGGAAAACAGTTGCCAAAGCAAGATTGGAAGCTCAGCACAATTAGTGCTTAGTTTTTGTGGTTGTGGCTTCCCAATGTTCTTTCCATCGCCCAACTGTCACTTCTACTTTATCATTAAAGCCACCTATCAGAAGGAATAAGCCATGCTCTAGTATTGCCAATGACATCTTAGAGCAATTGTGGAACCCATCATTGCTCTCAGGGATATATTGTTCTGTCTGAGCATAATTCTGCATGACTGACAATCTAGGGAACCAGTCCGAGTCTGTCTGATAGGTTTTCCATTGATTAGCCATCTTCTATGTGTTCTGTTAAGAGGGGAGCTCTAGCTTGACTAAAACATATTTCTTCTTTATCTTTAAACAATTGGCCATTTATTCTCTCTAATGTTAAGGTGAAGCTCATGTTTTTCATACACTGCATTATTGATAAGAGTTCTAATGTCCAAAATATTTTGGTTTTATACTAACAAGAAGACCAACACCAAGCCCATCAAAATCAATAGATGTATTCTCTGCAGCGTCTTTGGATTGTGCCAAAAATTGTTTATGGAGTGTCTGTGCACCAGCATGGAAACTGAGGAGAAATGGAGAGTAACTCTGAATGAACAAGTGTGGGCGTTGAAAGCCTGCCTGCATGCTTGCATGAGTGTGATGTGCTTTTCAGACTGATTTCTGTAACTGATTAGGAAATTAGAAACTAGGAAACTGGATAGCTGTGAATCCAGGTTCACAGATTCCCATACTTAAACCATTTAAAGTTATCTTGTAGCTCTGTATGGTTCAACACGATATTGTGTAAGTTTATAAACAAAGCTTCTAGAATGTTTTTTTTTCTTTATACAGACACATTTTATTAAATAGTTAATAGGTAAAACCAGATAACTGTGCATAGTGTAATTCTATTAATTTTGAATTACATAAGAAAAAATTACATGAGAGAAGCGTATCTGAAATAATGTAATTCTTCTCACCCATTCACCAGCATATAATTTTTTAATGTATTTTTCCTTGTGCTTCAAGCATTTATGGCTGTTTTCCTGGATGGTTTTGAAAGATGTTGGCTCTATGATTGAATTTTTTGATTAGATGTTTGAATAATATCAGTCTTTTCAAATGAAATAAGCAAATTCAGCTTGCCAATTTGTTTAGCCTTCAGTTGTTAACTCCCTAGTATCAGTCATGAAATGTATTTTAAAAAGGATGATACTACAACTGGACTTAAGAAACAGGGAAAAAGTAGCTAGGGCTTAACACTGCAATTAGAAGTGACATAGTTGCTGCACAGTAACACTTGTCTTGCTGGTGGGATCCAGCCTGTAATTGGGTACTGGGGTTGTGCGTACTTGTTATGGCTTCTGCTAGCCCTGGTTTAACTGGGTGAGAAGGGCTAGGTGGTTTATCAACAACTGTCCCTTAGTAGGAGGCTTTCATAGCTTCAGGGCATCTCACTATGTAACAAATGGTGATTTGCTGATCACCATTAATGCTAATGGTGGTTAACTTCAGTCCAAAATCTCTTCACTGTCTGATACTGAAGAGACATTTGTTTTTCAAAGAAATGCTCAGTGTGAAGTATGCAAGGACCTACACTTTGCACACCATGCAGCTAATACAAACTTATTTAAATGAATACATCTGCTGTAGCTACAGGTTATCTCACACTTTATTATTTGTAGGCCAAATCAGTTTGTCACTTTGTAGATCGTTTAGAACGTTGTTAGATAGCTGATCCCAGTCTCAGTCTGCAGTGGACCCACAGCAACCAGCACACACAGAAGGGACAGGGGCCAGTAACACGAAAGAATGGAAGTTTGTGACAGCAAGGAACAGCAGGAGGAAGAGACTTCCCCTGAAGCCTGAGGTGCCCTTGCAGAACCGCTTCACGGCTCTGCAGACTGAAGAGGAAAGACGAGTCACATCAGGAGAGACGCTGGAGCTGAGTAAGGCAGCCCGAGTTGCTCCCCCTATAACAACCAGTGTGACTAAGAAAAGGCGACAGGTAATAGTAGTAGGTGACTACAGACAGGTACTGAGGCACCCATTTGCTGACCTGACACACTCTCTAGAGAGGTGTGCTGCTCACCTGGGGCTCATATTGGGGATGTCACCGATGCTACCAACCCTTGTACCGTCCACTGACTATTATCCACTGCTGTTGTTTCACATGGGCACCAGTGATACTGCCAGGAGCAGGCTGAGGAGTATCAAGAAGGATTACAGAGCCCTGGGAGGGATGGTAAGGGACTCTGGAGCACAGGTAGTTTTTTTTGTCAGTTTTCCTTGTCAAAGGGAAGGGGTTTGAAAGGAGCAGTTGAATCTGTTAACAAATGGTTACAGGACTGGTGCCACAGCCAGGGGTTTGGCAACTTAGGCCATGGGACTCGCTTTGAGAAACCAGGTTTACTGGGGGCTGATGGGCTCCATCTGTCAGAGAAGGGGAAGAGCATCTTTGATCAGAGGCTTGCCAAGCTGGTGAAGAGGGCTTTAATCTAAAGTTGCCAGGGAAGGGGAACCTCAATCCATCCCATGCCTACCAGTTTGATGCCAGTGCCAGCAATAGATGCCCAGGGCCTGGAGAAGGATCACTGGTCAGCAGGAGAGCACCTGGAGTGCAGCACAAAGGAATTCCAGCCACTCCAGCCAGTAAGTCAGCTTCATCGGGGGCCCAACTTAAATGCCTCTATGCAAACACATGTAGCATGTGGAATAAACAAGAGGAGTTAGAGAGGTACGTCTGCAGGGCTGTGATCTTATTGGCATCACGGAGACATGGTGGGATGGTTCCTATGACTGGAGTGTTGGAATGGAGGGATACAGGCTTTTTAGGAAGGACAGGCAGGGGAGGCAAGGAGGGGGTGTTGCCCCCTATGCCAATGAACAGCTGGAGTGTGTGGAGCTCTACCTGGGGATGGATGAGCAGCTGACTGAAAGCTTATGGGTCAGGATTAAAGGGGGGTCAGGGACAGGTGACATTACAGTGCTGTAGGCCACCTGACTAGGAAGACTGAGCGAATGAGGCCATCTATATACAGATAGGAGAAGCCTCACATTCAGAAGCCCTGGTCCTCCTGTGGGACTTTAACCACCCCAATATCTGTTGGAGGGACAATGGAGCAGGGCAGAAGCAATCCAAGAGATTCCTGGAATGCATTGATGATAACTTCTTGGAATGCGCTGATGATAATTTCCTTTTCCAAGTAATAGGGTAGCCAATGAGGAGAGGTGCTATGCTGGACCTTGTTCTCACCAAGGACGGGCTGGTGGGGAGTGTGAAACTCAAGGGCAACCTTGGCTGCAGTGACCATGAGATGGTAGAGTTCAAGATCCTTAGGGCAGCGAGGAGGGTGCACAGCAAGCTCCCTACCCTGGACTTCAGGAGAGCTGACTTTGGCCTATTCAGGCCTCTGCTTGGCAGAGTACTATGGGATAAAGCCCTGAAGGGAAGATAAGCCCAAAAAAACTGGTTAATATTCAAGGATCACATCCTCCAAGGGCAGGAGTAATGCATCCCAACAAAGAAGTCAGGCAGAAATGCCAGAAGGCCTGCATGGATGAACAAGGAGCTCCTGGACAAAGTCAAACACAAAAAGACTGCCTAAAGAGGGTGTCAGCAAGGACAGGTAACCTGTGAGGAATACAGAGGAATTGTCCAAGCAGCCAGGGATCATGGTAGAAAAGCTAAAGACCAGGTAGAGTTAAATCTGGCCAGGGACATCAAGGGCAACAAGAAAAGCCTATACAGGTACGTAAGTGATGAAAGGAAAACTAGGGAAAATGTGGGGCTTCTCCAGAAGGAAACAGGAGACCTGGTTACCTGGGATAAGGAGAAGGCTGAGGTACTCAATGACTTTTTTGCCTTAGTCTTCATCGGCAGGTGCTCTAGCCACACCGCCCAAGTTGCAGAAGGCAAAGGCAGGGGCTGGGAGAATGAGGTACTGCCACTGTAGGAGAAGATCATGTTTGAGACCATCTAAGGAATATGCAGGTGCACAAATCCATGGTACCTGATGAGGTATATCCGCAGATCATGAGGGAACTGGTGGATGAAGTTGCTAAGCCACTGTTCCTCATATTTGAAAAGTTGTGTCAGTCTGGTGAAGTTCCACTGACTGGAAAAGGGGAAACATAACCCCCATTTTTAAAAAAGGAAAAAAAAGTAAGACCCTGGGAACTACAGGCCAGTCAGTCTCACCTCTGTGCCCGGCAAGATCATGGAGCAGGTCCTCCTGGAAACTCTGCTAAGGCACATGGAAAATAAGGAGGTGGTTGGTGACAGCCAACATGGCTTCATTAAAGGCAAGTCATGCCTGACAAATTTGGTGGCCTTCTACAATGGGGTTACAGCGTTGGTGGATAAGGGAAGAGCAACTGACATCATCTGCCTGGACTTGTGCAAAGCATTTGACATTGTCCCTCACAACATCCTTGTCTCTAAATTGGAGAGACGTGGATTTGATGGATGGACTACTTGGTGGATAAGGAATTGGCTCGATAGCCACACTCAAAGGGTTGTGATCAATGGCTCGATGTCCAAGTGGAGACCAGGGATATGTGGCATTCCTCAGGTGACGGTATTGGGACTGGTGCTGTTTAATGTCTTTGTCAGTGACATGGACATTGGGACTGAGTGCACCCTCAGCAAGTTTGCCGACGCACCAAGCTGTGTGGGGCGGTTGACACACTGTAGGGAAAGGATGCCATCCAGAGGAACCTTGACAGACTTGAGAGGTGGGCCCATGCAAACCTCATGAAGTTCAGTAAGACCAAGTGCAAGGTCCTGCGTGTGGGTTGGGGTAATCCCAAGCACAAATACAAGCTGGACAGAGAATGATTGAGAGCAGCCCTGAGGAGAAGGACTTGGGGGTGTTGGTTGGTGAGAAGCTCAGCATGAGCTAGCAATGCGTGCTCGCAGCCCAGAAAGCCGACCGCATCCTGAGCTGCATCAAAAGAATCTTGGCCAGCAGGTCGAGGGAGGTGATTCTGCCCCTCCACTCTGCTCTTTTGAGATCCCACCTGGAGTACTGCGTCCAGCTCTGGAGTCCTCAACACAAGAAGGACATGGACCTGTTGGAATGGGTCCAGCGGAGGGCCCCGAAGATGATCAGTGGGCTGGAGCACCTCTGCTATGAGGACAGGCTGAGAGAGTTGAGGCTGTTCAGCCTGGAGAAGAGAAGGCTCCGGGGAGACCTTATAGCAGCCTTCCAGTACCTAAAGGGGGTCTACAGGAAGGATGGGGAGGGACTCTTTATCAGGGAGTGTAATGATAGGACACAGGGCAACTGCCTCAAACTGAAAGAGGGTAGATTTAGATTGGATATCAGGAAGAAATTCTTTACTGTGAGGGTGGTGAGGCACTGGCACAGGTTGCCCAGAGAAATTGTGGATGCTCTATCCCTGGAAACGTTCAAGGCCAGGCTGGATGGGGCTTTGAGCAGCCTGGTCTAGTGGGAGGTGTCCCTGCCCATGGCAGGGGGGTTGGAACTAGATGATCTTTAAGGTCCCTTCCAACCCAAACCATTCTATGATT
The DNA here is from genome assembly GCA_947846985.1 of Fratercula arctica. Taxonomy (NCBI): domain Eukaryota; kingdom Metazoa; phylum Chordata; class Aves; order Charadriiformes; family Alcidae; genus Fratercula; species Fratercula arctica. Next base: position 103,432,021 of record CANTUZ010000003.1, read on the forward strand.
CTATGATTATGCCAAGACCAAAGGCATAACAGAAATGACACCTGTTTCTTCTGTATGTGCCATGCCCTGTGGAGGAGACTTCTAAATGTCAATACAGCTCTTAAAACTTTGCTTAAAATTACTTTTTCTGTAAGAAAAAAAATGAAAGACGCTTTTGACTGAGTAACTTCTCATAACTGCACCAACAGGTCAGATCAGTGACAGGATTTGGTTAGATCAGTAGTGACTCATAAGCAAGAACTACTTGAAATAGGAAAGTGCTGAAAGCTGGAAAGTGCTGGCAATTCCTTCAAACTTCCTGTTGGAAATCATATTGATAGTTAGTTACAAAAAACTAATCTTGGTCCCACTCTGATGCCTTTTTTAGGGAGTTTAAACAGAGAAATTTAATACAAACAAGTAGAGGCCAATGACACAGGAGACAGATGAAAAAAATATTCAAACCTGTTATATTCTTTGCTTGGTTATGATATAGAACAATCTAAGTAATGCATTTTATTTTTGTATTAGACACGTGGCTGGCTTTTCTACTGCCACAGAGCCAAGGGAATTTTTGCTATTGTCTTTAATAGGAATACAATTAAGGACTACCATATATAACCAAATCACATACTATATGTGCTTATTCATTCTTTTTTCTGTTACTAATTGAGTTATATCTCTTATTAAGCATAGCAGTGGCTGAACTTTCTCACAGAGTTTTCTGCTTTTCTTTAGGCAATGTTTCATTCTCCTTTCTCATGTTGACTTGAAAGCCTGTCACCTGAAATCATTCTGTGCTTCAGGTTCTAGGAAACAGATGAAAGTGAAGGATTCTTTCATCCCCCATAGAGTTTAATACCATACTAGTCTGACTCGGTTATTTTAAATGAAGTCTTATAATTCTGCTGTTACACAAGTTGAACGGAAATTATACAAAGGAGAACAAAATAATTTATTTATTTATTTATTTTATTTTTGGGAACAAGGTGATTGCCTTTGCAGAGTATTTCCAGGAAACGCAATCTCTCTCCTTTGAATTTAAAAGCAACCCTGAATGCATGTATTTTTTTTTCTGTAAAAACAGTCATCTGTACAAACAGCCCACCATGTAGCATCATTAAATTGGCAGCCTGTATTAAACAGGAGCCAGCTAAATGCCACTGAAAGAGACTGTATTAATCAGAACATGTTTTCACAATTACCTAGAAGATGATGCAGAGAAAGGAGCTCACACACAGTTGCCGTGCACGTGGCTGGATTGTCTCTGCTTGCTCAGTGTAACAAATGGAGCTAATTGCACTGTGCAGCAGTGGATAACCAAATTTCTGGATTTCATCACTCCTTGTGGTACTGGCAAAAAAATCAGTAAGATAGGACAGTAAATTTTGCCAACTCCTGCTACCGACAGATCTCCTTACTAATCCCTTTCCCTGTGTCTCAGACCTTTTTTTTTTTTTTTTTTTAGTTATGGATTTACTTGGATGCCCTTTCTACATTTATCACACTCTGCTGAAAAATTTAGGTAATGTGGATTTATTTCTCTACAGAATTTGAATAATGATATGAAGGTCAGCTCACTAAAGTACTTATAAAGAAGCAAATGCCAAGTCGTAAAAATATCAAGGAGTAAAAATGCCAGGTAGTAAGCATAAAAAAGCTTTATTGTGTTTATGAATTCCTGTCAGGTAAGAAACACCCTATACCACAATATGATACTGTGGAACTTCCTTCCAACTGAATGCTGAGATGGAATAAAAAACTTGTGATACAGCCTAAAAGACTTGTAATATTTCACTGAGTAGCTGCAACACTTTTTACGGTTAATGGTTGTCACTCTCATAAAAGTAGGCATCAGGGATTTCTGCTTGGGCAAGAGGACATCAGAGAATATTGGTGGAACAGTAGACAATGATAGAATATTTACTAGTTATTAATCAACATTAAAGAGATTCAGAGGAACTGAAATTAATTTTATATCTTGCTGTTAAAAACAAAAAAGCCACAATAAAAACAAACCTCTCTATGTAAAACAGTGAAACAGTAAGTTTTTAATAAAACTCCTGAAATTTTCTACCTTGATTGCTGTCAGCCATTTTTTAGGCACCATCTAAAAGCATGTTGCCAACTTTTGCACAAAATGACCTTTCAGAAGGTTACAAGGCTTAAAACAGTGGCAAGAGTGATAAAGAATGAAATTCCTTCTAGAGAGAGACACTGAACGGTTTGTCTTTCAGAGTACAAAACAGTAAATTTGAAATGGATTGTGTGAGGGGAAATAGAGAAATTGTATCAGCTTTTGTGATAGAGCTGCCTCTGATATTGAACTAGGTTTAATGAGAAACAAGAGTTGCATTAGAAACAAAGCCAGTAATATATTGATAGGTAAGTGATAAAAGAGTTTCCTGACTAGAATGCATTAAAGGAAGGAACTAAAACTGAAATATTTCAGTGCTGCCAGATGCAAAGTGAATAGATGAATATTAAGCTAGACTAAACAGAAGATGAACGTACCATCTAAAGGATTAATTAATGAATTTCATTGCCCATATAAAATGCAGTATCTTCAGAAGTAACAGATTATCTGAAATCTTAAAGTGGGATGTGATGGGGTCTTGTACCTTGTTGTTATCTTATTATGATTATTTCATAGAAATTTCATTTCAATCACAAATGTCCTATTTAGCAATAATTTCTCAATGTTGAACTTGACAATGCTTAATGACTGCCTGACCTGGTTTCAACTTGGATAGAGTTAATTTTCTTCCTAGTACCTTGTGCGTCTTGGATTTATTATAAGAATAATGTTGATAACACATACAGTTTTAATTGTTGCTAAGTAATGCTTATATTAAGTCAAGGACTTTTTCATATTCCCATAGAAACTGTGAGGGAGCATAGACAGGACAAACTGGCCAATGGAATATTCCATACACCAGACATCATGCTCAGTATATAAATGGGGGTTGGCCAGGAGGCAGGGATCTGCATTCGCTGCTCGGGATGGGCTGGGCAATCGATCATCAGGTGGTGGGCAATCGTATTGCATCACTCATTTTGTGTATGCTTTTATCATTATTGTTATTATTATCTTCTCTTCCATTACTCTTCCATTAAACTGCCTTTATGTCAACCCACAAGGTTTCCTTTTTATTCCTGATTCTCCTTCCCTATCCCGCTGGTGGGGGGTGTGAGTGAGTGAATGGCTGCATGGTCCTGGTTGCTGGTTAGGGTTAAACCACAACACTGCCATCAGACTATATTTTTTTTACATAGATATTCCTATTATTGTAACCTCTGATCGACAAACTTTTGTCTAATCTAGTATTTTTTTAATCTTATTTTTTATAAAGCAAATTTAGATATTTTATTTAGTTTTGAAATTCTACCAGTTTAATTTTTTTATTGTACCAAATATATATAACTAAGCAATCATGCTGTTTTCTTTTATAAAGGAACTTTTATTACATGTTGTGAGAGCTGATTTAAAATTGTATTGTGTGATGCACAGACAGATTATTGCTTTGTTCTTGATCTCAATATCTATAAACAGTGCTATTATCAATAAAGTGCATATTTATAGTACCGTCTTCGCATCCTACTAAACCATTTCTGGAGCAGCATACGACCTGCATTTGGGGCAGGCGTGTATATGGATAGTGTGGGGCACACTAGCCAATATACTTCATAGAAATATCTAATTACCAAGTGTGATGATGGCATCATTCCCCTTCATGGAGACATTTTTTGGATGCCTTACAATTTATTGGGAAATTTTCAGTGACAAGAGTTTCCTATCTCTACTATATGCAACATAAACTAGCTGTATGCACAGATACTTATACTGCATGATGTTTCTTTTAGATGAACAATAGTCAATAACAGTTAAAAAGGTCTCACAAAGAGAGAAGCAGAAAGGAGAATGGGAGGAAAAGAAAAAAGATCAAACTTCTGAAATTTTTGGGTTCGTTAATGAATAAGAAAAACAGCAGAGCTTCTATGAATACAAATTAGTATGGTCAGCTTCTTATTTGTGATTTTCCATTTTTCATCATATCTGTAATTTTTTCGCAAAGCACCATTGCGACTAGTCTGCACTGCTGGGATTGTGAGATACAACTACGAACACAGCGTATAAGAGGATCACTCAAACATTTTATCTCAAGGATGACTGATTGCATTTTGGGGAGTTCTTTATGATGCAGTGAAATTAAATTGGAACACGTTTTCTGTAACTTGTAGGGCTCTCTCTCTTCCTTTTATGTCTGTGGAAAAGGCTCTGTATGTGTGTTCTACAAAGAGCTGATCCCATTATTTATAGTTCTTGATCATTGCTAAAGTGGAAATGAGTTTCCCTCCTCTTTTTTCATTTTCATATAAAAAAAAAAATGTGGTAAGTATTTATAAAACGAAGGTTTTAATGTTGTCCTGTCAGAATATTAATAGACCTATACCCTGACTGAATTTAAGTACATCACTTTAATGCGTTCAGATCCAATGTGCTAGAGAGCTCGTGCTGCCTGTTCTAACGGGCACTAAGCAGAGACACTCAAGCTTTCACTTGGCTTACTCTTGGTTTTGGGAAACTTATTAACTCTTCCACTTCACAGAATCATAGAATCGTATCATAGAATCATAGAATGGTTTGGGTTAGAAGGGACCTCAAAGATCATCTACGTCCGACCCCCCTGCCATGGGCAGGGACATCTCCCACTAGACCAGGTTGTGCAAAGCCTCATCCAGCCTGGCCTTGAACATTTCCAGGGATGGGGCATCCATAGCTTCTTTGGGCAACCTGTTCCAGTGTCCCGCCACCCTCACAGTAAAGAATTTCTTCCTGATATCTAATCTAAATCTATTTTCTTCCAGTTTAAAACCATTACCCCTTGTCCCATCACTACATGCCCTTGTCAGTAGTCCCGTTCCAGCCTTCTTGTAGACCCCCTTTAGGTACTGGAAGGCTGCTATAAGGTCTCCCCAGAGCCTTCTCTTCTCCAGAGTGAACAACCCCAACTCTCTCAGCCTGTCTTTACAGAACAGGTGCTCTAGCCCTCTGATCGTCTTTGTGGCCCTTCTCTGGACTTGCTCCAACAGGTCCATGTCCTTCTTATGTTGGGAGCCCCAGATGGGCAGAATCACCTCCCTTGACCTGCTGGCCACGCTTCTTTTGATGCAGCCCAGGATGCAGTTGGCTTTCTGGGCTGCAAGTGCGCATTGCCAGCTCATGCTGAGCTTCTCACCATCCAACACCCCCAAATCCTTCTCCTCAGGGCTGCTCTAAATCCATTCCCAGCCCAGCTTGTAGTTGTGTGTGGGATTTCCCCACTTGTAAATGCAGATGGCATTTTATGTAGCTCAAAGGATGTTTATGTGGAGCTTTGAAGCTCTAATATACTAGGCAAAGTTTATGGAGTCTATACTTGTGTTTCACATTCTTACTCTTTTGAAAAAATTGCATTGTTTTTGTAGTTGTTGAATAATACAACCAGCCCTATTGACAAGCTGTGTGAGTGACACTGGGATGGCCTGCTTATCTGTACAGCAGATCTTTGAAGCCTGTATTGATTTTTTTCTTTTCCTTTTAGTTTTACAATATGAATGGCAGTTGTGTCTTGGAAAAGTTCCTGTCACTTTCATTAAGACAGATTATCTGGTATTCTGCTGAGGAAAGCTTTAGAATTTAACCTCTGTGCTTAGAAAAAAAACAACCTTTTTTTTTTTTTTTCCTCAGGAGTTTACATGCAATGTGCAGTAATATAACATAGCACAGAATATAGGAAAGTTTCAGCAAATAACTCTATAGATTGAATATTAGATCTGACAACAAGATGATGCTAATAACTCTCTGCTGCCTCTTTTCACAGAGCCCTTGTAGTGGTTTGGCCTCAGACGGCAACAAGGAACCACGTGTCGCTCACTCTGTTCTTCCCAATATGGGAAGGATCAGAAGAAAAACCCAAAACTTGGGTTGAGACAAAGGCAGTTAAACAGAACAGCAAAGGGAACAAGAAAACAACAATAACACGGACAGAGGAATATACAAACGCGATTACGGAACCGCTGCTCCCCACTGCTCACTGACCGGACCAAGGACACACCAGCCCACTCCAAACCCAACTTCCTGCCCCCTCCCCTCCTTTTAATCTCAGGGTGGGCATGGCTCACATGGCATGGAATACTTAACCCTGTCCCCGCCGGAACCAGGACATTATCCACCCCTTATTCCATACCATTTTTGCCATGCCCAGATCTTACAGTTTTCGGAACGTGTAACTGGTATACCCGGCGTAGCTCATGCACACAGTCCATGGGCCGAAGATGTAGATCTTGAGGAAGTTGCTGGGCATCAGCTCTGATCCCATCACCACTTTGCTTTACTCAATTCTTCATCAAAGTCCATCTGTCCTTAATTTGGGTGATTCTTACTGCAGTACAGCCAATAGCAATTATAGTAACAAGGACATACAGTGACAGTGTTACACACAATTTGATTCATTGGCTATTCTCACCCAAAATCAAGTCCCCATGAGGTACACATCGGACTTCCCCATCTTTCCGCATTACCCACCAAGTGCACCCAGGTCCTTGGGCAAAAGCAATCCCACGGATGGGTTTGCCTTTGCCTGAGGCAGGACTAACCCAGACTGTCTTCCCTAACATATTCTTCATGTGCACTACAGGGACTTTATCCCATTCTACAGTATGTGAGAGTTTTGACTGGGCAGGGCCAGCCCGATTGGTAGATCCCCTGGTATTAACTAGCCAGGTAGCCTTTGCTAAATGTGCATCCCAGTGTTTTAAGGTCCCACCACCCATTGCTCTCAGTGTAGTTTTTAACAGTCCATTGTACCATTCTATGTTCCCAGAGGCTGGTGCGTGATAGGGGATGCGATATACCCACTCAATACCATGCTCTTTGGCCCAGGTGTCTATGAGGCTGTTTTGGAAATGAGTCCCGTTGTCCAACTCAATTTTCTCTGGGGTACCATGTCACCACAGGACTTGCTTTTCAAGGCCCAGGATAGTATTCCGGGCAGTGGCATGGGGCACAGGGTATGTTTCCAGCCATCCGGTGGTTGCTTCCACTATTGTGAGCACATAGCGCTTGCCTTGACGGGTTCGTGGCAGTGTGATATAATCAATCTGCCAGGCCTCCCCATATTTATATTTCAACCATCGTCCTCCATACCAAAGAGGCTTCAAATGCTTGGCTTGCTTGATTGCAGCGCATGTCTCACATTCATGGATGACCTGTGCAATAGTGTCCATGGTCAAGTCCACCCCTCGGTCATGAGCCCATCTATATGTCGCATCCCTTCCTTGGTGGCCTGAGGTCTCATGGGCCCACCGAGCTATGAATAGTTCACCCTTACGTTGCCAATCCAGATCCACTTGAGCCACTTCAATCCTGGCAGCCCGATCCACCTGCTGGTTGTTCTGATGTTCCTCCGTGGCCCGATTCTTCGGTACGTGGGCATCTACGTGGTGTACTTTCACAACCAGATTCTCTATCCGGACAACAATATCTTGCCATAGTTCAGCAGCCCAGATGGGTTTGCCTCTGCGCTGCCAGTTGCCCTGCTTCCACTGCTGTAACCACCCCCACAGAGCATTTGCCACCATCCATGAGTCAGTGTAGAGATAAAGTACTGGCCATTTTTCTCGCTCAGCAATGTCCAAAGCCAGCTGAATGGCTTTCACATCTGCAAACTGGCTCGATTCACCTTGTCCTTCACTGGCTTCTGCAACTTGTCATGTAGGACTCCACACAGCAGCTTTCCACTTTCGATGCTTTCCCACAATCCGGCAGGACCCATCAGTGAACAGGGCATATTGCTTCTCATTTTCTGGCAGTTTATTATATGGTGGGGTCTCTTCCGCACGCGTCACCCCCTCCTCTGGTGACATTCCAAAATCCTTGCCTTCTGGCCAGTCCATGATCACTTCCAGAATTCCTGGGTGACTGGGGTTTCCCATTCGAGTTCGCTGTGTGATCAGTGCAATCCACTTACTCCATGTAGCATCAGTTGCATGATGTGTGATGGGGACTCTTTCTTTGAACATCCAACCCAGAACCGGCAGTCGAAGCGCTAAGAGGAGCTGTGCTTCTGTATCAACCACCTCTGAAGCAGCTCGAACCCCTTCATATGCTGACAATATCTCCTTTTCCATTGGAGTGTAGCAGGCTTTGGATCCTCTGTATCCCCGACTCCAAAACCCTAGGGGTTGACCTCGGGTCGCTCCTGGTGCCTTCTGCCAGAGGCTCCAGGTAGGGCCATTCTCCCCGGCTGCGGTGTAGAGCACGTTTTTAACATCTTGTCCTGCCCGAACTGGCCCCAGGGCCACTGCATGGACTATTTCTTGTTTGATTTGTTCAAAAGCTTGTCATTGCTCAGGACCTCATTTAAAATCGTTCTTCTTCCGGGTTACTTGATACAGAGGGCTTACAATCAGACTGTAATCTGGGATATGCATCCTCCAAAAACCCACAATGCCTAAGAAAGCTTGTGTTTCCCTTTTACTAGTTGGTGGAGACATAGCTGCTCTTTTGTTGATCACATCCATTGGGATCTGGCGGTGTCCATCTTGCCATTTTATTCCTAAGAACTGGATCTCCTGTGCAGGTCCCTTGACCTTACTTCGTTTTATGGCAAAACCAGCTTTCAGAAGGATTCGGACTATTTTATCCCCTCTATCAAAAACTTCTTCAGCTGTGTTTCCCCATACAATGATGTCATCAATGTACTGCAGATGTTCTGGGGCTTCACTCTGTTCCAGTGCAGTCTGGATCAGTCCATGGCAAATGGTGGGGCTGTGTTTCCACCCCTGGGGCAGTCCATTCCAGGTCTACTGGATGCCCCTCCAAGTGAAAGCAAACTGTGGCCTGCACTCTGCTGCCAAAGGGATTGAGAAAAATGCATTCGCTATATCAATCGTGGCATACCACTTGGCTGCCTTGGACTCCAATTCATACTGGAGTTCTAGCATGTCCGGCACAGCAGAGCTCAGCGGTGACGTGACTTCATTCAGGCCACGATAGTCTACAGTTAGCCTCCACTCTCCATTATATTTTCGCACCGGCCATATAGGACTGTTAAAAGGTGAGCGAGTCTTGCTAATCACTCCTTTAACCTCTAGTTGACGAATCAGCTTATGGATGGGAATCAGAGAGTCTCGGTTAGTGCGATATTGCCGCCGATGCACCATTGTGGTAGCAATCGGCACCTGCTGTTCTTCGACCCTCAACAACCCCACAACAGAAGAATCCTCCGAGAGACCAGGCAAGGTAGACAACTGTTTAACTTCCTCCGCCTCCAAGGCAGCTATGCCAAAGGCCCACCGATACCCCTTTGGGTCCTTAAAATACCCTCTCCTGAGGTAATCTATACCAAGGATGCATGGAGCATCTGGGCCAGTCACAATGGCTTTTGCCACTCATTCCCAGTTAGGCTCACTTCAGCCTCCAATACAGTCAACTCTTGGGATCCCCCTGTGACCCCAGAAATACAAATGGGTTCTGCCCCTCTATAGCTTGATGGTATCAGAGTGCACTGTGCTCCTGTGTCCACTAGAGCCTTATACTCCTGTGGGTCTGATGTGCCAGGCCATCGAATCCACACTGTCCATTAAACCCAGTTGTCCCTTTCTTCCACCTGGCTGGAGGCAGGGCCCCTCTAATCCTGGTCATGGTATCTGGTACTCACTTCTTGCAGAAATGACTTGGAGGTTCCTTCAAGAGGATCAGAAGCAAGATCAGGCCTTATGCTCTGTCTGGGGAACTGCCCACTGGAAACTGGGGCGGCACTTTTCCTGGAGGGATCCCCTTTTGTGGTTGTCCTTCCTTGCAACTCCTGTACCCGTGTCCGCAGGATCCAAGTAGGTTGTCCATCCCACTTCCTCATGTCCTCTCCGTGGTCTCACAGGTAGAACCACAGGGTGCCTCGTGGTGTGTACCCTCTGTACTCTCTCTCGAGTGGGGAAATGCCTGCTCCTAATAGCTGAGATGCTGGCCTGTACAGGTGGGGAGTAGGACATATTCTCTTCAAGTTGCTGGACCTTCCGGGACAGTTTCTCCACAGCTGAGACAAGGGGGGAAGAGAGGCTTTCTTCATATCGCCGGAGCCGGCCAGCCACCTCATCCACCGTTGGTCCTTCTTCACCCTTCCATTCCATTACTGCCAGTGAGTTGGCATATGACGATGGTGCGCTCCGTACAAACTTCCGCCACATGGGCCTTGTGCAGTGCACCTCATCAGGGTCTGTGGGCAAGTCTGTGTTGTCCAAGTCATAATAAATCATCTCCTGCATGGCTGATTCTCTCAGGTACTGGATACCTCTTTCCATGGTGGTCCATTTGCTTGGTTGACATACAACATCTTCACTGAAGGGGTACCTCTCCCTCACGCCTGACAGGAGTCATTTCCAGAGGCTGAGGGCTTGGGTCTTCTTTCCAATTGCCTTGTCAATGCTGCCTTCCCTAGACAGGGATCCCAGCTGCCTGGCTTCCCTACCCTCTGCCACAGGGGTTGGAGTAGCCGCAGTGCCTGTCGCAGGGTTTGGAGTAGCCGCAGTACCTGTCGCAGCAGCCACAGCGCCTGCCGCAGGGGCCGCAGCAGCCGCAGCGCCTGCCGGTCTGGTCTCTGTCTCTTTCTCCTGAGGGTGCTGCATAGCACTGAGCAATGCCTGGTAGATACTGTCCAGGGCCCAGCACAGTGCGGTGAGTTGTGCCTCTCTGGAATAGCCACAGCATTTTCCCTTCAGATATTCTACTATTCTATCAGGGTCCTGTAATTGTTCAGGGGTGAAGTCCCAGACCATTGGAGGTGAGAAGTTCTCTAAGTACCTGCCCATGTTCTCCCACCTGCCATGCCACCCCTGACTGTCCAGCCTCGGAGCAGATCTCTGGGTGGTAGTCTTAAATATTCGTTTAACCCTAAACGAGACCTGGAACATATTCAGCAGACATAACACTAGGAACATGCTGGTTTGAGCATCCCAAGGATATTCAAAATTCTCAAAAGCTGTCATACCTGACTCAAAGGAGAAAAGGGAGGCAAAAGAGCTGGGGAAAGTGTCCCCCTCTCTTTCCCCCATAGACTGGGTGTAATTGTTAATAAATTCTGAGAGGTGGTGCCCAATGTACGGACAGGACAGCAATACCACATAAACGCCCCAAAATAACCATCTAACAAGTGATGTTATCATATCATAAGCCGATATTGCACAGGACAGTAAAATGATAATCCTCATCCCCCTCCCAGAAGTAACAAATATCATCACAGGGAGTGCATAAAACACATAGGAGTTTACATAACACAGCCATGAGAACAAACTAAACAACATAGTGACCAGCGACTATTTACCTAACAAATTCGTTTTTTCAAGCTCTAGTTGGATTCTGTCATTATCTCAACCCTTCGAGCCCCACGTTGGGCGCCAAAAAGGACTGTCGTGGTTTGGCCTCAGACGGCAACAAAGAACCACGTGTCACTCGCTCGGTTCTTCCCAGTATGGGAAGGATCAGAAGAAAAAGGCAAAACTCTTGGGTTGAGACAAAGGCAGTTTAACAGAACAGCAAAGGGAACACAAAAACAACAACAATAACATGGACAGAGGAATATACAAACGCGATTATGGAACCGCTGCTCACCGACCGGACCCGGGACACACCAGCCCGCTCCAAACCCGACTTCCTGCCCCCTCCCCTCCTTTTAATCTCAGGGTGGACATGGCTCACATGGCATGGAATACTTAACCCTGTCCCTGCCGGAACCAGGACAGCCCTTAAAATCTGTTTATGTAGATAGAATTTAAATTTTAGCTGGGATTCGCCAATATGCTTCAGTAAACCATAGCCACTAGGTCTGCAGTAGTCTAATATGCTGTATTGTGGACGTATGACCCCTACACATACATGAAAAAACTTTTCATCACATGATCATTAGTGTCCCTGAATTTACTAGCCTTGGAAGTGGAGCTGATCTACAAGTCTGTCATAGCTCTAACGTTTTGCATATGCTTTTGGACACGTTAAGGTCTGTATAGCTAAGGGAAGAGGGATGGGACCAGCAACTATATATGATTCTGGAGGTAAATGTATTCAGCTGGCAGTAAAAGGACTGGATTGTGACCCATGCCACTTGTGCTTTTTTTTATTCAGCTATTTTCTAACATGACTGGTGTGGGAGATAAGAAACTTGAATCCCTTTAGGATGAAGATAGGTTAGAACCCAGTATCTTGCATCCTGGATAAATGCTGTGACTACAAGTCTGTAACGAAAAAAGATTATTCATAAGGACTACTTAGACTCACTGATTTAAGGATATTCTTGATTTAAGATGATTTAAGGTTACTAACTGAGCTTGCAATCGAGATTACATCTCATCATGGTCTGGCCAATATCCTTACTACTGTCTTTTACGGATTGATACCATGCTCATATTTGCTTCTTTCCCTATTGACTGCTACTCCCATCTAGTAGGATAACCTTGTTGGGCTGTCTCTGTAGTTAATGTAGAAAGAGAGTCTTCTCCACATGTATAGAGCAGATGGATTATGTTTCTGTGCTAAATTATCCTTCAGGAACAGCTGATTTCTCATTACTGTCTGTAGAGGGAACCTGTGAAGATTCGACTTCAGTAGGGTCAAATGAGTCTTTGTGAAAACCACCACTTTCTTTCCTTAGGTGTTAAAAAGAATGTTCTTGTCTTTTAAGTAGGTATTGGTAGAAGGTGGCTGTGGATCTCAACTGGAAGAGGTATCTTATGTGCAGACATGACCCAGGTTTCTGTGTTCCTGGGGCTGAGAACAATTCAGCCACATTCCTGTTCTTGGGCTTTTGCTTAATGTGAAAGCATGGCTTTTTGTGGGTCATCCTTAGGCCCACCCAGTTCTCCCATTGTCTGGCTTCTTAGACACTCAAAGCCTCACTTCTTTTCAATCTGCCTGTTAGAGATGAATGCCCAGTTTTTCATGTTATGGACCTTAAGTTGATGGTGTGGAGAGTATATTCCCTACTCCTGTCCTAGGGAAAGCAGATTTAGAAATTACTGACTCTCTTACCAATGTGGAAAAGATTCCATAGAGAGTAGGAAAACTAGGTTCTTAGTTCCATGTTGAAATCCTGTTATCTAATTCCTTCATTGTGTTCTTAGATATGTCTCAATTTTACCTATTTTAATTGATTTTGTTTGTGCCAGATGAGTTTCCCAGTACTTTACATCTCACATTGTCTTACAAATTCTGTGACTGTAAATTGTGGCATAATTTAAATCTTAAGTTCTTGGGATCTTCTGTTCTTGTTAAGGAAAAGAAAAATATAGGTAACTGGTAGGAATGAGAGGTAAAGTTTGTGAACTCATAACAAACAATTTTTGCTCTAAAGATTAAAGGTCATTTAATTTATTTGATTCTTACATGAACTTAGCAGAGCAGTATGTGAACTGATTACAGCATTGCTTAAGACGTGAGATAACAAGGTGAAGTATAACATGTTGAATAGAGTTTTTTTCAGACCAAAGCAATGCTGTTTACCAAATCATTGGCAACATCTTATCACACTAAAACAGACATAGACTTTTTACATTTAGTTTGAGAGTCAGCTAAAATTCAATATGTGTACAGAACCTTTAAATGGTGTCAAAACAGCTGGTCTACAGAAAATGTATTGAACATGACAGCATTGAACATTAGTATCTTCCACGCACCTTCGCTTTCTGAAACAAGTTGGTTGTAACTGGGAGAAAAAGCAGGTTTTCTTTCATTTCTATGTCTATGTCATGCAATGGGATTTACTTCATAGAATCGCTGAAACCCTTGGCATTCCCCTGAATTCCCAAATTATTTTTAATTTTTTTGATAACTCCCTACTACTTTAGTATAATTTTGTAAACAAACAGCAATATAAATGATGGGTTTAGATTCACAGTAAATCAAACAGTGCCAGCCCCTTGTCCAGCTTCTGATACCAGTTAGTGCAGTCTTGGCCACAACTATACAACTAAACTCTATTGTCTTCCAAAACCGGGCTGCTTTAGGAAAAGCATTGCCAGCAGGTTGAAGGAGGTGATCCTTCCTCTCTTCTCAGCACTGATGAGGCCACATCTGGAGTGCTGGATCTGGTCCTTGGCTCCCCAGTATAAGAGAGACATGAATATACTGGAGCAAGTCCAGCAAAGGGCTACTATGATGATGGAGAGATGGGAGCATCTTACATACAGGAGAGCTGAGACTGTTCATCCTGGAGAAGAGAAGGCTTGGGGGGATCTGGGGAAGTAAAGATGACAGAGCCAGACTCTTCTCAGTGGTGTACCCAGTGATGGGACAAGGGGCAATAAGCACAAACTGAAACACAGGAAATTCTGTTTAAACTTAAGAAAGAAACTTTTTACTGTGAGGTTGGTCAAATACTGGAACAAGTTACCCAGAGAGATTGTGGGATCTCCTTCCCTGGAGATACTCAAAACCTGACTGGACACAGCCCCCAGTAACCTGCTCCAGTTGACCCCACTCTGAACCAGGTGGTCAGAGCAGATAATCTCCAGAGGTCCCTTCCCACCTCAGCAGTTCTATGAAAACAGAGTGGACACTTCCAAATTGCTTACTAGGAGTTGTCTCAGATCTGAGCTAATACCTGAATCACACCCAGGAATATTTTGGAAGAGTGTAGTTGACCTGAGACAAACCATGGACGGAATCATTCCAATCTGGAGAGACGTTGAGAGAAAATACAGAAAATCTGGAGGTGTCTTTTGATATAACAAACTTGACTGACATGTCCGGTTCTTTAGCTCAAAATTCAGATAATTGCCACTTTAATTGCCCCATGTCAGAATGGTGTGTTACATTTTTTTTATTGCTTTCCTTTTTAGTATGAGAAGTAAACCTTTTCCAATACACAGCAGCTGAGATTTTTTATTTAACAAATTTCTTGCTGTTGGGTGGCCATGGCAACATCCTCAAGCACTCTTTATATGCCACTCTGTAACCTGGTTTGTGGCCTCTCAGTACAGATCTAGACACACTGTGGTGTTTTGTCATGTTTTCTAAGTGTTCTTGTTGCCTCATGAAATAAACAGTATCGATGATGAAGGAGCTCCCTTTCATTCCTGTAATCAAAATGAGGTGTTCAGATGCTATGACAATGTGACAATGGAGATATAAACCTCCTAAACCAGGCAGATCCATGCTCTTAGCATTAAAAAAACAATGATGTGCTGTATGTCTTTATCAGCGATTATCGGCTTTTTGTGCGGCCGATAACAGTGTCGCTGTTTCATACAGCTGTGTTTCACTATTATGCTAATCCACATTAGGTGATTTCAGGGAAACAGACGTATACTAAATAATCACCATCTGGAGAGGAGGAACAAAAAGCACACCCTGGGTGATCACTTTAAGCCTATATGCACATGCAGAAAAATAGAGTAAAACAGCCATGTGATCTACTCCCTCACCAAAAAACCCCAAACAAACCACAAAACCTACTGAGAACTGAAGTCCTAATCGTCAGTGGAGCATGGCCACAAAAGCCTCTTAAGAGATAGATGACTCAGGGTATTAGGACTGAACAATGTCTCCTTGATATTCTTTTATTTATTTAGTCTTTTCTTGTGGTTTCACTATTTTTACATCTTTTCCTGTTGACTGACAGAAGCATGGCCCGAGCATGAGCGGAGTAGAGATAAAAATATTTTTGAGGGTTTTACTTCATTCTTTTTCCATTTCTTTATGATACCAAGAGCAAGGTAAAGCCTGTACCAATGTATCTCTGCTTCTGTTAGGTAAGTTTCTTTTTACCAGAGGAAGCTACCTCCTTTCGTGTCAAGGAGAGAGGCCACAGTCTGAAGGAGCCATTCTGCGTGCAGCAAGGAAATGTGCGATGTCTAAGTCCCCTTTCATGAGTGCAGATTTGAGAACTGGCAGATCTTTCCAGGGCCCACAGAAATATCCTGCCAACCTCCGTTCTCTGTAGGAAACGTCTCCAGCAATCGCATGTGAGGCAATTCACCTCTCTGCTCCCTGCCATCGCGCTCTGATAATAGAGCCATAGTCCAGCTCACCAATTGCATTATTTTTGTATAAAATCCATGAAATTGCCTCAGACAAGTGAAATGTGGGATGCAAAGTGACTGTATACAGATAAAGAAGTTCTCAGAGGGCACTGTCCACAGGATGTGTAAAGTAACTAACATTTTTACAGTAACTGAAAACTCCAAAAGCTATTTATTGGGGATAAAGGTATTAATCTGGCATTAAATAGATAATCTAATCTTTCAGTCACAGTGTCTTCCCTAATCGATAGGATTTTCAAGTGTAGTTGTTTGGTGTCTACCTGTCCGTTCACTTTTGTAACTGAGAAGCAAGAGAAGCAATTTATCTTTACTGGTGTTATTTTTTCCCAGCCTAAACCTACAGTGAACACTTTGCTCTTTAAAAGAACATAAAAAAAAGTGGTATCTTGGTTTAAGATTTCAATCCAGTCTTCATTGTGTGAATGCCTGAATATACACGAACATTGTGCCCTGTATGTGATGTGATCTGGCTGCTTCATCATAAAATAAAATTCTGTGATGCCTATTGCTGTGCCTGTGGGTAATAAAAATAATCTGAAGGTATCATTACTTGAACTCTGTAAAACACAGAAAAAGGTCAATCTTGTTTATTTAGTCATTGCCTATTTTGTTTGTTTGTTTAATAAACCACAGGCAAATTAATGAAACTGAGAAAAGAAAACTTTAAGCATGGCAAAATATTTTTTTTTCCTATGATACAATAGGAATATATATTTTAAAATGCCAGACATGTTTCTGTTTGCATAACTGACATTGTGTGTCTCTCTAAGTGGGATACTCCTGTACACAGAGTGCTAAGCACTTAGTATTTAACCACATTCTCTCATTGCTTCGCATAAGGGGGAGATAATTCCTGGGTCAGGTCACAACAAATTGTGAATATTTTATGCCTTTGTTAGGTAATAATGATATTAATCTTGTATCATGAAGAAAATTAGTTCTTAGAAATCTCTGGTCTTCTGTGATCTTCAGTGTTTACATGTGTATATTTTTCTTTTGGCACCTCCTTGGAAAGATTTGAAGCAATTAGACCAGAGAATGAATTAATATTCTAAAGTTACAGGAAATAGGTGTTAAGGTGTATAATAATGGATAAAATATTTCTGTGGATACAGAATTTAAAAGGTGGTAACAGCAAGGCCATTCCAACCTATGTTGGCTCTATTCTCTGTTTCTATCGGTTTTCAGGGTGTACCTACTGTTTTTTCCCAGGTGCTTAATTTAGGGCAAGAACCTACCTGTGTGAAGTAGGACTCAAGTGGGATTCAGGTTTGTACTGGAAGAGTCCTGTCAAGTTACTACCCGATTCTGGTGTGGTGTCAGGCAACACAAGGTCCCTCAGCAGTCCAGAGGCACAATTCTCAGCTGCATTAGCCCTGTCACCACTCTGGTACGGCCAAGCAGCCAGAGTTCTCTCAGCAGAGAAAGCAGTGCCTATATTGCAGGGGAAGAGTGCTCCATAGGAAATACGGGAAATTCAGCAATCACTTTTACATTCATTAAATGGAGAGGAAGCCATTTTTCCATTATTTTGTGAGAACTCTTGGGACTGGTAGCCTGGGATCGTATTGTTCTAGACATTAGAACACAGAACAAAGATTTTCCTTGCCCCTTGGTATAGTATAATATATTCATCATCCTCATTTTGAAAGAATAGAGTTAATTCTCTGAATCTGTAAAGAAAATATTTACTGTTTAGGAAATATTTATCTAGAAAAAGATAAATTGGTATTGGTTAGAAAAATAGGCAATCATCTTTGGAAACAAGGGACATCAGTTTGAATAAATTCATGTTGTAGTACTTTTCTTCAGAAGTCAGTATCCTTTTAAAGACTAATTTATTAACAGTAGTTTTTGAAGTATAAAAAATAGTAACAAGTAATTTAAATTATGGTTATTAGAACAAAGTGCCTAGTGCCTTGATGAGCTTGGATGTAGTAAAGTTCTGGGATTTAATCCAGTAAAAAAAAAAGATAATTAGAGTGAAGGAAGCAGCCAGAAAACCTGGCAGAACTTATATTGCTGTGAGCTGTTAAGGAAATGAATAGTTTTTTGCGAAACAGGTAGAAAACTTGGGGAAGCTACTACATCTGGATGGCCTGGGAACAGATGTGGCTCCACAGCTTTCGTCCTCATGACTTCAGACAGAGGAGTGGCCCCTGTCTTTTTCGTTGCAGAACCTGCCACCTGCGTTTCTGTAACCTCAAGATGTGGGTGTTACAATGGGCTTTGCATGGTGCCAGGTCTGAGAGTGAGCAGCGGTGGAAGCAGTGCAGAATGCTCTATCTACTTTCTGAGTTGACCTGCAGATTGGGGTTCTTCAACCCATTGACCCTGCATTAATTTTCAGAGTCAAATTGGGCTGTTGTAGTTGATTAGCTGTTCTATGAGTTGATTAGGTGTTCCATGATTAGGGGTTCACTTCTCTGTCTGTCTGGAGGGTTTAAAGCCTGAATCTATTCTGACCAAGCCTTAAACTCATCTCTTGCAAGCTGGTAAGAAGAGTGGGCTGAGTGTTTTGTGGTTATACTAAACAGCTTGATTTTTGTAACATTTGGCATATCCCTGTTACCTAGGGGATATATAAGCCCACATTACAGCCATACATTTCAAATACTAAGAAATAACTGAAAGAGTAGACTTGCATGTAAAATAATAGCATATGAAAACAAAATAGTTTGAGATGAGAATTAATTTAACAAATACTTGATCCCTTCCAACCCAACACATTCTATGATTCTATGAAAATTACTCTAGTAATTTGATTTGTTTTCCCTCATGCGAGGAATGGGGGAATGAGATCAATGACCCACGAGAGACGGCTGCGATGCAGATCTATTCACTTATCCACCTAATGGCTGAGATATGTAGAAATATTGTAATTGGCGTTGTACTTCAGATTACCTCTCAGATTGATAGTACGCACGCAGCTTCACCTGCATTGTACGGATCTACTGGAATTCTCTCAAGACAAACATCCCAGGTTTGACTTTTTTCCCCCTGTCCGTTACATGTGGTATAGAATTTTAAGCACGTGGCGTTCTTGTACATGCACTGCAAACCACATTACTGAGTAGGAAAGTATCAGTGTCTCCAACTAAAAATTGACTTTAAATGGGGCTTTTTGAGGCAATTTCTTTAAGAGGTTCTGTGCCTGGTGTCATGGCCTGCTGCAACATCATGTATAGCTTGAAGGAAGATTCTTACATGTCCTCCTCTACAGTAAGAGTGAGTTGCCTACTGTAAAGCCATTCGATAGCTCTTCTTCAGACTTTTTGGAGATACTCTTCTGAGCCTTCACAGTATGCATAGTCATTTTCATGCCAGACCCATTTTCCTTGCCAAATTCACAAGATTGCTGAATAGAGCTTTATAATGGGAGCTGGCTGCCGCCTTAACTACAGGGCGGCTAATATTTCCATGTAATGATGGAGAAGTGTATTATGTTTGTGTGATTCAAATAATAATGTTGAAATTGAGGAGAGACAGGAAATGTTTCCATATCATTAAACAAAATTGAAAGGAGACAAAAATGCTCTAAAAAGAGAAGGGGGAAATGACAGCTATTGTTATTTTTATTTAATCCCTCTGTTCTCTTCTACTTATACTTTCTCCCTTTTTTCTCATTTCTCATTTCTTTTGCCACCAACTTTCCCTATTTTTAATTAGTAGGTAGTGGCATGGGTGTCAGAGATAACATTAAAAGGAAGCTATCAGGCTGGATTTTATGCTGCATCAACTGAGAAACCACAGGTGCTGTGGTTGCCAAAAATGGTCTCAGATGAAAGTTATTGCTGCAAAGGGCAGTTTTGTCTCAAGATTGCCTTATTCAGAAGCAAAATTTCTTTTGTATCAAATATGTACAGAAGCATTTCCTATCTCCTAAGCCAGTAAGCATAAGAGTTGGGAGACAATGTAAAACAGCTTGTGCTTATCCTTATGTTTTTCTTTTAAGACAGATTTCTTTCTCACCCTGATAGAATTCACATATTTCCCCCAAAGCTCGCAGTAGTGATGATGTAGCTATGAATTAGATGACAGAAACAATGGCTCTTGGGGTCCAGAGCCTATACTTCATTTCAAAGCCTCAGTGGTTTTTTTAACCTACCAGGTTGAAAGTGCCCTGAAAACTGTTTTCACTAAGTAACAGATGTATGAGTAACCAAAATTCTCTGGTTTGTTCAATTATTAAATTCCAAACAGAATTCTCAATTAGTCATAGGCTGAAGAGGGTTTCTGCATTAATGTTGATGTTGGTGTTGATGGTACTGCATTTGATAAGCCTTTCAGTCTCCTTTTTTAACAGCAACTTCTTCTCTACAGAGGCCAATAAAGCTTGCTTAGGAGAACATTTTTAAGCTTTGCAACAGAAAAGTGTTCCTGATCTTTAAACACATGCCTATCCTCTGACTTGGTGCTGAGGGGAAAACTTTTGCATTCGTGTCCCCTTCTGGTGTGATACTAGCCATCCATATTCCTGTCCCAGGAAGTCCTCTGTTCATTCTGGGTAGGTCAATTGGAGTTGAAGGCACAACTAAGTTACCTTCCTTAGAGGGTGCAGGAAGGAAGATAAGGAATTGTAATAACACTTAATTTCTTGGTCAAGTGGGAGAGGGAAGGATGTCTGAGGATGAGGATGGCTCATCCTCATATTGTGGCCTTATATTTTGACAGGTATGTGAACAAAGAGTGCTTCATCTTGTACAGCAATAGAAAAACAAATATTCATGTTCCCTTCCCTGGCCTATCGCCTCCGAACACCTTGGGTCTAGAGCAAAATCTCTTGCTACGTGCCAATGGGGCAGGGACTGTTCATGTGGTTAATACTTGTAGACCTGTCAATAGCTATTTAAGTAACCTTGGGCAAACAAAGTGTTCAGGGTCTTGTTCTTTCCTCACACTGTTTCCCAGTAGCACCCTTTCTTTGTTGCATTTATTGAAAACTCCACATAGAGACTCCAAGCAGAGGGTCAACAGCAAGTCAGCAGTCAAGCTGTAAGTTGAGCTACCACACTGCTGAGCTGTTTTGTGCAGGGCTTGTCTATCGTCCCCTTGTTACACATTTCCCCTTCTTCAAGATTGTTCCTTCTGTTATGAAGTTTCTTCACTTTTTGACTGACGGTTACTCTCGGATAACTTAAATCTTAACCTTATCAATACTCCTTGGCTGTTTCAGAAATGATTGTAAAAAGACATAGTCCAATATATTTGTTATTTGTCCTCCTTCTGTGTCTGCACAGGCTGCATAATCATGGGGTTTTGAAGCAAACCAGTCTATTGGCACTGCCATTAACTAAAGAAAAGGGAACATTACTTGGTACTTGTATGCTATGAATTCTTACTAGATATTGTAAAGTGTATTGGTATACACAGGGTTTCTGCTCTTTGCTTCTAGTTCTCTGAATACTGGTAATTCAAGATAGAGATGGTTTTGGGTGTCATTTTGAGCTAATCTAATTTCAGGCTGCTGTAAAAAGTGGTACTCCAACTCCACCCCAGTACTGTTGGTCACATCTGCCTAACACTCTCTAAGGTCCTGGATCAAATAGATTAAAGAGTTCATTCCCTGACAGCAGCCAGACAAACTAAAAAGAGGTTAGCATCACACTTTGCTTACATCAGTTTGGCAAAAAAACCACAACGGAGTTTAGTCTAGCAGGTTTCTCAAAATATCTGTTGCTATATAATACATACCTTTTTGCACAGCAACTTCTACAAATATATGCTAAGTATATTTGTTGGACAGTTTCAAAGGCTCTACCAGAATCTTTCCTTTCTAAGCCAAAGGTCAGGTCTTGTACTCAAGTCTGGAATCCTGATAAGAAGAGAAGACTCAAAGTCATAAAAATAACCTTTTGCAAGTGAGATCATAATGACCACCAATCATGGGATCAGTGTTATTCAGGATAACTTTACTGTATAATAGACTATCCTGCCTTCCCTGCAGTTCAGGCAGTTACTGCTGTCTGCTCTTCATTCAGAACAGGGTTACTTATCTCTTAGATTTTTGTATCTTAAGAAATTAGAAGTTATTTTTATAAAAATAATTTAAAATAAAAATAGTTAGGATTTAGACTTGTGCTGAGCTCATGTGTTCTATTTTTCTCACAGCAGTTAGGTATACTTCTGTCCTAAATGCAGATAATTACACTTATCCAGCTGGGTACAGAATCTTGAAATCCTTAGTTAAAAGGTATTCATCAAATATGCTTTTATTTCATAAAAACAGATAAGTAGCAAAGATTCTAAAGAAAATTTTATCTTGTCGTGCTTTCCAGAGGACTTCATTACCTTACAAGAAGAGTATGCTGGAAGTCTTCTTCCTGGCTCATTTTGCCGGCAGAGTTTACTAACTCCAGACTACATATTAAATTGGTGAAGACATTTTGCAGCTAGTAGGCCTAGGAAGGAAGGAGTATTCCATGGATACTTTGGGTAAAAAAGAACTTAGATTAAGGTTTATGTCTTCCAAAATATCAATTACCAAAAAGACAACCAAGGAGATGGGGATATGATTCTGTCCAATATAAGAGAAATGTTGTGAGATACTGAGCGTGAAAGTGGTGGGATAGTGGTATTAGATCCTTGTCTGACTTCGGCAGCCCACAGGCTCTTCAGGTAACGACAGGCCACCTCGTTGTCAGGACATCTCAGTCATATGCTTTTATCTGACTGTAGCATTCTCATGTTCTGGGATAACTTTGAGACCTGAGGCTTATCACTGTATAGTTTTCTATATGGTGCTTGAGAACTTGCTGAATGCTTTTATGTCTGTTTCTGTGCTATGGGCTAAGCATATGTCCAAACAACACTCAGGTCAAAACTTAATGACTCTCTATCTGTTATACATGAAATTACATTCCTGCTTGTCTTTAGCATGAGCTCCAATGCATGCCATGTCATGCAGGGTGCTCAGATAAGCCCATTGTTTTACTATGACTCTGGCCACTTGAACTGTAGCTGGATTGAGCATGCTTATGTCGACCACTTTCATGTTGAACCTCTCACAGCCCGCATACCACCTTGCAAAACTTACGAACCATGACATTATAACACATCAGTAACAGAAAGCTGTTCCCCTAGCCCTGGGCTGTAAAGGGCTGTCTCACTTGAAATATAAGAACTGTGTTCACTGAGATGGCAGTTGACTAGTGTGAAGCACAGTTATGCATCTTTCCCCGTCTTTTGCTGCGGAGCAACCTTAGGTTGCAGAGCACCTTATCAAGACTTGCAAAATTTTTTTTTTGCACAGTCATCCATGAGCTCAGTTTTAATTTTTTTTAGAGATCTATTTTTCCATTTCTGCATCTACATGTTGGATGTTATGTTAAAAGAGAGTGGTGCTTTGAGTTATATTAAATTTTCAGTAGTCTATTCTAGCCTCTTGTTCTATTCCTGCCCTTCTTGTAATTTATCATATGTGGGTAGCTTGCTGTCTGCTAGTAGCGACTGAGATTTCCAGTTCTCCATGACTTGAAATGTTTTGTCTGACTCCTTTTCCCCCTTTTTTTTTTTTTTGATGTGCTCTGCTAACACTGATGACTAAAGCAGCTTTTGACAGAGAAGTGTCCCCATTATCTGCAGCATCCTACATTTTTTTACTCTTGCTGTTTTTAAAACAACTAATTGTGTCATAGATTTTTTAATTCCTTCCCAGGTTATCCTTGCCTCTTTTTAAAACCTTTATGGATTGCTTTTCTTCATTTCCCTCTGTGCCTATAACTCACTCATCTCTAAGGGGATCGTTAAAGACTGTGAAGGAGACTTCATAAGTCGTTGCCATTAAAGGTTGCAATACTATGAGGGGGGCAATTTTCTATTAACTGAATCATCAATTGGAATTACCAGTATCTGCCAGGTTGTCAGTGGTCACTAGAGTCAGTAATCAGTGTCATCCTCTTTGTTGTTGCTGTTGCCTTTGGGACTTATTGATGTGTTGATGTAAGGTCCTGAAAATTGTGATGCCAGCAAAGTTGCAATCAAGTGATCTCAGCAATCTGACTTGACTTGAGGAATGTTAGATTTTATGCAGTGGCCAAGATTTATTGGAGACGAGCACAGTTCCAACACACTTAGCCTAATGATTATCAGGACAGGAGTTAAGGGATATGTACTGGTGAAAAGGTGGTTGGCAAAACACAGTTTATCACTTACCCTGTGTTGGTCATTGACAAGCTTTTATTCTCTTTTGTGATATGGTAAAAACAGCACAATGTGCCTATCACATTGCAGCTGTATCTTTGTTTTCTAACTGTGCTGTCCTATATGTTCCCTTTCTAGCTCTATCTCATTCTGCACTTAGTGCAATGTTTCTTTTCAACCATCCCAGTAAGATAGAGCATATGAGTCAATGCCTTAGCAAGCATTGCTAGGCATCGTAACATTGCAGTCACATCATAACATAAGGGCAGGAATGAGTGGGAAGCAACATTTGTACATGTATGTAGGCGTGGTGGGGGTGGGGGGAATAGGGAATAGGGAACTTCTGCACCCTTAAGAGGCTGTTTTGCAATTAATTTGCATAGGGCAAAAGGATATCATAGAATCATAGAATCGTCTAGGTTGGAAGCAACCTTTCAGATCATCAAGTCCAAACATCAACACAACGCTGACAAAAACCATCACTAAACCATGTCCCTCAGCACCACGTTTACATGTCTTTTAAATACCTCCAGGGATGGCGATTCTACCACTTCCCTGGCCAGCCTGTTCCAATGCTTAATAACCTTTTAGGTGAAGAAGTTTTTCCTAATATCCAGCCTAAACCTCCCCTGAGCGCAACTTGAGGCCATTTCCTCTTGTCCTCCCACCTGTTACTTGGGGGAACAGACCGATCCCCACCTCTCTACAATCTCCTTTCAGGTAGTTGTAGAGAGTGATAAGGTCTCCCCTCAGCCTCCTTTTCTCCAGGCTAAACAACCCCAGCTCCTTCAGCCACTCTTCATAAGACTTATTCTCCAGACCCCTCACCATCTTCATTGCCCTTCTCTGGACACACTCCAGCACCTCAATGTCTTTCCTGTAGTGAGGGGCCCAAAACTGGACACAGTATTCCAGGTGGGGCCTCGCCAGTGCTGAGTTCAGGAGGACAATCACTTCCTTAGTCCTACTCACCACACTATTGCTGATACAGGCCAGGATGCTGTTGACCTTCTTGGACACCTGGGCACACTGCTGGCTCATATTCAGCCGGCTGCCAATCAACACCCCCAGGTCCTTTTCCACCAGGCAGCTCTCCAGCCACTCTTCCCCAAGCCTGTAGCGCTTGCATGGGGTTGTTGTGACCCTAGTACAGGACCCAGCACTTGACCTTGTTGAACCTCATACCGTTCTCCTTGGTCCATTGATCCAGCCTGTCCCAATCCCTCTGCAGAGCCTTCCTATCCTCAAGCAGGTCAACACTCGTGCCTAACTTGGTGTCATCTGCAAACTTATTGAGGGTGCACTCAATCCCCTCATCCAGATCATTGGTAAAGATATTAAACAGAACTGGCCCCAATACCAAACCCTGGGGAACACCACTCATGACTGGCCACCAACTGGATTTAACTCCATTCACCACCACTTTCTGGGCCCAGCCCCCCAGCCACTTTTCTACCAGCAAAGATTACTCCTGTCGAAGCCATGGGCAGCCGGTTTCTCCAGGAGAATGCTGTGGGAAATGGTGTCAAAGGCTTTACTAAAGTTTAGGTAAACACCATCCACAGCCTTTCCCTCATCCACCAAGCGGCTCACCTTGTCGTAGAAGGAGATCAGGTTTGTCAAGCAGGACCTGCCTTTCATGAATCCATGCTGACTGGGCCTGGTCACATATCTGGAAGCCTTAAGAAAACCCTGAAATTCTTCTTGAAAAATTCTTAGATCAGTCTCAGTAACTCGAAGACACAGGTTTTGGTGATGGCTGGGCTGGGATGTTTCAGGAGTTGTGCACGTCATATGGATATGGGTAGGTCTGTACTCAAAGTGTAGTTGTAGCCAAGGGAATCAGAACAACAGTTTCTGTCTAAATTAGGACAACTGTCATTATATTGCTTGCAAACCAAAGCATGTCCTGAAATGCCTACATGGCTTTGAAAATTATTTCCAGGGAACTGAGAAGGCTGCACAGAAATAAAGGAGAAACCAACTGAAGAAAGAAGAGGGAAGACAATAATCTGAGATAAAAGCATCCATCCCCTTCTTGCAACTTCTGTCACAGAAAAGGTGACTGATAGTTCACAGAAAGTGCATTAAACTCTTTACAGTGTTGTTCAAAACATGTTCCAGGTGATTAGTGTTGTCTATCATGACAGTTTATTCTTGCATCTCTTGAAATGTGAATAATCCTGAATAAAATCCACATCAGAAGGTGTATTCAGTTCTACCCAGAACTATGCTTTGCCAGCTGTTTGGATTCTTTATGTGGAACAAAAATAGGAATCCACTCCTTCAATACTTCTTTTAAGAGTGAAAATGTTTAAAAAGCACCCAAAGCTTCCAAAATTGTGAAGAGTGAAAAGTGGAGGAAGAGCGACCCCTAAAAAGTCCTCTTACCGTCTGCATTGCTGTAATTACTGTAGTAATTTCTTCTTTCTTCTTTTGGTTTGGCTGGTTTCAAGCTCTGCCACAAGGAAGGCTATCTGTGTGAACTCGCTCTTCTTATTACTAGCACAATGATGAAGAGGTTGACAGGTTGTCTTATTTCACCTGAAGCTGCTAGCTAGTCAGTCTGACTGATGCTCCTTCTATAATATTCTCTTACTTTATATTCTTGTTTCCTGTGGTTTTTTTACTTCTTTACTACATGACATTCACACATATAAAAAACAGCCAAAGGGAAAGAGAATTGAGTCAAAAATCCAATTCATTCAGTAGCCATAAATAATACACCTTCAAGAAGAAAATCATGAAATTGGCTGAGAAGTCCAGCATACAGGAGACTGCTAAAAGGTTTGGGAGTATCTTATCAAAATCAATAGTCAAGATAGTTTTGCAAGATGGTCACGTGATCATCAAAGCAGAAAAATACAAATGAAAATGGGGACTTAGTCAAAACGAGCTTTTTTCTATTACAGTTCACAATATGATGACTTTGTCTCTCAAGGCACAGAAGTTCACCACTTTGCTCAGGAAAAAATGGTAAAGATTATTACAATATCTGAAATACAAGAATGACAAGTCATTAGTAATTGGTATATGTAGTGAGTTATAAATGTAAGAAATAAATAAATAAGGGAATATAAACATAGCAGAAACAACTTCCTCTAAGTTACTGTGTTGTGAAGGCAATAAATTTAATAAAGTTAAAGTATATCTGGAATGAAAGAAATGCCAGTAACACTCTAGATTACCTTAAGATTTAGACAAGCAAACATTGATGAAAACCAATAATATTTAATAACTTTTAATTTTCATATTTTAAAAACAGGGGGGATATACTCATATGTCAGAATGACAAAGTGCTCTCCAGTCCATTGATTATAAAGCTCATAAAAGAGCAATAATAGAAGAATTATTTAAGATCAGAAACCCCAGATGGCTTTGCCCAGAAGTCTTACAAGATTCAGTAGATGCTATTTTTAGACCTGAGAGTCCTGGGGGACAACAGCTTTAACATGAACCAAGAGTGTGTCCTTGAATCTAAGAAAGCCAAAACATCTTTGACTTATTAGCAAGAATGCAGCCAGCAGGTCCAAGCAGAGCCATCCTTCTGCTCTTTTCAGTACTTGTGAAATCTGTAGGACTGTCTGGTTCGGGGTTTGCCAATACAGAAAAAGCATACTGAAGTGAGTCTAGTAAAGGCCCACTGAGAGGTTTTCAGGGCTGGAGATGATGATGTGCAAGGAGAGGCAGAAAGAAATGTGGTTTTTAGCCTTAAAAAGGCTAAATGGAGATCCAATTGCTGCCTGTAGCTATTTATTGGGAGGTTATAGAGAAGGTGCAGCCAGACTTCTCAGGAGTACACAGAAGATGATAGGAGGTTCAGCACAGGGAATTCCAGTGCTGTGTAGGGAAAAATTATTATTATGAGGATGGTCAAACATCGGTAAAGGGTGTCCAGACAGGCTATGAGATGTCCATCCTTGGAGATGAGCAAAACTAACAAGGCCCTGAAGAACCTGTTCTAACTAGGACTGCATTGGGCAAGTAAGCTCTGGAGGTCCCTTCCAGCCTGTGTGATTCCATGATTATATGGTTAAAGGATACTAATTTTAAATAAATGTGAGATTATCAGGTGTATTCTAGAATTATAGAAGAACCGTCCAGTTAGGAATTAAACTGGGCTCCATGCTGTTTATCCAGTTAGGTATTGGTCAGTTAGCCAGACAGAAAAGCTAGGCAAAAAGTAATAGCTGAAATAGGATGGAATAAACAATCAGCAAATTCCATGAGTAACAGAAACAATGAAGACTTGAAAGCCAAGACCTGAGGACCTACAAGATCTGATGTCTAATAAAGGTAGGGCTCATGGGTGCATTAAAATGTTCTTTTTCTTTTATTGTGCCATTTTTTTTTTACAGAAACATGAAACTTCTGAAATCTCTAGTGCCCTGCCAAATATGTTTGAAATTGCAAGTCAGCTCATGCTTTCTTAGGTGTTACTGATCAACAAGCAAGCAACCACATAGACAGTGTCTTATTTCCATAGGAAACCAGGCTGAAAAGGAAAGGATGAAAATATAATTAAGACCACACAACTTAATATTATGGAAAAGAAGCTTTGTCAGAGAAATATGATTTCATTCATTCATATCATTAGAAGTGGAATTCATAAAACTAAAAGCAAAGAATGAATGTACTTAGGTGCTTTATTAGTCACTTATAACACCTTGAGTACAGAAAATATGCATTATGAAGTATCAATGAAGAACATTTTTAAAGGGATTAAGAACTGCTTTGTTGAATAGAACTGGAAAATGAGATGTCAGTGGGGAATCATAGCTGCATAGAAGCTCAGCTAGTTGGATTCCTTAGTGTTAAATCGTTTCAGTCGGTGACTGAAGGTGAATATAAAATCACTGATAACAAAGTAATGCAATTCATATAAAAACAGGACATGCATTTTCACCATTAGGAAGTATAGTCCCCTGTGGAACAAACTGCTAAGGGAAGCAGTAATGTTTTATTCCTATAATGTCTTCAAATCAAAGGTAAAACCACTCTGCTGGGGTGCTTTTGTGTTAAGGCTGTTGACTTAGTTCAGCTAGGGTGACTGAGTAGTATCCTATAGGCTTTTCTCTCCAAGACCTGAAATCAGATGATTTAATTGTCCTTTCTATGCTTAAAACCTTAGCCTTTGAAAATGGTGACAAAAAGTCATTGATGAGCCCAGAAAAATACAAAAATGAAAGATAAAAAGGATTAGGGAAACAAAGACCAGTGATTTAAAACAAACAAACAAACAAACAAACAAAAAAAACCCCCACTATTGTCTCATTTTGCATTAATAAAACAAATAGTCTTGAAATGCAACTCCAGATAGGACTGGACTTCTCCAAACTTGGGAAACAAGGGAAAAGCTGATTAGTAAGAAATTATTGATGCTTTGTGGTATGATTGTAAAAGTAACCCACAAACCAAACAGATTTGCAGATTTTCCTGAAGGACAGACTTGGTTATACAATTTTCTTTGTTTGAAACTTTTCTGTTTGGACTAAAACAACACTCTGGGGTATCTTGCCTGACCTCCAGCTGCCACTCCAGAAGGGAAGGGTTTGTCTACAGGCCTTTTGCCTATAGCTCTTTCCCTTAAGACATCTTTTATATTCTAAGGTAATTTAGGTGCTCTGAGATGCCTGTAGGCAGCTGAGGCATGGGTTTGATGCCAACATTGGACCCCTATAGGCATGAGGTATCCAAGCCTACAGACACTGGTGGAGCTTACAGAGTGGTTTAGCCCCCTAAAGTAGATACTAGCTAAGGGATGATTCAATCCACAGGGCACATTGAACAAGAGCTCAAACCAGTTTGATATATGTGAGTGGCAACTGGCAATTGAAATGCTTTAGGATATATAATACCTGGCCTACAAGTCCTGAGCCAAAAGGTAACCCCACAGATCCTGATCTCATCACATGTGCCAGCCCTATGAAGGTATCCTGAATAACTTTAGTTTGTTGCATGGCATGAAGAAGCACCACCTAAATCAAGCTTTAGCTCTTCACTGACCAAGGTGCCTTAGTCTCAAACTGACTCCCAATCCACACTTCTAGAGATTTAGAAGAACTTATAAGTCGCCATTGGTGAACGTGACAGCAATGAACAGGAAGCTAGACAAAATGCAGTGGAAAATTCAATCTTATTGTTAGATTCAGCTTTTAAAAACAGAATATTCAGGCAGCCAAGAAGTCCCATTACAGTGTCATTTTTTTGTATACTAGTGCTGTACAGTATTTCAGACTTTCAGTAGGTTCCTGACAAAGATTTCAAGGGCATCCAGTAGCAAACAAAATTTTTAAGGTACCTTTCAAAATAAAATGACTGTAAAAACGATAGTGTGTTACTAATGTCTATCTTACCGTACTCTTCCCCCCCCCCCCACCCCCCCACCCCCACCTTCCTTTCAAGAAATCCTGAAAACCTCAAGTAATGAAAAATAGAAATCTGTTCTTTGGATTGTGTAATAGGGGTTCCAAATAGAAACGTGTACTGAAACCTCTGCATACAGATTACAGGCTTATTGCTCCTCTGTGCACATTTATGGCCATTAGTAGCTTCACACTCTTGTACCTGTATTATTTTCTGAACAATTTTGTTGACAGTTTAAAGAACTTGCTCAGTAAATCAGTCTGGTTTTGTTCATTGTAACAGCAATTGTAAGTCTGGTTAAGCTATTACCAACTGTTTCACTTCCTATTTGTTGGTATGAGTCCAGTTTTCTGCTTTGAAAAAACACCACAAAATCCTAAAGCAGTATTTAACCTTGCGTGATGCCTTTTTACTTGTTAAAAGCTGTGTTTCAACCTAGACTGTTAATTCCATATCCAACTAGCCTCACACATACACTTGGTCTTTTCATAAACATACTCCTCCTTATGTCCAAATGCCCCAGAGCACGAGCCTTCTTTGAGTAATATGCCCGTCAGTCTGCCCATCAAACTGTGGCCACATTACTGAAGTGTCTAAAAATACACACTCTGTATGGGGACAGTGGCACAACTTCTCATACCCCTATGGAAATCACTGTCTCCTGTTGCTTTTTTTCTGTCTCTGCCTCTGCTTTAGCTGTTTCCTTTTACCTTGTCTCACTATCAAATCCTGTATGCTAGCAGCGTATGTACTTATGTTTTCTCTCTCTCCTGAGTCTTGCACTGACTTGTCAAATTATGCTGTAGAGCAGATGTCAGCTGCATAATTTTTTGCAAGAATGATCCCCATCTGAAACATGTACTTCTGTAAAACTCATCAGAAATCTTGGCTCTTTACTGTGCACTTCTTTAAGCTCTTGTGCTTTTCTTTAGGGGTCTAGAATAACCTCTCTATAAGAAGTTTTATATATGTGCTAGTGAAAATGGCTGTAAACAAAAAATGGCTGTAAAAAAACCCTATTGCCGAGATCACTTTTAAAAATTATTATTTATTTGTATGTAGCCAGGTATATGTGGAGCTTTTTGGTGTTGCAGTCCTCTTTGACTGCATGAAGTGGTGTTATGTCTTAATTGTACAGGACCTTTGAACTCTGGCAGCATCCTGCCAGAAAGTTGTCACTGCTCCAGAGTTTTGCTGTGGTCGGTTTTCTGAATCTAACTACTTGGAGCAGTAACCGGCACTAGGATCTCACCTTTGCTGGAGCATACCTTCTCACAGGCCCTTCACCACACTCGTCTTTGCAGTTTCTTACTCTCTCTGATTCCTGGCTGAACAGTGTTTTATCCCCATCAAATCCCCTGGTCTGCCCATACCAGGATGACGATATGGGTTAGCTTTGCCCAGACTCAGTGGGACTTGCAGTTACAAGCAATGAGCTGTTGCGTGGAAGGCAGGTGTTACAAAACTTCTCTGTCAGGCCTGCATTTCACTGTGAATGGTTGTGTCCTGCTCTGATTTGTACCACGCTCAGAATTGTCAGTGCCAACTAAGTAAAGTCCTTCAAAAACACTGAAGCTGTATGCAGCAAACAGTGCTAGAGCAAACAGGGTAACTCAGTGGCTTCCCATGGGTCTGTGAAGTTAAACGGTTGATGTTGAAGACCCAGTGTCCACTCAGTATACATCTAATGGCTCTCTGACTTATGTGCTTAATTCTACCTAAAATTCATTTAGATTTGTCCTTTATACAAGTAGGATGCAAAATGTTGGGGTTTTTTTTCAGTTTTCTGGTGGTGTCAGCTGTAATTGCAAGTTATTTTGCATAAACGAAGAGTAAAATATGACATTACTTTACACAAGTAGCAGTATTTCTGGATAACCATTTCCCTGGGTTGCTTTATAATTGCCTGCTATAAGACCATTTTCAGGTTCAGCTATTGGAATGGGCCTGATATTGTGTGGAAGTAGAGAACTTCAGGCTGTCATCTTTGCATGGAAGTTAAATGTGGAATTTATTGACACGCATGAAGAAGCAAGTGCTGGAACAAAAGGAATCAACATGCGTGTAGTTCAAATGAGCTACCAACCAAATGTGTATGCTATAGGCATGGCCAGAGTAATGACTAGTGTATACACAAGCCAAGTAAACAATTATGAAGTGTATGGTACCTGGAGTTGAGATGTGTGATTTGTAAAAGCAGAGCTATGGAGGTCAAGCTTCAGACTCAAACAACTGAATACCTAAATCTTTGGATGTTGCTGCTTTTGAAATTACCTGAATAAGCTGAAGCCTGTATGAAGAATTATGTTTCTCACTGAAGAGGTCAAAAG
Organism: Fratercula arctica; assembly: GCA_947846985.1. Classification (NCBI taxonomy): domain Eukaryota; kingdom Metazoa; phylum Chordata; class Aves; order Charadriiformes; family Alcidae; genus Fratercula; species Fratercula arctica. Next base: position 103,464,912 of record CANTUZ010000003.1, read on the forward strand.
ATCCTGGTAAGTGAGAAAGGCAGTCTTTGGAAGGAAGTAATCATAAATGATTGCAAATCACCTCTTCCTAGCTTCGACACATTTGTGCCTGTGTTCTTTGCTCTTATATCTGTCATCATTCCTGTAATGAAGCCCTCTGCTTCCACCTCTCTCATTACACATCCTTTTCTATTATCAAATTTTGACTGCAGTCTCTTTGTTGCTATGGAACATTTATTTCTGTAGAATATTCTCCAACTTCATATTTCAGCTGTAAGTTTATTCATCATTACTTGTATCAAGCCTTTTTGTCCATCATTTTGATGACTTTCAGGTGCACAGCAGAAAGTTATTTCTGAGCAAACCCACAATCTCCTCTATTAAAAAATGTTGTAGAATCTGTACACGTTTATGTCTCTTCATTAAATGACTTGGTGTCCACATTCTCAAGTAATTTTTCTCACCTTTAACTCAAAGGAATCCAAACCTCTTTCCTGGACCTTGTTACTTAGTTAAATACAAAGTATCTACCTTGCAGATTGCTCTAGCTAATAGATTTCTGCTACATGGTTTTTTAAGGATCTCCATCTTCTAGTGTCACTGGTGGAAGCTTTATGAAATATTTCCTTTCCATTACGCTCATAAGCAGAACAGGGTTCTCCAACTCCTACAGTTTCTTTTATTTACAGTACTCTATAAGACTCTTAAGGACATTATGCTAAACTATATTTCATCTTTCCAAGTGAAATGATGCTATATTTGGTCAAATGCTGCATCTGCATTCACTCATGGCGTGAACACCCCTGCTGTAATACATGGGAGTAGAGCTAAGCCCAGCTGCATTGTCCTTCCCTGGCCAGCATTCAGATGACAACTGTAATGATCAGTCAACAGTGCTGGGAAAGTGCTTTAGAAATGTAATCCCTCTAGTTCTGCTGCCTTCAGCACCTTCAGAAGAGATCCTTGGTACCATAAAAAGTTGCAGAAGAATCTCATGTGACTGACTAATTGTATAATAAGATCGCATGTAAAATTCAAAGTCACTAAGTTTCACACATGGGATAAAACCACCCCTCCAGTACATGACAAATGAGAATGGCAACATTTGCTTTCAACACTTAGGAAAGAAATCTTGGAGTCATGATGAAAAGTTCAGTGAAAAGATCAGCTTGATGTTTAGTGCTGGTCAAACAAGAAAAGAGAATGGTAGGAGTCACTAGGAAAAGAAGATGCAACAAACCAAATATATTATGCCACTATTTAGTTGATGGCATGCGTGTTCTGTGCAGTTCTACCCTCCAAAGGATTACAAGAGAGCTTGAGAAGACTAGGGAAGGGTGAAGAGAAATATGGGAGGGGGTTGTGAGGAAAACTAAATACAGCTTGGAAAAGAGACAACTGGATGGCAAATAATAGAAGTTCATTGTCGTGAGAGGTGTAGAGAAGCTGAGGAGGGAACAATTTTCATTTTTTCCTTGGAAATAAGCAGAGGGAAAACAGACTTGCAAGGCAGTAATTTAAATACAGTAAAAGCAGTACTTTTCCATAAGATAGTTAATGGTGTAACTCACTGACTCAAGATATGGAAAGAAAATATCCTCATAGTCTTTCCCTAAGCATCCACTGTGGTAAATGCTGGAAACAGGATAATGGACTAAAAAGTAAATTTTTTTATTGCTTACTCTGTCAGTGACATCTCAAAACACAGACACAGTCTGTAGGAGTAAAGAGACCATGACTTCCCAGCTATTAAGAAGAAAAGAGCGGGGAGGGCTTGTGCCTCTCCCTCTGCTTCTTGGAGTAACTGGACCCCAAATAAGCTCACAGTAGCTGCCTGTCCTGTTGAAATAAAAGAAGCCGCTGACAGGATGAGAACATTCACGCGGGTACAAATGATGAGAAAAGGCATTTATTTCCCATGTTGCTTTCCACAACTTGTCAAAAACCAAAAAGTAATAATCACAGGAGCTGTTCTGATGATTGTCTTGCTCCGTGGTTTACTTCACTGGTTATGGCTACCCAAGGACTGAAAGGGAGTGGACCTGCAGTACTAACACTGGCAGCCCCCTAAGGGCAAAAGAGAACTTGAAATGAACTTAAATGAGGAAGAATGCATGTGCAACCGGTGCCTGGCAGCACTGGAGTTGGGGAACAAAAGCACATCAGTGAGGGAATCAATGCTGTCTTTAGAAATCCAGAAGGAAACATCATGCCTTCCTCCAGGGTCATAAGTGCACTGGATTATTGGTGATGCTAACAACTGTTTTCCTAGTGTATTTTTACTTTTGGTAATAGAGTGCTCTTGCAGTACATTATGTTTGCACTTGCCTTCGCTGCCATTGGATGTACTGTTCTATTTTTTGCTGCCGTAAGTTCACAGTTTTTATTTGAATTCTCATTCTGAGCACAACAGCTGAATTGCTAATGTGTGGAAAAGCATTACCCAGAATTAATATGATTGCATTCTTGCCATCCGCTACCATCTTCTTGTCAGCCCTTATAAACTTAATTTATACTTATTTTGGACTGACCTTTTCTCTAATTGGACAGGAGAGCACAGAGGAATATCTAGGTGCTAGAATAGTGCCTTACTATAGTAAAGAAAAAAGGGCAATCTTCTGTAAGAAGTGTCATTTCTTGGAGGAGACATATAATCAAGACCCTGACCCTCTTGCAGGAACAGAGTTTCTGCTTTTGTGTCCATCCTATACTCTTTTTTAAAATGTATGTGTTTCTCTATCAAAACATTGATTGAGCAGATATTTGTTTTCTTTCGGTTCTGAAATATTGATTACTGTCATTCTGGGTTGATTTAAAAACTGTCAGCTTCAGCTGCACTGATGGTTGCATTCCTTTATGAAGATGGGAATTGCTGGACTAGATCAGGGCTAGTAGGGTGCTTTCACTCCTGCCGATGATCTGTAGCAAACAGTGCAGAAGAATATGCCAGAAAGCCCAGCCTGCAGGTGTAAAGTGGTATTCCTTCTAATCCTTGTTACTTAGAGATTGGTTTAGAGCTTGAAATGTAGGATTTTATATCCTCTCTCTCCTCCTATATTTTTTTTTCTTGTAAATATAACAAATTGATTTTTGCATATGAGGCCTCAGCTCTGCCTTGTGGTCTATTCAAATGCACAGCTGTGTCTGTCCTAAGCTTCATGCAGATCAATAGGGTTCAGCAGAAGGGCACATTGCCCATTTGTACAACTCTCAGTACAGGATGGCAGCCATCGCTTCAAATCAATGATTTCGGTGGGAGCTGCAGTTCATGCTGGATGTGCCTCTGCTGGAAGTGTTTTGACGCTTGCTTAGGGGTTATTCGTCCCTGCCAGGCGCCACTCCTGCTGAAATGAGCCTTTCTCCCTGATATCCTTTATAAAATTGAGGGAGCTTAGTGCACCGCTCTACTCTGCTGTGGGGTGAGCAAATCGGTCACAGCCACCGTGCTGATGAAAAGACGATGTTTATCCCTCTGTGACCCTGGAGAGAACTCAGGGTAACTAAGACCACCACGTAACAACCAAACATGACAAGAAGGCGGTTTGCTTCTGCCCCACGGCTTGCAGTTTTCTGTGTGGGAGAGGAGCGTAAGGTTGCTGCTGCAGCAGCCTGGGACAGCTTTTTATTACTATAAGTATTTAGCGATGGAGCCCAGCAGTGGAAGTTGCCTCCACCTTGAATCTTCGCATTAATGAAAAAACAAATGTGTTTAGTGCCTTATGCATCTGTGTAAGATTTTGGTAGCGCTTGTAAGAGCAGAGCTCTGGGATGTATTTCAGCATTGTGGCCCGTTAGTCAGGGGGAGTTGCAAGCAGGCAAATCTTGTAACCTTTACATTCCTGCCTTAAATTCAACATCCAGGAAAAGGCACGTAATATGAGAGCCACAACTAGTTGCTGGAGTATGTGTTCAGTTTAATTAATGCCACTTTCCTTGTCAGTACTTCTAAAGCAAAAAAACCCAACCCAAGATTAAAGAAAAATAGGGGGTCTCAGCAACTTTCTAAAAGGATCTCTTACCAAAACATAGCTGAAGAGCAGGTAACAGGAGACCTACAGCACACAGGCACAACACAGGTTCAAAGACATCAGCGTGACACCTTGAGCTACTCAGCTCTCGTCATAATTGCCTGCCAACTTTTTGCATGTGTTTACAGAGTACATTTTGCTCTTGTGCAGACTGAGAGTGAAATTCGAAATTTTAATGCAGCATGTATTTTTGATTGTCAGCGTTAGTTGCCAAAGGAACAACCTGTGCATTGCATAATCCGCTATTACTCCGAGCAGCTAGGAGCAGGCAGAGGATGATTAGAATCACAGATCAAATCCTGGTACGCAGAAAGAATTGAACTTGGTGTTTTCACTCAGTGTACAGGGATTTCTGTCACAGAGATTTTTTTTTCAAGATAACTTGTACCTCGTTCCTCATGAGATATGGCAAATGTCAAGAAAATCTAAGTGCGTGCTTGAATTTTAGAAGATATACTATAGCTACACAGTGTAAATATAGCAGAAATATTGCTGTAGCACTCTAAATCTGACTGCATATTTACAGGCATCTTTCCTTGACATGGTTAAATGAGAGCTTTAAACTTTTAAAAAATCAGTGTCCTCATGATTTTTGTCTACTGTGTTTAAGCAGGGGAGATAAAATAAAGTAGGCAAGAGAGAGTCAGGAAAAAGCAGAATATTATGCAACATTTACTGAAGACAAGCAATAGACAGGTGCTACACCTGTGTTGGTTTGTTTTTTGGTTTTTTGTTTTGTTTTGGTTTGGGTTTTTTTGTTTGTTTTGTTTTTGTTTTTGTTTTTGTTTTTTCCTGTGAAACTATACATATTGCATTGTTACAAGTGTAAGTGTTCTTATGCAAACTTCTGCTGGTACTTGGATTCACCAGAGACAGTTCTCACTTGTTGCAAATAGTAGCATACGTTATGGTCTCCCTTTTTCTTTATACTGACATAAACTGTAGCGTTCTTCTGAGACACTGAAATGTAGAAGAATCTGGGACACTTGTGTCTTTTCTTGTCTATTGAACGGGCTGCATTTGTTCAAGTCTGACATAATAAAAATGTTAATAAAAAGAGTTCTTACCTGGAGTAACTTTTGTTCAAGGACATGATAACAGGCTGTTTGATAACCCTGCTTCTGTTTGGAACACAAGCAAAATAAAATCAGATCTTTATGGTCAGGTGCTCTAAGATGATTTTTTTTTTATTTTGTGATGATTGAAGACTTCACCAGGTTGTTTTTCCACTGTTTTAAACCGATGCCATAGACATCCAAATAGGTAATATTGCTTAGAATCTTGGATTTTATGCCATTAGGCTACCTAAGGTGAAAGTCGAAGCAGAATATGAACCTGTTTCTGTGCTTGGAAAGATAGGTAAAGCTGGAGGGGAAACAAAGAAATAATTTATTCTATTCAGAAGGATTAATTTTTCTCCACATGCAGGCAAGGAGGATTGCCTTCTAAGCAGAAGGATAAGGAGCTCAGACCAGTTCTAGTATCCTACCTAGAAAAGCTCTCAGCAGATTACTGTGTTGTCAGGGTAAGTATGAATATAGTGTGGTACCATCCAAAGTAATCGTCACTGGTTCACTTACAATCCTGACAGCAGAAAATTTCTAACCGTAGCTGAGCTACAAGTTGAGTCTTTCATTGGCATCATATTCATTTAGAAAGATCATGAGGAACATTGAATTAGAAATTAGAACAAGAGCTTTTATTCTTGTTCCTCCACCTTTTCAATTATAGGAACAATTTATGACTCATTTAATGTTACCCGTATTTGATTAGACTGCAGCCTCTCTTGACCTAACAGCATTTAAGGCATCCAGTTAGAATGTTGAATATTAATGACTGTTCTGTGTGGGATTTGAGACGTCTCTAAATATTTGACATAAATTTATTTTCCATTTAGGGGCAAGACGAAATAGCCATGGCATGAAAAATATTTTTCATACTGTTCAAAATGTGTTTGCTTTAGCTACAACATGTCCGGTTGATTTAGACATAGACATGATGGAAAAAACCCCCAAACTATTTGCCTCTGTGAATGTTTAAGGGACAAAGAACAGAATTTAAAATAAGAATATTTGTATAAAAATTAAAATAATTAATTATAAAGTAAAACATTTATAAAACTTTATGTTGAGACTGGACTACAGTATTTTCAATTACCTTCCATTATCAGCATCTCATGTTAGAACTGCCATAGTCCAGGGTTGTTTTTTATCCAGACTTACGAAATACAAAATTTGTGTACTTTTCCAAATCCATCATCAGCTAAAATCATCTTTCCCTACAAACCTTATCACAGTGGGTTGTTTTTCTCCTTTTTTTTTTTTTTTTTTTTTTTTTGTGTGTGTGTTTTAAATGAGGAAATCAAGGTAAACACATTGCTTTAGCCTGACTCCCCCTAGGAAAAGTCCTTGAACTAACGACAAAAAGAGTGAACTCAGTTAGTCGTGGCTTTCCATGTGATTAGCGAACAGGCAAGGTAATGAAAAAAGACCAATAAGAAATAATATGACGAGAGAGATTATAATCCAGGATACTGAGAAAGAGAAGCTTCTCATAAGCTTCCAGGTACATGAGCCATTTTTAAAGCTGAGCTCCTGCCTGACACCTTCAAATACCTGTTCCCAAGTGTTCAAAGTCTTTGAGGTACTTGCTTATTTCTCCTGAAAATTTTTTTAGCTTCACTGACTCACTCTCTCTTTTTCCTTCCCTATGTGCAAAATAAACCCAGTGAAATACAAATCATTGTAATAAAGTTATGTACGAAGCACAAAGAGTTGACACTTCAATGCTTTGGGCATCATGTGCCATTTATTTCAACACTTTATGTTCAGTGTCAAAATAGTTTGGGGAAAAGGGGATGCACAATACAGCCTTGTTTGTAATAAATGTATCCATAGCCAAGAGATGGCATTGTATTTATCCATGCTGTCATTTATATTATGGATTATTGTGTCTTTAAGAAAAATTATGAACTGTTGAATAAAACATGACATGCAACAGTTCAAAACAGTGTTGCTAATTATTAACTGAAAATTTAGTGCTAAAATAAACCCATGTTGCCTCTTGCCTTATTCCTCTTTCTTCAGATATATTTAAAACAAAATAAAATTGCCTGTAGATTTTTTTTCTGGAGGATTTTCTTGATGAGTTGTAGGTTCGGAAGAAGGGTAATGAATAGCAAATTCTCCCAATACTAGGCACTCAAGTGAGAACCTTGATAGAAGTAAATAGTTCCTCCCAATTCCACTGACATTAATAAGGAGTATGGCAATTCCCCCACCCCTCTCCCGTCCATGACAATCCTCCCTTTCTTTTCCATACTGCTTATGGGAAAGACCTTTGTTACTTACCTGTCCTGTCCTTCACAATTAGCAGCTCATTTCTCTGCACTGATCTATTCAAATGTCTAATCTCAAATGGAGATCCTCCTTCTGTTTTGAATTCAGCTAGAAAAATAATATTTTATGGTGACTGGAATCTTTATTTTCCATAGTATGTTTTTGAGTCTTTCAGTATGTAACTTTAATAAGAGAGTATGGGGGTTTGTTTGTTTGTTTGTTTGCTTGTTTGTTTATAACTGTGAAAATATGCTATCAGAGGATGCAATATGAAAGTGCTTCATAATATATAAATAACTGGTAAAAGTCTAGTGAAGACTCCATTGTACTGACACACAGCACAGCCAGGAGCCACTGGTTTTAAATTCACTTCTCATTAGAAAAAAAAAAACCGAGGCAGATATGATTTTATCAGTCAAAGCAGGGTATGATTTGAGGTTTTTTTCCTTTTTTTTTAGTGTGGATTATCTTTACTCTTTTCATGTTAGTATTAAATATAAAGAGAGGTTTTGTGTTTAATTGTAAATGAGCTGTGAAATGCAAGCTAAAAGGGCAACTTAAGCACATCGAAGATAGCAGGTAGATGAGCTCTCACTTCTTTTCCTAGATATTTTGTAGCTTCATTATAATTCTTAGGGTCCTTCAGTTTATGACACAGAATCTGCACCTGTCAAATGCAAAATAATTTTGTGCTACAATGTTTTGTTTTGTTTTTCTCTCTCTCCGGTGGGTGTCCCTGTGTTTATTTGATGTACTGTTAGGAGAGTATGAAGGGATGCAGCTCCTATTTGTATTCTGAAGTTTTGTTTGGGTATAGTTTGTAACTACGATGAGTGATACCGCTGAAGGAGTTGAAAATCATGAAAGTTCACCCTAGCTACCTTGTAACTTCTATTTTGCATATATTTTCAAAAATGTTGTTAAAATAATGTAGATTACCTGAGGCAAAGGTAAGAAATACAATACATTAATGTAAGAATGATCTGTTATGCAAATGAAGTAGCAATTGAAACTGAAGATCAGGTTATGATTCTGTGTTAATAGCAACTGAAAATGTGTAAAGTAACTCCTAGCATGGGAATGACTTCAAATCTGATGGACGTGCAAAGTAATTTCAGGGGTGCTTCAATGATGGCGTAAAGAATGGTTTATTTGGAATTGCTGGAGAACATCAAACTCTGATGTGTTTACTTGATACCATACCTGAGCTGGGCATGTCCTAGGAGTATCCAGCACTTGATGTGCATATTGCCATTGCACATGACCTGAACTCCAAATAAATCTGGGTTGCCTAAGAATTCCTCCTGGCCAGTGATTTAAGCCTCTTTTAAGAAGTGGCCTGTATCACTTTGTCTTTCTGATGCTGGATATGTGGTGTCGCTGCAAAGGAGATGTGATGAATGCAGATGGCACACAGTACTGGCTCTGTCTGCGCAGATGGGAAGTGCGCTCTGCACTATGCTTCAAAGTACAGGCAACCCCCGAGCCCATCTCATGAGCTGGATGGCTCCAGAAACAATAGCACGAACCAGAGATATAACATTCATGAATAAAAGTGCACTTCTAGGTAAAGCAGACATTTATACTTGGGAAATGCAGATACAAAGTTTCTTAACAGAATACCTTTCTATTTCCTTTCCTCATTTCTCTTCCTTATGTGAAAATAACCATGCATCTCACATTTCATTACCCAGACTGTTTGCTGGGGTCTATTTTATTGTCCTATAACCTACGGAGAGTATGCTTGCCAGAATATATGTAGGATTTTTATTTCTATTCAGACCTCGTTCTATATGGACATCATTGAAAATCTCAATGTCTGTTGATTGCTAAATTACTTTACACTTGAATAAGAGGAGAATTGCAGCCTGGCATTGTAAAAACACATATATTGAGGAAAATACCTCCATTTTCTCCTCTGTGATTGCACGTTTTCTCCATTAGATTGTGCATTTTATCTACTGTGAAGTTCAGGTTTTCCAGTGTCTCTCTTTGGGACTTTATCTCTCTTTTCTCAAACCTGAGAGCTGAAGAACAATCTAAGCTGCCTTTGTTGTTTCACAGAACAATGGCTGCAGTACTGGATATGAAATATAAAATCTGTATTTCTTACAAAACAGGATTATTTTTGTTTGGTTTGTCCCCACAAGCAGTATCTTATTTGAGCATCTGCAGCTCAGATTTTATTGTTTCTTAATGCTGGAATGTTGAACGCTACCCGAGGCAGAGATTTATGCAGCCCAGAGTACTCAGAGAAAAGCCGAAACTGAACTGTGGTTTCATGCTGTTGGTGCAGACACGTTCCCTTTTCTGTAGTGTGTAGCAATGTTGTGACACTCTGGATGCTAATGTGTTAATAAGCTTCCAAGCGAAATGGAAACATTAAGTACCAAAGATTGAAGAATCCAAGCAAGAATTATTGAAAAATTAGAAAAAAAAAATAGAAAAATTATGCTCTACACATTTTCATATTTTTTAAATATACCTTAAATTGTCAGAAAGTTCTTCATATAACCCACATTGTGAGGGTTCATATAATCTGCTAAGAAAGTGATAGAAAGTTAAGCAGATTTTATAAACTTTTTTTTGTCTAGTATGCTTTATATGCAAATTTCTTACCATACCTATCAGCGTATTCCTGCCACTGACTTTTTGGGTTTTTTTATTTTACTGACTTTTTGAAGCACTTCTATGTGCAGAAAAGTTTCTCTGGGATCTCTGGAATGTTTTATATTGATCAGCCTTCAGTCATCCGTTCAGTGAATCAAAAATAAAAATGGACTGCGGCTGTGGAAATTTGCCCATGTTTGAAAAATACAAGAGAGAGGTTTTTTTCTGTCCTTCCAGTCATGTAATTGTGATGGCCTAAAAGGGATCAATACTACCTCCATAGTACTGCCTTGTTTTGATAAGCTGCAATTTTTTGGATGGTGTCTTCAGGCAGAAAAGGCAAATCAACGGACCCAACACTGCACTTAGTATCTGCTCTGCTGGAGAAGTTAGATGGGGAGGTTTGGCAGCCTGAAAGTTGGCTCCAGAATAGAGGGAGGACATTTATCCATTTGACTACCTCAACACAGGGGTAATATCATATCAGAGCTCCTTTTCTCCCCCATTTCTCTGAAACCTATTAAATTTCTTATGATTGTTACAGGATCAGAAGTTAAACACCCACATCTTGGGATGAAAGTCTGCTGCATTTTATTGTTGTTATTACAACATGTGGTTGAGAAGCTCTGAAATCCTTCAGTAAAGGCAAGAACAACCACAGTGAAAGAAACAGGAAAAACTGGAAAAGTGCTGGAAGCACGGCTTTTAAAAAAAATAGCACACAAAAAAGTAAACATCAGGGACTAGAACAAATAGTCCTGTGGTAACAAGGAAAATGATATAATAGGTTTCAGGGAGTAGAAAAATCTTTCTAAGACATATTTAGAATTTAATAATGTAGATCTATTAACTGGAACTACTGATATATAAAGTATATATTTATAAACTTCTGCAGAACAGAAATATATTGACTCCTATGTCATAGTTTTAATAGTTTTATTAAAAAAATTAAAAAAGCGCTGAAGTCAGTGCAAGTAAAAAAGATAATTTAAAAAAATAGCTCTGCAGAACCATCTAACTTCAGTTGGTACTGCAGCAGTTTAGAAATTTTGCTTACTGGCCTCTTTTACTGAAAAGGAAATATCTGATTTATTCTATTCATGTCCTAATAGTTCAATACAACCAGAATCTGTAATGAACAGTGAAATATTCTGTGTATATGTAAATGGATGAGTCTGGCAACCCTCATCTTCAGATAATGGTCATATTAATTATTGAGAAGGACAAACTTTCCATTTTCAGCTTTTGCTTTCAGCATTGTATAATTTCGCAAAGCATATCTGGCGTGCACAGAAAAGTTGCATTGCAGGTATTTGCCTTTGCTCTGCTTAAGTTCATGTTGGAAAGCTTTGACTAAAACTGTTGTATTTCCATGAATGCCTCTATGAAAAAAGAATTTTAGCTGTTAGAAATATTCTTTAAACCCTTTCCTCATTGCCTTCACTCCTAAAATACCCCCAAACAGCAGCCAGTGCCTCATACCTGTACTCCTCAAAATCATTGTTCCTCTACTTTCCTTCCCCTTAGGGCAATGCCATCCACCCACATCTGTATCTATTGCCTTCCTGGTGGCATTGCCACTTTTTTTGGCGTGTTCCTCTCCTCCTTCTACCCTGTGGTGCTTTTCCAAAGTTGAGAAAGAACAGGAACCTAGACTGAGTCTCTGCAACTTGCTGGTGCCCCAACAGACGCGGTTTACATATAGGACTGTCTGGGAACTTGTTTAGCCGATAACCAGGTGAGTCATTTTTTTTAGCTTTTGCCTCAAAACTGTAAAGGATTCATCAATGGCTAATTACTTGTCATCAAAGGAATGAAATTTTAGTGGTAGCAATGAGAACAGAGAAGATGGGCCATGATGTCAAGTACCATACAGAAGTCTACATAATGCAGTGGGATCACAAAAATCAACTCATATAGGTTTTATTGTGCAAACCAGACCCTCACTGATACATTCAAGACTTACATGAAATATGTTAAAAACATAATAAAATGACCAGCTGAACAAGTAGAGTTAAAATTCTCTGCCTGTATTTTCTTTTATTTTGCTTTTTCAGCTATTGTGATATTAAAGAATGCACTATAAATCTTTAAATTTAATCTAATTTCAAAACTTAACTGGTAAATACGCTGATAAAGGAAGCTTATGAAGATAAGATTTTTTTCTGCTTTAAAAAATAGAAATATCTGACTTACTTAACCAGAAAGTCTAAAAAATATGGTTGAAATTGTGTATTTTGTTAAACTATGTTTCTGCCAAGCAATGGAACAGTTCTAGAAATTTCACTTTGGCCATTTTTCTTTAAAATCAATGGAATTCATGACGGTTGCATTTCCATTAGACATAAAGATTGATTTATGTGTGTTTTAGTGTTTGGTAAATTTTGAATAATAATTTTAATTTTCAAAATATGATAGGGATGGTGCTTTTGTATGCTTTTCATAAGTTTGTCAATTATTCTTTTCATTTTAACGGTCTGCTTTTTAATAATTTGAGGCTGCAATGATTTACAGTAGTTCAGGATTTGTTTCTTTGCGTGTTGATTATATACTTAAAAATAGAATAGGTAAATGAGAAGAATGATTGAAATTCCCATCAAATGTACGCAAATACTGTGGCTAATTTATTGTGATTATCAAAAAAACTTAGACAAAATCTGCCACAAGAGGCTACTAAGGAAATTAAGTAATTGGGGTGAGAGAGAAAATATTGGCATGGATCTGAGACTAGTTGTGTCAAAAATGGAGCTAGGCTTGCTTGCTCAATATAACAAAATATTAAGAATGAAATGAAAATGCAGATGAACAGAAAATAGCTAAATGTGCATAAAATAGGAATTCAGTCAGTCAGTGCTTCAAAAGACATTAAAATCTTCAAAGTGACTACAGGAAGTTAGCTCAACAAAAGAACATATTACATTAATTTTGAGTAAATGCAAGAGAATTACAGCTGTATAAATGGCTTTTGATTAAATGGATTGTTTAGCTTATTAAAAAAATCTTAAATTTTCCACAAAACTTGAATGCATGTATTTTCAAATTGATATATTCACACATTTCCATTAAAAATGTTGTCAGTAAATTTTTGACCAGTCTTCAACAATGCATGTTGGAATAATAGAAGTTAGATACTAACATTATTGGATTCCAGATCATTGCAAGCTATCCATATGAAAAGAATATGAATTTTTCTCAATGTCCACGGCAAATCTGAATAGTGAACAGTGTGCAAATAAAATATGCAAGATAATAATAATTTTGTTCTGTTAGTCAGTGGTACATTGTTAAATGAACGGTTGCGTGTGATTTAGTTTACTGTGTTGAGAAAGCCTAGACATGACTGAATAGTGGCCATAGGACAAGGCTTGACCTAATCAATTTTATTAACAAAGATGACAAAATCCTAAGAGAGTGTTTTGTTGTTACTGATACTTTACCTATTAAATGGTACTTTCTCAGAATAGGAAAAGTAAATTTCTGTTTAGGAAAAAAAAACTAATTTAGATTGGTTAGGTAAGGAAAAGTATTTGTGCCAGTATTAATAAAGAAAAAAAAAATCATGTTAAAAGCACTTTTATCTTCTACTGTATTGCTTTTAATTGTACTTTAACCTCACAAAATTTTAAAGACTTGTAAGTCTTTTACAAGATTGAATTTTCTTTGCATGGTGTAGTTTTGTCATCTCTGGTAGATCTTTATTTAAATTCTTAAATAGAAGATAAAGGCTTTGTGCCTTGTTTTTTTATTTCTAATCTGAAAGTATGTCTGCTGATTACAAAAGAACAAGTAGTAATGCAGATAAAATATATTTCATAAAAAAGTTTCCAGTTAAATGGAGTGCACCTTCAAGGAAACAATGACACATTGTTCATCAAAATAATCTGCCAATCTTGTCCCATTCGATTGCTAAAATACTCTTTCAATGTTTAAGTTCTTAATTAACACAGTGCATTGTCTCAAAGGTCACAGTCTTTCAGTTTTTTATTTTAATCACAAAGGAGAAGCCCAGTCTAGTATGTTCACAGATGTAAACATTTTATTTGTTTGAGATTCTAGGGCTAATTTGTCTTCTCTGTAGTTAATGAGAGTTTTCTGGTTTTACTTGAAATAAAATGTGTTAGAATTTCATAAGAAATATGTAGGAAACTTCTGTACTTCCAGAGCAAAATCTACAAAAAAAAAGCCTTAGGTTTTTTTTTCCTGTGGTCTAAGCATTTTCTCCTGATTATTCAGTATATTATAGTCACATAAATACTTGAAAAGAAAAGGTTAATCAGAAGTAACAAGCCACTGAACACCAAGGTTGCCAAAAATTTTGTTACAAATTCAAAGCAAATCATTCAAATTCTTTATTTCAGGAGCTTAGTTTCAGCATTCTTCATAAGATATAATGTGTTTAGTTCCCTATCTGACTGTCTTGTTCCTCACCATCTAATTCTTACATCCTTCGACAAATGCTATTGGCTACTTCAATAAAAGGCTAAATAGAGCCTTGACCCAACATGGTGCAGCCATCCTTGTGGTTAAACTACCATTACACACTTTTTATGAAAAGACCTTATTTATTTGTTAATATCTACGTCCTAAGAAGTACTCCCCAAAGCTTTATGGCTAAGGAACCATGTCCGGGTGCTGGTTTATGCACCCTGACAATATATCAAAAGGTTTTGGTTTTGCAAAAAGTCTAACCATTTCCGTGAACTTCCTTGCTTCCCACACTAGGGAAAGGAGAAATGATGACAGGATAAGAAATGTCCTCCAAAACTCAGTTTTGTAAATCTGAATTGTGGCTGGCATACCTGACAGTTTCTTCCAGTTTAGATGCTACAAGACAAGAAGTCAACTTGCAAATAATTGTTTATGTGTTTCTTAAGCAAAAATCTCAAAATATAGAATAAAAAATCCTTCTCAAAATGTTTTACAGATCACCCAGAGATCTAGATTCGTGCATAAGAAATGGGGTAACAGTAGATGGTTAAACTAAATCCTGGTTCAGTTATTTTAATTAGCCAGTGGAAACTGCCACTCTATATCAAACCCATGATCTGGTCACTTTGGTATTATGTTTAATGTTGGCTAAACATGATCAGGTGCTTCTTCAAAAAGTTTAAGTAATTTACAGTAGATAAATGTGAAATTATCTTCCCTTTAAATTCAATCTTCTTCCGATCTCCAGTTTTCTAGAAAGCCCTTAGGCAACAGAGAGCACACTACAGAAAACACTCTGAGTAGAAGACGATTTGTATCTAATATTACATTTGCAATTGTTGTCACAGTGCACAAAATAAATCTTCATTCTGGGTAGTCCCGCAAGGACTTGCTAGAGGAAAAAGCCAGATATGTTCCCTCCCGAGCCCTTGAGTGCTGTCCCTGGATGGCCAGAGCACTCCCACTGCCGGGGCGGGCAGAGGCTGGCAGTGATTCTGTCCATAGCACCACGTACGTGCATGTGCGCCTGCACGCGTGCGTAGCACGGGTGGGCTGCATCTTTTCCTCTTATGTAGCTAGTTCCAGTGGCTTGACAGCCCCTCCAAAACAGGGGATTTTGTGTCAGAAGTTCTTTGATGTGATACTTGTCATGGAAAGAAGGGGAGAAGGAAAGACGTGGAAAAACATTTTGTATTATTTTATTTTGTTCATATCAAATGGGTAAAAAATGAGGAAAATTCATCTGGAAAATATATCCTTAAGTGCTGTTGGTTTATTTTAGTCTTTTAGTTATAGAAGTTATTTCCCTCTCCTAAAAAGTTCACGATACAAAGTAATTCCTATGAGGAAAAAACTAAGGAGTAGATCTTCACCTCTTCCTTTCCCATTCATGCCCTCCAGAATGTAAGGCCAAAACTGACTAGATGTTTGCAATGAGTAGATTGTCTTTTCAGCTCTTCTTTTTTCAGAATAAATTCTGTCACTTTCCGTGCAAGAGATGGAAGAGAAAAGACATTGCTAGTTAGTGTGCAAAATTGAAGGGCTTGCTTGCTGTATTACAAAATATCGAGTAAGTTCAAGGCTTCCCTGGAGTGAGTCTGCATGGAAATTTTCTGCTCAGAGAACACGGAAAAAACAAAATAAAATCATTCAGAGGCATTAAATTATGCAGCTGTAGCATAGCAGATGTGGAGTCAGAGAGGAGGAGCTGGGGGGTCGGGGCTAGATCAGTGGGAAAGATCCTGGGATGAATCACTATAATTTCAAGGGGTGTAACATGGGAGAGAGAGGTTGAGGGTCAGTAAAATATTGAGGCAGCTGAGATAGAGTGGGGTCTTCTCTTGCACAGATTGTTGTCAAAAAAGGGGGAGAGTCAGGTTGCTCTGGACAAGGCTGAAGGGAGAAGGTAAAGCTAGTGCAGACGTCTGCAGCTTGTTGCTGTCAGCGTGTGGGACAGGCTACGGTGAGTCTTGTTATAGCCCGTCCTCTGAATCTGCCCCGTCCTGTCTGCAACAGCACTGCTTTAGAAAATGTCTGCTTTGCTTACACCCCAAGCTTTGTCTGCTTTCCATCTCTGAGTACAGAAAAACTCCTGATATAGGCCCTGGTAATTGCTTAGATATTATTGATTTGAAATATATATTTTTTTAAATTATTACATATCAAGAAACCCAGTTTGTTCAGATTCAAGATAGTGGTAATATAATCAGTGTGCTTATAATTTCCCCAATCTGGTACTCATTCGTCATATGTCCTTATAAATAAGTTACTTACATGTTTTAGTACGAATACGAATCCCAAAGATAAAATTCCTGGAGTTCTGCTCTCAGTTGGATTTGATACAAATTAATTCTAACTATCAATTTTGCAGGAGAAATGTTGATTTTATGTTACTTATCCACTCAGGGGCTATGAAAAATTAGAGAAAGACGCCATCTAAAACTGCAGAGATCCACATGTGCCATTTGGTACCCGTCTACTTGCAAGAGCTTTTTTAAACAGTCAGAGTTCTAATGGACTCGCTGAGCTTAATCATATACTGTCTACATTTCCCTTAGTTTCATTATGCTTTATATCAATGAGATGGAATGTTAGCATTTTGCTACAACAAGCATATTCAAAGTATGTAATCTATCAAATTAAGAAAAAAAAGAATAACTACGAGAGGGTTATCTGAAATGAAAATAGATATAATCTATCTATCTACATATGAATAATTTTACCAAACATGTTTTTTTAAGAGATTGTTTCCAAAGAGATGAATCTAACATGGTGTATGGATTCCATGTTTCAAAAGGTAAATCAAGATAAAAGAAACCAGTATTTCTAAAATGTAAAAAAAAAAAAGACAATGTCCACATTGAAACAAAAAGGGATTGCATCTCCTTGCTTCCATACCTTAATTCAGTGAATCTCCTCTGATTTAGATTCCTCTGTCTCTTCACTTATTTTGGGAAAATATATACAACCAAGTGTCCATTTATACTACTACAACAAGGAAAAAAAAAAAGACCATCGTAACACCAGGCGAGACTGTGGTATCCTGTATATTCTGTGTGTTCCTCTCTGAGTGAACTGCTCAGCAATTTAACAGTCCCTTTAATCAGTGTGAATAGACTTTCAGTATGAAATATGTTGTTCTTCTTTTCTGTACAAACCATCTGGAATACAACAGCAGTTTTTACAGCTGCCTCTTCTGGTTCTTTGAGAAAGGGAAGTTGTGTTGCCACAAACACATAACTTACTTTAATTAAAGTCAAGCCAGCTGAGACTAGTGACATCTCTTTCAAAGCTGGTAAACAGTTATGACATGTAAAGGTATTTGTTTACAGTAAGGGTTACTTATTAGAGCTTCTGCTGAATCAGAAACCAGAATTCAAGCTTTACTTCCACTCAAGCTGTTGTGTTCAGAGGAAAAAACATCTAAACTATAAAAATATTTTGGTGTAAATTAAAAACTTTAATCCTAAAATCCAGGTTTGTAGCCTTTGTTTCATTAGCAATATTCCTTGCTAAAAATAAAAAATACATACATTTTCTTTTCTTAATTAGTTTACAAAAGACTTCTTTGATGAAATTTAGTGTGTTCAGATTCTCCTCTTGTTCCTCTTCACTAGTTCAGTTTGGGAATGGTTCAGGTGGCAAGTCCTTATTTCTTTCCAGTTCTCCCTTAACAAAAAAATCTATGGAGCTATGTCAGAGCAGAACTAGAGTGAGACAGCAGTAAATTAGACCCAGTGGAAGTGGATGTGTAGACATCTGAGCTGAAGATCACAGGGAAAGGAACATTCAACAGCCATTGAATTCACCAAAGAAAAAACAAAATAAAGCCTCCTAAGTCAGATCACACGACTGTGGGGCTTCACTAATTGCTCATAACAAGTGTACAAAGAAAGCACTTGAAAGGAACTTCTTTGTATCAAATATTCTCACAGTGGCTTATAAAGAAAATTGAGCAGAGGATCACTGTCACTATGTCATTAATATTGTCTTTCAAGATCATAAGTTTGATCAGTTCCTTTTCTCTCCCTGCACTTCCCTGAAAATGTTTTTCTCTTGCATTAAGTGTTTGTCTCTTGGATAAAACTTTCTTACACAGACTTGATACTTAAAAGTAAAGGAAAATAAATAATAAATTTCTGTTTGTGGAGAGCCGAAAGCATAGAATGATAGAATTATTTAGGTTGAAAAAGGCCTTTAAGATCACTGTGTCCAACCGCAAACCTACACTGCCAAGTCCACCACTAAAGCATGTCTCTAAATGCCACATCTGCATGTCTTTTAAATACCTCCAGGGATGGTGACTCAACCACTTCCCTGGGCAGCCTGTTCCAGTGCTTGACAATCCTTTCAGGGAGGTATTACCAAAAAACTGAACTAAGGTAACATATCTGGGAAGATGGTTTCACACAAGATAAAAAATCAGGCAACAGTAATTTTCGTTTTAAAAGTTGAACTGGTTTGGTGTGTAATCCTTTGGCTGTTTGCTCTCTTTGCTTGTTTTTCGTTAACTTTTGCTCCCCTGTCCCTTGTTCTTTGCTTTCTTGCTTTTCTGAGTGTCCCCTGGGATAGTTGGTATATCTGTCACAGAGTAGTATGGCACGTGCAATACAAAAATTTAATGCTAACTCTAGCAATCTCTGCCACTCTTAAGGATGCTATACTGAATTTCTCACCTTTTAAGTCACCGATATTTTAAAAAAATGATATGTTCATTCTCTTCTGCACTTCCTTGTGTGTTTCTTTCCCTGGCTGGTTAGCTGAATAACTCTCTGAGCTCCATTGGCTATGTCAATTAGATCTTCATTGACTGTAATGGGACATTTAACAACTAGGGCATATTTTAGTACCTACATTAGCCAAGTAAATTAGTCTCACACTGGATTGCACAGACAATGGTTACAGAATTCTTGATACTGATAAGAAAACTGAAAGGGGTACAGCATTTCTTGGTCCCTAAACTTGTTTTGAACTTGTTGACAGAGCAGGTGTTAGCAAAACTCACCCTGCTGGTGGCTACAACTCAGTAGGCAAAGGTATAAGTGGGGGTTCCGGCCAGCTGCCAGACCCTAACACCAAGCATTTATGATCAAAATACACTGCACCATGAAGAAGGGGATCTGTGTCCCTCATTCCAGGAATTCAGTTGTAATCTATCACCAAATTTGTAGCAACACTGGTTTGTGACTTTGGCTGAATCTTACTAAGAAAAGTTATTACAATATGAGAAACCATTTGAACAAAAGTCATACAAGAAAAAGAAAAAGTGGTACAAGTGTAACTGTTGAGGCAGTAATAATTAGCAGCTCAAGGCTATGATAAAAAATGGTCAGACACAAAAAGGTCTAAAATCCTAAGTTAAAAAAAAAGCAACAAAGCAGCAGACAATCTACAGCAACTGCAGTTCTTCAATATCAAGGCGCAGTCTCTTCTGAAAAGCAGCAGAGGGTGATCCTTCCCCGTCTGATTGACAGCTCTCTGGCCAGCAAATCCTCACCTAGCATCTAATCAGCAGTGGTGAGTATATTAACGCTTAGCCTAGTAGCTCATTAGCCATAACTATCTATTGTGTGTGTTGGCCAATATATAATTGTCTATACTCTTGCACAGTTTCTTTGCTCATGATAAAAGAGGCCCAAGTATAAGTAATCAGAAGGGGAGGGTTATAGCTGGATTTACAATGCAGTTGCTTAAATGCCAGTTGATATGCAAAACAGTTCTTTTATAGCTTCACCAGGCACCTCTATTAGTACCAGTCCAATGACTGTGTCATAGTTTTACTTAACAAATCTGATTAAATTAATTCCACAAAGTGATTAAATTCATTAATATATTGTGGGGACTTCATGAAAGGTCCCACATCTATGCTAATTAGGAAAACTTCAGCGACACCGCTGCTAATGTTATGAGTGGAAAATTGGCAGTAGATAGTGTTCAGTTTTCTACCTAAAGGAATATGGAATATTAGTGGTTCAGGTTAAATAAAATCAATCGCTTGGACTTAATCACTTAGTGTTAGGCCACATTGGCATACTACTTTCATAGAACTCGCTTAGCATCAGTGCTAAAGTTGCTGAAGCCTTTGGCTGCAAGCTGCAGACTTTCACCTACATAAGTTGAACTTGTTTTGAACTTCCACTTAGTTACACAAAGGAAGGCCCTGCGACCAGTGCAAACCAGGAGATAAGGGAGCTACTGCTGTCAGCAGTGGCTGCAACCTGACAATTTAACCTGACAATAACATTTAATGGCCCATCTGGAGAAAGAGAAAGAATCCAATGAGGAATAGGAAGACCCCAGACCAGAAATTACTATTGGACCAAGGCGCGTGTGCAAGCTGCATGAAGAGCACGTGAAGGGTGGATGCATAGATTGTAAGGGTATAATTTCCCAGGAATTTCTTTATTCTGTGTGCCTCACCGGGGGCACCCAGCTCGAGCTGTCCTTGCTGCTGTACCGCTCGAATAAGTTATTTTGGGGGGGGGGGATTAATGCCCGAGTCTCTGCTACTGGAAAACTAGGGCGAAGAAACTTCTTTAACACTAACAAACCAGTAAAGTGCTGGACAACCATTTATGATCACAGCAATGGCACCTTGTTGATAGTGCCCTAGTAAAGTGCTTTCCTGTTTGTCACGTCAGGTTTTCTCAGACCACATTTGGTGCAGGTTGCTGGTCAGACCATCAGTTAGTCAGCAGTGCAATATCCCTCACTGTCCGATGCTTGCAGAACAGACAGCAAATTCTCATTAAAATACTAAATGCTGCGTCATTCAACATGGCAGTCACAAAAAGGAAAATGATTGAAAAGTAAGCTTGTTATTGCATCTATTCAAACACACAATCGTAGAAAATGAAAGGTCTCAAAGATGCATTGCAGAATGCCCCAGCAAAGTACCTGTTTTGCAACAGACGGCTCTTGGGATGGGTTTAATGGAAATGGCAGGTTCATCAGTTCACTATTGTATGTATGTACTTCATAAAGTGGGTAAAATATTTTTATGAACCTTCTCAACACACAGTCCAGGGAAGCACAAGAAAAGTTTCCTGTCCTGGAAGATGAGTGATGCATAGGGAGGAGATTCAAGAAACTGTTGATCAAATAAAAATTTCAAATAGTTCCCTGAATTCTTGAAATCAGTATACTCCCTATATCCCTATATATCCCAGTATATCCCTAAAGCCCCGTTGTTGTGCCACTCCATAGTGAAGATGGCCAAATATTATTAGGGAGTGAGAGGAATTCCCAGCAGAAACATTTGACAGTGTACGCAAGTCCCCATCTTCCATCTCTGATGGAATGACAAGTGAAATCTAGTGGGCAGCAAACTGCAGTACCGTCTACTGTGCTGGAGGCTTTTGAAACCATGAGACAGATGTCACAGTGCAAGGCTAAGTACTGCTGACATTTCTGCCAAAATAAACAAATCTGGAGGTTAGGATTTAATCACAAATGATTGCTGCTCTTCACTGTTATGTGTTAAATGAGAG
This sequence comes from Fratercula arctica, assembly GCA_947846985.1. NCBI lineage: Eukaryota > Metazoa > Chordata > Aves > Charadriiformes > Alcidae > Fratercula > Fratercula arctica. The sequence continues at coordinate 103,486,785 of CANTUZ010000003.1, forward strand.
TCCACAGTAGCTGAAGGATGCAGATGTCACCCACCTTCTCAAACTGAAATCTGTCCCATCATGGTAAGATGACTGGGGTATATAATTTCCGCCAGTTGTTTGGGAAATCTTTGCTGCAGTAGATCTCTACAAGCTTGAGGCTGAAAGTGATCCTCAGAACATCAGTGTTAAGGCATGGTTCATGTGACTTTTAAAGCCTTGAAGATTCAAGGATGTGAGCAGAACAAAAGCAAGATCTGTGAGTCATCTTTGTCAGTCAGTGAAAGCCTTTGGCCCTGTGGCAATACTGTGCATATCTGTCAGAGTTTCTTGGAGAGAGCTTCACTTCATTTAGCTATCCAGATTAACTGGCAGACTGTTCACTTATTTCACAATGACATGGCAGCAACAATCTTTAAGTAAGCAGCAGTGCTAAGGTCTTTTACTGTCACACGTGGTCCTCAGTAAGGCTCCGTCGTTCCAGTAGTATAAGGCTGCGGTGAGCAAAACTCCTTCTTACATTTAGGCACGATGCTATGCAACCCCACATCCTTTAGCATAGACAGTGCATGTTCGACCCGCAGAGACTCTGACCTGATCTAAAGGCCACAGAGCAAGTGGGACCTGCCAGCACAGAGCTGCCGCTGGTAGAGGCTGCAGACCTCCTGACTGGCTGCTTTGTCTGCACCGTCGAGCATCTCAACCTGCACCTCAGCGTGAGGGAAACAGCCGTCCTGTCTCTGTACTGGCAATACAGTATGGAAATCTGTGGACAAACTCTGCCAGTCTGGCAGCATCCTCTCTCACCGTGTCTCTTGATGATGAAGTCATGCAGAGGAGAGCAAAAGCTGGTGTAGCTTTTGGGAGATTAAATCAGCATGTCTGGAATTAAAAGGGCATCTGACTTCAAACAAATGTTAATGTGCACTGTGTGGTTGTCACCATTCTTCTCTATGGTTATAATACTTGGACAAATTAACACTTTTCACATCAAGCCTTCCAGCCAGTTCCACGTGAGTTATCTTTCTGGCTTTAATGGTGTTAAAATGTATAGCGCAATACAATCCCAAGCAGTACTGAGGCAGTGTTCCTCCAGGGCTGAGCTACACTGGTCCAAGCATCTGATGCTTATCTCAGAAAAATGATTGCTCAGAGCTATTTTCTTATTTTAAAATGTGTGAACAGCTGAGAGGCCGGCCAATGAATTGTTAACCAGACATGCTAAAAGCAAATCTTCAGCTGTATGGCATTAGCTCTACAACATGGGATACTGCAGCTAAAAAATGTTCTGCTGTGCCAGTGATTATGAACTGATGCTGTCAAAGCCAATGAGCAAAACTGACTGACACTGTGCGGTGCGGAACACAGCAAGGGAAAGCAGGAGGCTACCTTTCATGCATGTAGCTCTTTTGATGAAAGTGTCAGGCATATACCTCACCAAATGATCCATAAAAGCAGAATCCTCATGTGATTAACTAGCAGAAGACTGGCAATAGCATTGTCTGTATTTACCATATAGATACTTCAGTTTTGAAGGTTATGAAATAGAACATCTTTGTTTTCCTGTGCACAGAACACACGATAGAAAGGCTGATATCAAATAATGCAATGAGGTGTCTTTCTTTTAATTCTGTGAAAAGTGCAGTTGAAGGTACTCACTGCGGAGGTTGAAACCTTGAAATATTTCAGTTTCCCATGAGGATTTTTTCAGGAAAGATGAAATCTGCTCTGATTTGATCTTTAGAGAGGAGTATATGGCAGTTGCTGCGATATTTTTTAATCACGTTTCTCAGTTGTTAACTTTTTTAATATTGAAGTTCATTATTCTGCCCAAAAATCATCTATGGAAAATTGACACAGATTTACATTTGCAGAAAAATATTTCCATAGAAGAGAAAAATATTTTGTATCATTTCAACACAATCTTTTCAGCAATCTTGGGATTTCCAAGCATTAGTCTTTCACAGATCATTTCTGTTCTATGAAGGAATCGGTGTAAATGATTTGACAACACAAAGAAAATTCAGTTTCTTATCCAGTGATGCCCATTATTTCCTGGCCCATGAGCAGCAATATTAATTAAATAACCTTCATACTATATTATGCTTTGCTTTATCTTTCTTGGCCTTAATTTTAACTTTTTAATCTCCTGAGGTAACAGAATGAGTCCCTTGGGCAACGCATTGCTCACAAGGCTTGGTTCAAGTCTAGTCCAAGATGATAATGCTCAACAATACATTTCTAGGATTTGCTTAATAGCTTAAATTAAACCTGCAGTTTCTGTCTCAGTAGTTTGAACACTGGCTGAGGAATCAAGAGTTCCTGACTGCCAATCTTGGCATAGCTTTGTCCACCTCTCCTAAAGCCTGCTTAGGAGGAATACTAGATTATTTTTTTTGGCGCATGAAGTATTTTGAAAATAAAAATACCATTTTTAAGGGTAAATATTAATGATGTTACAGCAGTCATTCCATTTATATCTCAAATATGTTTCAGAAGAGACTCAAATGGTATCCCGCAGGAGATATCATGGGCTTCGTCTCAGTGGTAGGAAGTTTCTGATCTTCCATGTAAAATTACATCAATTTGAGCTTTTGTGAATTTGAATTGCTTGTAATAGCATGTAACTGGGAATAACTGACAATGCAAAGAACTTTGCTTCTCTCAGACTTTGGTTTTGTTTAAATAAATTTATAGTGGTGGAGCAAGGGGAAACACTGTTTAGAATAAATCCAAACCTTACCAAATGGTAGGCAGATGCCTTTCAGAGCAGGATCTGATAGCTCTGAATTCCCAGCTCAGTGATCCAATAAAACCAGTTACATGAATTATCATTTGGAGGTTATAATACTTATAAACTTCAACAATCTCAATATTAAAAAAAGAAAAGGGAGAAGGCTGCCTGAGCAAGAATCTGCCCAAATAATCACCTAATCTTGACCTGGCATAGAAGGAGAGGATTGCCAGCACATACCAGATTTGTGACCCAGGTTATAAACAAAAGAAAAAATTCTAGGGAGAATTATGATACATAATCCGACGAAAGTTTTGATGTGTTCCTTTTTAAAGAATGAGAATTTAGGATAAGATAGGATTATCAATTACATATTAAGTATTATTGTTTAAACAAATAAAATTATAAATATAGTAAATTCTGACATGCTTGAAGTTTTTGGTTTTGGTTTTAGTTTTTGTTTTTGTAAAAAGACAATTAGGATTTCTTAATATTCTCATACCATTACGGCAGTTCTCCAGCGGGAAGATAATTAAGAAGCAAAAATGCTGTAAATATCAAACCAGAAATTTATAACATTTTTACATACATTTTACTCAAGAGAAAAAAATGGATGATATTTACAGGAAAGTGGAGATAAACTCACATATGCATTAAAATCATAATGTCATGCAGACAGCATTTGCCAGAAATTATTTTGGAAGTTTGCAGTAATACAAGGAGTTATAGATGAGATGTAATGTCTCCACAGGCATTATAGGAGATGTAATGCCTCCACTTCCAACCACAGCCCTTATTTATAACTTGGTGGAATTATAAATTGGTATTTTTCTCTGACAAAGGTTTGTGCTCTCATTGCACATTGTTTATATAGATGTAGCCTGGTATAGACTATAAATTAGAAGATTGATTCTAAACCTCATGGGAATTAATTCTGGAGTAGCTTCCAACTACCAGGAGAGGAGGAACAAACCTGCATATATTAAAGTAGATGTTAGCAAATTTATACTTGAGGTTAGGTGATGAACTAGGCTGGAAACTGCATTCTATGACCTAGGAAAACTCCTCTCCTCTCCTGTTCCAAGCTATGTTGCTGTTAGATCTTTATTCTATGCCTAATATATTGTCTGCTGGTAGGCAGCCTTAAATAGTTCAAGAAAAGAAATGCACTTAGAAAAACTGACATCGCTTCATGCCATCTGGCTTTAGATGTCTAAGAATTAGAGAGGAATAGCTAGTTTCCTTCTCATAAAGACATCACAAAGCTTGTTTCTTGTGTCTATGAAGGCTACTTACAGAAACAGCCCAGAATTAGATGACTAGCATATATTTGTCTAGTTTTGGTACATCAAACATAAGACACTGCCTGAAAAAGATATATAGATCACACTAATTAGGTACAAAAATGTATTATTTAAGGTTTATTTGAACAGTTTTTATACTTAAAATCAATAAAATTGGTTTGCAGTCATACTGATGTTGAAACATTTTGCCCCATTCACCTTACCTGTTTGCAATTTGATTTAGTCAGCTGCCCTATAATGTTGGAAGAAGGGAAAAATATATATAAGATGTGTGGATTCAGAACTGATGGATTCTGCTAATATTTTCTTTGTCTTTTCTGCAGCCCCTGCTTCAAAAGTATAAACTGGCTCAATCTTTCAAAGTCAAAGACTTTCTAAGGACCTGCACTTTTGCATCAAGTAAGAAGATCAGATTTTCAGTCATCTGAAAATCCAGGGATCAGGTGGTCACAGCCCAAGTTGCTGAAAGTCATCTACTAGCTCGTCAGGCTTCAGAGAACCTGTTCCCTTTCTAGGGCTTTCATGACCTTTGTGATAAGTGCTGGGGGCATTTATATGTACAGCAATGTAATAAATAGTGCATTTAATGCTGTTGTCACTGTAGCAAATGTTCATTTTCCTGATAAATGAATAAGACCAGTTTCTGCTCACAGATTTTTTTGTTACGGAAAACTATTTTGCCTTGACCAAAATCTTTCCCTTTTCCCCACTGACTACTTGCTCTGTTCTTTATATTTTTTTTCATATTTGTAAGCATAGGTTCTCTTCTCTTGTTGCCTCTATAAGAAGACTGGGACTGGTCTTGAGACAGGTAAAAGCTTCTTTAAACTGTAAAAGGGATTTGGCTATGAAACATCCATTAGCTGTATGTCTAAACCTATACATTGTTTGAAAATGTTAATCTTCATGAATTCAGCTTTTTTATTCACTAAATAAAAGTTGCCTCCATCATCTTATAATGGTTCTCCAGCTCTCCAGCAAAATGTGAAAATTTAGAAATCATAGCAACCTCTCTAATTTTAGGGCACAATGTATTCATTGTTAGAAACGCATCTAAAAACCTACACATGCTTGATTACAGCTTCCAGGGGCAATCATCTTGTTAAATTGTAAGCGTCTTAGCATTTGCCAAGCTTTACTGTCTCTTATAATAACAAACATTTCCAAAATTGATTTTTGCATATAAGAATGTGCAGGTTTCTGTAGAATGCAGGTAATGTTTTCAGAAATTATTGACAGCAATAAACCCCCCGAAAAACTTCCCCTCATTTTACTTTTTATGTGCTTTTAACACATTTCTGATAAAATTCAGGATCAAGTGTGGAATATGAACCCCTAAAATAATAAAAAAAATCATTAATTTGATAAATTTCCTCAGTTTAGATGAAGATAAAAATTAAAGTAGTTTATAAAAAGCCTAAAAATTATGATGGGCCAGTACATTTTCTGTTCATATTCAGGCAACAGTGTAATCAGCCTCAATAATAAAAGTTGAAATTGTCAGGTTTTTAAAAACATGGAATATTCTTTTGAAGTTCAAAACATTTTTAATGTAAAAATTAAACTAGGCTCTGCTTTTATTAGCCACCTACCCAGCCCTGATTTATGTAATCGAGCTGCATGTCAGTATAGCTTTGTTATCCTAAGTAGACTACCTCAAATCTGTATCTGTGGAGAAATGATGCAAAGTTTATTGGTATTAGAGAACCCTACGTGAGTGCTGTGTACCGTAGCAACACCTCTTTTTGCATGCCCTGTGTACTGAAGGTTAATATTAGATATGTCATTACCTGGCTGATATTATTTTGAATAGGTATGCATACTTGTGAAATGGAATGACTAAAATACCGTTCATCTGCATAGTAACTGATTTTCACAGTCTGCTCTTCAAAATTAATTCAAAATTACTGACAGTGATTATTTATGCATGAACATTGTAGACAAACTGCATTATGCAGCTGACTGCTTAGTTGGTATACACTGCAAATCAAAGATGCATTTGACAATACATGTAAGATTATTTTAGAAACTAATTACAAATTAACAAATCATAAATATGGATATGCTGCACACTACTGTGAAGAAGGTCTTTGTTTATACTGGAGCTAAGAAGATCCCCAGTCCTTACTGAATTCTTCAGATTTCTGACCATATACTGACATCAGTGACAGGTTTGGCTCTTCCAAATTAACTTCTTCAATTAAGAAAAGCATATTCTCTGAAAGTCCCTCTTCCACTTTCATTGAATTATATTATTCTACTATCTCCAAGGACCATTTGGATCTTTCATAAGTGTATGGGAAGAACTTCTGCCTCTATGCTGTGTATCTCCCAGTCCTTCGTAGCAGCACATTCCAACAAGGTTATCAATTTCCAATTGTGCAAAGCTCCGTAAGTGAGAGAGCAGTTACCTTTTGTCAAACATCTGCACATGATGAATGCCATAACTTATTATGGAGGCTACAGCCAGCAGTGCATTTTCATCTGGACAGGGTGGATTTTGTCTTTGCTAGTCCATCTTTGCTGGCCGCAAGTTTGGTGGAGCCAACATTGGACACAAAGGTTGAACAAGGCTCCTTTTCCAGTGGCTGTTCAGAGCTAAATGTGATCACACCCAAATGAAGCACCAGGAGAACGAGGAGCCTAAAAAAGCAGGCAGAAGCTTGGCATTTATTCAATCTTTTGAGCAAGGGAAAGGATTCTTATTGTTAATCTACAATAAAATTGATCCTGTTAGACTGAATTTAAGACAAATAAGGAAAGATAGAAACTCGGAAAATAACATGATTCAAGTATCATTTGTCTAACTGAAGGGGAAACAAAGTCTTTGAAGAACATGTTGACCAGTTTAGAAGAGGCAACTGAATAAATGCCACATGACATCTAAAAATGATCTTATCATCACTTCAAGAATATAGAGGTCGAAAAATGGATCAAAAGCATACATCTTTGAATCTTGTGAACAAACATTTCTACACTTTAAGGAATTCTGTTCAAAATGGATCCCTGAATCACAGAGAATCAAAGAATCATAGAATGGTTCAGGTTGGAAGGGACCTTACGCATCAAGATTCATTAAATCAGGCCAAAATATTCAAAAGCTGTAATCTTTCTAACAAAATCAAGGACCAACCAGTGGTAGAAAAATATTTTCACTAGTGATACAACCTAGAAACTTCTAAATGATGATCTGTAAGAGCGTGTTGTTCAAGGCAATGTCAGAGCTGGAGAACTCAGGACTGACATAAATTTTGCTATCATGTTTTGGATCACAGAAATACAGAGCCAGCCCAATCTCATACACTGGTGTTAGTCCTGATGCCATCAATGTTAAACCACTTACAAATAATAAAAAGGTAGGTTGATTATCAAGGTTTTAAATGAAATTCTAGAGTTATAGGAGCAATATATTAAAGAAGAGATAAAATATTTAAAAAAAATTAAAGTTACTCTTCCAACATATCTAGCTCCTCCAGTATACTTCACCTGTAATCACTGCGACAAATACTGGCCAGAAAAGCAACCAGCCTGCAATGCATGAGGTAAATGCTGTGTTGCTGGGAAATCCTCTCAAGGTATAGATCTTCTGCTCTGTTTCTTCTCTAAGACATGCTCATCCATGTTTCTGGCCCAAATACAGCACAAATGGCATATCCATGGGTTCCACTTCATGCCTTCGTGGTATTTCAGATTCATTCCTTTCTTCTGAAGCAGGCAGAAAATACATTACTATAACCAGAAAAACATTTTAAGTTCCTGTACATTGCAAATCACAAGAAGATGTATAAAGATGTCTGTGTATCACATTTAAAAGTTGTTAGGCAGTTTGTTAAGTCTCTGGTGGTGAGTTCATGGTAAAACTCATGCATGTTGTCATACTAAATGTTAGATATAAGAGGAAGGCTGACATTCAGACATGGCTTCAGTGGCAACCTGCTTAACCAACTTGCTATTTATATGGTGCTGCAAACCCTGACCTAATTAATTGTGTGTTAATTTTTCTGATGTAACTTTTCTCGCCTTATTAAAATAGTTTAATTTAATGTGTTTGATTGGTTTATATGGCTCTGAAGACCTAAGCTGAGAGAAGAAACAATATTGGGATTTTTTTTTTATATTTTTGTATTTATAAAAGAGCTAGAGAGATATAAGCAGCCTAAACAGACTCCGTAGTCCCAGAAATGGTTAGCTTTGTATGGAATTCAGATGTTATTCAGCGGATGTGTTTTAATTCTATAACTGTTCTGGTTTTTAACGTAGCCAGATAAGAAAAAAGAATTTAGATTCATTAAATGTGATTTTAATAAAATGTTTTTCATTTAATATAATGTTTTTCAGGCAATTAGGGCTTTTAAGTGTGATACCTTAGTTAAACAGAGAGACTTGTGTAATATGCTCCTATATCATTAGAAGAAAAAGTCAATAACACTGAAGAGACTGTTCAAATAGTGTGTAAAACATACAGAGTTCAATTGGTATATGGAAAATACGTGAAATGCTTAAATCTACTCCAATTGGAGATATTCTTAATTATAAGGTTGAATTTATGGAAAAGCAATTAAATAGAATCTGATTTGAGTTAAAAAAGGGGCTGACAATTATGGATATTCAAGCCGAGTTTCACTCAATTTTAGAAACTTTTTAAAATACTAGTTTTGGCACACATTATCCCTTGTATTTCTGTAGTGAAATGCCTTTCTTAAATCATTCCATACACTATCTCTCTTTTAGCTACTTTACTCAGCCATGATTCAGAGTGAATAACTGAATGCCTAGTCAAAAGCACTTATTTATTAGAACTTTTTCTCTTCCTAGTAACTGGGATCAAATATTAATTCTTTTGGAGACTGAAAATCCACTCAGTGCATTTAAAGGCATAGGAAGCTTTAGATTTTCAGACAGCTGGAGATCAAACAGAGTTTAAAGATAGCACAACTAAATATTTTAAAATTTTGAATTGGAATTCAAAATCACCGAATGTTTTCCTAAAAAGTGCTTTTGGGTTTTTGTCTTCACCAGTAGATGCTGATAGGTTTTATTTAATACAAAAGCTACCCTGCTTTTCCTGCTTTCATTGCTTCAGCCCTGAAATTTTTTATATACCACCATACAAGACTTACCATATCTCTTTAATTGCAGAGATTTTAATTGTATCAAATTTTTATCTGCCAAAATTGATTCATCTGAAGTATATTTCTTGGTAACTGGGCGGTATAAGCCCATGCAGTCTTAGGTTGATGGGATTCATTTTGTCTGTCTCAAACTGTGTAGCAGTCAAGGTGAACAGTCAAGAATTTAAGGCCCCTAAGTCAGGAAAGAGAGATGGCAAGTGGCGTGCCCTGATTGTGTTTTATCTTAGCCTACTATAAAGATTTAAGATAGGTGGGTAAATTGTTTTCTTAGGCTGTTTATCTCTTTACATGAGCTTAATTTAGGAGGAGTTTAATTGATAAACTGAGAATGTGCACCTCAGTGGTATGCTCCATGTAGAACATTCCCCAACATTTTAGGGTAGATATACATTTACATTATTCCCTAAGTATTTTCTTAATTGTTACATTTTTCATCTGGGGAGAATTTCTGAAGGAATAAATATCACTTTCCCACCACTTTTTTACTTCAAATAGTTTCAGGTTATATTTTAACTTTGCTCTTAGTTTCTTAAGAAAATATGAAGATCACATCTCAGTGATCAATTTCTTCCTTAAGTTTTCTGGGGTTTAATAGTGAGTGAGAAAACTATAATATGGAACATTCAGGGAAATAATTAAATCCCTTGAAACAAAGGGATGTGAGAAAGAAATTATTCTTCAGGGACACCCCTCATCAGACATGTATAAAGAAGCAATGCTACTCTGGTAAGAAAGTCTTGATGTCACTATCCACAAAAGAAAATGTTGATGAAAGGACTAAGAATTACTTTTATGGTGCTGACAATTAATTATGTATGATATGAATGTGGGAAGAGGATCACATGAAAGGGTATTGGTATTGTCACATGGAGGCCGTCAATTGCTCTGCAGAAAAAATCCAGAAAAATTATATTGAAGTACTTGCAGAGCCACATCTTTGAAACTAATAACCTATGACAAAAGTAAAAGTAATGACACTTCCATGACACATCAATTAGACCATAATCTATTTGCTGTTATATTCATGCCAGTAGAAACAGTACAGAAAAGGCCACTAAGATTTTACAGCACAGTTTTAGCCAATATAAGATGGTGAGAAAACAAATGACTTTTTGATTCTAATAAACATAGAAATTAATTCTATTAGTAGAATAAGGAAGGATTCTCAGCAACAATATGAAATCATTGCATTTTTATTCTGAATACAATTTCTCATAAGTACCACTGGGACCTTATCTGGGTTGAATGAATTCTAAATCAACTTCAACAAATAACCTGTAAACTCTAAATGTAATGATATTTTCTTCTATTCCTTATTAATAGCTGTGCATGGAAAGATGCAGATACTTCACAGTTAAAATATATGCCTTGTAAATCATTGCCTCGTTAAACCGTTTTAGGTGAGTCCCAGTAACGGATTCATGCAACTAAACAGGTAGAACCTAGGACTAGGAATGATTTGGTCCCTATGCAGTGGATGACTTTGAAATCCTAGTGGGAATCAGAGCTGTCACATTGTTGAGCAGCAAGCAGAAAATCATCTACAGCTAACCAAAAGGATAAGGCACTCAGCATGGCATGCCCTACATCTAATATTCATATTCATCACTTTGGACTGCAAAAAGACATTTCTGCTGCCTTGGTACACAGAACATAGGTTTTTGGAAGAGGGCTGGCTTCAGGATTAGGAACTACAAGATGAGGATTACAGAGCTACGGGAACTTCAGGATCAGAATTAGAGTTTAGTCATGAAGTTTTGATAATCTAGATTCTACCAGACAGCATGACCTTTGAGGCTATAACAAATTTGACTTTGAATGCTGAGTGTCATCTATGACTAGGCACATCAGCAGCTAATCAAGTAATGGTAGGAAAAGAGATGGAGAACACCTCTCCTGTGAGGACAAACTGAGAGAGCTGGGGTTGTTCAGCCTGGAGAAGAGAAGGCTCCAGGGAGACCTTATTGTGGCCTTTCAGTACTTAAAGGGGGCTTATAAGAAAGATGGGGATAGACCTTTTAGCAGGACCTGTTGTGATAGGATGAGGTGTAATGGTTTTACACTAAAAAAGGAAAGATTTAGACTAGATATAAGGAAGAAATCTTTTACAACGACGGTGGTGAAACACTGGCACAGGTTGCCCAGAGAGGTGGTAGATGCCCCATCCCTGGAAACATTCCAGGCCAGGCTGGATGGGGCTCTGAGCAACCTGATCTAGTGAGAAGTGTCCCTGCCTATGGCAGGGGGGGTTGGAACTACAGGATCTTCAAGGTCGCTTCCAACTCTAACCATTTTATGATTCTGTGATTCTATAATTATGTTCAATTCAGTGAAAACACACTACTGAAGTTCACAAATATTCAGCCCATCTTTATAAGATATTAATTCAGAAAATATAATAAAATATAGCACATAGAAGTTGAAATAATTTTCCTAAACAAAAAGAAACATCTGTTGTTTGTGCCTTGTCTTTACTGGTTTTGTAAATTGGTGATCCGCAGACTAGTTTTCTTAGGAGGGTTATAACTGCTATGCCCTTATTATGATGATAAACAGAATGGGGAACAAAGTGAAATAATACAACTTTTGTGCATCCTTTGATAATACCAACTATTGTAAAGCCTCAAAAATTGATTATTTTAAGGTACTGCTCATTTCAATGACATTTACCTCCTGTATCCACAGGTTTATCAACTCCTTTACCCACGTTTACTACAAAATTAACTGCATATTTTCCACAGATTTTTCCTTTATAGAATAAACTAAATCATTTCCTCATTTTCTAATGCCAATTGGGAGGGAGAAAATTGCAGAGAGTGTTAAAATTCAAAATCATTCAGTACCATGGGGAACAATCCATTAGCCTTTCCTGTCACAGCCTTCACTCCAAACGGCAAGCACTGAAATAACGCCCAGCAGTTCCTCAGGGTGCTAGAAGCAGAGGGAAAAAATGGGGGAAAAAAAAGGAGAGGGGAAAATCTATCTTTTTGTGGTAGTAATCCATGAGTCAAATTTGTAGGCCATCTCTTCCAATTAATGCTGCAAGGTTTCAAAGGTCATAGGCTACTTCTGATCATGATTTAATTATATTAATATTTTCACTGGCGGATAAAAAGATGGATTGATAAAAATACATGACAACTTCTTTAATTTTGTTCCAGAGACATATTGGACTGAAGTAAACATTGACCTAAAAGTTAATTGACTCAGTTGCCTGAATTTCTAAGAAAGCAGAATCTGGACCTCAGTAAACAGAGCTAATGAGAATGTGATTCAAGCTATATAGTCTTTTTATTTCCTTTCAGCCTTATATAATAACTGCTATGGTTTGAGAAACCCACAAAAATTTATCATTGTTTAGACAATTATTCTATAACCTGATGAAACCCAGCCTACCTGGGAAGGGGAATCGGGGGAAAAACAAGGAAATGGAGGGTTGAAATATAAATATATTTAATAGGATAAGACTAAATAATTAACATTAATAATACTAAAGAATCAGTATTGATCCCAATACCAATATAAAACATACAAGGATTATACTCAGCCAATTCTATCAGGGGGAAGCTGTGCACGCCCAGCAGTGCAGTAAATGTCGGACACTGTGAGCGCTGTGGCTTCAGGAGGAAGGGAAGGGATCAGGTGTCCAGCACTGGGGCAAGGAGTTCCCTGGACCGCCACCATCAAGGGAGAAAGAGACCACTATGCAGCAAACGTTCTAATTTATATTGAATGTCACATCCATGGTATGAAATAATCCTGTTGGCCAGCCTGGTTCAAGTACCTGGGTCTCGCTCCTCCCCATCCCTGCACCTGTCTAACTTGAGACCTTGAAACCCACATACCATACCTGGCTATAAATAGTTTCACAAATTCAGTCTCCTAAAAGCACAGTTTTCCCAAACATTAGAAGATAAATTAGTCCTCTGTTGCTCAAACCGGGACAATAACTTGAGCTGGGACACAACTTTTTATGTAGCATTTCACAGTATTGTCAGGTGGCACACGCAGGCTCTGTCATTGTAGTGTTGATGATAAGGAGGTGAAGATGAAATAAGCATAGAAATCAATGCCTTAGAAGCCATGGTCTACCCTGAGATCTTTGTAGTCTTGCTGATACCACCCTGTCACTTACAGTTTTGTTGTCTGGAAAAAGTAAAGGTGTTCATGTGGTTATCTGAGGGAGGCAGAGAGAAGTCCAGTATACGATGTATTATATACATTATGTGGCTGAGGCAGGGATGTTACCTTAAGATTTGCCTGAAAGCTCATTTAGTGCTGCATACAATAATAATGCCCACAAAATCACTCAACAAATATGCTGCGATACTGCTAATATAAAGTTTTGTGATATTATTGTAAAATTTAAATTGAGTTTGAGATCAAAAGATGCTCCCTTCAGCTAAAGTTTGAAATGTCATGAGAAGTGTAAATAGCTCTTGAGTGTAAATGTAAATAGGTAATAGTAAAATGTAAATGTAAATAGGTAAATAGTGTACATAGGTTCTTGAGAATTTTGTGGTGAAGGGCAAGTAGACAAACAGGCAAAGGTTAGAGAATAGGGAACGGATGTATTGAGATCTAATATTAAACTTTTAACATTAGTGCTTTGAATAACATTAATTCCTTTGTAGGCAGCACACTGCAAGAATAGGTCTATGAGCAATGTTTAATGAGGAATAGGTATGAGTCTCACAGATAGGACCTGGAAGTCATTCCATGCAAATGAGCTATGTATAAGAGGACAGTGAAATAATGACTACAGGGAAAATTGACAAATGAACTGTGTGGATGAGTACTGGGAGTGGGAGCGTATAAGAAAATTGAGAAGGAGGATAATGTAGTAAGAACAGAATTATTTATAGCATTGAAGATAAATACATTTTAATGTAAAGATGTTAAAAATCCATGAGGTGTTCGGAGACTGTGGTAATGATACCACATAAAGTCACACCATGTGTAGACAGAGAACTTCGCAATTTTTTTAATGGCTGTTAGGAGAAAAAAGACCCTGTTCTAAGAAAAATTGTATGTACTTAAGACGCTGTACCACAAAAGCAGTTTTACCTTCATGTTTTTTGCCTTGCCTTGCCTTGCCTTTGCCTTGCCTTTGCTTTGCCTTTGCCTTGCCTTGCCTTGCCTTGCCTTGCCTTGCCTTGCCTTGCCTTCCCTTCCCTTCCCTTCCCTTCCCTTCCCTTCCCTTCCCTTCCCTTCCCTTCCCTTCCCTTTCCATTACAATACATCAAGGCGTGTCATTCGCACTAGGACTGCTCCACTAGGACTGATCCCTCCAGTAGCTGGGCTTGGACACTCAGTCTTCACAGTAGCTGCCCCGGATCTTTTGTTTCTCCAGGTGCCTTACCCCTCGGGACACTTCCACACAGAGACACACACAGTCACAGCACCCTCCAGAATCTGGCTGGGACACCTCGACTGCCCACTAGCCAACTGCCTTGTGGTCTCACCCTTAGAGACACACTGGCTACTTCACCTACTTTCCAACTACTCCAGCTTCATCCAGCTAGTGACCACATACTCACTCACACACCCACATTCACTCCGGTCATTGGCACAATGAACTTTAGGGCCTCTCACCCTTGGTCCCAACCCAAAGGCTGTTGTTTTATTTCACTGACTCCAGCCTTTCCAATTACTGGCACCATAGACACACAGGTGCTCCAGCCTGTGGTCTGAATCCAGTTCCTGGCACCACAGACTCTCCTGTACACACACACACACACACACACACACGATATGTGCCCCATACCCCTAGGCAGTAACCTCCCATAGTCCAGAAGTTCAAGTCTAGTGTTGGCTCATCTTGATGGGTTTTGTGCCTGAGCACTGGGTCTGAGATTCTGTTGGGAAAGGCCTGGGAGGCGCCCAGGAATGGTGTCACTTCTTCTGAGTCTTTAATTTGGATTTCTGCCTGCCTTTGTCTTCTTGTGCCTCTCTAGGCTTGTTGAGATGGCCCTTTGATGGGCTGATGAATCTCCTGTGATGGAGTATCAGGGGCGAGGCCCCATTTGTGTTTCCCTACCTGCCTGTGGGCCTCTGTGGGTTCAGATAATCTTTTATCACAAAACCTAACAGTTGCCCAGGACTGTGTCCTGTTGGTATTTGAATAACTCCCAGGATGAAGATTGGATAACCTCTCTGAGCAATCTGTTTCTGTGTTTGACCACCTTCACAGTAAACAGTTTTATTCTTAAATTTAAATGGAATTTTCTGTGTTTCAGTTGCTGCCCTTTCCCTCTTGTCCTTCACTGGGCATCACTGAGAGGAGTTTGGCTACAACTTCTTTATGCCCCTAAATCAGGTATTCATACACTTTGATAAGAAGCCTTCTCTTCTCCAGGTCAAACAGCCCCAGCTCTCTCAGCCTCTCCTCATACGTCAGATGCTTCAGTCCCTTCATCATCTTTGAGGCCCTTTGCTGGACTCACTTCACTATGTCCATGTCTCTCATGGGGACATTCAGGGGGAACCCTGAATTGGACACAGCTCTCCAGATGTCTCTTAACACTGCTGAGCAGATGGGAAGGATCACTTTCTTTGACTTGTTGGCAATGTTCTTGAGGTGATGAGAAGTGGCAGAAACCCTCTCTTTTGTAGGAGTACGTGAGAGCAACCGAAAACTAGTTTGTAAGGAAAGTGAAGTCATGTGCTTAAACATCCTTTAAGCTATGCCTTCCATGATGTCACACACTGTATGTGATGAATACACAAGTAAAGGGAACCTCTGTTACTTTAAATAGCGTAGGTAGAAACTGCAGGTCCTCATAGCGACTGAGCTAACTGGATTATTTTTACATGGCATTTAGCATTCTTGGTAGATCCTTAGCTGTTACTCCCCTCTAGCCATCACTGCACAGCTGCAGGTTTGAGATCTTAACTTCCAAGAATGATGAGCAGAAGAAATTATAAAGTCTTTTATCCAAATGCATCGGCTTGTTTGTGGTAGTATAATACAGAAAACACATTTTTATTTGTTGTTTACTGTATTACAGGTTATGATTTTTCTTCTGCCTGACTTCATTCCATAGCACACACTTTGTCTGTACCCTCTTAGGCAAACCCAGAGAGCTGCTGAGTTTGTGATGAGTAAGTGGCATCTGAAGACCCCCAAAGTGAGGCTTTTGGCTTTTGAACCACTAATTATTTGCCTATTTCATTCCATGTTATTCCTTGTATGTACTGATTTGTAATCACATTATTGAACCACTTGGAGTGTAACATTTTTCTTTAAGAGAAATGAACTACAGTATTCTGGCTCTCTTCAAAGCATTACAGATCTCTTTGTATGAAAGAGATTTTATTTACTATGCCACAATATCTTAACTCTGATTTTTGGACAAGAGCTTGAAATACTCATTTATTCCTCTAATATGTAAATTCTCCATACAGCTTACATATTTTACTCCTTTTCTGTTTATCTGTAGTACGGTTTGAGCTCAGAATTAAAATATACGTATACAATATAATATATATACACACACACATTTATATATAGAATGTGTATATAAATATTTATAATCACAGTATGCAAGAATTCAGTTAAAATATATTCTTCTTTTCCTGAAGTACAGTTTTTTCTTGCAAAGTTTGCTGTTGCAAAACTGTATTGCATTTGATTTCTGCAAAAAAGAGTAGAGCTCAGGTAAGTATAAAACTCCGCTCAGCTGAGCAAACAGCAAACAGGAGGGGAAATGATGAACATCATTCTGATTTTAAAAGGTCTTGTACAATCAGAACAGTTATTTTCATGATTAATGGAGTTATGCATCGGTTTATTTGTCTGCCTGATATAAACACAAATGAGATTTGGAACATAGTCATATTCTTTTGGCTCATCTTTTTTTTTTTTTTTTAATTTATTTGTGTGTTATATTATTTTGTACCTAAAGCATAAGAAATGGTTTAATACAGATATTATGCAAAAGAATAAAGAAAAAATAGGGGACATCATAACATTTATGTATACCACAGTAAATTAGCAGTACAACTGCTGAAAATTATGATTAATACAAGTAAATTCAGAACGAAGACCAGTGTCACTTTATATGATATTGAAAAATTACCAGAAATACACAGGTGTAAGAGAAATGTCAGTGAACTGGTAAATTCAGTGTGTCTGAATGACCAAGTCTGGTAATAGTTATAGTAGTTTTATGTAAAAGATGCTGTGAGTGGTATGTAGGTCTAGCTTCATCTTAATTACGAGAAGAAAGCCGTTCATATTTTTGACAAGTACTTTCAAGTGGACAAAATAGTGGAGAAGAACAAGCTTATGATGCCTGTCAGTAAGTTTAGTTTAATGGTAAGAGAGAATGAAGAGTGAAATAAACAAAGTGATACAGAAGAAAGGAGGATGCATGGCATAATCATAATAACCTTAGTATAGTCTTATGTACATTTTTTAGGAGTAGTGTCATGATTGGTAGTAGAAAAAAAAAGAATAAAACAATTCACCATCTGCTGAAACACTATAGTATTGCAGTGCTTTGCAACCACCCCTGCAGAGCAAGATACAAACACAAGACAGGAAATTCTGCTATGTATGAATGTATTTGTAGACAAACATGAGTGAGTTCTATTTGAAATATGTTTTGACTATACATGGGAATTTGTCAGTTTTAAAATCACAGACAAGGGATTCTTCTCCCACATAAATCATGGCATGTGTGGATGTAAAAAAGTCCTTGTAGACAATCTTACAAACTGCATTCTAAAACATGTCCATCTTAAAAAGTCCATCTTAAAAAGAAAAACATTGAAACTTTTGCCTTTTGTTTTAACAGTGTCCCTAGAGAAATTAAAACAACAAAACCAAATATGTCTTTTATCTTTTTCATTTTAGATTGTGCCTTAAAAGGAAAATCAATTTAGCTATTCATTTACAGAGACAGTTTCTTTCAGTGTAGTGCCCTGTAATTAATGGGTTCAAAACTAATCAGAGACAGAAAAGACTTTAATGACAAGTTAAATAGAAAGTAGAATGAAAGAAAGGTACAATAATCATCCTTAAATGGGTTTGTATTCATTTCAAGAGGGAGCTTTAATAGGTGGATTAGCTTAATTGATAAAGGTGTGATCATTTTTGTTCTTTTGGGGTCTAATTTAAGGAGATGAGTCTTGGAAACATACCTGTTAATCAACTGTGTTAGGCATTTATGAGTAATCTTAGCTGTCTGTCTCTGAGGATTATATTTAGAAAGTGAGTTTCTGATCTTCATTTAAACCATTGTAGCAGCATGTTAGCTGAAGCGCTCTAATGGCTCGTGCTTGAGGGTCTGTGGCACTAAATGACAAATGGGAACCACGCAATGCAATGAAGCAAAGATGAGAGTAGCTGCCAAATTTGTGACAACATGTGATTATGCATACACCACTCTTGCTTATAGATCCTGAAATAATTTCAGTAACATCTGGCAGTGAAGTGGATTAGATTTATCAATTTATTCTATTGGAGAAATTTGCTAAGTTCAGTGGCATACATAGCTATTAAGATTTATTTTCAGCATTTTTAAAAATCAATTTTCTCTTAATAATTCTGGCTATGGTTCACTGATTTATATTGTTTTCTTAGTTCTCTGCTGCCATGCTGACACTTAAAGGGGCCAGTTTCCTACTCATTCAAGTAGAGTAATACTTATTCATGTGAGTAGCTCACTAATTTGTATTTGAGTTTATTGCCAGTAAATCTGTTATTCAGTACATGAAATTATTTATTTTGGGCCAGGTTTGCACCTATATTGTGTATTAGCTGCTGTGATAACTTGCAAGACTAAATGCAAGTCTGTCTGGCCCTAAATAAATGGTTCCAAAGTTCTACTAATGCATGGACTTACTGGCAACAATCTTAAATGCGAACTATGTACAAGTCTTTATATAAGTAGGATTTCCAAAGCACTATAGGGAACAGTAGCTTGGCAGAAGATTATGTTTGCTAAAATTATGCTAACATAATAATTACTGAAACAAAAGACTGTGATGTTCATTTTAGTAATGTGGACAAAGTAATACTTTTGGGTACCTTGTATTTTACATATTCTCAGGAAAAAAGTAAAGGAGATATTGTTGAGATTTTTCATTCCTGAAAAAAAAAAAAAATCAGCAGCTACTTTGTTTTAATATCTGAAGTGACAATCAAAAGACAAAATATCATAAATAAGAATTCCAACTAGTTCTGGCTCAAGGAATCTGTCTTCGATATCTTGTACTTGATATTACCTTAGAGACTCTCTCTAGCCTTCCCACGCAGCAATCCATATCTACTCCATTCTGTCATTTCAGTAATTATCACTGCATACAAATGTAATAATGCAGGAGAAGAGGCCTTTTCCCTAAGGAATTTTAATAAGGACAGCACAGGTAGCATATGGAAAGTATAAATTTTTTTTAGAAACTGAGCGGGATGTAGGGGTGGATACCACCTCAGCGTAATGTGCTCAGCTGTCTTTCTGCTGTATCGCATGGTAAAGGAATATATATTGCAGTAAACTCTCCCTTTTCTTCCTCTAGTTAATTCACGTCTGCATGCAAAAACGAGATAGTATTCATACAGCAAACAAAATTCATACAGCAATTTTCAATACAAATTCCCCTGACATGGACATACACAGAAATGTTAAGGACTGAACACCTTGTTTTCTCCCTTTAGTTTCCTGAAAATATATTTTACAGTGATGTTATGGGCAGGGTTGTAACTAGAGCTCGTACAATCGTGTTTTAATCTGTTATATGGTATTTGGGAGAACTCGGCCCCTTCCTGTGAAAAGGCCGATCACAGGACCCATGCATCCTTAGAGGAGCACATGCGCTGTCAGCGACCTGAGCTACAGAGAAATAATAGCTCAAATGAAGCTCCTTTACACTAGTACTTATCCCCTTCTCCCTCCATTTTCATAGCAAAGTGACCCATCTCTCTAATATGAATGACTTAGTGCTGTCTCACCATCTGCTCTTTTGATGCCTGCCTTTGTGCCTCAGTGTTTTATGGTTTTCTAAGGCATTTCTGAGAGGGCAGGAAGGCTGCAGCGCAGGGTGAATACAGTGGGGCAGTTGCATGGCAAGAAGCAGGCTATGTAGGGCTATACAGGGCTCCCCTTGCATTCACACAACCCATGGCAGAAGACAGCATTGCTCTACAGAAACAGTAGATATTAGAAAGTGTAACAGGCCAGGGAGATTTTTCCTGCCGCTGAGGCCAGCTGTGCCATGGCTCTGCTTGTGTCCGCACTTCTGCGAAACAGGATGGCTGAACTCAACCAAAGGCAACCTGGCTGATGAGGTCCCTCACTGGACCATTCCCTCCACCGTGTTGAGAGAGGGCTGTTGGCTCGGGCCAAAGCAGAGCTCCAGATCTTGCTGAGTGTACAACAGCCCTGAGGCCTTTAGCGGTAGTTCTCGGGCCTGTGTCTTGACCCTGTTTAGTTTGCTTGTAGGGACGTGGTGAATCTGTCCTGTTACTAGTAAACATATCTGAATAGTCACTTACAGCAGCATTAATTATCTGAGTATGTGAGCAGCCCCCAGTATTGCCTTTTTGGGGTCTTTTCATCTGCTTCAAACTGGGCCTATACAATATAGGCCTATCCGCCTATACAATTTCATGAAAATATCAAAGGCATAAGTGTTCAGTATACTCATCCCTCGGAATCAGTTCAGGAAAATCATTCCAACAAGATTCTTACTTTTTCTAAAGAATAATGCCATTGGTGCAAGGCATCAAAGACTTTACTCTAAAATTCTATACCTGAAATATAGCTATACCTCGGCTGAGCTATACGTAATACCTCCTTACAAAATATTTGTACTTACAAAAATTAAAAAAAACTACAACTTTTCTGTAAAAAATTCAGGTTCTATTCCAGATGGTGACAGGTTTGCAGTACAGTGGAATTTCATAATCAGCTCCTTATGCTGCCTGGGTAATATAGCTATTACCCTGATTTGACGTGTGTCAAAATATCCCTATAGTCTCTGTCATGCTGGTTTATACACCTCAGATGACAAGCTGCCTTAGGTCTTCAGCAGTATGAGTGAAGAATATTAAGTGAGCATCATGTCAACACCTAGTTCTATAAAGGTTAAGATATGACATTTTTTTATAAACTTATAATACATCATCCCAGTTAGAATCTAGTGCTGCTTAATAACTTGTATGTACATAAGGTTTTAAAATCTAAAAACCTTTGAAATATTTTACAGTCAATATTTTAGGAGCCACTTTCCCCAAGGTCGAAATTTGGCCATCCATGAGGGTTTTGCCTTTCACTTGCAATATTAGCACGAAAGGCATTATTTTAAGAAGAGAAAAGAACAATATTAACTGTGAATAAATTATATTATTTTTTAATATCAAAGCAGGTCAAATCCAAGAATTTTCCAAACATGTCAATTTTGAGGCCAAGGTCAAAACCATATAAAATCAATCATCATTGCAGATTTTGACTCCACACCATAAAGTAAGATACAATGTGGCTGACTGGCCAAAGCAAACCCTGAAAGATTTTCCTTCTGTAGTAAAAGAGAAAACATTTTCCTTCAAATAAAATGCAGAAGAGTATCAATTTCTATGAGCACAACAAAAAAAATCTGTGTTTTCACAAGCTGAAACATGGGATTTTTGTGAAACTAGTTTTGGGGATTGATGAAAACAAGAATAAATGACACCTTTATCAGTAAAAGCCTCTTGTCATACATAAGCAAAGTTATCTTTAGATATCTCCTCACTGTAGGCTTCAGAAGTGATTTAACATTCCAGAACTCATTGAGTATGATGGATTGGGACAATGATATTATGGCCTAACAGCTGGACTCTCTGCATGAAACAATTACTGCCAGTGAGGAAAGATGTGAGCAATTGGGTACAAGCCTAATGGAGACAGAAGGGAACATTTTCAACCCAGAGGTAATAATAGTGGGATATGATTTAATTATTTCTAAACTGAGGAAAGCCAATAAATCTTCTAAATCTAAACTAGACTTGATTAAAAATGAACTACCGAGAAAAAAAAATATTTAAATTTTGAGGTTTTGATTCAAAGTTTTTCCAGAGAGAAGACACTTCATATTAAAATGAATGCTAAAAGTATTTAGGATTCTTTTTCATTATCCTTCAAATCCATGCCATTTTTCCTTGTTAAGAAGTGAAGTTCTGTGTTCTCTTCTGGTGCAAAGAGGAAAATCTACTTTGAAATTCTGTCCTCCCATTTACCCTAGTAAGAAATATGGCCAAAATAATAACAGAATCAGAAAATCTCAATATAGTATTTAATCATGCAGTCAGAATTTTTGCACATGCATCCTCCTGACTAATTTTTCACACTCTTGTGAAGGGATTTGGACAGCTAATCCTATTAAAAATTAACATTTCCTTGATACCAAAGGAATAAAAAAAAATCTTAGGAATTTAAAAAATAAGGTGCAGGGCTTTCTTCCTAGTTCAGGATATTTCTTTAAGAAGATACTTTGCATAAGTTATGCAAGATAATATTCCAAGACAATAGTAATAATTCTGTCCTTCACATCTTTCATGTTCAAAGCTTCATGAAGTTATACCGTTAGAAATGTTGTATGGACTGCAGATCAAAAAAGTTTGAGACGAAAAAGAAAGTTATTTGAAAGACTTGCACTACACAGTTTCTTTGATGCTGTATAAAACTGAGCTGCTGAAGCTTTTTTTGATGCAAGAATCAATCCGTCTTGTGAGACGGAAGTTAGAGAAGCTCTTGTATGTTATTGCTGTTTGGTGATGAGCGGAAGAAATTAAAAACCCAGCAAAACTGGAAAGATAGTTTTATAATAATCAACACTACGATGCTATTATTGTTAATAAAAGGAAAGTGACCTTTGGATTTGCAATTGACAAGCCAAATGCTTTTTGCCACTTGGGTGAGCAATGGGCCTTAGAAGCTGTAAAACATTTTGTAGCTCTTCAGACAGCAGACTTTAAACAACACAAAGCACACTCTGCTTCCTGGGTTCAGCAACACTGATCTATTCAGTAAGGCTAGATGCATTTGTCTGGCATTCTAAGGCAGCTGAAACTATCAATCAATCCAATTAAATTTTATTAAAAAAAAGATGTAAACATAGTTAAAATAAAAATGAGAACTTTTAAAATTATTATACATTTCTGGCCAGGTGTAATAAAATCCAAGCCAAAGAAGAAGGAAAAAAAGCTAGATCTTCAGGGGCTTTTGGTTGTTTATTCCAAAAATGAGATTCTCAAATTCATTTCCCTCTTCTGTGTTCTGAAATTTCAGTCCATATTGCCTTCCTCCTAGGAGTTTAATTTATTATGGTCCACCACATTCTGGGAAATGCCACCCCGTGTCTTTGGTATTGAACTGTTTTATCTATTAGACGTCTGTTTAACTATGGATTTCCTGATTCATTAAAAGCCAACTAAATTCTTTTATCTTTATCTGAATCATGAAAAGAAATGCATGCTAAGCAGACCTGTATATCTCACAAAATTGGAGGGAGCAGTCACTGTGCTGTAGGGCAGGACTGCCCCTTGGAGGGATCTCTGAGCAAGCTGTAGGAGTGGGCCAGTAGGAATGTCATGAAGTTCATCAAAGAGAAACAAAAATTCCTGCATCTGGGAAGAAACAACCCAAGTTACCAATACAGCCTGGGGTCTGCCTGCCCAGGGAGCAGCTCTGCTGAAGAGGCCCTGGGACTCCTGGTGGGCAGCAAGCTGAGCTGGAGAGAGGGGTGAGTCCTGGCAGCAGGGATGGTCAACAGTGTCCTGGGCTGCGTTATGAGACTGTAGAGCCAGAGGAAGTGATGAAAACACACCAGTTTTGGGCCCCCAGTAGAAAGACTTACAAACTGGCAAGATGCCAGCAGAGGACGGCCAGGGGACTAACACATAGGATGTATGAGGAGCAGTTGGGGAAGCTGGGTTTATCCTTCAGAAGAAGGAAAGAATAAGGATGGATGTGTCTCCTGTGTTTCACTACCTAAAGGTGGGTTACACAGCAGATGCAGGGTGAAAGAACAAGGTGCTGGTCACAAGCTGCAGCAAGGGAAAATGCAGCTGGATGCAATTCTCATCATGAGAGCAGTGAAGCCCTGGAGAAGGTTGCCCAGAAAGGCTGTGGTACAGCTATCCCTGAATCTGTCAAAATTTAGTTTACGTAACTAGCTCAGTAGCACCCCTTCTTAAATCTTTCTCTCTATTCCAAAGGGATGAGGGCTTCTGAGACAGAAAAAGAAATCAGTTTGTGGAACAAATGGAAGAACTTTGTACCTGTCACTGTTTCTTCTGTTGTGGGTACCTCTGTGCCATAGTCCATCCACAGTCTTATTGAGTTCAGTACAATCAATGGACATTCAAGGAGCAGGTAAAATTTTTCGTCTCCCTGCCATAAAACTCACAGAAACTTATAGCATCCAAATTAGTGTTATTAATACTTCTTAATAGATGCAAAAAAAAGAAACTCTGAAAACAATTAAATTTTAATATGCTAAAAAAATTCTAAATTACACAGTACATAGGACCCTAGTTCCGCTGCTAGAAGATTCTGACTTTATCTGAGCATGTGCTAACTAATCAACAGTCAAGGAAAGCAAGGATGATAACACTGATAGTTCTGTCTGCTGACATTCAAAACAGAGTATCTTCTAATTTCTTAGGGTTTTCTCTTAGTGTATAATGTGTCCTTATTTTCAATGTTTTGTACATTTAAGTTTTACCCTCTGGACTATGATGGATATTTAAGAGCAAATTCGATTTTTTTCCTGAAGTGCGAAAGATATTGTGAGTCTCTGCATGGCCACCACTGGCGGGTGGCCTGGACAGCAATACCTGCAGAGATTAGACTGTGAATGCAGACACTGCGCGTGGATCGAATACGCAGAACTCTCCGTAGGGTGTTTGCCCCAAGCTGTCCATTTAAAGTGAAAGATTACCACCGGAAGGATTAAAGGGTAACCAGGGAACTTCAGAGAGACTGAAACGAAGAAGGGGTCAGCTGGAAAAGAAGCAGAAAAGAAAACTGTAACAGGATGAGGGACCTTGGAGTGAAAGAGCAGCAGCAAGAGCTTTGTGTGGCAACAGCAGGAGTTGTCCAGCGGTGTTGCAACCTTGCCCCGGGCCACCACGAGCCACTCGCATGGAGCTGGGGAGTTGGGGAGGGGGGGCACAGATGGAGGACCCATAGCCCAGTGCGCCCGGGGGAATTTGCACCAGCATGAGCCCCAGCGAGCTGTGTGGAGCTGCAGGGACTCGTGCAGACTGGGAGCACCCACACCTCCAGTGGGAGATGAAAGTGTCTAATCCCACGAGAGGGGACGCATGTGCAGCCCCACACGGACACAGGGAGGGCACACGTTTGCACATCACTCTATGTGTGTGTGTGTGTGTGTGTATGTGTGTGATTAGAAGAAGGGAGATTAGTTACAAGAAATACGCTTAGAAATCTGTCATGTGTATTAGCATTTTGTATATGTCTAGTATCATGGTTTATCTGTCCTATTGCTGATATTAATCCTGAAGGTGCAGTTCACTTTGGCAATTAATTATGTATCACTGCTATACAAACAAACTTCTTAGACTGTGATTTATTCTTAAGTACATGAACTGAGCAGCTATTCTGTGTGAAAGATATTAGCCAATTTCTGTATATCTTCATATACTGAGCCACCTTTATGAACATAACTGGAATCTTACTTTGATTTTTTTCACGTAAAAATACAATTTTTCTTTTCTGACATACAAATACTGAACAAACAGAAGTAGGTCAACTAATGGAAGCTGCATAGAGGTAAGAAAAAGAAGGGCAGATGAGTCAGTAAAATAGAAGATTTCAAGTATTTTTGGTAGAGACTGAGAGCTCAGTAATGTAGCTAACAACTGGATTAAGACTAGTTAACTGTCCTTAATGCTGAGAAACTATAAAGGGCTGTCCTCAGCATGAAAAAGGAAAAAAAAAAAAGGATGCTATGCTAATTTTTGAGATTAAACCTCTGAGCACAATCAGAAATTTACCAACAGAGTGTATCCATTTGGCCAAGAACCAGATGACATCAACATCCATCCTCCCTCACCATCATTACAGAATCCAGTATGATAAGAATGAAGACTTATAAAATTGGAACCTAACATCTATTTTTCCATCTAATATTACATCTAATATTAATATATACTCAAGTATATAAATAACTACAGAACAATTTTTCCTGGAGCCTAGAAGAACTGAAAATCAAGACAATCACTGTAAAGAACTTTTACTTCATTTTAATTTCTGAGAGATGCCATTCTTTAAAGCTGGTACAAAGTATTTTACTGGTAATTAAGTTCTTGTGAAGTTAAAACAATATTATCCTTTCAGTAATATTTTTGTTTCCACAAAATTTGCCAAAGCAATGAAGGGAAAACACATATCCATTGGAAAAAAATTCTTAAGAAAGCTTACACTTCTCATAACAACTGTCTCCCTGACATACTCTTTAAGAATAAAAAATTGGAAAAAACCAATTTGTTCAAATTTTTTGTTCTGTTCTAATTATAATAAAGTAAGGTGATCTACTGAAATAATAATTAAAAAGATACAAAACTGTTATTACTTTCACTTACATCCTTCATTTGGAAATGTTATATTTTGATGCTGTCTTCTCTGAGCTTTACCTAGACCATGTAGGCTCAGTAACACAGGCATATCAGCTATTTTTGACACATTTTTCAATTCTGTACAGTATGTCTTGTCCAGTACTGAAATGTAATGATAAATAGGATCACACAGATCACTTTTCTTTTGTTACAGAATCAATAGGTATTACATCTCATCTAGTTTCTGTGATAATTAATGATTATGTAAAAAAGTGCCAAACATCTTAAAAAAACATCATTTTGTTAATCAGTGAATCTATATTTATCTAAAGCTCAGTAATTAAGCACTTATTTACCTATTCAAAAGAAACATGGAGAGTTGAAAACCAACAGAAAATAGCCAGCAAGAAATATTAAGTTGATATAGTATATACCAAGAAAATGTCCATTTATGTGATATATCATTATTTGATGCAAATTGTTCAGGTTTGTTGCTCCAAGAAAAATTTTCCAAACAGGTAACAATTAACTGGTCATATCTTATTTAGGCATAAAACCAGGATACAAACAACGTCTTTGTTACCATTTCTAGTTAGTTCTTTCTGTTCATTAGTAACATACATTTTTGATCTGTGCTAATGCTTATGTAGTGAATCACTGGTCAAAAGGTACTTTGAGGTGCTGTGCCATATTGCATTGCTCTGCAAAATGTAGAACTGGTAGAGAATGTTTCATTTGGTATTTTTTCCCGGCAGAAAGCTATATTTGCAAGACTGATGTGCTTTATACTAATTTTGTAAGGCCTCAGAAGAAGAACTTGTCAGACTTACTGTCTAGGCATTTCTTGGCCCGCCTGGAGTTTTATTTTACTTTGTTTATTGGTAGGAGCAATTTTACAATGAAAATTTGTTATTACCTAATTTGTTTCACTTTTGCATAGTTTTTTATAACTGACGTGTATAACCATATCATAAATTTAAAATTAATGCTAGTAGGAAGTGGCTTTTTTGAGTAGAACGAGATATTTGCGTATTGTCATGGTGTAAAGGATAGGGACGGGATGAGAGCAAGGTGTTGGAAATGGGAAGACAGCCACAGGAGGCAGTATGGGGTAGGCATGGTGTGGGTTCATAACAGTTGGGCACAGGAGGATCCTGCATCCCCAGGCCTTTGAACAGCTCACTAGTGGTCAGCTGCAGAAATGCCAACTTAGGGAGCTAAGCAAAACCAGTTACAAGGGTAAGAGAGAGCAAAGAATATGTATTCAGAATAACTTGCACTCAGTACATAGTAAATTGAGATTTAACGTGGCATTTTAGATCAGTGCAGAATGAACAAGGTAAGAAAAGGGTCAGGAAGTACACAAAAGCATGCAAGCGGACGCTAGAGTATGGAGAAGGAAACCATCAGTATCAAAGTTGTACTCCTCCTGGTGAAAGACCAGGGGTGTTGTAAAGCCCCCAGCCACCCGAGTCTGCAACCAACAACCATAGGATGTGAGGTGGCATAACACTAGAGCAAGTTAGTCTTCAGATACTAGGAAGACTGAATATAACCATTTGAATTCAATTGTTATTATTAAGACTATTCCTATAGGGGAAATATCTTTCTTACTTATTTTTAATTTTTCTTTCTATTAAATCAGGTCTTGGACTAATAATAATTCTTCATTTTGGCTGTGAAGTTTTCATCGACACTTAGCAGTAAATTTCAGGCTTTGCATAGAATGTGTATTTCCTTTTTCCTACAGCAGGATTTTGAATGCAAGAAAGGAACAAATGAACTGGATAGTGAGGCACCGGAACAGGTTGCCCAGGGAAGTTGTGGCTGTCCCATCCCTGGAGGTTTTCAAGGTCGGGCTGGATGGGGTTTTGAGCAGCCTGGTCTAGTGGGAGGTGTCCCTGCCCATGGCAGGGGGGTTGGAACTAGGTGACCTTTAAGGTCCCTTCCAACCTAAACATTCTATAATTCTATGATGAACTCCACATGCTTAGAGAGCCCTCCAAGACTGAAAAGATCCAGCCACAAACAAGGTGAGCACCAGAAAAGAAACCTTTGCTCTTCCACAGGTCAGATTTGAGAAGGAGTAGTTTTCTAGCAAAACAAAAGTTTCATGCTATCGTTTGAGAAATTACCTATAACTGAAGTTTTATAGCAAATTTAAAACTTAACTAGTCAAAGTATTTTCCCTCAGCAAAAAGCTGTCCCTATTGCCCCCAAAACCTCCATGAAACTCACCTGAGACAAGCCAAGACTGTCTGGTCCGAGCTCATTAATTCTGTATTTTTGGGGAGAAGTGGCAGCACCAATATATGTCCATTTATATTTATCCTTATTTAACTGAAGTAGTAAATAATGTTCTTACATTTGAAATAACTCACAATGACAAAGAAGTAGGCCAGTATTCTCCTCACATACTTGCATGTGTCAATCAGAAGTAGGTCTGTTTAAATAAATGAAGTTACACCCATGCAAACTCACTGTAATTGCAAGGAGATAACATTTCCAGGGTTACGATGGTAGAAAGAAGTTATGTGAAAATGACACAATTAATTTTCTCCTCTTCTCCCTGGCGTAGCTTAGGGAAAGGTGGTGACAGCTCAGAGGTGAGAAAAGATGTGACGAGGGAGAAGGGGAGGGAGGAGGAATGGCTGAACATCCGTCAGCTGGCGACTCCGCTGTCAGCCAGCAACGCTTTGCACTGTAAATGGGCAAAGGCAGGGGAGCAGGATTTGAAGGCCACATAGGCAAGAAAGGGGTAAAGCACATTGTTTGAGTAACCTAATTAAGAGGGGAGAAGTTGTTTCAGGATTTTTGTGACAGACACCTGGCAGGTAGGGAGCCTCTTGGCCAAAAGGGACAGCTGGCTGAATACAGACACTTGTCTGTATAGGCAGCAGAGGTACCCAGACAAATACCATTATCCCTAGTGGTACACAGGCTGCTCTAAAGTATCTTAAAAATACTGTTTGAAAATGATACAGCCTAATTTCCAGGAGAGATGGGGTCACGGCTCCTTCTAGCTTACCCTGGTGTGTCCCAGCCAGGCCAGTAGCAGTGTCGGGCCCTGGGCCTGTGGAAAGGCTCCATCTCTGCGTAGTATTTTGTATTTTAAACATAGATGTTCTTTTTTTTTGGTAAACACAGGGCCAGATCCACATCCCAGGTAAAGCTACTGTATTTTGGTGATGGTGAGATGATGGTCTGTGCTATCCAGAGGAACGGCTTTGCAGTGAGGTAGTTAAAGGTCGATAAAGCGTCAGTAGAACAGTCAGAAGAGTTGGGATTCACCCCTGAAGTGCCACAGAGATAAAGAGTGGCGTCAATCCTCTTACCAGTTTTCATACCAGTGTTTTCCTACAGAAGTTAATAAATATACGAGTAGGAAAACCAGGGGTGGGGTCGCTCACAGGATAAAAGCACATTCCAGTGACAGGCATTTCCATACAGCCTAAGCAGATGCTGAAGTAGTCAACACTTTTGACTGCAACTTCTTATCTTGAACAACTCTTTCAGGAAAAAAATAAGTGCAGAGGAGTGATTCTATAATGTATCAACTCATTAAACTGTGGTAACATATGTAAGATAGATGAGACTAATTTTACAATGGCTTGGTTTTGAACTTTGAATAATTCTGATAAATAAAATGGAAATACAGAGAATATATTCATTTATAAAAGTGTAAGCTTTAAAAAGATAAATCTTTTTATTCTTTTAAGAGTGCTTTTTTCCAGGGACCAAAAGGAACTTTGACCTTTTTAACTTTTCTGGTTTCCTAATGAGCTGAAAAATGAAAACCATTGAAATGAGTTGTTTCACTCTTTTCAGACAGAGCGGTGGATGAACAGAAACTGAAAGTGGGAATTACTTCTATCAAAATGAGACAAGCATCTTTGCAAAAAAAGCCCTAATTTAGTCAAATGATGGCATTTAAAACTAAAGTTCCTTTGAAAACTTGGTTTTGTTGAAAGCTGCTTTCAGGGAGTATTTCAAATGTGTTTAATTAAGAGTGAATGATCCAGTTTGTCAGCCATTCCAATTATTATTTTATTGTATAGTTTATATCTGCTTGTTTTGAGTGCAAATCTAACACAAACAGACAATACCTGACAGAACCTAACCCATTATGTTCTTCAATCACTGAGCCTAATTTTGGTGAATATGTATCTCAGAGATCCACTTTCATACTTGTCTTTGCCCCTCCAATTTTTATTTACGCTTGCTTAGTTTGCTTAAAATACAAAACATTACAGGAAGCCACACAGCATTCATTTGGGTAAAATGCTGTATGACTTACACATGTGTATTAATGAAAACCTGAATGTTTATTATAGTACAATTCCTACAGGAGCAAGGTGCAGAGAAGTTGAAAAACAACGGATTTATATGCTCCCAGGCAAGAGAAAAAGGAAGCAAGCTCCTACTTATTGCAACAGAAGTAGAAGCAGGTGTGCTGTAGGCATACCTAATTTTTTCCTTTCACTACTGAAGTTGCTGTGTATAGTGCCCCTGGTTAACTATAACAGAATCTGTAAGGGTTTCAAGGGAACTGGAAAAAAAATATGAAATAAAATTCTATATTTCTTACAAAATGTATCTTTTTGCTAAAAAACATATTGCCTAACTTAAATACAGCTTGCAAACACAACTACTTATGGATTGAACTGAAATAGCTTACATGTTGCAAGCTAAAATTCCATATACAGGTATTACACAGCTATGACACAGGCAATGTATTTCCAGGGAAGTATGTGTGCTATTTTTTTTTACAAGTGGAACTTCAGGGATACATCTATATTTATGTATTTATACAAATTCAGATTTCGAAATCTAAAGCTGTCATCTTAAAGAAGCATGAATAAAATCTAGAAACCGGTGACTGGTACCAGCTCTGGTAATCATACATTCTGTGTACCCACATCACATTGCCAGGACTGGATCCTGCATACGGTGCCAAGGTGACAGAGGTAATCGTCACTAAAGAAATAGCCAAGATGTTGCAGGCTTTGCCAAGGAACCAGGATCCCGTTTATCTCTTTTTTCCATCCTCCTGACAAGGATGCACTGACTCCAGATTGGGTACCACTATTCAGGGGAGCCATTTGTTGGCAATAAAGAGAAAATATCCTTCTCTTTTAAAACACTGTCTGGTGGTGGCACATGAATGCAAGAAGTCATGAAGAAAATCCCAGGAAAACTATGTGTATTCTATTTCCAGGTTCTTCTTGTGTTTTATGTTGGTAGGTTCCTACTTCAATATAAGGAAGATTTAGACTTTACGTCTGTACATATATTCATTATGCATAGAGGGAAATTCACATTTCTATAGATGAATTGATTTGGTCCAGCAGTTCAGTATGGATACTGAGTGATTGGGATACAGACTGGTGGGTTCATATTCTCTGCACGACAACAACTAGTGGATAAGAAAATTTCTCAGAAATCAGGAATGCTCAGCTTGTGTAGCATAAGAGAAATTTTTAACTGGATAGGAGGAGATAATTTTCAACCACCATAAGGTTAGGATGGAAGTAAGTGCTCTACCTTTGTAAATGAAACCATACCTGGCACCCTACTTCCCTGCAGAAATGAACGTAGCCAAGAACATGCTGAGCCCTAAGTTTTCTGGGTTGCTCTCTCCTTCTCAGTCAGGAGTTTCATTGCTTTTAAGCACCGATGTAGCCCTGACCTACCTGCCCTGCTGTTCTCTGAGTGGTAGCAAGAGAAGCAATTTTCTTGCACCTCCAGACTGTCATTCAGTGTCAGCGATCCACATGCCCAAAATGCACTTGGATTTAACCCAGAGAGGCAGAAGATCGTAGGTAAAGAATTAAGGATCAGGACAATTTATTTGAAAGTTGATGTATTTAAATCCTGTTTCTCCATCAAGTCAGTGTTCATGAGCTCATGGCTGGACTGCTATGGTCAGTTCTGGTGGACACTGTAAAATGGCTGCTAAAAAGCGGAAGTGCTACAGTATGAGTCAAAATCTGAGAAAGTTTTATTTCCTGTGATTTTTTTTTTAGATAAAAAAGACTAGTAAAATATATAAAAAGCCTCTTACGCCTTAATTTTTTCAATAATGTGATAAAAAAAATAAATCAGACGTTACTGAACTGTAACATCAGAGCTTTAAAAATCATCTCATAAGAAAAGAATTAGTTAATAGGAAAGGACAATCAGTTCGACTTGTACTATATAAGCTGCAAATAAGAGTTACTGTTTTTATTACAAAAGAGTCCTCATTTCAATTATTGAATCTAACTAATATGCAAACTACTTAACAGTGAAAAGTCTAATTGCCTTTATAAGGGCTCTTCTAAGATTAAGGAAAAAATCATAAACCTTCTGCAAAACTGTTGTCTTCATAGCAAGCATTTCATTTCTTCTGGGCAACTTAATTAAGACTACCACATTGTCAATACACTGTAGGTAGTGCTTAGTTATGTCAGCAGAAATGGGACAAAATTCAGTATAAAGTCAATGAAGTATAACTAGGAATCATCAAATTTCAGTAATTCAAATGATGTCTATGCTTTTTGTATAAAGGAATAATAAAATCATCTTCCATACCATCAAGCCAAAAAAGAATATCAAAGAAGTAAATAAAAATATTAACTTGCTTTTTGTTTCATCTATCCATCACTGAAAGTAGTGGAAACTGATTGATAAACTCTAATTTACTTACGTAACAAATACTAAGGAACTTGTGAAGTATGCATATAGGCCGCTTTTGCTTACGAGAAAAGTTTACTGTAAAAGGTCTCCACTGTAAGTTAATATGACAGAGATTAGTCAGCTATCAGGAAGGCAACAGGTCCTGGTTAACCTTTCGCAGGAACCAGAGAGGAAGCTGCTTGTCTAACTTGCTGTGTAATCAAAAGTGTAAGTGGTTAGAGGGTCCAGCTGCTTGTAATTAGTGCTCTAAATCTGCTCCCGAGGACCTGATTAGTGAACACATTCCTTTGCCGAAGACCTTAAGCAAAGCCTGTGGAAATTCTTGCCATAAGGAGACAGTTAATCAATTAGAAAGGGCAGAGAATGATCAGAACAAGAAAAGAAAGTCAATTAAAGGGCAACTATCGAGCTTCATTTCAAAATAGCTATGCCAATGCATAGCCATTGTAATATAAATTGTATCAGAACAGTGTTTCTGGTAGAGACAGGGAATAACTAGCCTTATTGAACCTTCAGAAATTTGTTCATTTTATGAAAGGCATTATAAATTGCAGCGGCCTTTAATTTAAGGGAGTTGTATCTGATAAACTAAAAGATTCCTCTAATCCTCCTTCTTATATACTTATAGCTTTAAATTAATCTGAAAAGAATGTGAATCTGAACTTGCTGCTTTTGCCTTTGAAATTAGACAGGTGCATGCATTTTCCATTACCTCTAGGGCTCTATTGTACAGTAGGGCTTCATCTTAGCTGTCTTGACCAGGACAACCCTGTTGTGGATATTGTTCTAAGGAGAAAGTGCTAGAGTAAGTTATCAGTGCAGAACAAGATTGAGGATTCATTATAAGAAGGAGGGAGCAACCACAAGTCACAACCACAACTTGCCCTGTCTTATAATCATCACCATGAAAAGTGTTGACAGTGCTGCTGGAAATGTTTGCCAACTTATAAACATATGGATTGGTTATTCCTGACTTTAGTCACCACAAGCTGAAGGCAAAGGGCATGGAGATGCCCCATTGACAGAGATCTTTTGCCCAGGTACATCAAAGTAGTATTTGAAGATGTATACTCTGTGTTAGAAAAATAAAGGTTCATCAGTACTACCACAACACTGGCAAAATCAGCACGTTTTTACAGGTAAGTGCTTATTACTCCACCTGACTACTCAGTGACTGAGGGGAATGACTCAGTGCAAAGACATTTCTAATTATTTTAAGCACATGCAGAGTTAGGATTATTCACAACGCGGGTTTTGGGTCTGGATAGACCAAGTTCTGTCTTCTGTGATTGTACACAGACCAGTGCTTCGTGCTGAGTTGAGTTAATTAGGGGTTTAGGAGCTCTTCTTATTATTGTGTGTTGAGTGCACTGTGATCACTGCTGGCCAAAAGAGCGAAAGGCAATAAATTCATAAGCATGGAAAAACTTGTCTTTGAATAATATCAGCCAATAATAGCTCTAATATTAACAACTTTTTATACTTTTAATATTTTAATATATGCTAATTAAATCATTTTATATTATTGGGCATTAGTGATTTAATATTTATATCTGAGCCACGTATATGTTGGGAGAGAAGCTTGGAAAGCCAATTTTAATAGTTTCAGTAGGCAGTTCAAAAGATAAAATAATCATTTGCTGAAATAAAAGCAAGCAAATTATTACTTGGGTTATTAATGACGCAATAAATATACCTTACTTTGTTACTGGGAAATGATGCAGGAAAGGCTTGGTTGCATTCTTTTCAGATAATCACAAAGGTCCTATTTATGCTCAAAATAAGTCACCTTTACTACGTGAAAGCTGAAATTGAGGCTTTGTGTTCTTCTGGGGAGATTACTCTTCTAAGGGACTACATCTTTTTTAGCTGCACTGAACACCTAACTTTCAGCTTTGCAAAATAATGTTGCACCTGTCAAGAAAAAAGAAATACAGACATATTATTTTGCCTTCAGTATTATTACACTCCATTTGTTTTCATCGTGCAGCAAGGCTTACACTTTGTGTTAATTATTTACCATAGTAAGGAATACTCAAGGGGTTGTACAACCTTTGAGAGTTTGGCTGAATTATCGCCTTTTGTCTTAATAATGGCATCTTTCCAGCAATCTTAATTATTTGTTAAATAGATTATGTGCCCTGCTTTGTGGTTTCCTCGATGGTAGTGAGCGATAGTGGCATACAGCAACTCATCATTTCCACCCCTACTGGGTGGGAATTTTGTTACTTTTTGCCTTCCAGGAGGTGGACTGTTTGCTGCAAATGACTGGGAATGTCGCCCAGAAAGCTCGGCAGCTTCAGATATTTTATGTAACACTTGCTTTTCAGATTGAAAAAAGAAATAATATCATCTTCCTTTGAAATCACCACAGAAACCTGTTCCCATTTCAGTGGATGATGTTGTCTCACATGAAGTCTGGGACAGTCTTTTATCAGGATTAAACTGAACACTAGACCAAGAGCAAAGCCCAGATTTTACACTTAATTGCTAAAATCACAAAAAACCCCCAACAGCCCAATACTGAAGAAAGACTAAGGCTGCTGTCCTGACCCTTGGATGGAACAAACAACAGCAGCAAATGCTGTGTGGAGCCGTGGGCACCTACGCTCGCAGTGTAACGTGACACAACAGGCACCTTGATGGAGGCAAGATGTGTCTGGGAACTGCTCACAATGTGGCAGCTCCCAGGACGCTCCTCGCCAGCCCCTGCAGACGCACCCTGGCCCTTTGAGTGTCCCGCAGCTTCTGCAGTAATGTCAGTCACAGGGGCGGCCGACTGATGGGAGCACCATGTTCTGTGCGAGTACCGCAGGCAGAAGAAAAACAGGGAAAAATCTGCAAAGTCAGCAAACTATCACTGAGGGTCTCCGGGCACACAGGTATGAGAGAACAGAGTTCTGATATATCTGTCATCATCTGGCTTGTATCAGGAATAGCGTGGCCAGCAGGAGTAGGGAAGTGATCGTGCCTCCGTACTCGGCACTGGTGAGGCCTCACCTCAAGTCCTGTCTTCAGTTCTGGGCCCCTCTGTACAAGAGGGACATTGAAGTGCTGGAGCGTGTCCAGAGGAGAGCTACCAAGCTGGTGAGGGGTCTGGAGACCAAGCCATATGAGGAGAGGCTGAGGGAACTGGGCATGTTTAGTTTGGAGAAGAGGAGGCTGAGGGGAGACCTCATTGCCCTCTACAACTACCTGAAAGGAGGCTGTAGAGAGGTGGGTGTTGGCCTCTTCTCCCAGGGGAATAATGACAGGACCAGAGGAAATGGTCTGAAGTTGCGGCAGGGGAGGTTTAGATTAGATATTAGGAAGAATTACTTTACTGAAAGAGTGGTCAGGCACTGGAACAGCCTGCCCAGGGAGGTGGTTGAGTCACCATCCCTAGAGGTATTGAAGAAACGTCTAGATTTGGCACTTCAGGGCATGCTCTAGTGACAGAGATTGTAGGGTTTTGTGGTTTTTTGTGTGTATATGGTTGGACTTGATGACCCCAAAGGTCCTTTCCAACCATGAAGATTCTATGATTCTATGTTAACTGATGTATGGAGAGGCCATTTGATACAGAGGACAATTCAAGGCACTTTTTTTGAAGACAGTGTAGATTTCTGACACAGAGTCCCACCAAAGTCACTCTTGGTCACAAGAGACTGAGCAGAAGGACCTAAGTGAGGAATACTAGGCCATAAACAGTTTAACACAAATACAGCTAAAGGCAAAAGCAGCTAACTTCCATTAAAGACCTGGGAATTATGAGTATTGAAAAAACCCACTGATGAAAAAAACTATTTCTATCTTTGTTAGTAACTGCTACCAGTTTCATACTATTCCACTCAATAAAAAAAACCCAACACCCTGTTAATTAGTTACCAAGTTATTATCAAACTACACCTGCCTTCATCATTACAAGCACATATAGTATCTGACAGACTGCTCTTGAACACCTGCATTTAATTCGATAACATTGTTCACTGAATTTTAATTTTATTTTAGACTCATGAAGTGTAGACTGATCATGTAATTCACTCATATTTATCTGGTTGTTAGTTCTGATGAGGACCTAAAGTGAAATCAATATAGGCAACTTCTATGTATAAACAAATATTAATATTGAAATAGTTACATCCAGGAGCAGAGGGAAAGGAGAGAAGATTCAGAACTCCGTCTATAGAAAATCTTGGTTGTTAGGAATATATGAATAAGGGAGACCTGTTGGGTCATGAAATCCAAGCCCCTTCCTATTGCAAACAACTCAGTAATGCGATGCTTTTAATAAATGGCTCTTCTGCACTTCAGCACAGGAAAAGTGAGATCTTGCATCCTGCTATAAATTTCTTTGCATCTGGTATTGTTCACTGTTTACTTTTGAATCCTTTTAAAAACAGGAGACGTTCAATAAGCTTACAAAATACAAGTGACTAGATATGCTGGTTCACATAGCAGCAGTGACAGAGCTCCAGCTTGACCCATGAGTCAGTTTGTCCACAGTTTTCTAAAACAATTAGTAGTGTGTATTATAAACTACTTCAGTGTCTTGAAACTTCATCTGTATATGTAACATAGAGTTGTATTTATAGCATATATTCATACAATATCCAAGTAATGAGTATAGATAGGTAACCTACTGAAATTCATCCCACTTGTGTTGGGATGAGATGACTTGCTTCCCTAAGGCATCACTTAACTATAGGAGTACAGACAATGAGGCTACAGTTGGGATCTAAGGCTAAATGAGATGACTCTCTCTCTAGTGCTTTGACTGGGGTCACAAAGTGAAAAAGGACACCCCCGGGAACTACACACAGACTTCAGAGAAGTCACCTGTTTCATAAGGGCTAAACCATTCCCAGAGAAGGCGGCTTATCCTGCTGAGCTGCTTTAACTAACATCCCAGAAAATGATTTTGG
Source organism: Fratercula arctica (assembly GCA_947846985.1). Classification (NCBI taxonomy): domain Eukaryota; kingdom Metazoa; phylum Chordata; class Aves; order Charadriiformes; family Alcidae; genus Fratercula; species Fratercula arctica. The sequence goes on from CANTUZ010000003.1 coordinate 103,525,082, forward strand.
TCCAGACTGGCTTCTTGTCTCCTGCACAGTCTTTAGCATCAACTCAGAATGTATCCAAAGCTAGGATCTAATGTAAAGAGTAATTTTGGATGTGGCCACCTTGGTCTAAACAGCAAAAAAGTTTAATGTACGTATGTGTGTGCAGGCACATGCTAGGTGGTCTCCAGGGTTTGCCAGCATCCCAGAACCATTTAATTGACTAACTGTTGCAGCTTTGCCCATCCAAAGGTTTCTCTTTATTTATTTTCTTCTGTTTTAAGTCTAGAACTAGGACTTTATAATTTTAAAGCACTGACTATACGTTTGGAATTTGGACAGATGATATCACCTCACATTTTTACTGGATATTTTTTGCAGATAAAACTAGTTTTTTAAGACAATGCAGTTGATACGTACACAAGCTAATAAAATAAGTTTTAAGTTATTGTTCCATTCAGTCAAATACTTGTTGATTACCTTTCTGTGTCTTGGGAACAAATTTGTTAATTTAAGTCATGGCAGTAATGCTATTGTCTACACACTGTAGGAAAAAAACATTAGATATACCTCTTTCTTCTTCCCCTAAATTTTGTTGTTAAATTATAATTCCTTAGGTGGTATGTTCCCCCGTAAAATTACCTGATTAATCTTGATTGAGACCGACGAAGGATTATTTTTAATAACATTGATTATGTTTTACTCAAAGACTGTAGATTTATTTGATCTTTTTAGAGCACTATGACTTCTAATTGACTCACTTGTGAAGTGCTCTGCTAACACTTATTATCTGAACGAATAACTGATAGGCTTTGTTTGGTATTAATCTTTATGATGATTTATTGCATACTCATGGTGTGATGCACTTGGCTACTCACAGTTTTTGCCTTCTCAAGGTAAAGTGCACTTTATACATTGAGGACAGGGTACTTTCATTGGTAAGTTAATTAAATATTGTGGCATTTGAAATATTTTTTTATCCACCTATATATGATTTTTTGTTGTTTCAAAATACTGGGTTTATATGTTGTTTCAATTTTTTTTTTCTTATTTAACATGCTTGCTTTAAATGACGTTTTGCCAGCCCAAAATTTAATGCAATTTGTGAGACCAGAGACATATCCTGAGAACTCTTAAAAGAAAAAAAACAAAAAGTGCCAAATCTCATGTATGCTGAATGATAGAATACCAAAGATGGGATGAGTATGTAAAAGTTCAAGGACATCATGGTGGATGTATTCTATATCTTTTGCAAGGTATACCTGCCTCACTAACATTCAGAAGTTGTGAAAAAGATGGATGGAACTTCTCAGGGATCTCCAGAGTAGTTAGTAACAAAGCTGGCAAGCTCTAAAACTAAAAGGAGTTGTAGTAAGCATCGTTATCTTAGTAGTAATAAACAGGAAACCAGATTGGGCAGTGTCATAACAGAGCAGTTGTGCAGAATTTGCTACAACGTAATTGTTAAATACTAAATACTCTTAAATTTTCCCCAGACGCTTGCCTTAATACCAACTTATAATCAGTGCATTCATTAATATAAAGGCTATTACTTAAATCATGTTTCTTCTTTTGTGGTCAATGTGATATGAGAGTGGTCTGATGAAAAATGCATAAAAACAGCCTCTGAAAACTTATTTTTCATTCATCAATGGCATGAATTTCAAGTTGAACTTCCTTAAATACCAGCAGAACTCTTGTGATACTTGGCAATTATCATAGCAGCAGTGATTTATGAAAACCCTGGTAAGTGAAAATAATTTTGTCTTGTTCGGTCTAGGCAGATGATGAAGATGACTGAGGGGGGAAAAAGTCAATGACTTTCCTCAAATTCTGGAATGGATTATGACTGGTGATGTTATTAGACTTAGACGGTTAAAATAACTTTTCAATATACTGAGCATGACAAAAGAAGGGACTGTTTTAATATCAAAACTGACTACTGCTAGCAAAAGTTCAAATGTATTAACATTAATCTGTGTCCTGTCATCTTGGCTTTTCTTCATCTGCAGTTTTGAGAGTGATGCTCTGAGTGGAGATTGAATTGTAATAAATATTTATACCCAAATCCAGCGCAGGTGGTAATGTGAATATGTGCACCTTCCAGAGTTGTAAACTGAATATATGTTGTGGTTTAGAAAGGAACTTTGTGATAAAAGTGCCCAAGTGATTTAATGACTTTCAAAAACAGAACTGGAATTTTAAGGTCTTAATAATGGATATGAGAGCTACACAGTTTCTATATTTAGGCTTTTTATGGAAGTTTCTAAGTCATCCAGAATCCAAAATCGCAGTGTTACAGGATTTTAACATTCCCAGACATGCATTTCTTTGAAAAGAGTGTGACTTGTGTACATGTGAAAATATTCTCTTTACGATTAGCTATACATAGTCAACAACAGAGAATGGGAGTGGGATCTGGGCCAGGAGAGTCTTGGTTTATCTTGGTACCAACCTGTATACTTCTACCCAGTGTCCCTGAACCCTGCACCAAACAGGTTGCTGGACACTCTTCTTCAGCCTCTTGTTTTACTGTACTGCGATCTCGTGCAAAAAAATTCTTGTCTGTTACTTCTACATGAATCTTCACAAAGTGAAAAGTGCTCATGAAAGATTGCTTTCTTACTAAATACAGTAAAATGTGGAGACAATGTGGACCACAAAACACAAAGGATATATTTCCTTTTAACACAGCAAAATTAATCAAGCTCTCAGGTGGGCTGAGTCAGTCGGAGTAAAAGTTATTATTCTCCATCTATATTTCTCTATACTTTAGCATTCTCAGTCTTACGAGTCAATCATCTTACTAACAGGGGAGCTTATAAAGCCCTTATACACATCCAGGTGCTCCTATTTTTCGCATAGATCCACGGAAAAAAATTCTTTGTTTTGCATCACAGCACTCACAACAGCAAAGGATGAGGTTGGAGAAGAGAGTGCCCAGCAGTAAGTGTGGGTCAGGTTGTGCGTAACAGCAGGATTCAGGGATGCTCCCCATGGAAACGCCCAAGTTCCCCTTCCTTTCTCAGTCCTCGTGTCTTGGACTCCTCAACCGTAATTTCCTGGCCTCTGAATACTTTTGTGCTACATGGTGAAGTCCCCTTTGCTTGGCCTCAGGTTACTCCATGACGCTCTCTCTTCTCCCAAGGAGTCCCAACTTCCTTAGGGTATTCCCAAGAACAGCGTCCTTTCTTTTGCCTGCCTGAAACCCCTTCCCTCTTAAGCTCTGCATCCTTCTGTGTTAGATTTCCCTTCCTGTATGCCACTGCCATCTTTCTCCTTTACAGTGCTCCTACGTTTGTAGGAGACTATTTTCCAGGAAAGCCTAGGAACAGCACTAAGCTCCATCTAGTCACAAAATATATGTTAAAAATCAACTGTTGACACCAAATAACGAAGATAACTCGCTATCTTTAGACTGGAAAATATAAAATGGTTTCTAAATATTTGAGGAACAAGATTCCAGGAGTGTCCTTCAGCAGCAGAAGGGAACTGGAATATGAAGGCAAAGCCTGGCCAGTTAATGAAAGTTGTTCTGTGACGGATTTGCCTGCTGGAGCTGAGGACCTCACCTGGTGATTGAGGAGATCCCTTCTACTCCTGCATTGCATGCCATTCTTAATAGTAATAGCTTTTCTTAATAGTAATATAGCTGCATGGTAAGCGTGAGAAGTAAGGGATAATATAGTTTGTGCTTTACGTTTCTGGAGGCAGAATAGAGAGATTTTTCTTCACATAGGTTTGAAAAACTGAGGGAAATGACTTCAAAATTAATCATAATAAGCAATGCAAGTATCATCTGGTGTGCTGAGTGTGCTGTCAGATAATAGACATTCTACAGCGTATATGTAAAGGAATAAGACAGCATAAGATGTTAACTGGAATTAGTCATAGGTAAAGCTAAAAATAATAATAACAATGCCCTCAGTATTGAAAACAAAACAGACAAGTGATAAAATTTAAAATACTCCATAGGAAGCTGGTTGCAAAAAGCCTATTAAATAATGGATGTCTATAGAAGCTTTGATTTTGACAAGAAACTTGATGAGTTTTTTAGAGACTGGTGGAATATACAAAGAGTAATATCCCAAATAAATTCAAAGAACAGGAGAGACTACAACTATGCTGTTCAGCTGTTCCTCCTATAAAGAGATCTATTGTTTTACCACCTTATTAAAAAGCACATCCCTCCACTGACTGATGTGCTCTCCAGATCTAAGATCTGGAAGAGGACTTACATTGTCTTTTCTTCTGTAATGGCCAATGAGCAGACCTAGTCTGATCCTCTGTGATTATCAGATTCTCACAGCATATTTTGAGGCAAGTGGATATGTGGATTTTTTTTATTTATTTTTTTTTAACTCAGAGATGAACTTGTGTATTCCTCATTCCCCTTTCCTTAATTATCTTTTTCATTTATCTCTTTGAAAAACTGAACTTCAATGCTTACATGAGATTAATGCAGTAACCAGTGCATTTTTTCCATACCACTGCAAATATACCTTTTTTAAATATGGCCCATCATGTACTTTTCCAGTGGGGCTAATTTCAGCCCTTTAAACCATGAGATCTACTTTCTTATGATCAACTCTGTGTTTGTGGAAAAGCAAATTAACAATGGCTTTAGCAATGCATTGACTTACATGCTAGTGCCCAACCAGATAATCACCTTATCCTGTATGAAGACAATATTCAATAAGGAATTCTGCAGAAATAATGTTTATTTTGATGTCTGCTCTCCTCCTGTTGCTTACCAGCTCCTGAAAAATTATGTAATCCACTGCCTCCACCATAATTTCGTTTATACTGCATACCATGACATGTGTAACTCTTTGCTCAAGGAGGTTTCTCTGTTATATTTTTTATATTCTCTCATGTCTACTTACTAACACTGTTCAGCTTCAGTGACATTAGCAAAATTCTGCTGTATGTCAAATTATAACTCTTTTCTCAACGGTTCATTTTTGCATCTCCCAGTAGTATCACTTGAGGTTTATTGTTCTTATTTCACTTGTTATCAAAGACTTGGCTACATTTCCAAAATTGAAGCAGCCAGAGATGAAACTTTTCCATAGTTTTAATTTCCCTTTTTTCCCTTCTGCTTGAAAACACATTTCATTTAGTATCCATTGGTGATGTATTTCACATCACTGTGTTACATCAACAATGGTCTACATTATATCCAGATTGTACAGTTCTTTATTCACAATGTTATTTAGATTATCAATACTTTTTAATCTCTTTCCATGAAAGCCTTATCTCTATGGTATTGATTGCTAGAAGTCTTCTAGGTTCAGTTATTGTCTGGGGAGGATCAAAAAGTAGACATTAAAAAGATTGAATGTAGTGAGAAATTTCTTGAGCCAAAGATCTGTTGCGAGCTTGAATGTGGTGATGCTGGAAATTAAAGCTACAGACTTTATCCAGGAATAGAACAGGATAATAGTTTTCACAAAAGGAAGGCCTGATTTGCAGGAGAGAACTCAAGGAGTAGAAGAAAGCATGGAACAAGGATGGGGCTGAATGTGGCAGAGTGAAACAGCTAAAATAGAACCAAAGATATCTAAGTCTTAATATTTTCTCTGCCAAAAGAATAGCCTGTGAAACACAGATGTTTAGTATCTTACTGTTTTCACTGGCTTGTTCATCCAAAGGATGATAACTATTCATGTCAATCACTTCAGGAGTTCAAGAGACAAAAGTCTGTGTCAGAAATCAGGACCTTTCAAACTGGCTGATGAAGTCTGTGAATACTAATTTTATATGGTGAATTGTGTTTGTAATTTGTTTCTGGAAAATCTCAGTGTTTACATTCAAAACTACATTTTTACAGAATTTTGTCAGTAACGTTAATATAGTATAGGAAATATAAACTTGGAACAATGAGGCTAAGAAAGAAATCAAGGAATATTTCAATTTTCCTTATATGTTTGGGAAATACTTTTAAATATGTGTCAGAGATACTAGACCCTTAGGACTTCATGTGATGATGTCCTGAAGCAACATGTACCCTATCCATACTGAGCCTATGAACTGTTTTTTTACTGCTTTTTCTGCACAATCTCTAGTTTATCAGCACCCTCTTCAAAAAGTTTAAGAAGGATCTGTTGGTAACAATCTATTATATTGACCTTATCAGCACTGTGTACAAAAGGAGGACTACCTCCCTAATTCTTCCCACCCTGTTTATTTGTGCAGGGTAACATTAATTACAGATTTGCACTGGAAGCTCCATGGTCTCTAAATTTTTTCAGTGGCCAGTCTGGCCCAAACCACGACAGTTTTCTTTCCAGAAAAACAGCCTTCTATTTTTTCTCGGTGCCTGTGCTCAACATTTTTTCTCACTTAACCTTAGCCTTTTAAAATTTACTTTTCTTGCCTAAGTCACCTGGGTTACTTCTGCTGTGAATGGACAGAGATGGTTACCTACAGAAGTTGATTAACCCAGTGCTAAAATACATGAATTGACTGTCTGGAGGCTCCTCTGACTGCAAACTATAACAGAGCCCACAAACCTGCATTTGAAGCCAGTTAATGACAGCTAAGATTACTTACCTTTCGGGAGAAAACTAGAATTAAGCAGTTTTGCATGTCTCTATTCAAATAAGTTTGTTTGAATGAGTCCAACTTCCCAGGCAACCTCACAGACAGGTACAGGAAGAGCAGTACCTTTTCCATCACCCACAAAAACACCAACAGCACCCACACAGACACGAGCAGCACAGGCTGCCTGGTCCTTTATAGCCGATTAGGTGGAAGTGACTAGTGGTAGACCCTTACTCACTTGAGTTCATCAATCACAGACCTAAATGTTCTCATTTTTGTTCATTTTTGTCTTCATTATCTCTCATTGGGGTTTGTGTACCTTGGTGTTTAATTTATTAGTTTTCCAGTCTGTTGCCTTTGTTTCTTATGTTGAATAGCTGTTAACCAGATATCCTCAAAAACCACATGTCCTTACTTTTCAGGTATCCACCTGTCCTGTACCTTACATGTATATTTAAAATCCTGTTATGGTAAGAAAAAAAATCCCACTTTTTCAGAATCTTTCATTTGAGACTCTCAAAGCATTTAATGAATGAATAACAGAATTAAGCCATGTAATATCCTGTGATGCAGATATTTCATATCAGAAAGTTGAAGAAAAAGAAGCCCAGTTTTATCTTGGTTAAATTCAACTGAGGTCAGCAGAGTACAAGCGGTGTGAATTTAGCATGAGAGGTCAAATTTATATAGACTTCCCAGGTGCCTAAATACAGTCATATTCCTTGGTAGCTAAGCTTAGTTGATTGTGTCATATTCCTGAAAGACACGGTGTAAAGATAAGACTTCTATAACATCTGCTGTAACAAAAAATTGTGCTACAAAAATCTCAGTTCTTACATTTTTTCCCCTTTCATGGACTAGATTAATTACCTAGACTTTGAAGAAATATATGTGGAGGTTTCTTTCTATAAAACAGAATCAATTCCCAAGATGTTAAAGATCATTATGAAAGGAGAGCATTGACTCTCCTGAAACCAGCAATTATTCACAAAGAAGTCTGTGGACCTGAAATCTGCCAGTTTATGAAAATTAGGAAATGCTCTCTCCAAATTACACAGGTGAAGCTGACAGCCTGGCAGCTAAAGGGCAGAGTAATTTATTCTTGTGTAAAAAATAACTCACATCTGTCACACTTGCATACCTGGGCATCTATTGTATTACTGTCGCCATGTATTAACTGTTTAAATTTTTATTTCTCAGGTAGGTAACTAGGAAAAGCAATAAGCATATAGCAGTTAGTTATTAGTACAAAGTTCTAGTGCAAAGCACTGTAGGAAAATCACTGTGTGATAGTGGATATACATGATTTCCAAGCTGGAAATTCTTTTGAGCAAACAGCTTCATATGTCAAGTCTGAAAAATTTACTCAGAGTTAGATTCAGTACCCACTGAAGTAAAGGAATGATTTCCCCTTGGTGAACAGCAGGCAGAGTGGGAGAGAAGGATTTGTGTGAATTGTTTAGAATAAAGTCAAAGCTCACCGAAAACCACACAGAAGTAGAGCAGAACTCAAATATGCTTAGCAGTTCAGGGGGTGTCAATAATGTTCTAGTACGTTTTGCATACCTCCATATATCCCTGAGATAGCTGAAAAAAGTAAAAACGCAGTGAAAAAAATATTATTTCTGAAACAGCCAAAGAGCCTGAAAAATATGGAAGCTGAGATTTGTGGGTTTGCCAGTAAGTTTTGTTCTCATCTACATCTACAATAAATTTACAGATTTATTGATGCCTATCTACCGGTCATATGTTTTTCTACTTTTACTATAAAGATTACGGTGTTATCTCTATAGCAGAGATAGTGTTAGGAGCCTCAAACCTCCTGAGTTCCAGTATACACTGTAATCTCTTTGATGTGTGGGCAGATCCTTGGCCCACATTTCCTTGAATGTGGTTAGCTGAACACTAAGCTTAGGTGTAAGTTCAGCAATTATTTAAACATGAAACAGTGAGCAAATGACAGTAATATTTGTGGACTGCTAAAATGTGCAATGTGTAAAATAGCGACAGCAAGAGATAATGCAGATCCTTTTAAACCCCAAAGAACACTAAGCAGAAAGGTTTGATTCCAAGTGTGAAACATCAACATTTTTTATCTAAAAATTGCCAAATAGTGGCAGGTTAGTGAGTTTCCCAAAGCTTAATAGTTATCTGCCTTAATATCAAATCAGGGATGGGATTTCCTGTTAGTTTATGCTGCCATCAGATTTCATGATCACAACTGTTAACCATGACTGTCTTATTACTGAAGTAAGAAAGGATTATTTTTAATTTTTTTTTCTACTGTAATAATTAAAAAATCAGGTAGCTCAATAAAAATGAGTTAATGAGTTACCTGAAAGTCAGATGAAAAAGAAGATATTCAAAAGCCATCTGGACATGGTCCTGGGCAGCTGGGTCTAGGTGGATCTGCTTGAGCAGGGAGCATTGGACTAGATGACCTCCAGAGGTCCCTTCCAACCTCAACCATCCTGTGATACTGTGATTCTGTGAGCACAATTAACCGGTATTACCTTGATGGATAAGTCAGAAATAAATGAATGGAGGCAAGCAAGCATGACTCCAATTTCCCCTGATAGGTTCTGAAAGTGTTTTAAAAGTGACTTATAGGCATTAGTATCAGAAGGAGATGACAGATGCAGAAATGCATGCAGTCAATTATCTGCTCCCTTTCCCTTCTGTTCCTGTTGTATTCTCATATTCTGAGAGATCAGTTCAAACCTTTGTGCTCCCTTGAAAACTGAAATGGTCAGCTAAAGACAACATAACTGTTAAAATGTCTTTCTGGTCATCTTCTTTGGTACGCAGTTCTTTAGAGTCCCTCCTGTATGTGCTATTAGACACTTCAGTGAAATCCCATCTAAAAATTCTATTGTTTTACTGAAAAATCTGTTTCATAAAACACACACATGCCTGTGCACACACAACAGCATCCATTGAAATGTATAAACAAATAAAAAAAAAATATTATTAATATAATGCTTATTCTTTCACTTTTATGTTTGCTTGTTTCCACTACTCAGTGAATTACCTCCACCAGTAAGCCCCTGTCTTTTATCTGTAAAATGGCAAGCTTAAAATAGACAAAAATGATAAAAGGCTTGCAGCTCTAGAAGATTTTCTCCCTCAAAACTTGAGTATGCTATCTAAAATAGATTTCATATAAGTCATCTTCACATTCTGTTGAAATGCAAATTCATAAGTACATGTACATAGAGAACTGAGATGCTTGAATGATAATTCACAGTGAGAATTTGTTCTCAGTAAGTCCGATGCATATAATGCACATACTTGCTGAGCTAAAACCAGCCTTCATTTCTCAAATGAATATCTAAGATATCTTTAGAAGCTCAGTGAAAGAGTTTCTAATCAACGCAAGTCAATACACCATCTGATTTCCTCCTTTTCTTTTTGCCTGTGTCTTAAGCACAGCACTCTGCTGCTTAAGACTCTTTGAAGAGTGTATTCAATGACTTGAATACCCTTCCTTCATCTGTAGACTCAGTAAAATATTTTAATATCCATGTATGTAGGGCCTTTGATTTAGCCTTGTCTGTCACCATGTAATACCACCTAGTCTACTAAGTGGGGCAGGTGACATTTCAGGCTACTGAGAAAATTTTGACCAGAGCCTAGAAACCGTAAACAAGTATAAACAATAAAAAATCCTGTCCAAGGAGGAAGACAAGTCAGCACTTGTCTGAGCAAGGAAGGGCAGTAAGGGGTCCCTTTCTCCTGCCTAAGAAGAAGGTCATGGTAGGTTAGTTGGACTATGCTTACCACCACTCATAAGCAAAGGAGGAGCTTATGTTTTTATGCAGTTCTGAAACATCTTAACTAGCTAAACAGAGTAAGTTGCAATAGGGAAGTTATAACAGGGGAATTACAGAATTTAAAAGACTACGCAAAATCATGTGGAAGATAAAGGGGAAGGTGATGGGTTTTGTCAGAGTTAGGTTGATGGTTGGACTAGATCATCTGAAAGGTCCCTTCCAACCTACGCAATTCTATGATTCTATGATTTTATGATTCTATGAAGAGAGCTGGAATGTGAAGGAACAGGTTGGGAAGAAGACAAAAAGAAAGGAGTACGTGTAAACGTTAGGATAGGGAAGGAAAAGTGCAAAAGGAGGCTGCAGAAGGCAGCTGCTCTTTGTTTCTTTTCATATTTCCTACGTTTAACACTCTTCCTCCACCCTTCCTAGTACACTCTTTACCAAAATGCAAGTTGGAGAGAAGCCTTCTGGTCACTCTTGGGTCTGGTCCTTTTTCTTTAAAACAGGCTTAACTTTCACAGAAGCCAATACACAAATCATGGAGTAATGGGGAAAACAGTTTGACAGGAGAAAAATATCATTTAGGATGTCCCACTTTTGCATTAACAGTTGACAATTTTTACAGGATTTCAGAATGTGTCCTTTCGATTTAACACATTTGTGTCCTTTGCTTTTCCTGTAGGAGAAATAAAGGTCTCGAGGACTTTCATCAATCAAAACCGTTTACATATATAAGGTCCTTTATTCTTTATTTGAAAATTGTAAGTAGTTTAATATACATGAGAGGAAAGCAACTTCAATTGTAAACCCACAGTAATTAATTATGCAACAACATATCATTGTTATCGTATCAATATTTGTTTATGCTGAATCCTGGACCTGAAAAAGATAAGATTATTTTTCAGACATCATTATGCATTATCATATTTCAAATGATTTCGTCTTAGCTATGCTTGTAATAGCTATTCTATATTCTTTAATTTCAGCTCTTTGCCTCTGACAATTACTTTGATTTTTTTAAAAGTATTTAATTAATCTTTAATTCAGAAGAGAGTTGTGCAGCACACTATCAGACCTTTAATTTCCAGAATAGTGCCTGTTTTCTTCTGTGCTGCTTCATAAAACAAATTGCTCCCTGTAATCTGTAAAACAATAAACAGAATTATTATATCTTAGCCTATTCATCCTCTACTGCCCTCCTGAATACCATTTTCTAAATCAAGCAGTGGAGGAAATTACCAAGATAATGACAAGGCAATAGAAGACAATTATTTTGAAGAGATTGAAGAGATTAAAAAAAAAGGAGAATATAAATTAAGGTTAAATGAAATGAGAATTGTATTTATGATATGACTCAATTTTAACCACTCTCACTTTAATTGAAAAAAAAAAAACCATGAAAAATAAATACTGGTTTTAATTTATATTAATTGTTTAGAAGAACATTATTTGTACAGGTAAGCTAACTGTGCTAGTAATGTTTTCTGATATCATCAAGTATAGCATAAGGTCTGAGATAAGGCTAAAAGAGGCTAAATATTCCAGAAAAACAAAACTTAGTAACACATTTTCCTGTGAAATATTTCTTCATGCCTAAATTTGTGATTACCCTATTTTGGCAATTTAAAGAGCTTGATTGGAATTACCTTTAATTTTCTTCTTTCATTCAGTGCTGTCTACACTGACAGGAAGACTACCCTCTGACAGTTCCATACTCTGGGGTTTTGATATCAACTCGTCTTCTCCAGTGGCACTTGCCACGCATTTCACACACACACCCTTGCTCACACTTATTCTTGGGGTCTTACTAGACTATTTATGAATGTGCAAAATTGTCATCTGTTCAATGAAAACCTGATCTTGAGCTGTCTGTGAGAAAAAAGTGCACATACAAGCTGACCTGTGAGCTCCAGCATGCCAGAGGAAAATCGTACATTCATTCAATAAAGGGTGAGCTCCTGCTGGGGGAGGCTGATGAGAAACCTTCCAAATGAGAATACTTTGATGATTTTTAAGAACATCAGCATTGTGTTCTTCAGCATTGTGGTAAGGCTACTGCTCTTTAAAGGCCTGGGACAGACAAAGCAGAGCAAAGCAAGACATGAGTTACCCAAACCCTTTGCTGAGCCCCATTGCTCTGAAGCGATCATATCTGGAATCTTCAGACTCAATCCAGTTTTAGAACAAGGCGCAAATGCATAGATTGCTCTTGCTTAGTTGGTTAGTGACCTTTAATGTAAAGCAGATATGTCGCGATTCTTTTAGACATTATCTTTATTTTTTCTAAACACAAAATGATACAGATTCTTTTTGCAGCATTTACCTAATGTTCTGCTTAATTGCACTGGAGCTTATGTTTTCCACCTGTCAATTTCTACTGGAGTTTCAAGGGCATGCAATGTTTATAATTTTCCATCTTGAACATGTTGCTTTCTGTGTTTTTGTTGTAAGTCTTGTTAGTTTTCACCCTAGAGTTGTCAAGATTTTAGGGATGGCAAAGTGATCCCTGCAAATGCAATTTTTAATTAGTTTGTAGAATTTACTGATATCTTTGCCTGGAATATGCTATATAACTGTCAGTTGTTATTATTGCCCTGTCTGAGTTCAGACACAAACGTATTTAGCATAGATATTTTAAAGATGCCTTTGGAAGCCCAGGAGAGAAATCATAATACTTTTCTTATAATCAGAAATAATAACCTCATCCTTTCTATTCGGCAGTTTGACTTGTTATTTGGTTTTAAAGCAAGCAGTATATTCTAGCTAGCAGGAAACCTGATGAGTTTTTACCAGTAAAATTTCACTACTGATCTCACCATTCCCTTAACAGGCTTAACATATGTAACAAGAAAACCTTTTTAAGCTTCAATCCCATGTCAGTATTAAAAATTGTTTAAAAAATGAAAGTATTTACAAAGTGAAAAGAAAATTATAGACATCATATTTCTTTATAACTAAAACTGACTCTAAGTTCATGTTTTCCTGCCATGTCCATCCTCACGATTCTGGAGCACTAGCTGAGCTATCAATAGGTTACAGACTAAATTCACAGACTAGCACAGCGTTTAAGGATCAGCTGATGGGACCATTTTGCTGTTCAGGGCAGGGGGCCTTGTGAGAAATATACTGAAGTGCATGAATGCCTTTGAATTGTAAATTCTAGTTCTTAACACTCTCTGTATTGAAAACAATGGGGAAAAAGAAAAAAAGAAAAGCTTAACTAGGGCAAATTTAAAGAAAAGTCCTTGTAAGAAAATATGTCCAACTTTTCCTTCTGAGAAGTAGTCAAGCTACACTATCAGAAGAGACAAGAAGAATATGGTGAAATATTTACTCTAGAAGGGATGACTTTGCTTTGGTAAAGCAATACCAAAACTTGTGCTCATCTAGAAATTGGGAATATATTTCTTCATTAGTAACAGCATTTTGAAGAATTGGTTTCAGTAAATTTTGGAACAATTCTGAGGACTGAATAGATGCAGATATGTGAGTCTCCACAAGTACGTAAAACAAAGCTTCTGATAGCTAATATTATGCCTAGTGTATTTAACATATTTAACATGTTTAAAGACAGACTTTAAATGCATTTTAAAATGCATGATCTATATGAAAATCCCAAACCATTATTTTAGATGTATAAATGCCATGTGCTAAGGGCCGTATTGAATTTCTTCGAGTTTCTGCTCAGAAGTCTCCCTTAGCTGTATAAAAAGTGATGGTGAGAGTCCAGAGCACAGCCAGGACTCTGAAGAAGTCTCTGATGCCTCTGTGTAGGCCTGAGGAGAATGACAGCTCTAGATATGCCTAGTGACAGCTGTCTGTATGCTCACAACAACTCTCTTTCCCCAGATTACGTCATAGAACTTTTTGAATGACTCGTGGAAGTTAAACTTCCATATTCTGTATTTCAAACAAGATTGAACTCGGTGAAGTCTTGTTGCCTTTGCTATGCAGGAGGTCAAATAAGATGATCACAAAGGCCTCTGCAGGCCATGTAATGATTGTGGTAGTATTAAAGTGTAGAACATTTCTTCATTTTATGTTCTGCTGAGGATGCAAAGTTCATAACAGAGGCAGTTCTGAGATAACAACCCTTATTCTTTTTAATAAGCATAGTGTATTTGAACTGAACTCATTATTTTACCATAGGTTCTGCTGTTTACGGATTAGTTTCACAAAAGACTATTACATGTGTTGGTCTACTGATATTTCTTCTTAAATCTGCTTTTCTTACTTGCTCATTCAGACCTATGCTGCTCAGATATTGACCAGCATTAAAATAGGTTGGAATGAACCATGCTGTATGGGGTTTTAATTACACAAAACATTGATCTTCTTCTTCTTGTAATGTTTCAAATGATTCTGAAAAGTTCACCTTTCTGTTTGGTATTGAGAAAAGCTCCAGAACCTTCCTGAGGGCCTTGTTATAAATATTATAGCAGATATGTCTAGTTCAGAGACTTTAGTTACATTATTGAGGACATACCAGATAGTAGCTATTTTAAATGGCCAGAAAATAACTCAATTTGAAGCGACTTTATTTATTTATAGAAAGTCACATCATTACTCTGTTGAAATCAGTGCGATTATTTGTTTTTGTTGTAGTAGGCTTAATAGAAATAAATAGATAGAAAACGTTTCTTGATTTTGTGCGAGTTTTTTTAGAAATTAAAAAAGAAAGCATTGTGATAATATATTAGGAGTGCCTAGTCTGAAGCATTCCTATAATGCTTATAGACCTGGTACAAACGTAAGAATCTGATTTGTAGTTTTGATTGGATTTGAAGTGGAACAATGTTTCGAAATGTAGAGATTTCTTGGAAACTAAATATTCTGAAGATTACTCAATAAATATTGCTGCTGTATTGCCAAAGTTTGTGAAAACAGATGCTTGGGGAAAAGTTTAGAAAGTTTAGTCCTTCCTATTTCTTCCCCTGAATTTTGAGATGAATTTGCCCTAGGGATTGCTATGAAACGTAATACACACAGGAAATTTCATCAACACATAGGAAATTTGCCACAGAAGAGAGCTGAAAACCATTCATACCAACATTGGCTCTGAAACACTACACGGAAGATAATAAAGAGCCCTAAATAAATAAGCTCTAGAACTCTAAATAAACTGCTTCACACCTTGGCAAAGAATGGGCACTAGCTGTTTTTTAAATACCAGGGCTTTCCTATTTGCTCCTGAACAGTGACGGCTCGCATGCTTTCTCTGGCAGTGAAACAGAAGTAGCGTCCTCCATTTCTGCGCTGGTCTATGCTGCTCTGGTAATGACTCTTCTCTAACTGCATGGAATAATGTAGCTTCCTCATCAGAGCCAATATTAATCATCTAACACTGGCCACTTCCCTATGAGTAATAAATGTGATCACAACCAGAAAGTGTAGCTGCTTTGAGAACACAGCTAGTTGCCTCCTTAAGTATTATCTCCTCATGCTTTTATCATCACAGCCCCAATGCACTCTACGATGGCAGCATAAATAACCACAATTTCTGCCTTGCTGTTTACAGTCATCCCTAGCATGCTCCATTTTAGCTGGACTATGGGTACTGTCCCTCTCTTTGAATTTTAGCATTTCTCATTTTATTAGTCGCTGCATTTTGCTTGCCAGCTTTTGATTTTTGGGGTGGGAAAGAAAGTGGACTCTGTTTCCTGCAAACCCCTTTTTATCCCTTGCAAAGAAACTTGTTGCTTATGCCATTACCCTGATAATGCTTCAGCTTAGGGCTCTAGTGAACACGTTCTTTCTAGGTGATGTGTTGCTGCATTTCTTGTGAATAATACCTTGACAGTCTGCTTTCTGTTGTTAGTATTGAAACATATTTTTTCCCAGTCTTTCCGTTAATTTCTCCCCTCCCTCCCTCCCTTCCTTCCTTCCTTCCTTCCTTCCTTCCTTCCTTCCTTCCTTCCTTCCTTCCTTCCTTCCTTCCTTCCTTCCTTCCTTCCTTCCTTCCCTCCTTCCTTTCCCCTTCCTTCCTTTCCCCTTCCTTCCTTTCCCCTTCCTTCCTTCCTTCCTTCCTTCCTTCCTTCCTTCCTTCCTTCCTTCCTTCCTTCCTTCCTTCCTTCCTTCCTTCCTTCCTTCCCTCCTTCCCTCCCTCCCTCCTTCCCTCCCTCCCTCCTTCCCTCCCTCCTTCCCTCCTTCCTTCCCTCCTTCCTTCCTCCCTTCCCTCCTTCCTCCTTTTCCTTCCATTCTTCATTTCTGTCCTCTTTTTTTCCTGCTGTCCTTTCTGCCATCCTTCCTTTCTTCCTCCCTTCCTCCCTCCCTCTCCTCACCCCTCCCTGCCTCCTTCTCTCCTTTTCTAATTGCGTTGCCTCGCAGGGACTCATAGCAAGAAAGCTAAGCAATAACAACACAACATGGTGCTTGCAACTGGTCATTATACAGTTAGCAGCTAACCTCCAGCTTCAGCATGTGATTATAAATATGAAATCCCAACAAATCTCAAGGCAGAATTTTCGCTTGCTAAACTGTTATTTCATGTCCCATTAGGTTGAATTCTGTCCATTTTTATGTGCACCACAACTAGTCAAAACACTCCATTTTGCTCATGCCCAAATGAGTATATTTTACTCCTAAATGCTGTTTCAGCATCAAGCAAAGGGGGTCTTTGAAACTTGTAGAAAGTACATTTTCTCAGATATTCAACCTGAAAATGCAAACTATAATGTCACCTGAGAGCATTTGCTCAGCCAGTTCCATGGAAAGCAAGACAGGAGAGCCATCAACAAATAACTAAGGACCACAAATATTCACACATCAACAAACCATGCAAATGTCTTCCTATAATTATACTGCTGAAAGTGATAAAACTCATGATCAACAAGTTACTTAGATTAACTCTTACTGGATTCTGTTTGTAACCATGTAACAGGAACAGTTTCCTTTGTTTAGGTGAAATAAGTTTATAAATGAATGTGTAAATAACAAATAAATGTTTAGGTGAAATAAATGTTAAGCGTAAAAAAGAGTTCAGATTTGGAAAATAGAATTTAAGCTTTTAGGAAAATAGTTTAAAAAATTAGAAATTGAATCTTTTGGGTTTTCTTATTTCAATACAATAAAACACCTGCTAGCTAAACTGCTTTATGAGATCACATGTATGTTCATAGTATACTCTGAGTACTCCAAGTAGAAGAGAAGCACAAGATTCACATGAATCTTCTTTACAGTAGAACAAATTGCACACACTTGTTCCTTACCCTTTGCCACTCTGGTACCAGCTGGCACTTTCTGTGAGGCAACTCAACTCCCCTGGCAGAGATGTCTTAATTTTTTTAGTGGCTTACTTGTTGCAGGATTAGTGAGTTGAACTGGCACAGAAAGGTACCTAGTGAGTACCAGATATGCTGCCTCAGGAAAAGTAAAACCACACAGATGTGTGAGAAAAGCACAGTAAGGGAGGAGGGATGTGAGGCCTTTTTTGCTTTGCAGTGTTTAATTGCTAAATGGCCTCAGACATCTTTCTTAATTTCAACATCAGGCTTAATTGGGCATACTTTACCTCACAATGTCACCGTGCATAAAAAAAGGGAATGGTGATAACTTTAATGAATAGAGAAGATAAACTGATGGTTTATAAAATATTCAGAGAAAACAATGTGAATTTTGTCTTATGATGTAGAACAAACACCCAACATCTTAGATTCTCTAATTTAATCTGTTTTCTGCAATTAGGAAGAATAAATCTAACGTTTACTTGTTGAGGAAGAAAGAAACATTACATTATCAGTGTGCACTGTAAAGCAATCTCAAATATGTAAATGAAAACACATCCATCTTCTTTGAAGAAAGCCCAAACTTCCAGGATATTTTTTAAAAATCTCAGTCAATAAGAGTATAGTTCACACACAGAAGATCAGCCCAGCTAGCTGGTATTTTTTGTTGCAATTTACTTGACATTTGAAAGAAATATAAGATTTAGTCATTTTACCATCTGTCCTAAATTAAAAAAAAAAGATTTTAAAACCGCACAAATCTATAGTATGTTGAAGGAATTGTTGTGCTTTTTGAAAGACAATCTGTCTTTCTGTTAATAGGTCAGGTTTTGCAAACACAAGTTGTGATTTGAGAAGCTAATGAATAAACTGTGCATCTTTCTGTGTTTCTGTGCATGTTTCTACTTCAAAGGGAAATACACACTACTATGAATAAGAAATAAGTCAATGTGAAACGATTTTAAATTTTCTGATCTTTATTCCCATTTCAGTTTTCTTATGCAGGAAAACAGATATACCCTATTGAACTGAAGGCATCTTAAGACCTTTCTCTGGCAATTCGTAGACCTTTCTTAAACTCGGTTTTACATTTTCACAATAATATTACCATTTACTTATCTACTTTTGTGATACCTGCTGAAATTTGAATAAAACCCAAGATGTTAATTCAATTATCTACTTTGGGAGCTTTTAAATACTAATGAGATTAAATGGTAATATGATTACAACAATCACTTTAAGAAAAATAAAACAATGTAGGATTGATTAAAGCATTTTAAAAAATAATCATGTTGTTCAAGGAGCCATCCGGAATGAAAACCTTGGAATCAAAAAGATGGCCATGCACAAGCACAATAGCTGTAGAGGTAACGTGTCCAAGCCACAAATCACTCCTCAGTATTAGCTTAGAAACGTTTGTTAAAAATGAGAAGATGGTTCATTTTTCATGGTGCTTCTAACTCTGAGGTCTCCCAATACAGTCACTCTTTTAAAGACAGCTCTTGTTACACAAACAGCTGCTGCTCTGAATAGGGGATTTAAATCTTATATTTTTTTATCTGAAGAAACACCAAACCTCCAGGCATGGAGCAACTTATTCCCACTGTTATTTAATAACTTGCAATTGCTCTGCTAATCTGCGGCAGCGAAGTGAATGACATCTGCCATCAAGGACTGGCTCCTGACGATGTCTTCAGGCACGTTGTTTTTTGCAATTATTTTGTAGAATATTTCCAGATGCTTTACAAAGCACATGTGGTCTACTGACCACAGTCTGAATGACTCTTTGCCTACCAAGCCCACTTGCAATTTTCCTTTATTTATTTTCAACCCTTCTTCCATCTTAATAACCTTACCCGAGGCCCATGGCTTATTAACTACTGATTAAGAGTTGTAAATGACAGATGGTAAAGGGATGTTACTGGGAGTTCAGCGCTTGCATTCTAGACTCTCAATAAATCTCTCTTGTAATGCTATAATCTGTATGTACTTAGAGTAGAGGATCACTCTCACTTAAATATCTAACAATTCAATCTTAGTTCTAAGGAATTTATTTTATTTTCTCCATAATCTGTTGAGGGAAGCTGCATTCCCAGTAGTTTTATCCCTTTCTAAAATAGGCAGGAGAAATTAATTGCTATGGGTGGTAATCATGGTGAGTGTGCGTATCTTTCCCTGCTGGCTCCATTGGTGTAGAAAGAGCCAAAAACTAGACTTAGTACCTTGGCGGACTGAACATGACACGTAAGGCGGCTGATTTTAGGATTGTTTCTCTCAGCAAAACAGAATACCTGATGACAGATTTGCCTATCATTATAACAACATTATATCATGTTATATAGGCCTAAAGAATATTTCTGTCAAATTAAAAAGGACCCTCCTATGTTAATTTTCCACATTTGTGGCTATTTCCCATTTTCTCTCTTATCCTTGCCCTGTAACTCATCCCAGTTAGATCCTACACATAAACAAAATGTATTTCTCAGGAACACTGAGAACACTGAGATGGTTAGAAAGAAGTGTGAAGTCTTTTGTTTGGTTGGCTTTTTTTTTTTTTTGTGAGCCAGTAACACAAAATATTTATTTCTCACCATAGAGCAAATAATGTAAATATCAGATTAAATTGAATTTTTAGTAGTGCATTAAAAACAGTTTGCAAATTTTGTTTCATTTCAAAAGCACTTAGTAAAAACATTATTTCTAAGTGCAACTCGAAGTAATTTGTGTAAATAACTGAGACCACAATTTAGGAAAGCACTTGGGAGGAGAGGTACTTCAGGCTTCAAACTCTTTACAGGCACTTATAATCTACGAGAAATTCTATTTCTAAAAAGAAGTTAAGTTCCTAAGTAATCTATTGATCATGGCTTAAAGCATTTCTCTATAGAGTACAAAACTTAACCTTACTTTTAAATAACATTTCATGATAGAGGTGTCTATGGAATGTTTTAAATAGGCATAGTATTTCTGGGTATTCTCCTTCTGTTCCGAATGCACAGGGAGAGAAAACAGTATTTTATTTCCATCAAATTATAGCATAGTCATTGCTCAAATTATTTAATATAAGTTAGACAAAATGTGTTTAATGAATAATTCCTATAGGTATGAGTAGATGTCAATGACTGTGAGCAGAGTGATGACAGATGCATTAAGGGTGCTCATTTCTACAGTTTTCTGCGTGTAATTTGCCACTTCAGGAACTGTGACTGTTACAGACATGGACAAACTTTCTGAATTTCAAAATCACAAATCTGCCTGGTTAAGAGCAACAAGATATATACAAACTAATACAGACTGAGGGAGAGGGAGAGCTGCGGAGATGGTTTCTGAGTTTTTTGTGACAACCATTCCCGAAAGGCCCCTGCAGTCTGTTGCGAGGTTGGATGTTTCCTGGGGCAGCCACCGGCATCACTGGCTCGTGTCTCCTTCCCACTAGGAATTCAGATCCCACTCACAAGGGTCTGTGCTCCCAACTTACTGGTGTAAATTCTGGTTATGATATTGGTGCCTTTCTGTTAAAGCACAAGAAAAGTATCATCAGGAGTTGAAAACTATCAAGGCTATCCTGACATTCATGCTGTTATCTTGCCTCTCTATTTGGCAGTAAATGAATGAGAGGCAGCAGGGGTCTGGGACCTTAGGCATAGCTGCAGGAGATAATGCTACTGGATTAGATGTATCTTGTTTCAGGGTTTTATTTCGGACTTGCAGAATGTGATCATGAAGCATACAGAACAAAATCAAAGAATCATCAGCATCTAATTCTGGCATGCATTACTGTGGGTTTGTCTTTCTCCTGTTCTCCATTATTGGAAAAAAGCATCAATCAGATGGCATCCTTTAAAAAGATATGTCAGAGTGATGACATTCTACACTCCTGTCTCTTTGTGTGTATTACCTCATTCCCAGCACTCAAACTGTGAAACCCCTCAGGTTATGGCACTATTCAAAATAAGATAATTTTTTAAATAGATCCCAGGGCATGCTAGTCTATGAGGAACTTTATGAGGCTGTTCTGGCACGTGTAGAATTTGCCCAGTGTCTCTAAGCATCTGGGTTTAGTATCTTGTAAAAGTATTCATTGCAGATTTATATTACTACTATTTAAAGATTTAGGAGGCTGGACCAGGAATTATCAAACTGCAGTACCAAATGATTAACATGAAGTTATCCAAAGTGATACTACTATTTTAAAGGCTATTCTAACCTTCTTTTTTTACTTGCATCAACCAGCGTACACTTCTATGTAGGCTCTGGTGATGGTTTGGAAGCAGAAACTTCTCAATACTGGGTTACTTTCTGTAAACATGGAACATGACACAGAATATTAATTCTTTGACTTCCCCCCCCGTCCTGTTTCTAAGCAACTACTATTACATTGTTGATGTGAAGAGGTACCAGATACCTCAGTGGTGCCAAGACAGACTCACAGAGGAGACAACTTTCTAAAAATCCTTACACTGTATTACTGAATTCAGACTTGAAGTTCAAGTTCTTTTATTGTATTGAACTATGTCTTCACACAGATCGACCAATGTCAGAAAATACTAAAACAGGTTTTCCTAAAATATTAATTGATTTATTAATCTTTCATTCCTTCTAAGTTATCCTTCTTGCATCTAACAGGAAGTGAAATTAAATGAAAACAGAAAAACTGTGCTCAGCTCAGAACTGACAAGGAAAACCTTCGGTCTCTCTGACTTGCTCCATCACTTCTCATGGAATGTTTCTTGATGGAGTCATAACAGCTTTCAAAGGCTCTTTAATGATTTTTGGTGTTGAACCTGAAAAAATTCATAAAGGCATTCAATAGCATTATCCCTGTTTTGCAGATGGTCCAAACAGGGCACAAGAATAGAATAGCACATTTCAGTTGGAAGGGACCAACAACGATCGTCTAGTCCTGACCACTTCAGCTGCCTGAACACTTCAGGGCCGACCAAAAGTTAAAGCATGTTATTAAGGGCATTGTCCAAATGTTTCTTAAACATTGACAAGCTTGGGCATCAACTGCCTCTCTGGGGAGGCTGTTCCAGTGTTGGACCACCCTGTCAGTAAAGAAATGTTTCCTAATGGTAAGTCTGAACCTCCCCTGGTGCAGTTTTGAACCATTCTCACGCATCCTACCACTGGATACCAGGGAGAAGAGATCAGCACCTCCCTCTCCACTTCCTTTCTTCAGGAAGTTGTAGAGACCAATAGGGTCACCCCTCAGCCTCCTTTTCTCCAAACTGGACAACCCCAAAGTCCTCATAGGACATGTGTTCCTAAAAAGAAGGCAGCTATTGATTGCTGAACAAAGATACTGACACTACACTATCACTCCTGGTTGACATATTCCCTTCCTCAACATCTTATTTATAAAAATCTACTAATATAAAATAGGCCAGCCTCCAGCTAGAGTAAAATATGTTTCTTTTGTCTTAAAACTTGAGATTTTTTTGATAGAATATTTGATTTTTGAAATACAGCAACATAAGAGCAGTAGTCACCACTGCAGACAGTCCTGTTCTCTCTGCTCAAAGGACAATATATTGGAGAGTTCCATAAAATAACTGAGCTCCTCTTAACATCTAGGAGGTTTTATTAATGCTCTGAATCTCAGAGCTTTGCTGTGTAAAGGTCTTTCTAATTTCCATCCTAATTGTACCGATCACTAGCAGAGTCCTCTCTGATGCTGGTCACAGATCTGGTAAAAAGCTGTCTACTGCACCGAGGGTATGGCTACATGCTGTCTTCAGTTATTGCCACACTACTAGCACTAATGTCAGATAATTAACTCATGTATATCTCTGATGAAATCTTGTGTTTTATTGCAGTGTATGTATGTGACTTCTAATATACCCCAATTTAGTTTTGCCATTGTGAGTTTTCCAAGACCTGCCAAGAAGAAAGGATTCATTTTTTTTCTCTGTTTTGTCAAGTTTCATCATAATTTAGTGCTATACTTGTAATTAAAAATTCAGGATTATCCAGTAGTCACTTTAGGATTCAAAGTGAACAAACAGCAAGCAAAGAAGCTGAAATGGCAACAATTGTAAACATCAAGAATGAAGAATTAAGCTTTATTGTCAAATCATTGAAGAGATGTACAACTCAGAGAAAGACTAGACTCAAAAGGACTGTATCATTTCCCTCATAAGAGCATTTATAAACTTTTGCAAGTTTCTCTTACTGCAGTCCCTCACCATTCTTACTGTTCTTATGCCTCCTTACTGCTGACAGGAGCCCTTCCCTTCCCACTCAGGCTTGGTCACCATTAATGGGCTAGTCTACAGACTATGTTCATGTACTATGATCAGTCTTTTACCATCAACTAGCCAGGGATAAGCACCAGGTATGACCTATGAATATAGCCACTGAAAATGAAATTTGAAATTTAATTTGGGAAAATTCAAATGTTTTACTTTAAAATGTGGTCCTTCTGAGTACGTTTCCACATGAAAATAAAAGGCCTACAGAAAGCAATTAAGAAAGTCTCAAGATTTTACTGTATATTTGAAGTTGAACAGCCATGTATGCAATCTATGTATTCCTGGAACAACTATAATCTCAGATAAGTGATCTGGATTGCTTCCCAGCATTGGTGGCATAAAGATTCAGCTGACTGAAAAATTAGTGTGGGTGGCAGAGACTGTGGGCTGTGGATTACAACTATTTATATCAGGTGTGGTTCAGGCTATTTTAAGCAGCAGATCCTGAAAATACTGACAAAAACCAACATCAATTATGGTTATAACATTTTAAACATGTTTGCATTTCCTCCATCTACTTTTTGGATTTGGTTTTATTTATAGTTTGTTTTCATACTTTTCAATGGGCTTTTGTGTGCAATTGCAATATAGACTTTACAGAATGTTTTTTATAAACCAATTGCAATATTTTTGCATGTTTCTATTTTTCCCAATAGTCTTCATATTTTGAAAGTGTTGCTGTCTAAGTAAAGTGCTGAAGCTTGTTTAGTGTCCTCTGTGCCTTTTCCGTTGAAACAAGTTCTGTTCATTTTATAAGATAAGTATCTCTTTGCAAAAGGAATGGTATTTTTTTTTATTTGTTTCTTTGTGTGAGTCCCAACTGTGCCAGTTAGTAACTGGATCTGTTCACACCCATCGTACAAATAACTCAATCGAAACTCACGAGTTTTCTGCCATTCCCATGAGGAACGTAATTTGTTAGAAGCATCCTGCAGGATTCTCCCAGGACTGCTTGGGACAGAATTATCTCACAATCTGACACAGATTCAGAGGAATAATCTTTATTAGTACTTCTACAATGTGTTCCTCCCACACAAATCAGTGAATTTTTCAAAGCTGTTACTTACTGCTATAGTATCAATTTACATAAATGTCACTCTCAGTCAGTCTAAAAATTTCTGGTTCCTATTATTTCACTTCTTTTAGTGGAAAAAAAAAAAAAAAAGAAAAAACTTTAACTGACATTAATGTCTGAAAAAGATACAGTTTAAAATTAAATGTTATTCAAAGTATATATATTCCTTTAGCTCATCATAAAAAGAGTGCCCACAGCCAAATAGACATACTCTTCCCTCTACCCTCTCCCACTCAGCAGAAATCCAGAATATGTGGAAGTAATGATCCAAATACATAGAATCATAGAATATCTCAAGTTGGAAAGGACCCAGAAGGATCATCGCGTCCAATTCCCGGCTCCTCGCAGGACTACCTAAAACTAAACCATATGACTAAAAGCATCATCCAGATGCTCCTTGAACTCTGACGGGCTTGGTGCCGTGACTACTTCCCTGGGGAACCTGTTCCAGTGACCAACCAGTGAAGAAATTTTTCCTAATGTCCAGTTTGGACACAGCTTCTTTCCTTTCTTTCTAGTGTCCTATTGCTGGTCACCAGAGAGGGGAGATCATCACTTCCCCCTCCTCTGCCCTCCTTGAGGAAGTTATAGACTGCCCTGAGGTCACCCCTCAGCCTTCTGTTCTCCAAGCTGAACAAACCAGGTGACCTCAGCCAGTCCTTGTAAGTCTTGCCCTCGAGACATTTCACCATCTTGTCGCCCTCCTCTGGACACGCTCTAATAGTTTGATGTCATTCTTGTATTGAGGTGCCCAAAAGTGCACGCAGTGCTCAAGATGGGGTTGCATCAGTGCAGTGTTTAGTGGAACAATCATCTGCCTCGACCAGCTAGCCATCCTGTGCTTGATGCGCCCCAGGACACCGTTGGCTCTTTTGGCTGCCAGGGTACACTGTTGACTCATACTCCACCCAAATGCCCAGATTTCTTTCTGCAGGGCTGCTCTCCATTCTCTTGTCACCCTGTTTGTATGTATAACTAGGATTACCCTGTCCCAGGTGGAGAATTCAGCACTTACTCTTGTTTAATTTCATATGGTTGGTGATTGCGTAGTTGTCTAGTCTATCCAGATCTCACTCTAAGGATTCTGTATCCTCAAGGGAGTCCACAGCTCCTCCTAATTTAGTATCATCAGCAAACTTAATATACATTTGACTCCTGCATCCAGATCAATTATAAAAATATTAAAGAGCAGTGACCCTAAAATTGAGCCTTGGGAAACCCCACTGGTGACTGGCCGCCAGCCTGATGTAATCCCATACTATAACTCTTTGAGCCTGGCCCATTAGCAATTGCTCGCCCAACATACTATAGACTTGTCTAGCTGTTTGCTGGACACTTTGTCCAGAAGGATACTATGAGAGACAGTATCAAAAACTTTGCTAAAATAAAAAAACCCCACATCTATGGGCTTCCCTTGCTCAACTAGGTGGATAATCTTGTCATAAAAGGAAATTCACTTGGTTAACAAGACTTTTGCTCTCTACAACTACCTGAAAGGAGGTTGTAGCAAGGTGGGGGTCGGTCTCTTCTCCCAAGTAATAGGTGATAGGACAGGAGGAAATGGTGTCAAGTTGCACCAGGGGAGGTTTAGACTGGATATTAGGAACAATTTTTACACTGAAAGGGTTATTAAGCATTGCAAGAGGCTGCCCGGGGAAGTGGTTGGGTCACCATCCCTGGAGGTATTTAAAAGACAGGTAGACGTAGTGCTTAGAGATATGGTTTAGTGATGGTTTTTGTCAGAGTTAGGCTGATGGCTGGACTCGATGATCTGAAAGGTCTTTCTCCACCTAGGCAGTTCTATGATTCTAGTCTACGACTTTCCTCTCGTGAATCAGTGCTGGCTGTGACCAAGGACTGTGTTGTCTCTCAAGTGTTTTTCAGTAACTCCCAGAATAACCTTCTCCATAATTTTGCCAGGCACTGAAGTGAGGCTGACAGGCCTGTAATTACCAGGGTCTCCCTTTTTGCCCTTCTTGAAAATTAGGACAACATTTGCCAGCTTCCAGTTGACTGGAACCTCTCCACACTCCCAAGACCATTGAAAAATAATGGAGAGAGGGCCTGTGATAACAACATCCAGCTCTTTTCTTTCAGCCGACCCCGAGATGAATTCCATTGGCCTGCAAAGACCTATGTGCATCCAGCAAGCCTATAGCAAGTTCAGGGTCAGTTGGGAGTTTATCATTCCCCCAGTCACGGTCTTCCAACACAGGGCACTGGGGGTCCAAGGAGCCATCATCAGCGTTAAAGACAGAGCATTAAATGTTATAATGGGGAAAACCACTTCACATGGTATTATATGTTTGTGGAACTCAGAATTGTACTGTTGGAATTACTGAGCATTTTAGCTTATACATATAGGTATGTAAGCACATATGTATATGCATATGCATACATCAATCACATAAATATGTATGACAAATGGAACACATGCAGATATAGGATCACTGAATCATAGAATCGAGTCATAGAATCATAGAATCACAGAATCATTTGGGTTAGAAGGGACCTTAGAGACCATCAAGTTCCAACCCCGCTGTCCCTTGTGTATGTATATATATGTTTAAGTATATACACTTTGCTGAGATTTAGGCCAAGGAAATTATCCATAGCCTTAGGGTTAGAGTAGGGGGCTGCAAAGTGTCTGCCAAAGGAAGGAATGGGCAACACAAAAAATTATCCCATGATAAATTTTGCATCTGGGTAGGCCTGCCTGGGACTGTTTTTTTTGTTTTCAGCCCATACAAAGCTTTAAGTTTAGGATTAGGTTTATGGTAGGAATTCGGAATAGAATCATAGACTCATAGACTCATAGACTCATAGACTCATAGAATCATAGAATCATAGAATGGTTTGGATTGGAAGGGACCTTAAAGATCAACTAGTACCAGCCCCCATGCCGTGGGCAGGGACACCTCCCACTAGACCAGGCTGCTCAATAGGAGAGAGTCAAAGCCTACCATACCATCTGGAGTAGAGCTGCAAAGGGTCTGCCATAGGAAGGGCAGGTTACACAAAGTGATTTCTCTGATAAGTATTTCATCTGGGCCAGGGCTGGGGGTCCTTAGCTGAGGCTCAGAATATGTCTAGGGTTAGTGTTAGGGTAAGGGTTAGGGTTAGGATTAGGATAGCAAAGATGCAAATACTTGAGGTGCATCTGGAGTGGGTTTTAGAGGGTCTGTCAAAGGAAGGCTTAGCTTGCAAAAATAATTTCTCTTGAGAACATTTTCAATTGGATCCTTGGCAAAGGTTCAGCCCAGGTTTAAGGTTTAAAATCTGTGATATACATCGGAGTCCTTGGCAATGGCTAGGACCATGCCTGGAGTGTTTATGTTTAGTGTCTGGGAAGAGAAAAAGCCAAGACATCCATTTGGCTGCAAAGGGTCCACTAAAGGAAGACTGAATCTGCTGAAAGAGCTCTTTACTGAGAGCTCTTTTGCCTTGAACATGAGTCAGTTC
Source organism: Fratercula arctica (assembly GCA_947846985.1). NCBI lineage: Eukaryota > Metazoa > Chordata > Aves > Charadriiformes > Alcidae > Fratercula > Fratercula arctica. The sequence goes on from CANTUZ010000003.1 coordinate 103,553,394, forward strand.
TTTGGCAAAGAATCAACTCACACTTAGGGGAGGAGTTCAGAAGAACGGAGTAATCTTCAAAAGTGCCATTCTTGTAAGGCATGGTCTTTTTTATTCCAATATGTCTATGAGTTGATGCAAAAATATTCACAGTTTGAAAAATTTAAGTAAAAAGTTCAGTTTTTCTGTTTACACAAAACAGAGATTTTTTTTTTTTTTTTTTTTTTTTCCCAAACAGTGTTTTTTAAGCTCACCATAATATACGTTACTTCTTCTGTGGTCTGGGTGACTGGGAGGTCTGCTTTTTCTTCTTCTCTGTCTCTTCTTCTTAGTCTGAGAGTGGCATGTTAGAATTAAGGTGTAGAATATCTATAAGCTGCTTTCTGCCAATACTGCTTCTAGCTTCTAGACTGAGGAACATAAATAATTCACCTCCAACAAATCAATTAATTATATCTGGAGTTTGGAATGATTTGTCTCCTTACTAGTCTGTCTGTGAAAAGTGTCTTTTAATGTGCACAAAAGCAGCAACTTTATGCCTTTCCTGGTGTGGACTTGAACACTTAAAAATCCTACTGACAGACCAAGATCCTGGAATTATATTGCCCTTTATTCAAAAAAGAAAATTCCAGAGGTGGGTTGAAAATTACATGAGTCTCAAAGAAGGAATAGAAAAGAATGAGTGTATTAATCAGCAAAATCCCAAACAACTCCACTTCATTTGTGCTTTTGAGAGAGGAAAAACAGAAGTTTAAGATTTTCTTCCACTACAGTTTATTCTGAGCACACTTCAGTGCAGCAGGGAACATTGCTGCAAACCAAGAAGCCAGTCTGACTTTTCTAAATGTAGAGTGATTGGCATTCTGAATGCTGTATATACAGACTATTCACCTGTTACAGTAAGTCAAGCTATTCCTTTTATTATCCATAACAACCTAATGGTATTTCTGATTTTTTCTTTGCTACAGTTAAAAATATATGCAATAACAATTGCTACATTTGAGGTGTGGGACCATGAAAATATTAACTGTCCACTACATAGCAAGAAGGAGAAAAGGCAAAACTGAATTTCCACAATATTCACTCTCATTATTATTCTCTTCTCCATGTTGTGTCATGACTTTATCTAATTCTTTCTTCTCCAAAAAGTTAAAAAGGAGAAATAATTGCACTTTCGTATTTCTTTTCTAGTACCATTTAGGAGTCTGACTAGGTTTTCTATTTTTTTTTTTATGGACTGGGTTTCTGAACTGGCCTTCCAAGCTGGATTGCAACTCACAGGATGCCAAATGTTACTGACTAAACGGGTGTGACAGAAATTGGTTTTGCCACAAAGTTACACTGCTCTGCATCACATAGATACCATGAAAGTTAGTACAGATGGGATTCTGACTCTCAGTCATTTAAATTATTTGGGTTATTTGGGTAATTGGGTATTTGGGTAAGAAGATTAAAACGCTATAATCTTTCTTGTGTAATGATAAGAAAAATGACTTTAATATGTTTTGGGTGAGGAATTATAACAGCAGGGCTCTCTGCAGACACCCATCCCAACTTTAACTACGTGGGCCTTCATGGTAACAAGTGATCTATTCTGTCTTAAACACTATGGGAACAGCAATGTTACAGCTGCTAGAATGGAAAGAGCTTAGACCAAAGACAGAAGTCTTTGGTCTAAAGGAAACTTTTCATCTTCACCTTAACCAGTGGCGACATAGGCTGACATAGGGAGTAGGCCTGTTAAACAAGAACGTTTGAGTAAATAAGCAATGAAGAGAAGGACTGGCTAAACGCTAGATTGGATTATTTACTTAGCCCTTCGAGAAGACTAATGTCATGACTATAAACGTCCAATGCACTGGGGCTTCTAAGCTGAAATGGTGTTGAATTATTAATTGTTTTCTTCTTGGAATTTATTCTGAATTTCTTCATAAATCTTCCTAAACAGTAAAATTCTCTTTATTTCCAAGGCTGAAACAATAACCTTGTAAAAGATACGATTCTTAGGGGAACTCAGATAAAGTCACTTGTTTTTCCGTGTTAATGAGTAGGCATCTGTGTTGTTTATGATTTCAGAAAAACCCTTCTGTGATCAAAACCAGCCCCTTATGCCTTCAACAATCCATGGCAGAAAGTTACCTTTTATAGCCCTGCATTTGCAGAATAGGAAACAGGCTCCTGGAGATTGAGTCAATTTTCACGGAGATACCAAAACAGATTACACTGTCTGATTAAAACTTTGGAGGCAGTTTTGTCATCTAGCATTCGCGCATAAGATAAATCTTGCTTAGAAACTCTGCTGAATTAGGGTATACAACGCTACAACTAGAGAATATTTAAACAGAACAGAGAATTCAATGTAATCAGGGAGCAATTCAGAGAGTTTTTACCCAGAAGATCCTGCACATCTCAAGAAGGGCAGGAAGCTCAATTGGCCGCCCCCTGAAGCCAGTGAACAAATTCCCTTTGACTTCATCGGCTGCTGCAGAGAGCTGAAGGGCGAGCACCACAGCTTTGGGTTTTGATGACTTAATGAACAAATCAGTCATCAAGAAATATGCTTGTAACATCTCCTGTTTTTCTGTTCCTAGTAGCTACTGGTATGTATTTTCTGAGGATAAGTAATAGTTAGCGATTTAACAGTTTAATATGCTTTAAGTAAAAAGGTCCATATTTCACAAGCAGATTTTTTTTAACCAACTCATTGATATTTATAGCTATAATACCAACAAACATTTAAAGTAATTGTCATGCAGTCGTAGATGGTTCATGGTATTTGAAATGTGTGTTTACAGAAAGTGACAGATCATTAATCCAGGCCTCTCTCCAGGCATGACCTCAGTTTTATGCACAATGACAGTAATTTCTCAAGACTTCTGACTTCTCATCAGGATGTCCCTTCTGCTTGTACACTTGATTGCATCTAATAAACTACATGATAATAGCTTGCCCTTGCTAACTTTATCTGCCAGTATGATGTAACACAAGCTGGAAATGACAACTTCTTTGAAGTAAACTCTACAAATATGTTGATAAAAATGAACGCTTCTTGTGAATTTCACTTTTGAAGAGTAGTAATGTCTGCAGCTGCTCTTTGTGCATGCTTTGAATCGTCCATTACTCAGCAGCTTGGACTGGAGCTGATGAGAACTTCCAACATTCAAGAGAACCAGGAAGTTGCATGATATCATGACTTTGCAAAGACTCCACAATATACAACTACACAATACACTTTCACAACAACAAGGTCCCAAATTGTCTGATAAATTCACTCAAAAAAGCCCAGGTGTCTTAAATAAAATATTTAGACTTTAAATATATCACTGAGTTTGTATGGACTTATGCTTGTGAACTACTCAGAAGTCAGTGCAGCTTCAGTGTCTGCAGATGAAAATTTCAAAGATTTCCAAAGGACTTAGCATCATAAATTCCAGTTAACAATCTTGAATACCGTAGATACTAATCAAAATTTTATCCTAAGATTCCTTTGATGAAATGTATATATCTGAACTTACCATTTTGTGCCCTCTAGGAAGAAAATTGTTTGAACTTACAAGGCACCTCATCACACCTTCAGTTCTAAAATAGGACTTCAGAACTCTGTCCTAGGAGTGTCTGTCCATTGACTAATGAGCATGTGGTTTGACCTGTCCAGATGTAAATATCTATGTTGCCGATAACTAAATTCAGGAGCAAATCCCACCTTAAGATTCTATACAATTATATGGCAAAGGCAGTTGGAAAACTATTGTCCTGATATAAACAAGGTGAATTTAGGAAATAAAATTTTTTTTAAAAAAAATAGATAAAAGTAAACTTTACCCTACGGTCTAGCAACCTTCCCTGAGAGACTTAGGACAGCACAAGAATAAGATATCTTACCCCAGATTCTACCACATGATAAACAAATGGGACAGTTGGACACGTTGATCTTAAGGGTCTTTTCCAACCTAAATAGTTCTATGATTCTATGAAATTTTAAAAAATATCTACAGTCACTGATTGAAATATAAATATGAATGGGTGTGTCTAGAACAAGTGGAAAGTGGAATTTTTGGAAACTCATTGAGCAAGAAAACTTGCTGGTATCTTCGAGTAGCCTACTTAATACATTATGCAGGATAATTCTGGTAACTAAAATATAGGTTTACATGCTTTGTTCCACAAGATGTCTCACTGATGTAAAAAATACATTGCTTATCTTCAATGAAAAAAATATTATCTTAAGATACCAGAAGGATAGTTTTCCTGTCATATACCTAACTCAAATCAAAAGGACATTGTCTGGAGATGGAGACATTCTTGGTTTCTATCTCTCATACAACACACATCATGCTGAATGGTCAGATCCAGCTGCTATACTTCCTATAGATGCCCAGCTGCTCCCTTTCTTCACCATACACATGGAAACACCACTAGAGTTTGGCAGAGTTTCTGGGCAGTTTATAAAGAAATTCAAAGGAGACCGACAAAAGCAACTCAGATGCCAACACCCCTATGTTTTTGGCAACAAAAAAAATGCAAATACCTTGCTTTATAGAGATGGACATGATAATAAGAATAACATCTTCCAGATGTTCCTCTAATTTTACTTCCTAAACCTGAAAAGTGTACAAACTCTCAGTTACAAATCCTGCAGTTCCTTCTCTGTCTCTGTTAGGATAATGTGGCAGCTTACTTACGTATTTGCCTATTTTTATATGCATGAATCCTTTATTAATCCAGCCATGAGATGTTTGGATGATTTGGAAAGCATTACATGGCATACAGAAAGTTTTCAGAATGCAGAAATACAGTGTTGCTTAAGGGCATTCAAGGGATTTATCTGTTTTTTCTAAGTCCTGATAATACACTGTTTTAGTAGGTGAGCGCCAGTGCCTTCGCTTTGAGAATATATGCTCAGAAATTCACTGCCTGATGAGATGGGATGCTATGTTCAGTTATCAAGACCACAAAAAATTTAATACTTTCAAAAAGAACATACTAGCAAATTCTCAACAGCTCCTTCAGATTGTCCTTCCTGTACAATTTCTAACACCATGTGTGTATGCTGTTCCTGTTGGTGGTGTCTTCCTTTGCGCAGCTACTTTGTAAAACAAAAGAATCATTGACCTTCAGAAGCAACACACAGTAAAAACTTTAATTAGTTAACGCTGTCTGGGTCTGACAAATATTTGGCATTCTCTCATTTTCTGTGGATAGTGCTTGTGTGCTATTAAATCAGTGAATCCTTCTGAACAAGCCAGTAACACTTTCTACTGGAGGGAGGAGCAAGAGAGAAAAAAATTATGAGTGGTTTTGATCTTTATTTGTACCAAACCACGTTGTCCACAGGTGAGAAGAAGAGGTGAGAAACAACTTTTCTTTGACTTCTCATGTAGGTTCCTTCCAAAGAGGTCACTTCCTTTTCCATATAAATTGATTTAACAGTGGAAATGCCACTTTGACTAAGGAACTGCATGGTGGTCCCTATATATTTTAGTTAAAATCACACGTGGAAGGCTCTGTTTGGAATCAGTTGCAAATCAAGTGTTTGTGAGTCTCTGGCCTCAAGATAAAATTCATTACTGGCCTAAAACAAAACCCATTACTCTGCAATTTCAGCAGAGGTTAGGTTTTGGCACTTGGATGCAGGAGGTAAGACCCTGTTGTTGCTCTGTATAACTTTCTGTTGTAAACAGCCTTACGCTTGACAGAATGAGCCATTTCACTGCAATTCTGTGCAGCCAAAGACCCTTTTGGTTCCAGTATCTCCAAAAGTTGTCAGCTTTCTCTTTCTCATTTCAGCTAATTAACATTTTCATTACACAGTTCTTCATTACCTCACAGCTCAGTTCCTGCTGTATCTGCATCTACTGCTGTACTTGTATGGGACCTCTCTGGAAAGCCCTGGAACTTGAAATGTTTTCAGTAGTCTGGGAATCCAGAGCTGGGCTGGGAGGCAGCATTGCCTTTGGTTTTGACTTGAAAACTAAATCAGAAAATTCAGGTCTTGCCACAGATAAACCACCTTCATTCCGTTTAGCTCCAAGGTGACACACAGCTGGTACGGAAATCTCACTGACTTATATACAAGATGCAAAAGACTGTGAAATAATTCAGCAGTCCTATTCAACACTGGCTTAAGAATCATAAAAAGAAAATTGTTTTTAAAAATGAACCATTTGGTTAAACATTGACCTTTTTTCTGATTGCTGAATTAGAATTTATGTGAATTGGATTATTGCTCCCTTCTCTCATCTGAATCCCCGTCTAGTAGTCCTACCTATTGTGCCAGCCTTTAGTTAGAATGTGTCAGTGGGAGAGACACATGTCAATAGACATTACAGTGTTATATTATTATAGCGTAGATATAAAATTATAGATCATATTTTCATTTCAGTTGGAGAAATGCATTTATTTTATGGATTTTCTGATTGCTTAGTTGCAAAATGGATGCAGTTTCATTTGTAATATGTTTTTTTTTCCAATTCATACATCATAAAATTTTTACTTCCCCTTTTGTTGAAAATAAAATTGTTTTCTAAGGAATGGAATTGTTTCTTTTGTTCTTTTAAAGAAATGTTTTGAAACATCATGATAAATGCACATTCTTGCTATTTTGATGTGTTGAGAAGAAAAGATTAAAATACTTGAGATCTAATACTGTAAGATTTTAAGGAATAATGAAAGGTATATATCACAGGTCCACTCAAGTAGTTCATTCCAAGTAAAATGTGCATTTCAAAGTTTTTGTTCTGCAATATGAAAAACAGAAAGGGAGCGAATTAATTTGATAGAATAAAAAAACACTAGCAGCTTGTATGTCCGTAAACACTTTAACATCAGTTGGGGGCATTTTTATTACTAGCAATGCTATCAAACGAATTTTCTACAAAGAAAAGAAACTTGATTCTTTTCATAATTATCTGCTTCTCGTTAAAAATAGTATTTTAATAAACCATACTTTTGCAATGTTATGTCTTATTCACTCATCTGATTAAAACCAAAAAATTTGTGTTTCAGCCTCGTATTTCACTGGCCTGAATTTTGATATCCATAACTATCATGCTAATTCAGCCTCTGCAAACAAGAGAACAAGAGAGATGCTTCATACTTGCACCTCCGATCTCATATAAGATAGAAGTCAAAAAGTCATCAAGTTAGATGACTCTCCAACTTGAGACTTCAGCATCTGACTTTTGCCATTCCAATAGAGCTAGTGTTAATAAATGAGTCATCTAACAAATGGAAATGGGAACAAAAATATTATACGTAAGTGAGTGAGCTGAAGGAGGGAACAGGAATATTATTTGAGATACTTTGATGCAGACAATAGGCAGAAGTAGAACTGAAAGGCTTGCAGGTTGTGAGCACAGGCTTGTTGAGGCGTGTTTGTAGTGAGTTTGTTGTTTTTCCCTTATATCTTCTATATGTTACTAAACCTAGAGTATTTCTAAAGGTGTTTCGCAGAACGTGAATAATTCTCTGTGGCCCATGCAACTGTTAAATATTGCGTGCAATGATAGTAAGGTGACTTTCCAAGAGGCTTGGGATGATCAGTGAGAGCTGGTACTGAGCAGGTTTGCAGACAATTCTCAGCATGGCTTACAGAAAGGCCCCTGGGGCATCTGGGACTGCTGCAGAGGCCACAGACTGAACGCAGCTTGGGCTAATCAGAACCCACTCCACAGAAAATACTGAAATGGGAAAGCTAATGTTTCTGCTTTGGAGTGAAACCTTTGTATTTTGTCTTTAGTCCAAGTTCTGAAATCTTATTTTGGAAAGAAAAAAAATTAAAATAACATTTTTATCAACAGTGACAAAAATCTCAGAGGTTTCTGGGCTGATCTATCTACTTTCAGGCCTATGGGGAGTCAACTTAAAGGTCACAAGAATCAGATTGGTGACAGAAAAGTTAAAATTAGCACATTTCTGCAGGACATCTAAACTTGGCCATATTAGTATTTTTCAACAACAAAAAAACCCCACACCCACAGTTAAGTTTTCCTTTTTCTTCACTGAATCTTTAAATATCATTCTGCTTTTCTGCTTACTTTCAGTTTCATCCAGGGAATGACCAGCTTTGTGCTGTGAAAAATACTTGAACCAGGTGAGACGTGTTTCTATTCTTTGACAGATGGAAGAATTTAATTGTGGAAATGTTATAGAATAGTTGCTAAATTCAACTGCTTACAGATTCATCTGTATCTGTCAAATATTCTTTATGGTTTCTCACTTGAGGTGACATTTTTTTGACAGCTGTCTATTCTACTGCTTGTAAGTATAATCATTTAATTAAAGTTTCCGCCATAGGTCTGTTAATAACATCATACCAGATACAAGGAATTTTGCCCAAACAAGTACTGCAAGTCAGATTCTTAAGCTATTTTGACATTAAAAAAAAAAAAAAAAAAAAAAAAAGGATTTTTCAAAAGTTCTGGATGTATGAGTAAGTTTGAATACCTATTAGCTTAAGGATTGTGTAATTACATCATGAATTCATACTATTAAATCGCAGTGCCATTGCATTTCTGCTAATATCAAAGACATTATTCCAGGTTTTATTGACCCTTTCCATTGCTTTTAGAGTATGCTAAACAGGATAAAACAAGTGTAGTAATTGCACTGTCAGAGAAATATTTATGAAAGGAAATAATTTAAAACACTTAAAAAAATATTATTTAGATGTTTTATTTTCTATCTTTGGCTTTTTTTTCCCAGATGGTTCAGTACTTAAAGGATAGTGTAATTAAAGGATAAATGTCATGATATTTTTAGAAATATTATGGATTTTTTTCCAAAATATTTTGAAACTCATCTTGATCTTTCAACCACAACAAAATTCCCACTACTTCCAAACGAATGTCCTGTGATTAGCCAGTACCTGGCAAACATTTTCAAAGTGTTTTAAGAATTTTCACTAAAACTTGCTACAATTGTTAATTAATCACATTTTTAAAACAATGGTAAAATAATTTATTACTCTGGGACATGCAAAACAAAACATTGTGGGGATTTTGACAAGCCAGCAATTATGCTTAAGAGAAACAGAAATCAAATTTGCCTTAGAATTTATTTCCAAATTGTACCAGAAGTATCCAACATCACAGTCCACTTCTGCATTCCCTGATGTATATGTATTTCAGGATGCTGTAGCCAATATAACTGAGTGCTGAAAGTGTACAATAATATGATAGAGATAAAATTCCAATATTTTGCTTCTGTCTGGAATAAAATGGCAAGCTATAGATCTTGAGAATAAAAATACCAGTAAATTCAGTGGAATTAATTACACTGACAATTAAAACACACAGCTGTTGACTGAGTTCCATTTCAAGGAGATCATAATAATTGTCCAGTTCCTCTTGAAATTATTAATTAAATTCTTCCTTAAGAACTGGGACTTCACTTTCTGTGTCTCTTACAATAACAGTTTTCCAATCAGAAAGTCAATAATCCTAATATCTTTAATACACACACACACACACACACATATATATATAATATGACCTACTTTGTTACTCTTGGTTCCATTAATTCTCTTTTTATGGAAATAAATTTTCTTTTTAACAAAAATATAAATAAATACAAACCATGCTCTTCTAGTCACATCAATGATCAAAATTTTCCATCAAAAAAACCCTAATATATAAAGCTCTGCTTATATATATTGCATTCTGAGATGCCTTCACTTGAATTTACAACATGAATTCTAGAAATACTGCTAAGGTTACATTCACTTAGAAGAAAGTACAATTATTTTGAATATTTCATAAACACAAATATATCCTTTCCCCAAATTGGCCATCTGCTTGACCTCTAAACCAGGCATACCTTTCTGCATTTTACTTCAATTATTAAGCCTCATTTAAGTAAAGATATCTTGAAATTATGCAAATCAAAACTCTAACCTGATGTCAAAACTCTAATCTGATCTGATTGTCTGGATGTATCTCTGCTTGATGAAATAATACCAGCACACCGTAGTTCACAGAGACACACACACATGCAGATGTACACACATCCCCACGGAGCTTCCTGAATTTCTCCACTGCCTACAAAGAGATTCTAGATTACCATCTTTGATTAGGTGCCAACACTCTGTAGTCAAACCAGTCCTGTCCTTCATGTATACCAGTTCTTAAATTAAGTTAGCTATTCTATTGAGTCAGTGATGCAAGTCAGGTTTTAAATACGAGACATTTCAACAAACAGGTTCTCTGGAGTACTTTCAACAGTCTGACTTCATTTAGCTATGCAATCTTCAGACCCAGTCCGATAGTCTTTTTCTGTGTATAGTGTTGAAGCACCTTGAATGTTTCATTAATTAATGAGCAAATATCAAAGAATAGAGAGCAAACTGAAGAAAATCACTGATTATTAATATTTAAATCACTCAATATTCAGAGCCCAGAAAGAAAAAGCACCAACATTTCCAAAATATTTAGACATTGAAGGTAAAATGCATCCCTTGCATTTTAGCTTTTTTACTTCATCATTTTAGCCATACTCAAGTATTACCTGATATGATTTTTTTTACCTGCCATATTAAAAATAAATATTATTTACATTAAAATATATTTATAATGTTTATTTATCCAGCATTTGCAATGATAGTTTTATGAGGTTGTTAATAATGCTTACTAGTGACTGAAATAATTTATGATTCACAGAGAAATAGTTAATAATTCAGATCTTATATGTGATTCCTTTTAAATATATTCCCCTTGTATATGATAATATAGTTTGATCACACACAGAGGCATAGTTGGGAAATTTTTCATCTGAGATGTAACTATGACAAAATATGAAAGTCTATTCTATCTTTTCTTTTTTAATCTTGAACCTGGTTCACTCCTCTATTATCCCAATTTCACCCTAGCCTAGTTTGACTGGTTTCAAGGGATAAAATTCTTCTTCGAAAGAAGAATCAAGATTTCTGTTTTTCTGCTGCAACATCAATGAGCAGGCAAGCTATATTCATTTTTCTCTACATTGACAAGAGCTGCACTCCAACAGGGAAGAGATGCAGTTAGTGCCAAGGGCCCAGTATTGACACTGTATGCATTTCAGAAGGTTTTACTCCAGTTGGCCTTGAATGGTCCTATGATCTTGTGGACAGTTTCCTACTGTCACAGCAGAACATTTTAAATTATACTTTAAACATTCATAATCAGATGTAGCCCCCACCAGTGTTTAGCTCAGTAGAGTTTCAAGTCTCTTGATGGCTGTTTTTATGACTTTGATGCAAGGAAATAATAGCCAACTTTTAGACACGTGCATCGTATCAAGCTGAAAATGCAGTCCTATATCTTACCTCGATTTATGAACTCAGTTGTTAATCTTGATTACTTCTAGCAATTTAAACAGTTTTATTGCATTCTTAAATCACACAAAAATTCTTTGCCTCTCCTTTTATTAATGATATTTGCTAACACACTTATCATTGTATGTGTGTCCACAGGCAAAATTCTATGATTTACAGTACTTCTATTCTTGTGCCTGTTGTTTTGCACTGAGTCTGTTTTGGTGTGACCCAGCTTTTTCCCTCTGAGACAAGCCAAGGTCTGATTCTGGAGAATGTTAATTCCAGCAACAGTTCCCAATAGAAAGTATGGGTGCTGCTTTGCTGTGTCTGGCTCTCTCTGCCATCCCAACAGGGCACTACCCTTGTGCCATTGGCAGGGCAGAGAACAGGTTGAGTTTTTTTAATACAAAAATTCCTCTCTTACCACTTTGATAAAAATTGCACCTTATCTGAAGAGTTTTGAACTGACCCTTTTCCTATCACATACTTAATTATAATGCCATTGATGTACTGTACATGGCTCAAAGGAGACCCAAGCCAAGAGTTATATGTTATGTATGTTCTCAAGGCCCTTTAGAGGGTACTAAGCTTATGTAGAGTAGACTGAAGGCACTTTGCTCTATTGACCTCCCTGGCTCTTTGTACCCTTTGGCAGTACAGATATAGCCCCTGGCTAGAGTCTGCTAGAGTGACTTGAATCACTCTCAGTAAGTTGCTAAGTTTTCATATATGATAGACTAATAGCAATTTCTGACCTCACAATGGCTTCAGGAGGATAAATACCTCAAAATGATGGTGGATGTAGCCTTCTGTTCATGTAACAGGTAGTGACCATTAGTTTTCCATCACCCAAGACAGATTTATGAAAGGAGCCACCTCCTAGGACCAGGTGTCTGCAGCAGAGCTACCTGGAGCACCAGCGACACATCTGACACAGAGGCCTCATCAAGGTTACATATACTGTCCTGACCTGCCACCACCATAACAAGGGGCCCATGCCTCCTTCATCAACTGCTATCTCTCTCTCCCCTGGTGACTCTCTCTGCTAGTGACTGCAGACAGTCTCCTAGTGACTGTCAGAAACTGTGGTGGTGAGGGCAACTATAAATGGACTGATCTTCATCATTGCATTTAACCACATCAGCACACCTGTATTTGTAACATTTGGACTGTATTCCAAGTGTTCAGAAAGAAGCCATTAATTAAACCAATAAATGAGAATTTGAATGTTTAATTAGTTCACCTAATGCCTCATTGGTATTAATAGTGCACTCTTAAATACTCTCCTGGTTAAAAGCTAGTTTCTTGGAAATGAGTAACCTATCAACCTGAGAACATTATTAGGCTCAGATGAAGTAATGACTAACATGACAGAGAATACATCTTACCCTCTGTAGGAATGAAATCACTTCAGTAGTCATTTCCTTTTTATGTTGTTGGGGACTCACAAGTATTGGCTGTCAAGATGCATGTGCTCACCCAAAACAGGAGAACGCAGTGTCTCCATGTTTTGCAGGAAAAGGAGGAGGAGGTGGTGGAGGCAAAAAGGATGTTGCTGACAGATCAATGCCATAGCCCATTTTACTGTGAGGTTCTTCTAAAACACCATGAGTCATTTACCTGAACAAGTCAGTCAAGCAACCTAAAAAGCAGAATGCGCTTTGCCTCGGGCAAGTAGCTTGTTCTTAATCTCCCTTTTTCTCCTGGTCCCTATGGGGAAAACAGACAATTATCTCTAATGCAGGGCCAAAAAAGAAAGGCCAAAAAAGGTATAAACCCCTGCAGCCTAAAGCTATTTGTCACACTGAGGGAACTGCCTCTTACAGCTACTGCTGTTCAAAAGGTCCCTTTGAAAGTTTAGAGATCTTAAGAGAAAATGCTGCCTAGAAAACCTCTCATAGCTTTATTTGTTTTTTGTCTTTTTTTCCCTGCACCCTTCCCCCTCCATTTGGCTTTTCCAACTTTAGAGAGTGTTTGTGCAGGGTAATTAGTATTTGTCAGGAGAATGGTTTGGGGGGTGTTAATTGTAAAGTGGGCCCTTCAGTATATATTGGAATTAAAGAACATAATTCTATATGCCAAAACCGGAAAGTAAAGCTGAAGAATGGAGATGTTCACCCTGACATTATCTCCTTTCTCTCACCTTCCTTTCCTTCGTTTGCCTTGCCTTTCCAGATGTACTAGCTTTTGCAATCACTGGAGAGCTTTTTTTCTTTCAGATTTATGATAAATCCTCAACAAACAGGTTTCAGTGACACATGTGCATGCGTTACATAATCCTACATTTTCAAGGATGGTAAGAATTGTCAGTAGCTTCCTCCCACTCACAGTACCAAATTTAGAATGTGACTATTATGTAGAGAAAGTCACTTTATTCACAGCCATTCCCATCTCTACACATTTGATACTATTACACCCTTTCGACTGTCTACATCATTTCTGTTTGTTTATTTATTTCAGCGACTGAATTGTCAGGTGGCAGTATTATGTGGATGTTGTCCCTCTTCTGCCAGTTAATTTGAGATTCTCAAAGAAAACACTAATGACAAAAATACGTGCTTTTAATAAAAGATCTGGGAAAGGTGGGTGACAATAAGTTATTGAGATTTCTGGATGATGTGAACTTGTACCCAACAGGGAATTTAGGTAGTAGAAGAGCTATTAAATAGCGCTATAAATGAAACATATTGCAATGCACAGAAGAAAGACTACACTTTCCAGAGAAACTCAGATTTTAGAAGACTTCAGAAAACTTTAAATAACTATAATTCTAAAAGGCATGTTAACCTGATGGCAAAATATAGGTGAAAACCCACTTTGAAGAAATGACAGAGTATTCTGCATTTTATCTCAGCCACCTGTCTGTTGTTTTTGTGGTGTCGCATGTGAGGATATCCTGTAAACTTTCTTAACCAGAATTCGTATGCCATTGAGATGTACTGTGAAGCATTTCGTATTAGAGGTTGACAGTTCTTCCTTTTCAAAAATAAAAGGGCCTTTTGAAGAATTCATGGGTTTTACAGCAAAATACAACCTTTGGTGAAATTTTCTAGCACTCTAACAATCCCCTATAATCAAAAAGATCCTGATTTTAGTTCCAATAGTGTCTCCCTTATTTTATATTTTCCAGTGACGGGGAGACGGAAGAACTTTTTTTTTATTTGTTATGATTGAGTCTTCAGCAAAATTTGAATAATATTTTCAAGAAATTGAAGCACTCACAGTTTCACCTAAAAAACCCTTACAAAATACATATTTTCATTTAGCTCTAGCACTTATTTCGGTGTTGCACATTCAAAATGTCTAATAAGGAAGCATCCAGAAACAAAACAACAAGCATCCCTGAAATCCTGAATATTAAGAAGGAACTAGCTAGCAAAAGCCAAACACATTTAAATCAGATTAAATACATAAGAAATGTTTTGGTAGTGTACCAAAGTCACCACGTTCAAAGTATTTTTAGACCTTGAGTCCCTAGGAGTTAATGAAATGACATATATAGTTTTTATTTACATCTCTCTCCATTTAAGTAAGAAGAGTCCCAAGGTTAGCTGCTCCAGCAAAAAATATCTAAATTAGAAGAAGTTATAGCAATGTCATCTTTATTTATACATTTCTTAACGCAAGTTATTTGAACCTCTAACGTCAACATTTAGAGCCCAGTTTTGAGACCTGTATTACCAGCTGAATGAAGACAGCAGCGATAGCAACCAGCTTTAAATTCTGTAGATTAATAGGGACACTCCAGAAAAAAATCATCCTCATATGCAGAACCTCGATTGCTTGGAGCTACCCTATTCCACATGTTCCCTCCTGCTAAAAATCATAGTAGACTAGGAAATAGTAAATAGGAAATATTTAAAACTTTAAGAATATACAAAATTAATGCAACACTTCTGAACATGTTACTTAATGCTTACTGGCCCAGAATGTCTCTTACTAGATACGTAAGTATGCATTTGTTCTCTGCCTGTCCTGATACAGGCAGGACATGGTCTGTCACACCCAGCTAAAAAGGAGTTTAAGCATCAGGGTCTCAGAAGATGGTTCACAAACCTATTCTGATTGTTTGTGTCCTTTTTAAGTACTCTGTCATGTAGCATTGTCAAAAATTAAGACTATGGCTATTTAAGAAATTAGTATTGATCATAAATTGCTCTATAGGTGTTAAGAAAGGTTTTGTTTTGGATATGGTCTTTAATTATCTGCCTGTTATAGCTAGTCCATACATATACAGTTCAATCTTTGCTGCACTGACTAGAACAGTGTGCGATATGACTGAAAACCACAGCAGCGAGGAAGAAGTGCAGGCACTGGTTTTGGGGAACCATAAGGTAAGTACTCTGCTCTTTTACATTATATTCTCTGAAAAAACGTGAAATTAGCATTAGCTTCTATGGGTAGTGGCTAAATATCACCACTTAGATCAGAGTAAAACTTCAGTTGAAGACCTCTTTGTACTAGAAAAGGAAATTTTGACACTAACAAACATCGAGGCAAATACATTGGGCCAAAATCAATTATGCATGGAACTCAGATATGTGTCAATAGAGATAGTATTTGAGCAGTCATAACAAATACGCATTCTTGACTGAATAAATACAAGGGGAGCTTCTCTTGTTTTCATCAACCTACTTCACACATTATTTTTCAGCTTTATGGGCTTCAGCCAATTAAATTACATATTTTTTTATGAAACATTTTCGCATGTACATTCATAACTCTTATACCATACTTTATACTTAGAAAGGAGTGGGAGGCATTCATGGTCTCTTCACTTTGGTTTTTGCACAGTTTATGACGCACAGGGAATTGGAAGGCTGGTTAATCTTTAAATCAACTACTAAAAAAGAATGTTATTAAGATATTTTTAAGTGTTAACTGATTTACCCTTTAATAGCTATAAGTTTCTCTCTTAGTTGCTTTTTAATTTTTTTCTGAGTCCATTCTGCGGGGAATTTTTCTTTTAGTCTGAATTTAATTGCTTCTGGAAAATGGTGAAACCTATATATTTTATAACTTCCCCGGTAAGGATGGAAAATGCCTACAAACTTTGTGGACCACAGCTGCAATTTGAAAGTCAGTAGACTTTGTAATAAGTTATTTCCATCTTTTTTTCTCTGATAACTTTAAATCAGCTTCTGTAAAAGTTCTTTTGAACTAGTTTATTTATGGTGGTGGAGCAAGTAATTTTTTTTTTTTTTCTCTGTTTGGAAGTATGAGTTATAACACGAGAGGTATTTTTCCTGTTTTCTTAAAAATTTCTTTCCCTGCCTCACCAGATAATATGTACTCCTCTTTGCCTTTGGTAATGTAACAAGCAATTAACTTTGAACCCATGCTGCATGTAGAAATGAAGACAATTTATATAATTCAAACAGTGTGGAAGCCACAGGAGTGTTTGCAGAGAGAACTGACTCCGTAGTGATATCTCCTGATGCTGTGGCTAGTAATTAGTATGATTCACATTTTTGTTTAGCTTTGTGCTATGAAGTTTGGAAGTATTGAAGTTTTATTAATAAAGGTTTTGCTGTTGGGGTAATTTGTTAACTTTCTGTGATAAATGCACTTCCATTTTCACTGTGTCTTAGTAGTAATTTTGTTTGTTTAATCATAAGAAACCTAAGCACAAGTCCAGTTTCGGTATACTGTAACTGAATTATCCTGTTACCATTTGGATTGCTGAGTCTGTACTCAGTAAGGCAGGAAGATATGGAGGAAGTGTGTTAGAAAGATGAACACTGACACAGGAGAAGAAGAATAATCAGAAAGAAAGTTACGGCAATTGGTATTAAGATATGTAGGGTTATGACTGCAGATCATGAAATTGCACCAAAAAAACCCCCAAACCCAACCAAAAAAAAACACAAAAAAAAAAAAAGAAAAAAAAGTTGTCTTTGTGCCTTTTCAACTTCCTGGGTCTTGAGGAATATTTGGGAATAACAGTCATGTCCTTGGTCCTGCAGGGAAGGATCTCTTTGCAAGGAAGTATACCTAAGATGTGTAGGAATGGTACCTCGACAAACTCTAAAGGATATAATATAGCAACACCTTCCACCCTTCCTCCAAATCTTTGACACTTAAAGGTTCTACAGGTCAGGGAAAACATCTGTTGAAAAACATTTGCATTTCCAACCCCTTGACATAACCATGGCAGCCCATTGGACCATTGTGGAAAGGAAAAAAGCATAGGGTGCTTTGGGATTTTTATTTTCTGTAGAGCGTTTGAAATACATTGAAAACAGTCTTAATGTACTTCACTTCTGTTTTTTTCCTCTCTTTTTGAATGACAAGAAATCTAGGTGATTTATCAGAGAGTCAGGAAGAGGAGATCAGGACTGCTTTTTTCCAGGGGAGAAGAAAATAATTTAGGACTTTGCCAAAAGCTCCTTGTTGCCAGCATGAGTTTTTCCATGGAGTATGCAGGGCTTTGACTCAAGGAACAGCTTTCCCTTAGCTGGAACTCCAGAAATGAAAGACAATGAAAAGACAGAACAAAACAACATCAGAATTACTAAGAATCCCCCAATGTTATTTATTACTGTATTATATGTACATTTTATGTTAATATTTTTCATCTTATCTACATTTGAAGGCTTTTGAGAAAGAAGTTGCCTTGGACTGGCACAGGATAATCTACTAAATAGGCGTTAACACAGAGATGTTTCTATACTCTACTTCCCTACGACTCAAGTAAGTAGCATTCAAAACAATCACAGTGCTAACATTAATCTAATCGCAGATCACATCTGTGCATGCAGGTGAAGGAATAAACTGAAATGGATCCACACTCTGTGTGAGGACATTGCTAGCTACCAGAGACATCCATCCAGTCGTCTTTTTATTTTTGGATGCAATTTTTTTTGTCTAGAGTAGGTGAAAGATTCATTTCTCACACGTACTACTCAATTATTTATACTCAAAGACAGCAATTATCATTGTCACTGTGGGCTGTTTACTGTGTTATCAAAAATTCAGTGACGATAACTACTTTACTAATAAAAAGCAAAACTTTAAAACTCAATTGTAATAGATGAAGTAATTATGGAGACAAACAAAACAACTAGTTTATATTAATTTAGTATGTGTTTCCTGTAAACAGTGAAACGTATACTACTAAGACTTAAATTTGTTCTTCAGGGAAGATTGTCTTCATCTAAAATGTCAACATTTCAATAAAGCTGTTATTATTTTAAGATCTGAGTGAAACCCAGGAGCTGTTGAAGTAAAAAGCAAAGTCCACGTTGGCTGTTAAAAGAAACAGACACAGGCTGTTAAAAGAAACCCGTGGTTAGTTGCAACACATTTCAGCAATATTTAACAGACATACTACTTCTTTCTTATGTGTGATTTAATGCCATAACTTCTTAATGTTTATCACAGCTAACAGACTAATATAAAGCATTAACTCTTTTACACAAGTAACAGAGCTGGAGGCCTTTTCCTTTTGGTACTGCTGATGGCAGTGTTTAAAACAGTTGTCTTTCTGTGTATAAACCCAAATTAAATTACTGCTCTTTAAGTTTCAAATAACAAAAAATGAGAAGTTTATTCTGAAAGAAGAATGTTGGTTAAAAACAATGGTAAAAAAAATAATCTAACATCAGGGAAATAATCATATAAACCTGTTGCTGCCTTTCTTGGTGCAAGAAGGCATTTTACTGGTGAATGACATTCTTTCTCAGTCAGGGTATCCTGAAATAACTTTAGCATATGTCTATCATTAGAAATAGTAAAAGAAGTGGCAGGTACCTTAATGTGGGAACTATAAAACTATTTTTGGATAATACCATCACGCATAAAATTGTTTTAAATGGAATGTATTTTAATAGGAAATAAAACTTTCTTATTCATAATATGAAAAGTAATTTTTTCTAATCATTGACAGTGGTAGTAGTACCAGCCCATACTTGATTCTCCCTATGGTTTTGAAACCAGTTCTGATTTAAAAATTTGCACTCTATTATACTAATAAAAAAAAAATTAAGTCTTAAATGGATTAACAGATTTCTCACTGGCAGATCTTAAAAGTTAATGGTCTGTTATGAGTCATTATCAAGCAAACGTTTAGGTATAGGTTTAGATTTAGGCTCTTCAGAAAAAAAAAAAAAAAAACAAAGCAACCAACTTAGACAAAGGAAGGACAGGCATTGAGGAAGAAAGAGCACAGGTAAACCTACAGAACATAGTGCATTTTAGAAGACTGTACATAGTTCGTGGGACTACTTAAAAAAACCACAATTAAATGGTCGAATAAAATATCTAATATTTCCAATATCTAATATTGTTATTAATTAAAGATTAACAAGAAACTTAAAAATCATTCTGATTAGTTTAACAAGAAAGTTTTATAAGGACTTCTTACACATGTAAGTAGTTTCATGTGGAGTAAACATATTGTACTACAGGGCAATATGCAAAGACTGAAAGAGTTGATGAAATACTATAGCCTGAGATATATCCAATAGTATAGGTGACAATCAGAATTAGCCACTAGTATTAAAAGTTTTGTTCATTACAGGAACACATGAAAGACATGAGCATAAGGGCCCTAAATTGTGTGTAACAGTTCCAGAGAAAGGATATCATTGAATACTGATTCATGACAAATTGAATTTTTGCCTTAGCATACAAGAATTTAAACACATGTAGTTATACAAACTGCATAACACTTCCACAGGGAAAATATTAAATGACAGTCTCCTAGTTAAGGCAAAACCTCTAACACAAATTGAAAACCTTGTTTCAATTCTTTGTTGCTGAACAACATGTTGCTCTGTGCCTTCTTTAAGAGGTTATGGGATATGTTAATCTAATTGTCTCCCTTATTCCTCTGGTGTTTTTAGAGTGAGGAACTGAAAGTGTTATTTCTTGTTTCGCTATAGATTTCCATGTTCACCTCACTGCTCTGAACTGAGCTGAAAAATTATTTGCTTCCTGACATAAGTTGCTGTTACTTGCTTCTACATGTTTTCCTTCTTGCCTTCCTCATGTGTTCCTGTGCTTTTCTTCCTCGCCCCTTGGCTTTTCCAAGAATTTCTTGTAGATAAACATCTCACCATGACCCATATACTTCTGTGAAATTTTGAGTAAGAGATAAGAAACTCATTTGCCTATAAATGTTTTCTAACATGCTGGTTTCTGACAAACAGACTGGCAGCAGTAGGCTCTGAGGTAGATTAGTAACAACACAAGATTTCAAATACTTTGTAATAAACTAAAGAGTAAATGAAAATTATAAGAAGGCTGTGTTTGTCCGGATACCCACATACACTTTTTTCCTAAAATAAATAAATAGATTGATAGGTAGGTAGGTAGGTAGGTAGGTAGGTAGGTAGGTAGGTAGGTAGGTAGATGGATAAAGGGTGGGTGTCAGAAGGATGGGGCCAGGCTCTTTTCAGTGGTGCCCGGTGACAGGACAAGAGGTAACAGGAACAAACTTGAACATAGGAAGTTCCATCTAAACATGAGGAGGAACTTCTTTACTTTGAGGGTGGCAGAGCACTGGAACAGGCTGCCCAGAGAGGTGGTGGAGTCTCCGTCTCTGGAGACATTCAAAACCTGCCTGGATGCATTCCTGTGCGACCTGCTCTAGGTGACCCTGCTATTGCAGGGGGGTTGGACTAGGTGATCTCCAGAGGTCCCTCCCAACACCTACCATTCTGTGATTCTGTGAGATAGATGTGACGCTTTTTGTGCAGGACAGTTAGTCACATTTCATTGCTGTGTATCAATGGTGCTAAACAGGCTTACTTTGTCTACGTGCATGCAAGCATTTTGCTTGCTCCTCCTAAATTTCATCAGGAAACTCATATTCAAATGGACACAACAGATAAAAGTCAAACCCACAGAATTATTAAGCCAGTTGATTGAGAAATTATAATTCACTTATCATATTTCTTGAGATTTGCTTCCACCCTGGATTAATCTTGCAAATAGGATAATTCAAAAAAACCTGCAAACTACACAATCAAAAATATTCACCTACAGTGTAAGTCAAAAAGTGCTTTCTTACTACTACACTTACTTGTGTCTGTAACCCAAGAATATTGCAGAATATTATCAGAAATCATGGTCAGGAGCTATGAAAAATAGACTAGTATCACAATAAATATAAATACCTTCTAAGTAAATTACAATGTTTGATGAACTTTGGTTTCTTAGTTTCATTCTCATTTTCAAGGTGAGATCATAGCTTGAGGTTTAATTTTTGTTATTTTTTTTTAATTATTATTATTAATTAAGTTGAGTCGAAGAGTTAGCCAGAAGCTTTTGGGAGCTGGAGGCTTACAAATAGAAACAGTCATTATGTAGCTGACATTACTTCCCTACTGCAGCACTACTTCAGGGATTAGTGTCATTTGCATAAGATCCCACACTGCTCATCATTGCTTAGTAAATCACAGAAATCTTACTTAGATCTGCTTCATGGATGGAGATTCTGGAGATGACATGGGGTTGACTTTTCAATCCCTGCTAAAAAAAAAAAAAAAACCAAAGTAAAATCTTCAATTTCTAGGCTGTCTTTTCTAGCCTTAATATTCCCTTTACTGTAGGTAGAACTGTGTTGTTAAAAAATTGCCTAAGAACCAGGATTTTATGCAAAACTGTCTTCCACCTTTCCAATAAATCTGGTAGTATGACTGTTTAGCTTGTCACTGAGGAAAGGCAAAGATTTAGTAGTGTCTTGCACAATGGTTGAAATTATAGTCTTGACTAGGAAGCCTCTTGGATATCAATTACTGGGGCTTGGGCAATACTCAGAAATAAGCTTATTATACTTTTTCACCAAGGATCAGATGTTGGATGGTATAATTCCTGGAGGTGTCTACATAAAGCAACTTCACTTTGATTTTAGGACTATACAGAGATTTCAAACAGTGAACACTGAACAAATGTATGAATTTTTAACTGAACAGCAGTTTTAGCTTCTCTCTACTGTTTACTGATCTAAATTTTCTCAGGCTTTTAATCCTCAAAGAGCTAAGAAGTTCAATCAAAGCCTAAATTACAGGTCTTGGCAAAAAGACCACATTCACTTGACTCCAGAAAACAAGTCCTCATTTCCAGCAGTGACATAAGACAAGGAAAAGAAAATAAAAGCGAAAAAACTTTGTGATTATTTGATCTCTTTTCCGAGAACACATAGAGGAGAAGGAAACTGTGAGAGTATAAAAAAACCTTATTCATCACACATCATTCCTCATTTGTCACCCATGGAAAGATGAGGTCTCAGATGGATTCAAGGTGCAGGATTCATTATAAAGTTTAGTTTAGGCACAGCTGCCTAAGAAATAATGCTGTCTTAAATGCCTTAGGGCATCCTGCCTGGGTTCCAGCTGCCTCTCCAGAAGGGTGAGGGGTCCCTTGGAAGTCTTGTGTGAAATCTTCAAGTGGGGATGTTTCAGGTAACCCTGAGCATATCAAACAGCACTAGATATCTATTAACCCAACTGAAATGAGCCCTAATGGTGTTTTGAGGGCTGCAGAGTGTCCAGACTCTCTTCCCACTGCAGCTGCCAGAAGGCTTCAGGTCTCACTGACACCCGTGTCACAGCATTGAACCCAATTGAGTTGTTTTCAGTTTCTCTTGGCTAATTTAATGCAACTATTTCCCACCTAAGACACCACTGACGAGTGAGCCGAATGTCTCAGGTTTTCCACTGGCTATAATGAAAGTTTGATGTCTTGTCACTTCTAGACACACAAATATAAATGTCTTGAGACAGAACCTCTGAAAAAGCCTCCAGGGAGGTGCTGATCTCTTCTCCCTGGTATCCAGGGACAGGACGTCCAGGGAATGGACCAAAGCTGCACCAGGGGAGATTCAGACTTAACATTAGGAAACTTTTCTTTACTGAGAGGGTGGTCAAACACTGGAACAGGCTTCCTAGAGAGGTGGTTGATGCCCCAAGCCTGTCAGTGTTTAAGAGGCATTTGAACAATGCGCTTGATAATATGCTTTAACTTTTGGTCAGCCCTGAAGTGGTTAGGCAGTTGGACTAGATGACTGTTGTAGGTCACTTCTAAGTGAAATCTATTCTATTCTATTCTATTCTATTCTATTCTATTCTATTCTATTCTATTCTATTCTATTCTATTCTAAAGCATTTTATATGCTAGGTCTCCTCAGATAGGGCAAGGAGCTTATGATTAGGCAACTGAATCAAACCCCCAGGGATAGAATCCTCTCAAGATTTGACATTTCTGTGTAGGTGCCCATATGTCTGCTAGTCGTAGACATTTATCTCACATTATTGTCAATGGGCATCTAAGGAGGGCTACAATGGTCTGAACATAGACCATTTCAGACATGCTGTCTAGCTTCCAGGTGTTGCTCCAGTGTCATGAAGGAAACCCATAAACTCTATGCCTTATCTGATGCCATGCAGGTGCCTTGAATGCCCTACGTCTCATATTAAACTAGGTACCTATATTTGGATAAACCAATATGATCTTTGTCAATAAAGTCAATAGTACCTAGAGAGAAATTTATCTCACTCTAAACCAGTCATTTTGTTCAGGAATCAGTTGTTTAAACACTGTTGGTTTGTGCAATTTCAGGATATTCAGGACGTGTATGGGGCTCTAGATACAACATATGATGTACAGGGGATTCATGCCATTCTACAACAGCAACTGGAGCCCGGGGGAAAGTACTCCACCAATAAAATGAACCAGATAGTACCAGCTGCTTTTGTTTACGTTACTGAGTCCTGGATGAGACCTAATATGCATGATGTATCTGTAGACGCGTATACATAGAAATCTAAATATAGGCATCTTAGTTACTGAATCTCATTCCTGCTGCTCTTTTCCATCACATTAACCCCTCAACGATGTAGCACATCAGAGCATAAAAGTTGTTCTGCAGAGGCTAATCTGACTACCACATAATGCTGCAGGTAATGTGCTCAGTAATACAGACCTTCATCACATTGGTAAATTCCCCCCTGTAATGGCTTCCCACCAAATTTTAAAACAAATTTTAACCTGCTGTTTCTGTGGTGCTCAAGTATCAGAATTATAACACTGATAAAAGATTCCATGAGTTCTACCCTTGCAGAGCAGCGTCCTAAACTGCTCACAGTTTTTCCCTTAGTATGCAATAAGTGGAGAGACTGAGAAAATTCATCCCTCCATTGATTTTCATAGAGTAACATCAAGCAGAGATTAAGATCAGTATCACATTTTAACTCATCTGTGGATGCAATGTATTTTGCAGTCTAGGTAATGTGGTGATGAAAGGCAGTCTAAAAATTTATGCTACTTAGCAAAACACATTTGCCAAATCATGTCCATACCAAATGGTATATAAACTTCATCATCCAGGCAACTGTCGCGTCCCACTCTCAGTAAAGAGGGGGGGTAAGTGACTTCAGATTTGTAAATTCTCAGCAGTGCGGACTAAGGTGAGGTAAATCTCAAGGTCCATATAAAAGTATTTATTAGCTTACCAAAATGGTTAATATAGGTCTTAACAAGTCCACAATAATTGGTTAGGTATATAACAAATTATGGCGAGTGGTGGGGTATACATACTGTTAGTTAACAGCAGTTATATGACAACTTATGGCAAGCAGTACTTAAGGTCATTACTTAACAATTCTAAGAGAAAAGAGAAACTGAGGGATAGAGAAAGGAAAAGACAGAGAAAAAAGACAGAGAGAAAAAGATCACCAGTCCTGGTTCCAGTGTCTCTTTCAGGGAATCTTCCCGGGCATAATCTTCTTCTTTCTTGGGAAGAATCTTCCCAGGTACGGTCTTCTTTCTTGGGAAGAATCTTCCCAGGCACTATCTTCTTCTTTTGTTTCTTCTTTGTTTTTCCCCTAGGGGCACTTATTTTCCCCTTTTATGTTTGCTGAATTGGCATGGTCCACCCCCCTTGTCGAGGACAGTCTTGTCTCAGGTTTCTCCCTTCTACCAGGTGACATGTGGCATGATTTGGGTGGAGAGATGAGTGCCATGGTCATACATGTTTAGCATGATCTCTATAATCTTCATTAGCATATGCAAGGGTGTGTGCATTTCGCGGATAATGTTAATGCATATGCATTTCGCGGATAATGAAGCAAAGGTCACTCATTGGACACAATGGCCTCGAGACCTGAGAACTAGCAAGCTCACCACACACGTGGCAGAACTATCCTGTCTTCACAAGACGGTTCTCCCACACTTTCAGGCATCAGAAGAGTTAGCCTTATCAGTTCTTTGAAGGGCAGGCCTGCATTATCTATTTCCTTCAGAGTGTTTGAGGACTTCCATTGAAGGCTTGGAGGGCCTTTGGCCCCTCGTCAGGGAATTTATGGCCCGACTCTTACAGTAACATACTTTCCTATTCATAATTACCTTTAATTAAATTTATATTCATAATCAAATGTGCAATAGCAAATGTACCAACTTCAAGATCATGCAGTATCATATGAAGATCTCTGTTTAAAAAACAAACTTCAAATAATTCTTTGGAAAGCTAGTCCATTTTGTGCTTTCATTGATTTTTTTTTTTTCTGTTTTTGCTGTTCAGTATTAATGTACAAAGTGAAAAATAAAGCTGTCAATTATCCACAGGAGATTTTTGGCTCTTCTGGATTTAAGTTGCTTGATAATCCATAAATGTGATAATCTTCTTTTTCATGA
Source organism: Fratercula arctica (assembly GCA_947846985.1). Classification (NCBI taxonomy): domain Eukaryota; kingdom Metazoa; phylum Chordata; class Aves; order Charadriiformes; family Alcidae; genus Fratercula; species Fratercula arctica. Next base: position 103,579,300 of record CANTUZ010000003.1, read on the forward strand.
AAAGTGAATATTGTATAAATCAAATTTGGTGTGAAAGTTCTCTCTTACCTGTCTTTTCAGTACAGTTTTTTGCAAGATTTTTGTGCGATTGTAAGGTACTGAGTCAGGATAGGACATGTAAACTACTGTCATTAACAGGTTGTAGTCCTGTAGCCTAATGAATACAAATAATCCTTATTCTGAATCTTACACAAGAAGTGGTGAGACTGAATACAGGTGAAACTGGATGGAGAGCCTGCCTGCTTTGTCTCTTAATGCCTTTGATTTAATTTCTTTTCCTAGAATAAACCATTGTACTCCCTAGAGATGTAAAGTCATTAAACACACGTATCTATGAAGTACCAAATTGGGGAGTACTATGCATTGTTTTACCACCTAATTTTCTGACCCTTTTACTCATTTTATATATCATCGGGAATCTGGCCACCAGAGAGCAAAAGATGAGTTTGCAGGCAGGAGGCCTATGATATTAATCTTGGCTCTGCATTTCCTTAACTTCCTATCAATTCACTTTAGAGGAAAATATTTTTCAAGGGTTGTTAAAGATTACAGAGAGGAACCTAATGGGATTTTCAAAGTGCCTAGACACCTAAATCCAATTAACCTTTATCTCAAGTGCCTTTAGGCCTTTCTGAAAATTCTAACCTAAGAAAATACTCAAACTGGAAATATTAGAGCAACACATGCAAACCTTGACAGAGAAAATAAAAGTGATAGTTGAAATCCTTTTTTTTTATCATGCAAAATATAATAGGCTTAAGGTTAACGGTTTTGATTTTGATTTTTGTGTCAAAGAATATGTCAGTTTTGCATCTACTGCTATCCCTGCCATTCATCCTTCTTCCTCTATGCTGCAGTTGCTATCGATCAGCCTGATTCTTTGCCAATGTTGGAATACGAACATAATCTTTACATATTGATTATATGAACTTGAACCCCCCTGTGTCTTCTGATATGGACTTCCTTTTGCTGTCAATCATAAAGCAGCCACCAATGATTCAATTTGTAACCTAATGTTGCTGCAAATCCTTCATAAACAGGATTCTCACTGACATGACTCCTGCCTGAGTTTGAAAAAAATGCAGGAGACTAAAATCAGGCTCGGCTTGATTCATTAACCTCTTCCCTAGGCAGAATAGTCCCAGCTCTCTCAGCCTTTCGTCATAGGAGAAATGCTTCATTCCCTTAATCATCGTAATGGGCCTTGGCTGGACAGTATGCCCGTGTGTCTCTTGTACTGGGGAGCCCAGAACTGGACACAGCGCTCCAGGTGTGGCCTCACCAGCGCTGAAGAGAGGGGCAGGATCACCTCCCTTGACCTGCTGGCAGCTTGGTTCAGTAAGTGACAGTTGTTCACAAAATGAAATGCCAGAGTTGTATATTTCGATAAGAGGAACATGAGCTTGTCAGTCATTGGGGGAAGGTTTTCTCATGTTCACTTTTTCAACTGATACACTTTTTTACTGAACAGCTTATGCTGTCCATGTTGTTTCTTTGTACCAGTTAATACGTACACAGTTCTGTGAGAATTAGAGAAATGGCATTTGCTTCATTTTTAGAGGACTCTCATTCTTCACGCAGTCTAGTCCAAGTTAAGATTTGTGAGCCAGCCATTACATATATTACTAGAGCAAGGCAAGTCTTTGATTCAACTTCTGGAAATGGATCTTTAGTAGAAAACAAAGTCCAAATATCATCAGTTTGTCTATGAGTATTTCTGGAGAGTCATGAAGACAAATACTTAGAAGGTCTTTTTTGGAGCGGCAGATCAGGTCTGTCAGCAGTTGTTTGTTTTAAAAGGAAGATCCAGAATGCAACATTTGTTTTTCTGTAGTTGTCCTTATAGCAGCTTTTGCCAGAGCAATTTAGTACAGAAATTATTTGCTGTTACCGTGTTTTGATGTTACTATGCATTTTTATTTGATTTGCTTCCTGAAATTATGTGTGTGGCCAGTTTAGACCATACCATAGAAAAGAGCCCTTCCATGTCCTGCCCATAAGCAATGAAGAACTCAGGTAAAATACTGAGGGTGGGAATGTAGATGAATCAGTGATGAATCAGAATAAAACGCAATAAAGCTATGGGCATTATTAAACGGACTATGAACTAGGCTACCAAGTTGTCCCTATATAAAGCTCTGATGCTGTCTGATACTTTCAAATTAATCACAAGTGGACACAGGAATTTGGTATAAGTTGCAGCTATGTATGTATGGACAGAGATTTCTGCATACGTAACACTTCTTTTTTCCTCGACATGCCTAAAACAGTCATAGATAGTGATGATAAAATGAATCTGTTTGAATGAATTGTGCTTACCAAAAGATTCAGATTTCCAAAGTACTTACACAAATATAATAGCATTGTATTCATCCTTTTTTATCATTATATGAGTCTTTACTGTCTGCATATAAGCAGCAATTTTTATATTAACTTCCATGTCACTGTTGACAATATTGGATAGAATCAAGACTAAAACAGTCCTCTTGAAAATCTCCCTTTTGAGATTGATGTGACTGTGTCATTCACAGTTATATTGGAGATCATGTAATTTATTCTTAAATATAGCATATAGTGCCAATTCTGTATCATAATGCCATGTTTTACTAAGTCAGTGTTTTTCAAATGTCTGACTATTTTCATTTTGTTTTTCAAAAAACCTAATAATTGCCAACCACATAGTCAGATTTATTTGTCAAGGTTTATTTTCCATAAAAAGTCTCCCATTCTTTAGTTATTTATTAATATCCTGTTCTATCTAGGACTGATACTACACTGCAAGTCTTTGTGTAATCCAAGAGTGTTGTCCTCACTTGCTGAATATTGACATTAGTACAGTACAGTGCCAATCTCTTCATATCTCTGGTGCCGAAAATCGACATCACCAAGAAAGAAATCATTCCAGTCAACTCTTTTACTATACTACAAGTGTTTATCTTCTCCTGCTTACAAATTGCCTCCTACATACTTATGTGGCATTCATGTGGTGGCTTCCATGTGGTGGCTTCAATGTAGAATATGAATAAGATGTCTCTGCCTACAATATTTCTATTGTCCCAAGCTGATGAAGTGATGACAACAATATCAGCTTTCAAATGCTAAAATCAAATTATATATTCAAAATCAAAGTCATATGATGTATCTGTGCAATACTGTTCTATTGCAGTCTGTAATACATGTATGGAATGACTACTTTGGTAGTGTTCCCAACTCATAATGTTTCAGAGAGCTTATACAGAAGGGATGACTTTTGTGGAAGCTTACAGATATTCACAGGAATTCATTTTGTAGAATAAGAAATTTCGTACAGGATTTTTGGTATGATGAAGTATTCAACATAATAGATAATTTACCAAGCAGGCAAATTTAACCTTTATGAGCAGGTGACTTTTTTGACCTCTTTCTTCATACCCTCTCAACTAATGAAGAGAAGTTCTGCTATGTCTGGTAATCTTATGAATATGTTTAGAGGCTGGAGATCCATACCCTTTTATTCAATTCAGTCTCTCTCGGAAACAAAGGTGCAGCAGGTAACACCAGGAATTTTTATCCTTTTGTGCTGACATAATGCAGCTCCTTAATCTTTCAGCATCTTCCTTCTTCTGACTGAAGAATGATCTAGCCACACTTGAGAAAAGATTGTTTTCTACCAATGTATTAATATATTAGCATTTTAAACAAATGTAACTACTAAGTAAAAAAACTAAAGCTTATAGAGAGGTGGCTTTATATAATGTGTAAACTCATTTTATATTTTTTAGGTGTTGCTACAGAAAATATTATGTCTCTAATAGCGGTAAAAATGGATAGAAAAGATTAATATTTTGTCAGTTGCAAGTCACTTTTTCATTTATAGAAAAATGATCTGATGTTGTTCAAAGCATGTTTATTTTTGGTCTGTGTCTTTCAATATCAGTAGATAAGAATTTGAGTATCAGAATTTCTCTTATTCATGATCTTTGTTTGCCTGCTATAATAAGAGATACTTTAACATCAGATAGTACTTTGTATGTGCATAGCATTATTTGTGGATAGATTTTAAATGTTTCTTATTAATTTTTGTGTATTACTGACTGATTTTATCACATTTTTTCAGTGTAGGCCATGATGTTAGTTAAATAATTAAACAATATAGTCTTTGAGCCACTGGACATGAAGGGCAGGGAAGAATACATGAATTAATACTTCATTTTAATTTAAGGAGATATTACAAAAATGCTTATATTCTAAAGAGCCCTTCAAAGAAAATGGGGCTTGTTACCTCATTGATAAATAAGGTTCTTCATGGTGAAGATTCTGAGGGCTTCATATTAAATTGCCTCTTTGAAAAGGTCATGTTAATTGCTGGAGCAATGTTGCTGATCTCAGCAGTGCCTGCAATCAGGTGCAGCTGATAGTGTCACAGGACAAATCGCCTCCTGATCACCACCATACAGACAAGGGACAGTGACGCTAGCATAATGCTCCTGATTTTTCTATAGCTTTTGTGCGTTTTGGTCTGCTGGACCCTGTCAGTTGATTTTTATCTCCTTGCAATTCAGGCAGCATCACTGGATGGCCTGCCATTGGTGACAAAAGATCAAAGGAGCATCTTCATTTCAAGTTTCCTCTGACTTCCCTCCTCTGCTGAGAAGATGAGGGGTGAAGCGTAAAGAGATCCAGGACCCTTTCACATCCCCACTGAGGGCATATTATACTCAAATAGGGCTTCCCATAGAGGAGTGTTTATGGGACCATGCAATCACAAACTACCTTGTTCTGGTCTTGTGCTAGCAGTCATTTCAGGTGCTGATGTTCAGTTAACTGAAACCTAGTGCAATGCAGGGTGTACCAGACTAATCATGCCTAGAAAATAGTCATTTCTACTGTCGTGCAAAGCACAGTGTGAAAGCAACCGGGCATACAGATAGTTGTGTCAATATTAATTTGAAATAAATAGCCCTCTAAATATAATGCTTTTTCAAATGTAAGTATAATATTTTTAGTATTTTTTTTCCAATTAATACATCTGAAAATGTGCCTGGGTAAATAGAGAACATTTTACTGTGGAGAAGTGAAGTCTAGTATCGTCTATATCTTCTTCCTCAGAAATGCCCCTAATCAAGGCAACGTAAGTAATGTTTTCATATTAAGAACAATGGAGCTTTCACTACAGTGATTAGAAAGAGAAGCCAATCCATACCTGAGAAATTTGGATCTGAAAGATACAGAAAGGGTCCTCAAAACACACCAACTTACCTGACAGAGCAGAGAGCAATTCCAAACTGAAGCAAAAGCCTATGTAGTGACAAAACAGATCCAAGCTGATGGGAAGAAATGAATATTTTGGACAGGAGTCATCTGGTGATAGGGTAATGTTGGCTGAATTTACACAGAGGATTCTCATAACTACAATAGGATTTTGACCTCCTACCTCAGGGACCAGAAAAGAGGGGCATTGATAGGTAGGAAAAGACTCCTAGGAGGAAGTCATATATATATATATGCACCCACCCACACATATATATGTATATAGAATTGTGTAGGTTGGAAGGGACCTTTCAGATTGTCTAGTCCAACCATCAACCTGATTCTGACAAAAACCATCACTAATCTAAACTGTATCTCTGAGCACTATGTCTACCCACCTTTTAAATACCTCCAGCAATGGCAACTCAACCACTTCCCTGGGCAGCCTCTTGCAATGCTTAATAACCCTTTCAGTGTAAAAATTGTTCCTAATATCCAGTCTAAACCTCCCCTGGTGCAACTTGAGGCCATTTCTTCTTGTCCTATCACCTGTTACTTGGGAGAAGAAACCAACCCCCACCTTGCTACAACCTCCTTTCAGGTAGTTGTAGGGAGTGATAAAGTCTCCCTCAGTCTCCTTTTCTTCAGGCTAAACAATCCCAGTTCCCTCAGCTGCTCCTCATAAGACTTGTTCTCCAGACCCCTCACCAGCTTCATTGCCCTCCTCTGGACCCGCTCCAGCACCTCAGTGTCTTTTTTGTGGTGAAGGGCCCAAAACTGAACATGCTACTCAAGGTGAGGCCTCACCAGAGCCGAGTACAGAGAGACGATCACTTCCCTACTCCTGCTGGCCACACTGTTCCTGATACAGGCCAGGATGCTGTTGGCCTTTTTGGCCAACATACGTATGTTGCCTGGGCATATGTATGTGTATGTGTGTATGTATATGTATAAGTGTATACACCAAGATATAATTGCACAGATAAATAGCTGAATAAATGTGTCAACTAGCTGAAGTACCAATTGAATTTGACCTGCTGGAACAGAAGAATAAAGCTAAATCTAGACATCTCCTTGATGGAAATTAATAAAGCCTTAACATTTTGCAGGCATATGGCACTGAGTGTGCTTGAATTGGGTAGTATTGGTGGGAGGTAGGTCTTGTCTCACACCTCTCTTGTTCCTCAGAAGTTTGGCCTGGATAGACTATTGCAGATGAGTATTTGCTGAATAAGTATTGAAACAAGAAGCCTGTTGAAAAATAAATGGATTCAAATATTAGTTTTATATTATATAATGAAGTCTAATAGTTCTTGTCATGATCTTCACTATTAATTACTCTGTCAATCAGATAATACAACTGAAAAAATGGCTGAAGTAAATCTCTTGAACTTTGTAGGGACCACTGGCTTTGAAACTTAACTTGCAGGGTGCATGGCTGATGATAGTTGATGTTAGTTTTACTTTGGTTTCAGTGTAGATGTTCCTCATTTATGCAGGCAATGTGAAATCTGAAGCAGGCCCTCAGGAGCTGTTTCTTCATTAAATAACTTGTTGCAAAAACCTGCAAAGTTGCCCATCAGGCAGGGGAAAGAAACATCATTTGAAGACAAATTCTGATAGGAAAAAGTTTTTTGAAAAGACAAGTCATCAAAATGTGTTTTTATATATGGAAAAAAATATATACATAATCTTTCAATATACTTCTGGAGAAGATGACTTTACCTTTACAGTCAATGATGGGGCCAAAGTCAATAAGTCTTGAAATCTTCAGCCAATGCTGCAATCACTAAACTTTGTTTAAACTAGGTTTCTTACCTCTGTTTCAGCTACAGACAGACAATAAGAGTGAAAGAGATGGCTAGCAAATACTAATTGCTTACTGTGAAATTGGAAATCTAGGCAGATTCAAGAATCCTTATTTAATTTTTTTTTTGACTTCTACTGGCTTTTCAGAAGTACAAAATAATGAGAAAGGCTAAAAACAATCAATTCAGCTGTAGACTGCTCATAGAAGTGTGACAGAGTAGACAGACGTGTGCCTCAGATACCTATTATGTGACTGGCAGCTACCTATGGCATAGAAGTGGCATTCCTGCTGCTAGCTTGATTTCCTTGTCACAGCATGACCCTTCACACATTAAAGCTTTATATTTTCCTAAAAAAACCTGTAAAGTGCTTAAGTGATACAAGTACATAGTCATTAGCAGCACACGTTTCATGTTTGGTGCCAGGAAAACATCGTACATGTCCCATATACTATAACTGGTCCCCTCTCTTCCTCATTTCACATGTTGTAACTCACATGAGATAGACCACTGGCATTAAATTTTTATTACTTTCTCCCTGAATTTACTGATGATGTTATGGCTCTGTTTATTTTGGGGATGATGTATCCTGCCACTCTCAAGCACAGCAGGGCTATGTTTTCCAGAAGCGGTAATGGATCCATGGCAAATATTTAAGACAAAATTTTAGTTTTTCCCTGAACTTTGATTCCTGCCTTTGTGATTTTCTATTTTCTATTTTTCTCTTCTTGTCTTTCAACCTACTTAGCAACGTGTTCCCTCTTTCTCAGCCCAAACTTGTCCAAGGCCCCCAGGTTTGGACTCTACTGAACTTCTGTGCCTATTTCGTTCCATCCCCTTTTCCTTTCCTTGATTTACTTGGTCCTTCATGGAGACCTCACCTCTGCAGGGAAGCACACTGTCGTTGAGAAAAATGCAGGAGCTCCCGTCTCCCTGCGTCTCACCCTGCTGCTGGTACCACTGCCCCACTTGTCTCTCCTGTACTACCACGTGCATGTGTTGTTTTTCACTTTGGCATTCCTTGTCTCTAACAAACTTCCTTCTCTCCTGTATGTCACTGTGCGTGTTAAAAACTACTTTCTCTCCTTCTACAGCAACAGTCTCCCATCCAGCTTCCTGGCTTATGACATGACATCTCAAACACTTTATGCTCACCCTTGGGACTTACCTTGATGTTGCCCCTGCCTACAACTCCACTTTCACCCAATATGCACATGCTCTGCACTCTGATTGTTATCATCTCAGTATTACTTTCATCATTTTCTGTTTATTTCTACCACAGATGTCTTACACACTTAACGACCTCCTCAAACCAGTCCTTTAATCCAGCCTGGACAAATAGTCTCTCCATGGGTGCTCACCAGGCTACCTGCTGTCTAATTTTATTTCCCCTGGTCCTTTAGTCTCACAGCCCATTTGACTCTGCTTTCTTGTTTCTTTGATATTATCTAACAATACTGAAAAGTAAACCACTCTTGGTAGTATTCTTCCTTATGGAAAACGTACCAGTCATATGCATGCTATTATATACAAACAACTATAAACACAAGTCAGTCTAGTGTTTCAATATAATGAGAGACTGAATGAAAATGCTATGCTTCCCTGTATGCATATGGGATTTGAGAGATGATGAGTCTATTTCTTCATTAAGATAGCTTTAAAGATTTTTAATATTCTCCAAAACACATTGTGATATTCCCAGGGTTTTAAGGGGACCTAAGTGTTCATTTTCATTTTTCTTAGCTAACCTATCATCTTTACAGTCAATATTGAAAAATGCCAGCAAACGAGATTTGGTTTTCACTTATACAGAATCTCCATGAGTGTCAGGGGACACTTGTAGATGAGGACTGTCCATGCACCAAAGGAAGAGTGACAATGTGGGTGAAGAGATTTCTGGTAAAGTCTGAATCTACTGGTGGTGACACTGGAGTATATTTTCCTAGATCAATGAAATGGGATGGGAATTTATTATGAGGATTATATAAACTTGCAGGATTCCTTTGTTTCTGGTATAAATAGGGTGGATGTTTGCTAGAGAAAAAGGTAGTTACATGACAATATTAAAGAGCTTGCGGAATTATTGTTGCAGGGTTGAAATATTCATGAGGTAAGTGCACTCTAAGGTGATTAATTATATTGTTACTAGCTCCAATGTTTAATATACTAGGAATATCTTTATCAAAATCAAGTTCAATTTAGGTATTTAAATCTACAAAAATAACAAGGTAAAATAAGATTTTTATCAAGCATCAATATGGATAATCAATGTCACTTTTCTTCTATTAATCTGCTGATATCCTCTGCTAATCTATTATACCAGAAGAGAATCTTGAAATAGTTATATTTCATTTTCTATAACTAAACAATATATCTAATTTTGGAAGAGAAAATTTACAGTACATTATCAAAGCATATAGATCTAAAGACAGCAAATGGATTAGATAATTGAAGAGAAATGTGTATCTACATGGCAATGTCTATCTAAAATAATACTTTATCTTCAACATGAACTGCATTAAGAATCAGGAAAAGTAAAGTTTTTAGTTAATGGCTGTGATGTGAAATAAATATTGAATGTAAGTTTTTCCTTCAAGCTCATAAATGCTGGTTCATTTAATTATGCCTGTACTATGAATTTACTGCAATTTCTTCATCTAAACTGACAAACTGTTAAATGGTGCCTGGTACAATGTGGCCTAGGGCAGCTAGCAATCTCCCAGGCTTTCCCTGACAATAGTGCAGGTGTTGGCAGAGGCTAAGCAATGATGTAGGGACATCAGAAGTGACCTGCTGGCTCAGGATGATCCATGGAACCCAATATTCTTTCAAGAAAAGTCAAAATGAGATGGAACAAGTAGACAAACCTGGACACTGCCTTTAGACAATTTATTTCATAATTTCTCTAGCATCCACAACCATTATATCAGGAGTATCAGAAGGTATCTATTTAGAGACCTATTAGTCATGAAATTTCTGACCCTTTGTTGAATCTACAGATACTATCTGCCTTGACGACCTCCAGTGGCAATAAATTCCAGTTCAATAGACAATGAGTGAAAAAGAAGATTTTAAATCTGATTTAACCTAGTATGCTACCAGCTGCAGTGAGTGCCCCCTCGTTCCATTATTTAAGGATTGTGAAAAAGTTGTATGCTCATACTCACTGCCTCACGATTTTTAAAACCTCAGTTGCACACTCTCAGATGTCTCCTTTCCAAACTGAAGAAACACAGTTTTCTGTTCTCTCTTCCTAAGACAGTAGCTCCATTCTCTCTAGTATTTTAGTTGCCCTTCTATATTCCTTTTCTAACTCCGTTATGTTCCTGTTGATCCTTACCAATCAACAGCTGGGACTTGGTCACCCTAATCTGGAGGGTAAGAGAATTTAACAGACTATTTCCTTCAGGAATGGTCCTGAGCACAAAGAATGGATTCCAAATATTGCATGGGGAGAAAAAAAAAAAGAAAATAAATGTTACAACATCTGAGTAAATGGACCAGGAGCCAGCCATAGCACATGGCAACATCTCCCAGTCTTACAGGAACTGGGACTGAAGGGCGCACTGTAGAAGGCATTCAAACTCACTGTAGAAAGGACTCACATCATTACCTTGACATGATCATCAGGCCTCAAAGTACACAGTTTGAAAGATATCATTTTGGTTCTCCCATAAGCACAAAATATTTTCAAAAGCTCAGAGCGCTAGTTTTGAGTGGACAGAGTGGCAGAGAAGACATCCCACCAACCAAAAAGTAAGGGATGAGGATTTAGGCCACCATGAAAAAATTATCCCCCTGGAGACAAAAGACTGAGTGATTTTCACAGTCCCAGGAATTAATAGGCAAGTAAGATGGGAAACTGATCCCAGCAATGGTGCTCCTGTGTGCATTTTTCCTGGAAACAATTCCCTTTTTGGCTGGATTCCACTGAGCATGCATGCACAGAGAATTTCCAGGGAGATCTTTCCACATACATAGCTAGAATTGCCTTCTGTTCTTTTGTATATATCGCCCTTTTTTTTCTAACCAGATGATATTTCTTACTGTGGACTAATAAACAGTGTCTGATTTACCACTGGAGACTCCTACAGAAGACATCTAATTGAATTCCATTTCTTTTTCTCACCAGTGCTGGAACAAGACATGCTGTCTTTTTCAGTTCCATGAGATTTCACTTTTCAGCACTCTACTGGGATGTAATATACCTTGAAAGAGCCATTTGTTTTTAAAACATTAACCACTATTAATAGTAACCTAATGTCCTGGTTTGAGATAGAACAGAACCAATTTTCTTTTCAGTAATTTTACATTTCAGTTAAGTCTCTTCCAACTAACGGCATATTTTTCAGACAGTGTCTGCTTCTGGCAGTGATAAGGTCTGATGTTTATAGTGCCGGACATGTTGGAACTTCAATATGAACTGTAGTCAAAAGCAGCCAAATGGTATGCTACAATTGACATTGCTAATGTGTTTTTCTCTATTCTTTTAGCAACAGAGCACAGACCACAGTTTGTTTTCACCTGGAGAGGTGTCCAGTACACCTGGAATCGACTGCCCCAGGGATGGAAACACAGCCCTACTATTTGCCATGGACTGATCCAGACTGCACTGGAGAAGGGTGGAGCTCCAGAACACCTACAGTACATCGACAACATTGTTGTACAAGGTAACATGGCAGAAGTTTTTAAGAAAGGTAAGAAATAATCAAATTCTTTTGAAAACCAGTTTTGCTATAAAAGGAAGCAAGGTCAAGCAGTAGTGACCTGAGCATGACATAAATGGTATGGAATAAAGGTTGGAATATCCTGCTTTGAGGTAAAACAGAACCAATATTTTTTTCAGTAGTTTTACATTTCAGTTAAGTCTCCTCTAGCTAACTAACTAGCTCTCTGAAATTAATGGTATATATTTTCAGACTGTGTCTGCTTCCAGAGCGATAACATCTGATGTTTATAGTTAATGCCAAGGAAGGGTATGAAGAGAGGCTCTTGCTTATACTTATTGCTATAACAACCAAGGTCAGCTCACTTTGTTGTGTGCCCTGTTGGAGGGTCAGAAGTGGAAGAGCGTAGAGGGGTTGCACCTGTAGGGAGGAGTGGACAGGACAGGTGACCAAAAACTGACCAACAGCGTATTCCATCCCATCTGCATCATGGTCAGTATAAAAGCTGAGGGATCAAAGGTGTCGTCCTCTTTCTTCAATGGCTGGTGTCCAAGAAGGAGTCTGTCTGTTCATCTGCCTTTGGTCCTAATCCATGCGTTCCTGAATCCAGTTCCCATCTGTCGCTGAGTCCAGTCTGGGACTTTCCCAGTGCCTGCTGGTGACATGGTCATCACCCTGGGAGCTTGATACTAGTTTTGTATATATTGTATCTATTTCATTGTTTTCTTATTATTTTTAATATTTCATTAAAGTAGTTTTAGTTTCCTTTCCAATCCGTAAGTCTCTCTCCCTTATTCTCTCTCTCTTCTCTTCTGAGAAGGGAGAGACATTAGAAGAGAACATCTGTTGTTCGCTTAGTGCCCAGCTCAGCCTAAACCACAACACCTAATATTTATGTTGCCACTTAAATACAGTCCTCTGCATATAGTTGGGGGAAAAAGTATCATTATTGTTTTAGCATTGTCCTGCATTAAATTTCTTCCAGAAAGTAGCATGTTTCCTGAGATACGATCTAATTAATTTTTAAGAAAAGCATTGTTGCAAAATATGTGACATTCACTGAGAGTTACCTGAATTAGCATACCTGCTACTGCCTCCTCTGTCTAGATTTTCGTTTTGCTGTAATCACACATTCTGTCTCTTCCCTGTTTGTTTTCAACACAAGAATTTGACTGGCACAATTCAAATGTGCAGCAAAGAAGGGGTTCTTGAGGGCAATGAGATGTGATTAAAATGCTTTCACTGGACCTTTGGAGGGTAGGCAACTGAATACAAGTTAGAACAGCTTTTATTACTATGCAAAGAAATGTCTAGTTCCTGAATGGCATAAAGAGCAGGTCATTTTCTGATTTGATTTAAAGTTACATTTTTCTGCTAGGGTTTTTTTTTATGTTGGGTTTTTTCTTCTCTTTTTTTCCTGAGCACTGTAGACTTGAGTCTTAGATGATGCCTTAGGAATTACCTAAAGAAGCCAGAACACTTAGAAGAGAGTAAGGGGCTCTAGTGTCAGTAAGCACCTTAGATTATTTTTCTGTAAATTTGTTTTTAATTTAGTTTCTCTTTTATTTTCAGCCTTATATTTTTACTTACTTGAGTGGCCTCCATTGAGCAAAGTCAACGAGGATTCTTTGTGCTCACCTCTATTAAGTGTTCCTCTTTGTAGCTTTGGCCTTTGCACCTGACCTCATCATTCCAAGAGTTTAACCACTTGGTGTGGGAGATAGTGTATATCAGCTATTTAACATATTTTACTATAAGTATCTTTTTATGTTCGATGAAATTGAAAAATAATTTCATTTAATAATATTGTAATGTTCCAACAATAATTACAATAATTCCATTTCATAATGAAAAGCAATTTCATTGTGGGGATTCTCGGAAATTTGCAAGAATGCGGCTATACAAGCTTTGAATGCTGGGAAGGTACCACACTGCCAGCATTGCCAGGAATCAGCACATCATAATAGTCACCTTTATTTGCTATTGCACGTCTTGGTAATTGAGGTTTTGACAGACAAATGCACTGATTACCAGCTCTCAGGACACTACTAACTGCAGCAAAAAAATGCCTAATTTCTCTCCCATTGAATTAAATTACAGAAATTTCAGTGGGCATTGAACCTTGGTCAGCCCTTGGTGACAATGTTTCTTTACCAAAATTGCTAAGCTGTAAAGGCTATAAAGACTTTAATCACTGCACCTGATAAAGAAAAAACATCTCATAACTAGGCCACAAATTTATTAGTAGTTTAATAAAAATTAAACAAAGTAGTTATTATTTCCAGTTACAAGGATACTAACAGAGCACAAACTGTCCAATTACTAGAAAAAAATCTTATTAATAATGTAGTTAAGTTTTTAAGATTTATTTCTGTGATTTTTTTGATCACTATTCCAATATCCCTTTGTACCCTAAGGTCAGTGGTGTTCGTCTTCCTCAAGCAGAACTGAGCATACGGGAGTTTGCAAAAAAGTCGTCATCTGTCCAAGTTCTTCATCAGGAGGAGCGTGATCTTGACATTGGGGGATCCAGAGTCTTCCTAAGGTTATTTTTATATGTTCTTAGATGGTCTTTCAGTCACTGTTTCTTACTGGCTCACAGTTCCATTACATCGTACTTACTGAGTTTTGGTAGCTATAGTGCATACAGTTAAACCATGCCACTGCAGCCTCAGCATTAAGCTATAGCAAAATAAAATATTAAGAAGTATTATTATAGAAAATAGCCCTCCTGACCCCTCTTTGGCTCTTACAGTTTTTGTACTTATTGCTAAAAAAACCTGTTAACCACTGCAGAAAATTTCAGGTAAGTCCTGAGACCTGAATATTAAGTTACTACAAAGCCAGTGACCTGCTTCTTGCAATAGCAAAACTGTATTTACTAGTTGACACTCTTGTTCCTTCTTAAAAGACCCATTAAAACCTTACAATGATCACAATGACTTTTTAATTAAATTCATTTTTTCCCATGCAGTTCCTCTTCAGCTAACTGCATTGTAAAAAGTATTACCTCAGTATGATAGTAATAATACTGTGCAATTAATTGTATAGCAATCTAGGTCAGAATACATTCCTGACAAAGGATTTTAGACAATAAGGTTTTCAAAGCAGTGACCATTCAGTTCAGGGGTGTGTGGTGTGTGTTTCTTGTCACTATAACCAGCAATGTGCTTTTGTTTTCAAGTAAAATCAGTGATAAATTATAACAATTTTATGATCAAGTTGATGCATGTGTTCTTCAGCAAATATTTAGAAATTATAGCTAATTTTGAAGAGAAAATTCAGTAACTATTTAAGAAATGTTTTATGATCAGATTCCAAGTTTTTGAAAGAAGGGCACATATAAAAAACGTAATGCTGAGTATATTACAAAATGATAGTTTTTCTTGAAATAGGTATGTGGTTTTGAACTGAATGCCAAATACTATTTAACTTCTGTCCACCCTTTAATAAACTATTTTTTTGCAAAGTTGTTTTTTTTTTTCCCAAATCATACATGATCTTCATTTAGCAAATCTATAGTTTATGTGTGCAAGTTTATATATCTATATCTATATCTATATCTATATCATCTATCTATATCTATATCTATATCTATATCTGTATCAGTATTTCTAGATTTCTCATATTTTTCTCTTAATAAATATTTTTACTGAGACCAACTTGAGGTCATTGTGTATGGTGTTTGGTAACAGCTATTCTCATTTGGGTAGTCATTCTGTTGTAAGTATCACACTGAAAAAGAGAACATTAACAGAATGTGTTGTAAATGAATGCACTACACTTTCAAATTATAATTGCATGGGTTTGAAACAAACTGCAGAGAACCATATTTTCACATTATACAATATAGCGATTAACAGAAACATATTAAAGAGGGACAATGAGTTTGTGTTTTCCTGTATGTAACAAAGGACCAAGAGATTATTTTTTTTATACATTTCTTTTATCTGCTTCCACGCCTAGGCCACGAGTGGGGTCCAGAGCTGTGATTCACTGGCTCGGGGATGCAGCCGAAACAAGGATAATGGCTCTGCAGTGTTTGTCACGATGGACCGCTCTTCCTTCAGCTCTCCTTCTAAGGCTCTTGTAGCACTGCAGCAGGATTCAGCAGTTCTGGGAAGGCACTCGGTTGTTGCCAGAATTTGGAAAAGCTTTGCAAGAGATGGTGCTGAAGACAGCTGGAGTCCTTGAATTTTCTAGGTCCCCAGACATTGAAGGTTTTGTAGTAATCACAGTGAATTTTTGCGCCTACATAGCACTTTAGAAACATTAATTTCTAATTGTCAGAAACTTTCTGTGAGTGTTACCCTCACAGGACAGGCACACAGAATAAAACACAGAAATGAAGCCAATGCTTCTGCTGCCGCCTGTGCCCACCTACACTTGTGAATAACGATCTTCTGCTCAGAGCTGCTCGGCTTGTGCAGCCCTCCCAGCCTCTCTGGTTTGATACCGACCTCAGGTGTTCGGGTTTCCCACCGCGACCTGTCAGTCCTGACAAATGAAACCTGCATCAGGGCTGGGATCCTTTTCTTGTTCTTGTTCTTGGTTCTTTGTGCAGTCTGCTGGAACTGCTGCCTCTTAAGCTGTGAAACTTCATCTTCTTGTGCCTGCAGAAGCCCAGGCACGAGGCAAAGAGCCTGAGCCCTCTGCAGGTGCCTGGCGGCTGCAGACCAAGCAGGGACAGGGAAGCATTGCTTCTCAGGGAAGGGGCAGCACTGCCCTCCGCTGCTGCCGGCTCCATGGCGCCTTTCTAAAAGTATCAAAGGCGTCATGGGTAAAATTTTTCCCCTGGCTTAGAAGTTCATAAACTCTCTTTCATAAACTCTATCCTTAAGACTTTGATTTATTTTTTCTTTTGTAACACACTGGCTGAAATAGCAAATTTTGTATGCATCAACTCATATTTTTAAAGAATTATTCCCATAAGAAAATGGTTAGTCTCTTTTTGTTTCATATTTCTGTTTTCTTCAGGATGCGTTGACCTGCAGAAACCTGAAGTTTTACATTTAAAAGCTCACATTAAAATAGCAATTTTAATATTTCTGAAATCTAGATTTCAAAGCCAGGGGAGCAGATAGCAAGCAAAATTCAGAAGGCCCAGCAAAGGACATTATAAGTGTAGAATATACAAAAGAAGAACCGCTTGTAATTAACTTTATTGTAAGGTAAACTGGTACAAAACTCTGAAAATTATCCTAAGGGATTATATTAGTACTCCTGAGACTACTGGTAGTGATGTCTAAGAAATTGTCTCATACCAACATTGAGAGAATGAAATTATATCGTTCAGGCTTACTGTATTTATTGTAATAAACAGCCAGATTCCTTAAACAGAAATGGCACTTATTTTATTATAGGGACAAAGTCGATAAAGCAAAAGCACAGCGCTGGGTGCATGACTCAAGTCAGAGGCACACCAGCTACTACTTCACCCATGTCTTATATACATTCAACATTGCATCAGAGTAATGATTTATGATGATTGATTATCATTAATCCCTCTTTCTTCTATTTGTGTGTTTTCCTTCTGGCAATTGTTTCTGAGGATAATCTTCAGTTCCCTTTTCCATGCATATCAGCTCCCTTCTCCTATGCGTCTGTCTCCTTCTGTTAATCATTTGTGGGGTCTCTTGGAGAAGTTCTCTTTTGTTTCTCTCAGATGTTCTTCTTCATAGCTGCTGTTAGTTGTTATCTTTAAGGTTTCTCATGTTTCCTAATTTACTAAAGGTTAATTATCCTTATCATTCAAGTATTTATAGCCTTGTTATTATTGCGAAAGCCAACAATACCTTCACTATTTTTCACATTTATGAAAATAATATCCTAACTCTAATTCTTTATGTTTATTGCTCACACAAAATCTAAAGGTCGTAGTACACCTCAGAGCCAGAGTTACACGCACTCACCCCAAGGCTATCACCGCTCCCAAAAGAGTTTTTTAACTGCAGTGCTTATTCTCAAACATGATCTAATGAACTGCATTATTTCCTTACATATGACTTTCCAAAGTGTGATTGTCAAGGTATTTTTATATAAATAGCATGTTTACATAAACAAAAGTTTGTTTACCAAAAGCTGAACGTGGTCAGGAAGAAGTATCTAGCGCAGGAGTCAATGATTTCCTTAAATACGGGGAGGGATATTAGCACTTTCTATTTATTGTCTAGACAGAGGCATTAGCAATTCTCAGGCTGGGGAGGGGAAGTCAATAACCCTATAGGCACTGTGTTACTAACTGGCATCCTGATTAAGTGATGAGCTACCAGCGAGTCGTGGAGCAGCAAGGACAAATGTCGGAGCCTGAATGCAACCTGAAAAAATGGAATGGGTGTACAGAGAGAGATGCATCCTGCAATCCAGATCTCCCTCCAAAAAAGCAATATCCAACCTGTGGATCTTGCTGTACACATGAATTTCAGGCAGTAAATCATACCAGCATGATTACTGTTTGTTAGCTAAGTGAAACAGATAGACAACCTAAAGTGCACTTCCTGCTTTTAGATATATATATATATATGCCGCTAAACACTGCAGTGTTTTATCTTGGTTAATCCTTGGATTTCTAAAGATTAATTATCTAGTTCTATTTTAACATTTGTCTGATGCAGAGGTGATTTTAAAGGACCAGAAGACTATGCCTAGGTTTGGAGTGATTCATAAACCACTTTCACACTGACAAAGCTTCCACCAAAATATATACAGTGTCCCAAATGACAGTGGTAATATTCTTCAGGTAATATGCTTTTTATGACCTGGTAACATTGCTATCAGTATGGCAGAAAAGTTTCTTCCAGTGGGAAATCCTATTCAAAAATATACCATGTGTGGAACAAGACTGGAAAAGGGCCTAAATTTCAAGGGTCAGTGCTGGTCAGCTATTATGTTTGTCACTCGTGAAATTGCAGTAGGATCTGAGTTCTAACTGCAGTTAATGGTGAGGTGGATTTCTCTCACCAGGTTTCATCCTCATCCATGGAAGCTAACACAAGTAGGATCAAATCAGTCTGATAAAGCACTGACAAAATGACACAGTTCAATAAAATATGGAAACATTTTCTTGTCATTAACCCTTAAGAGATTTTTCCATTGAATTACAAAACTCTCTAATTTTAGTGGGCTTCTGAAGTCATCTAAAAATGTCTAATGGACTAAAGCTTCACCTAATCCTGAGGCGTCTTCATGGCTGGGGTACCTGCTTGCTTAATGCCATTGTCCTTTCAACTGTTTCGTCCAGCACTAATTCTAAGGGGAAAAAAAAGTCTTTTTTTTTGATTTTTTTTTTTTTAATCTGTGTCATTAAGAACTGTAAAAAATAGCTATTATTTATAAAACCATAAATTTTTATGGCTGGAGAATTTTTAAGGTATTTGACACTGCCTTTAGTAAAGAGTTTAATGATAGATCAGTTAGTGTAGTTTTAACTAAATGTTTCTGTAGATCAAGTTGTTAAGTTACCAAAGGTATTTGTTAGTCAAGGTCCCTGATGACTTCTCTGTTTTCAAAAAGCAAAACTCTTTTTGTTTTTGTAATTAGCATTTCTAGCATACCTTGCACTCTACTTTTTTTTTCAGACAAAAAGTAAATCCTCACATGGAAAAGCTTCACATCTGTGCATTTGTCCTTTCCAAATGCTGAGCACCACGTGCAAGTTTTTGAACAGGGAGTTGTTAAAAAATAATCTGACAAATGTAATATGTTGAAAAATATTGATACATTGAGCTGACAATGCTTAATCTGAAGCACCTTCAATTCCAGAAACTCTTACCAAGATAATAACAGGTTTTGAGGAAAACCTTCCTGGGAAGCCTGGCTGGGATGAAATTAGTTGGAAGCTGCAGGTCCCAGGACTGCTTGCTGGTGGGCCTTCCCTAGCAGGAATGAGGGATTCTTCTGCAGTTAACAACTTTCATTTCATTCCCAGTACTTCCATTTTTCAAAATGCTGCCAGCAACAAACCTGACAAGATCATCAATTAAACTGTGTTCCAGTTTAGAAATGTTAGAAAAATATGACTTCGGTTTAACCACCCCTTAGCCTTCAAACTTGTGAAGTCTAAATTCTTCAGTGCTGATCTGAACCCCCATTAACCTCTGAAAATATAGTCTTTCTTGTCTTCCCATGCACAAGTTTTCCTTTTATTTCCTTTTATAAATATTTTGAACGTATTGATGACCAAAGGGGAAGCCTAACTCTGGTTGAATATAATCCCTGATTTCTCCATAGTAATTACAGGGAAAATACGTCTGTTCTAGTTGTCACAAATGTTATGTTATATAAATACAACATCTGTGATTGTCCACACCTTGAGTATTGTGTCCAGTTTTGGGCACCTCAATACGAGAGAGATATCGAGGTGCTGGAGCGAGTGCAGAGGAGGGCAACGAAGCTGGTGAAGGGCCTGCAGAATAAATCTTATGAGGAGTGATTGAAGGAGCTGGGACTGTTTAGTTTGAGGAAGAGGAGGTTGAGGGGAGACCTCCTCACTCTCTACAACTACTTGGAAGGACATTGTAGAGAGGTTGGTGCTGGTCTCTTCCCACAGGTAATTAGTGATAGAACAAGAGGGAATGGCTTCAAACTGCAGCAGGGTAGGTTTAGGCTGGACATTAGGAAAAAATTCTTCACAGGAAGAGTGGTGAGACACTGGAATAGGCTGCCCAGGGAGGTGGTGGAGTCACCATCCCTGAATGTGTTTAAGAGTCGTTTAGATGTGGTGTTGGGGGATATGGTGTAGGGGAGAACTTTGTAGAGTGGGGCTGATGGTTGGACTGGACGATCCCAAGGGTCTCTTCCAAGCTGAATGATTCTATTATTCTAAAATTATGGGTCAAATCCTTCAGTAACACTCAGGCAAGAGCTGCAAATGGAACTCAGCTTCACGCTTCTAAAAGGGGCAACCAGAATTTCACTAGAGGAAGAATCGCTCCAGGATCCTCTGGAGAAATGCATAAACTAGTCTTCCCAAAATCAGAGCACCTCTTGGGGTGAGGATTCAAGTCAGAGGGATCTGGGAAACACCACAGAAGATAGCTTGCATGCCAAAGGTGGTCAGAACAGGCTGTGTTGTCCAAAACAATTTACTGCATTTGTAGAAATAAAAGCATGTCTGAAGCTTCTTCTACCCTTTTCTGGTTTTTGTCAGTCTTTCTGAGTCCACACAGATTATTTATATTTTTGTTTCCTCAAGACCTCTTGTTAACACTTGATTTCCTTATTTCCTAATGTTGGAATTTCTAAACTCTAAATGCTATCTCTGCCTAAAATGGCACCATTAAAACAGCTCTTGGCCTGGAAGATACATGACTTTGTGGTGGGTTAGCCTTGACTGGCAATGAGATCCCCACCTAGCTGTTCTCACACTCCCCTCCTCAGCAGAACAAGGGGAGAAATTAAGATGAAGAAGCCTGTGTGTTGAGATAAAGACAGGGAGATTGCTTACCAGTTACCATCATGGGCAAAGCAAACTCAGTTTGGGGAAGATTAATTTATTTATTGCTAATTTAAAAAAATAGAGTAGGATGATGAGAAACAACGACAAAACTAAAAACACCTTCCCACCACTCCTCCCTTCTCCTATGGCTCAGCTTCATTCCCAACTCTTCTGCCTAGTCCCTTCCCTGAGTAGCGCAAGAGGGATGTGGATGGAGTCTGGAGTCAGTCCATAACACTTCCTCTCTGCCTCTCCTTCCTACTCATGCTATTCCCCTGCTCCAGTGTGGGGTCCCTCCCACAGGACACAGTCCTTCATGAACTGCTCCAGCATGGGTCCTTTCCATGGGTACAGTCCTTCAGGAACAGACTGCTCCAGCCTGGGTCCCCCCCATGCTGCAGCTCTTGCCAGGACCCTGCTCTGCAGTGCGTTCTCTAGGGGCTGCAGCTTTCTTCAGGACACATCCACTTGCTTTTGTCCAGGGTTGTCCATGCACTGCAGGGGGACAACCTGCATCACTGTAGTCTTCTCCACGTGCTGCAAGACAATCTCTGCTGTGGCACCTGGGGAACCTCCTCCCCCTCCTTCTTCACTGACCTTGGTGAATGCAGAGCTGTTTCACATTTTCTCACAGCTGCTGTGTAGTGTTTTTTACCGTTTCTTAAAAATGCTTTCACAAAGGGGCCACCAACTTGGCTAATGGGCTCAGCTTTGGTCTGTTATGGGTCCATTTTGGAGCTGGCTGGCTGTGTCTGTGTCTGGCATGAGGCAGTTCCCGGTCTATTCTCAGAGGTCACCTCTGCAGCCCCCCCACTGACAACACCTTGTCACATAAACCCAATACAGACATATACCAAAATAGCAGGACAAGGGTACATACAGCTGATTCTACCCGTACCAGGGCATTTAAGCTACATATCATTTTTAAACCAGACCCTGTGAATTCAGTTTACATTCCCCTTTATTTCTGTTTCATTCTCATATCATTTGACACATTTTTATCTATTGGTTGTTTCTAGTGTACCAGCTGTTGGAAGGTGGTTGTAGACGTTGCTGCTTTCATTTGTGAAGGCTCACATAAAAATAGTATTGGTTATAAAGACAGAATGGAAAATATCCCCCCAAAAAATGGCTGTTTGTGATTAGGTGTAAGCAATTTATTACATTAGATTACCCAGTGTAAATACTCATTGTTCCTTTAAGCCAAGCTTATGTGTAGAACACCATCCAACATTGACAAATTTTGGCTGCCACACATCAATTATAAAACAAATGGAATAAAGATAGTACTCTTTGTCTGCTCCCTTAGAAATTGTACTGTCCTCTTGTTTCCTGCAGGATGAATTATTTCCTGATCTAATGCCGTCTATGAAATCAAAAGTATGCCCTCATGACAACATGCTTTTAGTTCATCACTGCCATGAGACTTTTCTGATCTCCATAACTATTCATGCACAGTAGTTGATTGGATTTATGTTGTAGAGAAATGCATGTGGATCTCCAGGATAGCTTTCATGCTGTCTTAAAATGGCAAAAATATCTTGTGTCCATATAAAAAGCTCTCCATCCAATGTAGTAAATACAAATGTGGAAACACTGATAGCTGCTGGTATGTATATTTTATTAAGAATGCAAGGTAACCAATTTTCAGTAGGTGAATAGAGCAGAGGGCTAAAACTTTGCCATCCCTGGGAAACTCTGCCACCCAGAGTACTTCCACTGAGTTAAAGCAGATTTAGAAATGAGACAATATTTGATACTAAGTCTTTGAAATGGGCTAAAGGGAAAGCGCTCACTTCTGAAGGGGTGGCTTTTATGAAAATTCCTGACACGCAAGCTATGTTCACTATAAAATTGAAGGAAGGTTGAACTGCAGCAACTAGAACACTAAGCACTGCAGAAACTGTTATATCCAGGAGGGTCAAAGCCTTTTATCTTACCTTTTGTTTCAAATTGCTAAAGAACTACCTACGGGTTTATCTTTTTGCACAGTGACTCATTACAGTGAGGGAAACAGTACTGCTTAAATCATATGAAATAAAACACTTGCATAAATCTTTGTAGAACTAGAGACAACATCTATAAGTATTTTAGAGTAGTTTACAACAAAATTATTCTGATGTAGTATGCTCAAGTGTAATAAATGAAATATTCAGTAAAAGAGCAGTAGTTTATTCATTAAAGAAAGTTATTCATTAAAGAGATACAGAATAAAGTAGCAGGATAAAGATTAAGGTAAACTGCACAGTAAGGAGAGTTATCATGTGAGCTGAGTGCATGAAGATATTTTTTTTAGCAGAGATACCACTAAATGGAGAATGGGATGGCCATTTGGATGAGGACAAAATCCTGGGATGAGAACTGAGATAAGATTAGCATTAACAGATAGGCATGATCCAAATAAGCTAAGAGGAATCTGAGGCAGAGAGTAGGACAAAAATTAACCTTATCACTAAGGTGTAGAAAGATTCATCCTTAGTAACAAAAGAATAGAACATATTCTCTTTAGGAGCAGGATTCCTGATTCTGGTTGGTCACAGATCGGTAAAAATCACTGCAAAACCCATGCTCAATTTGTGGAGGATGACTGAAATGGAAAGAGAGAGATGGGCACCTCCAGAGGTGAGTTCAAAGCAGCAAAGGAGGCTGCTGCTTCAAATTACTCTCCAGAGTAACTGCCCATCTATTGACTGCAGAAGCCATCTAAAAGATAAGCCTTGTTAAGCTTAAGTTAGCTTTTGTGAATATGAGCTTTTTGATGAAATTCTGGATTATTTCCAACAAGTTTTATTAAGAACCTAGATGTCCTTTTAAACAATTGCATCTAAGCTATGAGTTGTGCTTATCTGTAAGAGGAAAATAGCCTTCCACCTGCTTCCAAGAGGTTTTACTCAATTTACTTCCAAATGAAACAATGTACCTAAGAGCAAAGCTGTTGGGAAGGGCTTTAAATACCCGTTGCTCAATTCTTGGCTGTCCTGATGGGCAATGTTGATAAAGTCTCCTTTTTTTCTTTAAATGAAATTAATGATACCAACTTTGTGACGTACTTTGATATACACCCATGAGCAATGATATGTAATATCACGAGACAACTATAATAATGTGAGGAAAGACTGTACAATATTGTTCCTGATTGTGTTTTGACTTCATCATAAAGCTGCTTGTCCATTCTTCTACTTTTTGGACAGCAGCTGAATAGTTTGGGACGCTAAAAGAGACGAGTTCTAGTTGACAAAAACTGAGTTCTAGACTTTACCTAAAGTATATTGATCGCTATTGTTAAAGAGCTATATTCTCCTTAGATTCGCTGTGCATTAAGAGGAAGCTGAGGTGAACTTTTTAAAATATCCCACTGCCCAGTTATGAAAAATGTTTGGGTTTTTTCATGTATCTATTGCTGAAGGGAGAGAAATACTAAATGCATTGAATGAGAAAAACTTATCTGACTCCTCTAATGACCAGATTCTCCATTTAGTCCAAACCCTAGTTGCTGCAGACTAGCTTCCAGAGGGAAGCTTTCACTTTCCTAATAAAGATAAATTATACAATAGAGGATCTGAGGATTAAATAATAAAAGCACAGGATTAACTTTAAAATCAAAGTTAAGGCAGAGGAGCCACTATTATAACTGTCTTTGATTCCCTCCTGCGTTTCTGAGAGGCTTAATGCATTTTCCAAGATTCCTTCAGTTCTGCTCGTTCCATGTAATTTTAAATGTAATTTAAATCTTTACTCAATTGAAATGAGACTAAAACACAAAGTCAGTGAGGAAATGAGCAGATACGTATACATACCTAGCACATGAGATACATATCTAGCAAATGAGAGAAGGCCAGCATGACAGCAAACACTCCTTCAATCCAAAGGTACCATAACCTACAACACCATCTTCCTCTTCTGAAGAAAATAAAAACAAAGCTCATGGGTCTTTTAAGCCTGGAACAGTCACTTCTTTTTGTCACTCTTATGAAATGCTGACAAAAATTGCCACCAGTTGGATAACATCAACAGATTTGAAAGATACGGAAATGTAAAGGCAGGAGTTAGTTTTTCATTACGCAATAATAAAACATACCTGAGAGTGGGAAACAAGTGAACTTTCATGCCAATATATGTGACCTTAGAAATATCTGGTATGACATTCTGGCATGTGGTTGTCTGAGGTGTTGATTCATAGAAGTAATGATGCTGAGTACTGCTGACTCCCTACGCAATACATGAAGAAACATTATCTTCGGGGCCCACAAGAATTTGATGACTTAAACTGTTCACCAAACAAAATAGGCACAACCTGGTCTTCATATATTTCTACATCACAAGCACCTTATATCAGGTGCCACTTCAGGTATGTAGCCTTGAACTGTGTCAGTCACTCCATATTTTTCCATTTTTCCTAAGAATTTATTAGAGTTTCTTCTGCTAAGGATATGTCACAACCACCCAGCTAAGAATCAAGCTCTCTTCTTTTCTTTGATTATTTCAGGATTTAAATATTTAATGGTTTTAAATGGACTGGTTCTCTACAGAAAATCAGGAAGTGATTTATTTCAGGAACATAGCTCTGTCAGACTCCTAAGAAGCAGCTTAAGCAGAAATTCTCTCAAGCAGAGTAGGACTTGATTTCAGCTCTCCAATGTCTTAGAGGCTGTTTTACAAACCATGCTCTGAGACATGATCAAAATGAGTCATAGCACTCAGGTGCATGTGATGCCTATTTTGTGAACTTTATAGATAGAGTTTAGTTGGACTGCAGTAAAGGAACTTAATTTTAAGATGAAAATGGTGTTCCATTTGAAAAAAACCAATAAAATAAAAAGGTTGTTTGTTTACTTATTTAATACTTTCAGGGTTTCGGAGCTTTTGACAGGTTGAGGCAGGTCTCTGATAAGTATATCTGGAGAAAAATTCTAGAAGTTTCTGCTGATTTGCTGCAGGTGTAAAAAGCATGAAAGCTGTGGTGAATTCAGTCCTGCACTGAGGTGGTAAATCTTCATCTAATTATTTAGTAATAAATACCGTGAATTCTAGGTATGCTTAGCAGGGAAAGGGCAAAACAGGTAGCTCCACCTGCAGTGTAGGATTCCCACAGATATTGAATAACTGTAATTTCAAAAAAAAAAAAAAAAAAGTAATTGTGTTTGTTTCAAATTAAATTTCAAATCTTTCAAATTTGAGGTTTCCAGTCTTTTTCAAATAGCCATAGGCATCAGTTCAGGCAGAACTGAAATGGAACTGTAATTAGGATTCTGTAAAGACCCTAATCCAGAGACAATTTATATTAGTTGAACTTTTCCTATTGGATTTTTGGGGTTTACATCAGAACCTCAAATAAAGATTCAATAAGCTTGGCAACAAGCAAAAAGGACCAGACAGAAAACTGTCAGAAATTTGTTGTATTCTTTAGATAGAATGCAATTAGTTGAGTTGCACTCTAGAACGATGCAATGTCATGAAAAAATCCTTGAAAAATAGTGGGAGAATATTATCTCTTATAAAAGTAGCAGTTGGGTGATTATACAGTCCAGCATCTGTGAAGTTTTGCCTTTCAGTTTATTAAAGTGATGTACTCAGAAGGAGTCATTTATGTGTAAAGAGAAATGTTCATAATGCTGTAGCCTGACGTCTGTGAGCTTAAAAAACTTCAGAGCTGGAGTCTAACAATCTAAAACCCTTTGACACTGCTCAGAAATGTAAAGGGGGCTAGAACAGGCAAACCTCATCTTCTTAAATTCCCTTGACTATCCATTTGAATTAAAAAATAAATTTCAGTAGAACCGTAACATTGCTGTTTCATGTTTGCTTTTAGTATTCTTTCAAGTAATTGAGCCTTACTGCATGAATAAGTACAAAAACAAGAATTAAGTTCAAAGGCTTGAAAACTCAAACAATACAATATATAAGGCATAATAACAATTTCATAAGAACCAATAAATAAACCAGCAAATTTCTCATAAACTACTTATATTGTACTACTCACACAGAAAACAGTTTTGTCAAAAAAATCATGAATCATTTCACCTGATAAATACAGTTGAAACTTTGCCATCAGCACAAATTAAAAATTGACTAAATTTTGATAATGTAACTAAATACTTGACACTATTTTGCCCTATGAATAAGCCCCATTTCCTCTCTGCTTCCACTCAGGAAAAGAGATTAAAAAAATGACTTCTTGACAGAAATGGCT
Organism: Fratercula arctica; assembly: GCA_947846985.1. NCBI lineage: Eukaryota > Metazoa > Chordata > Aves > Charadriiformes > Alcidae > Fratercula > Fratercula arctica. Next base: position 103,606,630 of record CANTUZ010000003.1, read on the forward strand.
TCTTCTCTTACCCTTTTCATGGTGGGGTGATTGTTCTTTAAAGAATATGCTCTTTATAAGGATTTAGTTGAGAAAAAATTTGGATTTGTTGGCATACTGTAATTCATGTAACTTCACATCCCCAACCAAGTTAGTAATTCAGATTTTTATTACTCCAGAATCTCCTAAGCCATTTTTAACTGTTTTTGATATCTATAATATATGAAGATAAACAGTTAGTGATGCTTAAACACTTCCATTGTTACTGGGGAAAAAAAAAAAATGTAGTTATTGATCTTAATTGGTAAATTATCTTGTAAAATTTTCCATTATTTCAAAGTTGCAGTAATGGTATCTGTACATAAAATCTTTTTAAAAAAGCAGATAAGCTATGCAGTTCTACTTTAAGTGATAGTTTTTTCTGTTGAATAAAATGAGATAAGGACAGGACAGGTTTCCAAACATGTGAAATGTTACTAAGACACTGATTCTCATTAATTGCCATGTTATATAGTGTTTTAAAGTTTTAATACAGAATATACTTTTCCTGATACTATTATTTTTCTATGTGTACTTAAAAATCAATAAAATCTTTATGACCATAAAGAAAATACTTGGGTATTGGACTGTATTTGTGATACAAATATTTACATAATATATTTTGTTAGTTTGTAAGCATACAGACACAAATAATGTGTGATTAAGCTTACAAACTTATATGCACACACAGAGACATGCATGCATAATGTAGAGCTGACTCAGACAATTTTCCAATACATATTGCCTCCATCATTTAGATTACAGCATATTAACAAGCAGAAGTTATTTTATATGGAAATAGATGCTAGAGCAAGATGTCAGAAAACCAAATAAAATAAATGCCTAAATAATTATATAGATATAATTTATGCATTTATAATGCATAAATAAAGGAAAAATTAACAGTTACAAAACCCAGAAGTTCAGCTGAAAAACAGAACAGTTTTGCTCACTCTGTTCCAAATCCTTCTAGTACAGAATTATTCCTCTCTACTTTTTTCCATTTGTGTTTTAAATCCAAATTTAGATCTGATGCTCTACCTTAAAATAGCCTTTGCCATTCTCATTAGACAGCTGAGGTAAAGGTGAAGTGCATTCAATTTCAAATTCATTTGTTACATTTATCACTTCAACCATAAAAAGCTTCTTGTTGAGCTGTAGATTTTCACAGTCAAAAACTAAACAAGATGAAAATCAAAGTCAGTAACAAAATACTCATGCAATTTCACTCAAAAACCCAGTTTGCCAGAGATATAAGTGGGAGGCATCACAATGTCTCAGTGGGGAAACAATTATAAAACACCAACCTTTGATACCCCTTTTGTCTCCCATGCATTCATTAGTGAACTATTTGGGGTATAAAACTTGACAACTAATGCAGAGTACCATAGATGACTGATTCAACATGACTGCACTTATATTACATCACCCAATCTTTCCTTATCTTTTGAAGTGTATGCCAGACATGCAGAGTCCAACGGCTCTACCACAGTATATCTTGGTGGCTGCTAAGTTGTCAAGACAACTTTTTAGTTAATCTTAATGGCTTGACACAGCATAAAGTTTATTAATGTATTTCTACTAGTCAACAGACACCATAGTTTTCTATTAACTAGCAAAATCTCTATGCCTCTCAAAAATCTAATACACCTTTGATAGTTATAATAAAAACACTTGATCAATTTAAGATATTAGGGTACTAAAAAACTTCTCCCCCTCAGTTGCCCATTATTGAGCCTCCTCCAAAGCTTCATTTGGTTTGGTGGGACAAGCTTACTCGCACCTTAGTTAAAATACCTTGCTGCTCTTCTGCTAGTAAGAGGCAACATTATGGATGCACATCAGGCAAAATATTATCTCCTGCCATTATCAGATGTTATGTCTACATTATTGCCTCCTGTGCAACAGTCACATAATGCATGGCTGTTGTTCCTTTACATCAGATAATATGTATTAAATAAAAAAAAAATCTGAATAAAACCATAGCTGTATCATAAAAATAATCCAAAGGTATGAATAGAAGTGTAGCTAGTATGATCTCAACCACAGTGTTTCAATTAAAAATGCTAAAAGAAGCATTAATTAGATTTGATGCAGAATTTTCAATTAAAATTATTTGTATCCCTTAGCACTTAATATAATTTTATTTGAAAAATTCATTATTTTTTCAATAATTCTTGAAATCTTAACTTTCTCTTCATCTTGAATTAGGATATTTCAGTCTTGAAACACAAGTTATCTCACAGTTCACAGCTGTGTTAGACTGCCTTTCCCAGCAGTTAACTGCTGGGGGATCTTGGGGTCCCTGGAAGGCTACATTTTTCATCAGATGTTACATTATGGAAGTCAGTACGACTAAAGCAGAAGATATCGTGTAATCTTGTCAGAGGCAAAGGTAACAAGTAAACTAAAGGTAATCTTGGCAGGTAACAAGTCCTGACCGATAGTGTTAAAAACAATTTACTGATTCAACAGACTAAAATGAAGTCTTCTGGATAAATTCAATAAAGCAAAATGAAATGAAATAAAATCAAGTTTTAATTTTATGTATATTCAGTCAGTGTCATATAACTAAAAATCACCTTAGCATTATCAAAGATACACTGTGCTGAATGTCCGTCCTATGAAAAATTCCCTATTATTGCATGAAGATTAATGTTAAAATGCTGAATTTCCCTTGTATAATGGAATTTGCAAATATTTATCTGTTCTAATTTTAACACTGTTTTCATCAACAGAAAGATTGTGAAAAGACACATAAGCATGATATTCAGTATTGGGATTCAGTGTAGTCTAGATGCCGGAGAGGAAGGTATCTGACTTTCTCAGGGTTTTATATAGCCTGATACATAAGGATGTATAAGGTATGTAAGGTCCTTTCAATAATAATGTATCAGACTGAAGACTTTATGGAGTGGATTGAGGAATAGTTTCAAATCCTGCTGCTCTTGGTCTGCCGTCTCTATGAACTTCGGTTATTGTATAGATAGCTGGGTGCTTCAGACATAGTGAAAAATATGCTTAACAAATACATAACCAACTCACAATCTGTCTGTAAGTAATTCAATATGACCATAGTCATCAATCACTGTGCTCGAGGAATGCTTCATATGAGGGAAGATGGTCTTCTGTTCCATACCAAAGTCTTCTCACATGACCCTGGGAATGCAGCTTCTTCTTTTCTAGTTCACAGTGCTAAAATACGTAGATATAATAGTACCATTTTCCTTCAGTTTTTTTTCTCTTGAGATTGTAAACTCTGATAGTAAGAAAATAAGAATGGATAAGTTGGGAACATGAAGCCAATTTCCCGTGTCCCTGTAGGACAATTGCACATGATAGAAACTCTTGGAAAGATGTTTACATTCAGCATTATTTTTATCGAGGAAAAGAAGTGATGAGAGAATAAATAATGAGTAGTTATTTACTTAACTTCAAGTGGTTATGATTTTCTGCTGGACGACATATACAATCTAAATAAGCAAAATGTATTAGATATCTAATATATTTTAAAATAGTAATTTTTGAAGAGCTAAAAACCTTTTATGAATCAATCAGAAAGGAGAAAAACTAAATAATAAAAATAATGAATACCTGTGAGAAATGCTTAGAAGATAAGTGCAGCCAAATCCTTAACACTGCCTGAAATCCAGAATGACGCCCACACTCCATCCAGAGGGTCCTGAAGACAGCCATCATCCAAATTTGCCTACCATTAACAGTATTAGGTGAAAAGGACTGCCTCAGGCACAGGGGTTCTGAGAATACGCACACTCCCTGGTGCCCATGGGGCATGTTATGAGTATAGATCCCCCCATCTCTCCGATGCTTTTTTTGGTAACTATGCAAGAGAAACTAACCCAACAATTTATAAAAAAGCTAGTGATGAGAAGTCATTTGGGCTGTAATCTGCCTGTGTTTCTGACTCAAAGTACTCAGGGACGTGAGGGGCCTGGCTCCCAAAACCTGCACCCTTTTCAAAAGCTGCACGTCTCCCAGGTACACAGAGCATATCTAACAGCTGTAGACAAAAAAAAAAAAAAAAAAAAAAAAAAAGAAAAAAGAAAAAGAAATTTAAAGAATAAAGAGCACTGAGACATAACTTTGTTCACAGTTTTCACCAGAAATGCTACATATATGCATTTTAGCTCACACACCGAGAAAAAAAGACCTACAGAATTCTTACCAGTTTCAAGATTGTTCTTTCCTTTTGTTCAGCTTCAGAATCAGAAAAGCTCAAGTAACGGGTGTACCCAGCTCTAAGAAAGTGCAACACCAAAAGTCTATTTCATTAAAATTACAACAAGCCCCAGCAGAGCTTAAGAGTTTGCTTAATGGATACTGACTTGGGAATCACAAATAGTCTCAGTTAGTATTCAGTTACAATGACAACATGCGACAGTCCCTTACTTACAAAGCACCTTGATTCATGGCAGTTTATTATTTTCCTGTCTAAAAATACACTGAATTTCCTGTTTATGCAATATGACCATTAGTTTCCTGGATACTCACTGTATGTGAATAAGCCATACTGCTCTTTTTTTACTGTTTCGAGTACATGTAATTGGTGCTGCCCTGGTGAACCTGCTCGGTTCTTTGAGAAAATTAGATGGCTTGTGAGGACAAGATAGGTCAGTGTCACTGATAGTATCAGCATGACAAGGCCAGACCTGGAGCCAGAGTATCACTGTAGCCAAGGTAAGTGATTAGGAGAGACCAAAGACATGAAAATAGCAGTAGTTCTGAATTAAAGAGAAGTAGACAGGTGAATTCTTTTGGCAGAGGAAGTTTTTTCACGCAGTTATGGGTAACTTTAGTTTGCAGGCACCTCTGTTTAAAGAGAAAATTGCTTCTGCTATTTTGTGTCCTAAAGAAAATTGCCTACCAAGTTGCCTTGGGCAAACTTCCTCTCCATTTGAATCATTAAGGTGTATACTGGATATGTTTATGGAGCACAAATATAGAGACTTGGTTGATGCCAGGAAAGAAAATGTCAGAACTGGATTGAGTTCTTGAATTACCATTAGAAGCTGATTAATGTGTATTAGAGTGCAACCTGACCTATGCAGTTTGTAACCACAGCATTAATAATTTCAGTAAATGCAGTCTCTGATGCAGTTGGTTTGTGTAATTTGTATAAATCTGGGCTAAGAGGAGGTTGATTGCTCCTATTTGTATCCTGTGACTTGAGTGTAGAAGTGACCAAAGATCTTAGATCAGCATTCAGACCGAATTCTTTTCCCTTCCCCATCAATCTCTACTTATACACACACATATTGCTTATATAATGCTTCAAAATATCCATGTAGTGTCTGTGATAGTCTAGAATCAAAAGTGCAGATTAATGATAAACCATAATGTACGGGAACAAATTCGCTAGGAAAAAGGGGAGATTAGGGGATTTTGGTGCTCTCTCCATCATTGGGATTGGCTAATAGAAGAATGTGTTATGATGTTATATGAAACTGCTATATGAGACTATTTTGTCACTGTGCAGCTCACCGATTTAGTCCTGATTGTATCTGTTTCTTTTTTATTACACAAACTGTACAGGTAAATACACTGAAATTCATTTTTCCTTGTTGTAAGGAAGATGTATAAATAAGGCCTGATTACTTCCACACTGTTTCCCCCGCAAATCTTTAACCTTTAATGGACACGTCTCTGTTATTGGTCATGTCAGTTGGAAAATGAGAGTGGAAAAGATAGGCTCAATTGCTCCTTATGTACTCCAGGGCTTACCTGCTTGTGAAGTTTCCAGGAAGAATCTGATTGCAGATTCTTTCAAACTGTGGTGAACCTGGGCATCTCTATCAGACCTCTTTGCTTGCAAAAACTCTGTTCAGTAATTAATCTAAATGACAAATCAAAACCTCTATTGCTAAGAGATTGTTTCCAACTTTCATCTCTTCTCCTTCTCCAACAAAAAAACCCCATTTTCTTAATAGTTTTATAACTTTTCAAAACTTCAGGTGTTGGCTACTGTTTAGAGGAGTTAATAGATGATCTAGATTTAGCTTCTGAATGTCAGTCTTTCGTTTTTCACTTCTGTATTATGCTTTCAGCAACCATGTCTTCTGAACTGTTTTTCATACGTACAAGTGTACGCCTATTCATATTCCAAATAAAGTAATGCCCAAGGCTCCTCAGCTGTTGCACTGAAGAATTATTCATCAGATTTCAAAGATCTGCATGGCAACAGCATGGCAAGGTGCTTTACCACTGTTAGTGGTACCGGTCTTCGGCTGAGTGGTGTGCGCTTAACACTTCTCACGATTAGGTGCTCAGGGAAAAACTCCTTTGGGAAACATAAAGGGTCAGAGATGTTCAGCACTGTGAAAGATGATAAATATGCTGCTTTAGACAGCAGAAAGCCTAGCTGATTTGAACTCAGACTCCCTCTTGCTCCAGTTCCCGTTGAACCATAAACGCCAGCCCAGGGCACAGAAATAAGGGAATATGAGGAGGCTGCATTTCAAAGTCATTCTACCTTTACAAAGAAAGAATAGCCACTGGTTCAGACACTGATTGCATGTGGCAGTTTTGTACTCTAAAAAAAATAAGAAAATCCCTACAGATTAGATACAGCTACATGTATTTTTCATTTCCAGTAGCCAGGAAACTAGGTGTCCTAGATCATCTCTCTTCCACTTTCTTCCATTCGTACCCAGAGCCTGGAAGAAGTAGCAAACAAACAAAGAGTCATGGGAATGTCAGTCTTGTCATAATTAATGAAATATCACTTTAAATGTCAGCTAGCCAAACGTATCATGAACATTTCTAATCTATCTAAATACTGCCTCATAAATTGTAGCCCTAGGTATGATATTGCCTTGCATTTAGGACAGCTAATATGCCACTGTCTATTGCAGCAGGCCCGTCAGCTCAAGAGAAGCATTCTGGAGTCTGTTTTATTTTAGTGTGTGCTACAAATAACCCTAAAGGCAAGTGTCCATTTCAAGGATTTCTTTTCAAAAAGGTAATAGTTTTGTAAACTTCTCTTTCCAACTTAAAACAATGAACACATTGGTTATAGTCAGTTGTTCTCTGCACTGTTTCATTGGGTGAATAACAGGTTTTCACCTACAAATAACAGATATATTGGAAACAAAATGGTGTCGTCAAGCTGTAAGTAGTTCTTCACGTTGGTAGATAGAAAAGTTTTAAGTTCAGTCCTCCCAACACTATGCACATACTTATCTTCAGTTGTATGTGCGGTTCAATTGAATCTTCTACTTTCTGCACCACTCAGTGTGTAATTGGAGCTTCTCAGGCAGGATGTCAGGATGCAATATTTTTTCCAGGTGGCTTCTTGCCTGAAGAAACAAGGGGTTGTAAGAAGTAGTCATATTGCTGGTCTGCCCACTGTCTATGTCAGTTTTCCAAGTTGTCTCATGGAAAATAGAAGGCAGAGAAGTAAAAGAGTATAGGACATGAATTTGGCCAGGAAATAAGGTTTCGCTCTCTTTTCATTCCTGCACTAGCTTTGATAAATTGTGGCCCACTTTCTAAATACCAACCAGGACCAGTAGGTAAACAAGAGCTCTAAGTTAATTCTCAAGTCTAGTAACTCTATATATTTTGCATTTAATATTTAAAAAAGGCTAAGTTATGTTTCCATTCAATATTGAAATGAATATTATTTGATTTGGTGATGTACCCATGAAAAGTTTTCATTTATCCTCTTCCTGAATTTCCATTTAAAGAGGATGGAAATTGGTAGGGCATCAGATGCTCTGCACCTACTAACTAATTAAATCCTGCTTGAAGTACAATAATTATTCAGTGATGACCTTCTGTTTCTATATCATTCTACACAATAGAGCTTGTATAAAACTAGGGACTGGAGATTTTAATATCATACTATTCAACTGAGGTCTGATTGAAATACGATTACTGATACGGGGAATCCTTCCTCTGACTGAGTCAGGCTAGGTTAATGACACATGGCAAGCCACTGCAGTAGACATAAGCATAAAATTTTTAGTAGATTTTGTGTTTTTTTCTTGAGGGAATTTCCTTTTAAGAATAAAGAGCAAACATACGAAAGTTTTATGTTAAAAAATAATGTTTAGCTTCCTTTGGCTGTTCCTCCCTGAAAAGAAAGTATTCCACTATATTAAAAATTCCTGGTTTTCTTATTTTGTTACACTATACTCAAAGAACCTGTACTTAAAATATCTAAGAAACTAAACTTCTAAGTTAAGGTAATTTAAAAAAGGAAGACTATTAATGGAAAGAGCAATCACCTGTTGCATTACTTCTCTTCAAAGGAAACAAAGCATTCAACATCTTTATATCCCCTGGGCAAGAAATGTGATAATGTCAGAAGTTACATAAAGACTGTCAAACAATACAAATTTTAGAAAATTGAAATCATATACAGAATAGGTCAAATTCATCCCAGATGGAACTCTAGTGACTTGAATGGGCTTACAGCATCTATTACAATTGTGTGCTATACAATAATTCAGATGGAATTGTTTGCGCATCAATTGTTTCTAAGACCATCTGTACTTGAAACCTCAAGAATGTTGAGGATTACAATTTCATTATTCCCAGCTCCATTGCTTTCTGTTATGTTTGATGAGAAAGTAACTTGAGTTACATTTCAATGCTGTTATGCATTAATTTCATCGTTGAAGTGTACCTCCACCAGAGAGAGCAGCAAAACCAGCAAAATCTGTGATAAGAGAGTCCACCTGCATTTTCTTAAAAATACAGAAGTATTTTTTATAGTGGTTAGTGAAGAGCCAGGCTGAAATATATATGTTAAATTACTGAAAGAGGTATGTGATTTTTTTTTTTTTTTTTCCCCAAGGAAAGGTTCAGTGTTCTTATTTACTGCCAGTTGGAACTAGAGTTTAGCCTAAAGCCCAGATACCTAAAGATATTTAGGTTTAATTGTTCTCATGGGAGTTAGGATCTTAGAGAGCTTTAAAAATTTTCACATCAGAACCAAGGAATCAGCATGAAGCTGAGAGATTTCAGTTCCCTTTGAAGTCAGTGGAAATCAAGCAGTCCATAGACATAGCAGTCTGTACTTTGCAGGTTTGAACTGTAAGACAGCATCTTTATTTATTAAGTTGCCCACTTTAAATAAACTGAATAATATGAATTATTGAGAAAAAAAAAGTATCAATTTAGGCATGAGTCTATGGAAAGGGTTCTTTAATCTTCCATCATGCAAGGTAGGGAAACACAACGTATTTAGGGAAAGATATTTTATTTCTCTCTAGCTACTGTTTCCCACATCATCCTCATTTTCATACAGTCTCATTTGCTTTTTGTGACAGGGGGAAACTAAGTGAAGTTGTAAATTAAGAGAATTTCTACAAAGGTGCCAGTGTCACACTGCTAAATGTTTCAGTAGCAAATATTTTGTCACTCTTGTCACCAAATGAAATATTCTGCCTTAAATATGGTGGTCAGGTTCCTAAAAAGAACATGGAAAAAGTAAACAAAAACCTCTACATCAAAGAAAAACATTGACAGAATCTAATAGACTGAAAAATTATGTACCTAAATTAGTCAATAGAAAATGCTGAGGAGATGCACCTATTCTAGACCACAGTTCAGACATTTTTTTTTTCCCTATTTTTTGAGACTTAAGGTGGGCCAGTGCTGTCTTTCACAAAGCTCATGATTCACAATATAAACAGACTGAGTGGGTGTATCACCAGGATATTCACCAGGCTGAGGAAAATGTGAGCATCATTACAGGTTGTTGGCTGGAGTGCTCATTCGGGAAACCTGATATCCTGTCTCAGGACATAGATTGTATATATCTGCATTTTCCAGATCCCTCTCTTTCTTCCAAACAGATCTGCTTTCCCATCTTACCCAGCCCTATTGTAGTCTTCGGTCTGGAAGGCTAGAAAGAACGTGTGTTCTTCCAACCCAAAACATTTCCTGCTAGCTGAAATTGGTATTTCTGGCCTAAGGAATGGATGTCCCCTCCTGCTACCTAGGGGCAAAACCACCACTTTAAAAAACACTGTCAAAGGTACTACAGGCAACTTAAAAATTTTTAAAGTTTCTGGACCTTCAGGCTAAATAATGCATGAATGTCAAGGCTTGGGTAGCTGTGTTTTTGTTCGGTACCAGAAAAGTAAGTGCTCACACCTACTGAAGGTAATATAAAAGTGGAACCTGGATTATTTGGGTGCCTAACACCTTTTTAGTCCTTAAGACATCAGCTATGGGTAGTTTAAGAACAGTTGAGTTTCACGAATCTCAGTGATGCCTAAATTCTTGGTTTAGGAATCTGCACTGGAACATAGACATTTAAATTATTTTGTGAATTTGTCCCAGAATCATGAAGTCTAAAGTTAATAGGAGACTGAACACAGCTCAGTGATGTCAGTATGCATGCCTTCAGTTTATAGAAAATTATTCACTATTTTTGGGAGAAACCCCAGTCAGTTGAGCGATCTATATCTGTAAGCAATTTATATCTATACCTTACTTACTCCCCCACTATATATCCTCCATTTGAGTTTATTATAAGATTTCCAGTTAACCTAACAACTAAGCCAGTTTATAAAATGGAAAAAAAGTTTCAGCATCTTCTGGCCAGAAATACTGAACAAGCTCCCACACAAACACTGCAGAAGCCTTAGCTGACACTTTAGATCAAAATGTCGACATACAGTATGTGCAGAATGGATCATACAGCAGCTTTACATGATTTAACTGATTCATGTGTTGACTTGAACAGGGCTACTGCTTCATCCTGAAAACATTAGGTTTGAAAATTAGGAATCTGTATCTGCTATCGTCAGATCACTTGGGCATAGAAATCAAATTGATTCTAAGCAACTCAGTTGATGCCCCAGCACTGCAAGGAGCACTGATGTTCAGAACTGAACATGCATGCGAAGAAAGAACAAGAAAAACATGATTAGTTTTACTAAAATAATTAACAGCAATAAACATGAATACATATTTGAAAATCATTGGCTTGCTTAATGATCTTTAAAATTAATTAGAAACAGTCTTAGGGGGAAATGCAAATGTGGGCTGTACACTATCAGTATATTGCAAATAATACTAATATATTCTGTTGCTGGAAATCTTTTGAGTGAAGGTGGGATGAATACTACAATGCCAGCTCCTCTGTCTCATCTCATGAAACCAGCTACAATTAATTTCTTTATTGAACCTTAATTACAGCAATTAAGGGGTATGGGAATATTTTGCACCTCAAGGGATTTCTGGGGCACTCTTTTTTGATTACCCTTCAATTCTTTTAACAAAAAAAATACATGCAAGACAGTTGAATTGGATTGAACTTCCAGTTAGAAACACACATTAGCAGTCCTGTTTATAACTTTTGAAGACATTACAACAGAATACAAACGCTGTATTATTTCTTCCCACCTGCCCAGTATGCTGTCAGTCAAACTCATAGCATTTAGTAACAAAATCAAAGGGTGGCTCTTCATCCTAAAATTTCCATATGCTATTAATCAGTAGTTCAGGTTTATAACCCAAGAGTGACAATACACGAAAACAGAGTAAGATCATACTTTATCCCCTTTAAGTTGATTCTACAAAGGATTTATTGAACAGGATCACATATTTTCAGTCCAGCAAGATGTCATTTTGTTTTGCACTCAGGATTGAAGGGGTCATGCCTGGGATACAGCAACATTAACATACTTTTGTGTCTTTCAAGGCCATGAACTTTCTGGTTTAAAGGTAAGATTTTGCTATGGATATTTAACCACTGGCTGGATTCAAGAAAAGGAAGACTTATGCATGTTGCCTCTACGTAGCTAAAATCATAACTACTCACAAGCAAGATGATATGGAAAAAGAAGCCAATAATCCTGTATTCTATTCCTATGTTTGCCAGAACACCAAAATTTATCCTTGACTCTCAAGTTTATTGAAATCAACATCCCCATTTCCAAAGTCAGTCTTCCAGCTCTTTCAGTCAACCTTTCTGCTAACATTATTTTTTCCTGATTGCTTATACTTTTTCTTCTTTCAACTCAATTTATTGAGTTTATAAACTATATACTTAGGATGTATAATTATACATGTGTAAACCTTGAAGTCCTGGAGGGTAGGGAGCATTCTACTCCTTTTTGTTAGGGAATGTGAGGAAAAATGACCATGGACTGTTTTTGTCTGTCAGCTGCTTCCAGAAGTCTAAGCAGACACAGAAAGAGAAAACATGTTTGGTCCCACCTGTTGTCAAACAGAAAACAGCAGGGATATAGCAAGAGCTGGTGTATTAATTCTCTACCAGGACATTTCTGAAGTTACTGGAACACGAGAGCAGTGTGTGCAAAAGAGACCCAAAAGAGAAAGGGAGAGGAGCTTCTACGTGATGGTGAGGACACTTTTCTGTGTGTTAGTCACTAGGCTGCCCTGCTCTCAGGAGGGCTATGTCACATGAGGTGATGCAAAGCAGCTCTTACATATCAGTCAAGATGGATCTTTGGTGAAGATGCAGAGAATACGTGCAGAGCCAAGGGACTGAGTATTCGTTTACTTAAATGTCTTTTGGGATTCTCAGATTGTCCTGTTCACAAGCCCTGAACTGTGAATGGAGTTTATTGGATTGGTAAGTGAAAAGATATGGATAATGAATATTTTACATCAGAACATAAGAATTTTGGTAATTAAATATTATTACCAGAAGTGAGTTAATGTAAATTATTTGTCATTCATGTATTTAGATATATTGCCCTTTGTGATCATCTTTGTGATCATCTCAGTGAGATTATTTTCCACTTTACCGTATTATTATTCCTTATGCTATACTCCGTATGGGTTTATGTGTACTGAATTGCTACTCATTAATAGTCCCAGGGAAGGAATTTTGGATGAGGGCTGGAACTAGTGATAACTAAGTGAGTGGTTATGACTGCATAAGGATCCGTGTCTTTAACTTAACTTTTGAATGTATGGCTACACAGAGAAATCACATAATGATCAGCACTAGCTAATAAAGAAAGGAACCTTCTACTGCCCTTCCCACGCCATCTTTTCCCATTTGTTCTCATTGCTTCTTGTATTCTACCTAAGGTACTACAAGATAATCATGTTAATAATCTCCTTCACATTTAAACTTCCATAATACATGCCATCTTCAAAATAATAACAACAAACACTTTCTAAAAGGCATCAGATGAAAATTGTGACACGCAGGCAGAATATAGAAATATGCTGCATTGCAATCTCAGACAGCACATTCAATCCTTTCTCCTACACAATACCGTTTTCCTCTTGCAGTCTCCTCTCCCACAATTCACAGGTGAGATAGAGCCCTTTCTCCAGACTGACCCTTTAGCATCACTAAGTGCAGTGAGTGGGAGCAGAAAGGAAATTAATCTAAACAAATGTACACATTTGTAACAGACTTTTGCATCTGATCTAATTATCTGCATCCCTCTTACAGTAAATAGAAAGGAACAGATGTTTCCAGGGGCAGTTCCACTTATCCCAAAAGTCTAACACATATCTAATCATCCTTAGTTGGTTTCTGTTGCTCCATTGCTTTACTTGGACTCAACAGGACTCTTTATAGAAGTTTATATAGCAGGCGTTGGAGATTGGGTAAGTGAATCCCTTTCTGAATATTTATAATTGCTTCTATTGAAGCCAATGGTAAAGTATGCACCAATGTCACAAAACACGGTCATTTTGATGAGGGTTTTTGAATACTCTGTTGCTCCTAGTTATTTCACTGATAAAATGGCAACTGATTACAAGTAGCAGTTGAGGAAGCCTCTCTGTCCTGCCACACTTCCTCCCTTTTTTCAGCCCTTCATGCAATGGGCATTCTCCTCTGCAAAGCCCGCTCATCAGGAACAAAGTGACTGTTATCTGAGTTTTCTGCAAAACGGAGGCTTCGGAAAACTGTAAAGGGTTCTGTAACAAAGAGATGTGTCTATTTTGGCTCTGTAAATTTTGAACGAGAAGTAGAGAGGAGCTCTGGACCAGCAAGCTTGCTTTGTAACATAGATTTACTGTCTAGGTATTGACAAAACATATCTCATTATTTAGATAGAGGATATACGACAAAATCCTCTGTTTTCCACATAATTACATACACTAGTTGAGATATATTTATTGTGGAAATTTTCTTCACATTCTTCATCAAAATGTCTTCAAAGGAAACCTGATTCTTCACTTCAATGGCAGTTTTACCGTCGACTTCAGCGATAGCATGATCAAGTTTATGGTTAAAAGAAAATTTAGAACTACTGATTGCATGTGTATATCTCTCTCAAAATGTTCCCAAAAGAAAAACAAACAAACAAAAAAATTCCTCTGAAGCAAAAAGTTCCATTGCTTACTGTGAGCAGTAAGTGGCCTAGAAATCAATTAATGTCCAAAGTTATCTCAGATCTGTCATGCTGTATCTACAAGTTTGGGTGTCAGATTAACCACTTGAAAAACAAAGTTTTCCTTGGTCCTGAGCAGTCACTCCAGCCACGAAGGTCATCTGAAGCTGCTCTCAGAGAAGGTGAATTATACTGTATGAAGAATCTTCATGGCATCTGCTGAATGCTGCTATTTGATGTTGCCTAGTATAGAAAAGACCCATGCATGGCTGAAATTATCATTTTGTTCCAAGTTTTAATTTCCCTGAGACAAGAGCTGTCTCATTCCGAATATTAACAGTGACAGAACTAAGATGAGACAAGTAGAAGTTATTATTAATGAAGGATGAATGATGTAATCAAGTTTTTTCAATAAAAAGAGAGCTTTTGCTATGATGTAGGTGTTATAAGTAGATATACAGTGTAGCACATTACGAATTGCATTGGTTTGTATTAATAATTTCTTATATAAACAGAAACGTCTCATCTTTCAGAACATCTATAAAGAAACTATGAAGGTAGATGCACCCTTAAAACTCCTTGGATGTATGAATTTATCACCTTCTGTATATTTAGGTAACAGGCAAATGTGCTGCCAATTGCATTACCAGTGTAATAAAGGAGATAATTTATAGAGTTCTATACATGCATCTGTTACTCAAAATTCTATGTTTCATCTTAATTATTGAGTAAATTGAAACATCTAAGACCAAAGTTGAAACCAGTGTACTATTCCATATTATTTTTATGACTATAAATTGTCCCAACGTATCAGTCAGACTTCCAGCAGTGTTTGCAAGAGGGTAATATTTAGTCTTCCCAAGATACAAACTGCCAAAAAATCTTCTGGTTTTGTAACACAGTTTATTACTGCGGTAATCACTGGAATAACTTTGCAAAATCTATCACTACAGTGGTACTCCTTACTTTAAAAAAGAAAACAAAGGAAAAAACAACCTCCACACACCCCCCAATATGTTTCAATTTACGTATGAAAGAAACAGATACGTCCACAGCAGGAAGCAGTTCAGTGCAATAGGAGTGTACCAGTAAATTGAAGTCCTTACATCTCAGGTCATATGCATCCCTGGGTTTTATTTCAGCCTAGATATAATGTTGTCTCCTGGAAGGAATGCCCCTACCGCACGTGTGGGTTGAGACTGCTTTGTGTGCAGCAGTCGGTGCGTGAGCCAAACCAACAAACAGGGAATGAAGGTTTCTGTGTTTTCCCTTCAAAAATAGACTAATGCTCAGAATTAAAAGGCTGGGGTAAATGCAGACTATTGCAGACCTGTTTCTTTTATGGAAGAACACTCCTTATATCAGGGAATAGGATTATTTTTGCAATAAGCAATGCTACTTTACTACAGAGAAAAATATTTACTTGTGCTCATATTTCAATAAGTGTGTAAAAGGAATATTACAGCTGCAAAGTAAAAAGTGAAAAGGAAGAGTACATTTTGCTATTTTGAACCTTACAATTTTAATAATGTTTTTTTTTTCTTTTCCATGCTAGTAAATGGGCTAGGTCCATTCCTTAATGGTCCTGTAAAACATTAACGGATAACTTTAATATAATGTTATCTGTTGCTTTCACAGGAAATATATTCGAAGACATGAAAACAGAGACAATTTGAATAATGTTGGAAAGAGAAAACAGATTTTATTCCCGGATTCGGTGACAGGCAGACAGGCATCAGATAGACATCTTCATTTGAGTTAGTGATCTCAGTTCCTTTAGAGTGAGCACAGGAAAATAAGCATTTTTATGGTGGAATTTCTTTTGTTATAATCTACATGTCAAAAACACACCCCAAAACAGAAAAGATGACTCACACCCCAGCAGTCCTGCAAGTTCTTCTCAGATCACTACTTCAGTTGTAGATGTCTGCAAGATAGACACCTAACATTTATGCTTTTTGTGCTCTATGCCTTTGTCAGTCTGCATATAAAGTTGATATGATATACATTTTTAAAATTAAAGAGGTTCTTTTACTTAGACATCTTTATTCTGTCAGCATTTTCTGGCATAGTGTTTTCTGCATTATCTGTATGTAAATCAGTACTGGAAGGCAGAACAGAACATTTAACAGTGGTGACATATTTAGCTATTAAAAATTAATCTCTCTGATGTTAAGGGGGGGAGGAGAAGTGAGTTTCTTGATTAAGGTCTTCTGGCCAGCTCAGAAATTTCAATTATTTTTTAAATAATCTTTCTCCTCCTCTCCCAGAAGTGGAGGAATGTGAATACAAAATCACAGTAAAGAAATTTCTTCTTAGAGTTATTTGTACATTAAGAAAAATAGAAGCTGACACTTTAATCCCAAAGATAAGGATAATCATATTCATAAACCATTTTTTTACACTGCTCAAACAAATTTGTTCATTTACTTCTTAGTTTTCCTCCTGGTAGTACTGTGCTTCAGCCCTTAGCACAACTAAAATTTGTGGGGAAAGCCATTCATTACATATTACTCTTCAATTTAGAAACAGAGGCAGTTTTGAAGCTTGCTATACTTATTTAAAGAAACAAAAAAGTACTGATGAATGGTGAAACAAAAAAGTTCTGATGAATGGTAAAACAAAAAAGGAGAGGAGGTCTAAGTAGGCACTTGGTTCTCCATCCAGCAGCCAGGATTTCTTGAGTAACTGGAAAGGAAGCTGGGCCCTGGTCTGCTCGATGCCTCCTCATATCTCAGAATCACAGAATTGCAGGGGTTGGAAGGGACCTTCGGAGATCATCTAGTCCAACCCCCTGCCAAAGCAGGTTCACCTAAAGCATGTTGCACAGGAACGTGTCCAGGCAGGTTTTGAATATCTCCAGAGAAGGAGACTCCACAGCCTCTCTGGGCAGCCTGTTCCAGTGCTCTGTCACCCTCAAAGGAAAGAAGTTTTTCCTCATTTTGACATGGAATTTCCTGTGTTCTAGCTCGTGTCCAGCACTCCTTGTCCTGTCACTGGGCACCACTGAGAAGAGTTTGACCCCATCCTCTTGATACCTACGATGGCCCAGCCTCAGACAAAGATCTGTATCTCCTTCAGGCAGTCAAGAGGAGGCAACAGAGTCTGGACTATTAGCTGACTTGAAAGGCACACCTCTACCCCTATATTCAACATTAGAGAATGAGCACTAGCATGCAATCTGCTATCCTACTATGACATTAGACACACCTGGCTTGGTTTTACATGGCAGCAAACAGTTCCCCTGTGCTGTTTAGGAGTTAGACCCAGGAAACTTCCAAACAGGTAGTCTGGACGTGGTCATTTCACCTTGGAAGCTAAGAGCAGATACAAACCATTCTGTCCCAGCCTTAAGTCCAGAGTACAGACCTTGGTACATTTAATATCCTGTTACAGGTGCAACCAATAAATCCAAGCCCTGAGAATCCAATCAGGTATGTGCTCATGTGAGGGAAAAATCCACAGGGTGTTCTTTTTAATATCTTCAGCATTTAAAGTAGTCAATGTAGGATTAGTGGATCAGAGAGCAAACTGCTTGCTAAGTAGGAGAAAGGACCAACATAAGGATTCCCGTTTACATATATCATTGATTTTTTTTTAATTACTTCAGGAGCCATTTCTTCTGCTTATAGAAAAACAACCCACTGTAGCACAGACTTGAAGGATGCTAAGGAGTAGTAGTCTGCATTTTTGTTTTCTTTACTTCTCTGGATACATAATGACGCTATAAGAATACTTTGCTTAACTTTAAGATCCAAAGAACATGACCTGTGTTTAGCTTCTTTGCCTTATTCTGAGTAGTTCTGCCTCAGGGTATAATCCAAAGAGCACTTTGTGTGCAATCATTCTTAATGGACTTCTGACTGTATCTACAGAGTCTATGCTCTTGAACTCCAGTAAGTGTCCTAAGGGTTTACAATCCACACACACCCCAAAAAAAAAAAGTCTCTAGTTCACTTAGACCTTAGATTAATGCTTGAACTCTGGCCCTCTGGGAATATTTGGTCAGCATACAACACTGCATGGATGTTAAAATCATCTACAGTTTTGTACCTGAGCAAGAATATTTTCAGGTTATGTTGCACTCACATGAATCATTTTATAGACAGTGCGTTAAAATGCTTGCAAATAGCAATCTACTGCGTATCTTTCACCTTTTCTGCCCTTTCGAACTTCTTAGCTCCCCTGGTGCTAAGTGCTTGCAAGCAATTTCAGTCCTCCTTCTCATACCCAAAGCCTGGAGCTCTGCAGGCAAAGAGAGAAAGCACTGACAAATAACAGTGTCACCAGAGAAACTCACAGGTTTCCTGAGTAAAATGTAAGTCACCAAATGACTTGCTTCCAAACACATTTCTGATACTGCAGCACTCATTCTGGCTTTGGGAAAGGGCTGTGGAGATGAACTCTTGCCCCCTGAAACAATCCTCCCACCTGTGCAGACGCACACACAATCAGTTAATCATTTCAGATCTCCAGTTCAGTGCCCCACAGTGATTGCTATTTTGTTTGTACGTATGTGGATAATTTCAACATGACTCCAGACATGCTACTCTCAGGTATACTCAGACCCATCAAAGCATGGCATGATCTCAGCAGGCAGTACTTTAGCAGTTCATCTGTCTTCCCCTTGAATCAGTGAGCTCCTCTGGCTTGTGACTCTGACCATCCCAGTGGGCAGTTTCTTGAGATGAGCCTGAACATTGCTTGTTAGCTGCTACTTGTCTTCCCCTCGCTGGAGACTCCATGGTCCCTGTGTGGAGTAGACAAGTAGGGCAGGGGGTGAGTGACAGAAGAGCATTTAATAAGAAGCCACGAAAAGCCACAAGCTCTGTACCTCTGGGCTCCATGCTTGGAGCTAGAAAGTCTGGTGTGCAGCATGGACAGGGCTACAAGTGCAGGGGAGGACCATCTTCAGGCCAACCTTGACAGTGGGCAGGCACAGCAATGGAGACAGGTCAGTGAGCGACATACCTAATTTTACTGACATGGGAAAGAACCAGGTGATGTGGTGCTGCACAGGTTCCTGACTGCTGCTGTGAAGGACAGGGTGTACATCCAGGGTTTTTGGCTCCCTTACCGGACGCAGGGCACAGGAACAAGTGATGGTTTACCAGAGCTAGGAAGAGCCATGTGCCTTCCCTGCACCACTGTGTGGGCTTCTCTGCTCACTCAGACCTTACATTCAATTTATCAACAGCACAAAATGATCACCACCACCAAAGATCTGAAATCAAAAGTGTTTTGTCCTCAGTAAGTCAGGCTCTCTTTACTGTGACTTTAACATCCCAAATATTTAATTTTAATTTTAATGAAGTTGCTTTGTTTGATAAAGGTCAGTGCTGTCAACACAGAAAAATGCTGAAGTTCAAAGTAGCTTGTTTGCTCAAAAGATTGAACGTTTGAATTGATGATATATATTAACAGCATTTAGTGTTCACAGCAAATAAACACTAAGGTGAAATTCACTAATCTCCCCTATTTATTAGGGTTCTGAAACAAACCATGGAGGCTTTCAGAAAAATATCTGTGAGGGTTAGTGGACTGGGAGTATGTATTGCCAATGGTTTATTTCATCATAAATATTACAGCTTAAGTTTCTGTATTATTCTAAATTGCTAGGAGCTAGGAATTCATTTTATAGTTTATATATTTCTAACTTTCTGAGTAAGAGTTTTTACAAAGTAGTTGCTATGGAAGATTATACCCAAAAGTCATAAAGCAACTTTTCCTGGCTTAGGTTTTACAGAAATAGAGACAGCAAACCCCTCATCCTTATCCTGCGATTTCTGGATCCTTCATCTACATGGTTAGATTCTGTCTTCCTCTCACAGAATTTCTGCTCTCACCATCTTAACAAGGATGTTCCTCATGAAAGATGGGACTCTTAAAAACCTCTGTATACCCACATCCATGCTAGCAGGTGTTCTCACCTGAATGAATTGAACCCTTTTGATCTCCCTTTTGAGGTCTCTCTCCTTTGACTATTTTTTTTTGGGGGGGGGGGTTTCTTGTGAGCCTTTTAGAAGCACAAACTTCAGGAATGGTTACAGTGATCCAGTACCAGGACTGACCAGCCCTTACACCATTTGTTGCAAGACTTACTGGCAAAGGTCCATAAAAATCTGTTGTTTGCAATCCTCAGCCTATTCTATTTTCATTATTGGTTTTTTCATGATTTATCCTTTATGTGGAGAAAAAAAAAAAAAAAGTGAAATGGTGTGTCTGGTGTTGAATGCCAGAGAAAAAATCTGACAATATGAATAGGAACATCAAATGTACAAGCAAAGCAAAGCAATTTTTCTAGTTTACAGCCTAACTACATATTGCTTTGGCATGAGACATGCAGGAATTCCTTCTAGAACTCTAGTGATAAGTAACAGCCATGAGAAATATTTTTTGCCACCCTGAGACTTACAGGTAGGAGATGAGACATAATTCCCTTAAATGTAACATGCCTCATTATAATGCTACTCCAGACTATACTGTAATCTTTTAAGAAAAAAAAGGAGAAAATGCTGAGTCAATTTCTTTTTTCTTAACACAAGTAGCCCTTCTGCTCTTCCATAACCAAGAATGGATGACAAATTTCTCTGTGCGAACAAGAAAAAAAAAAAGGTTAATAAGACTGATCTAGTGCTTTTATTGTAAATCTCCTTTGATGTTAGCTGCACAGTGTTGCACCATCGATCCTGTTTAAAGCTGCATTGAAGAGTTTCATCTCTGCGCTGATGACATTTTCTGAGTTTCTTTTTACATGGCACTTTAGTTACCACTTTAATAAAACAAACAAGTGAAAGAATCTAGGAACAACGGATTTGCCATTCTGGATCAGTGCACTCACCTATCAAACCCAGCATCCTAACCTACAGGATATGTAATGAAAATAGTGAAGTTACATTGTAGAAGTTACCATTGTATGTGTTCTACAGATAGAGCGAAAACCAGTGTGTAGTATCCTAGAAATTTTACTGAAATTTGTTCTTTTGAAAGTGACTTTTAAAGACAATTACAAATGCATGGCTTGAGCCTCAAACAATTTAAAAAAATAATGACTAACAGATATTTGTACTGTAATAATTTTTAAAGCTTCACAGATAATGAAGAAAGTAAGGTCAGTTGTGATCTATCTAGACTCATTTCTTCTGTAAAACATGTTATATTTAATTTTTTTGATTATTTCCCATTTCAAGTACAACATGTCCTTCTGAAAAATTTCCAAACAGAGGATAAAAATTGTCACTGACAGTGATCCCACTAAAACTCATGGTAGTTTTTTTTCAATGGATAATTATCCTAATTACTATGAAAAGTGATTCTTATTAGAATCACAGAATCATAGAATATTCATGGTTGGAAAGAACCTTTGAGATCATTGAGTCAAACCATACATACACACACAAAAAACCCCTACAATCTCTGTCAATAGAGCATGCCCTGAAGTGCCAAATCTAGACGTTTCTTCAATACCTCTAGGGATGGTGACTCAGGCACCTCCCTGGGCAGGCTGTTCCAGTGCCTGACCACTCTTTCAGTAAAGTAATTCTTCCTAATATCTAATCTAAACCTCCCCTGCCGCAACTTCAGACCATCTCCTCTGGTCCTGTCATTATTCGTGTGGGAGAAGAGGCCAACACCCACCTCTCTACAGCCTCCTTTCAGGTAGTTGTAGAGGGCAATGAGGTCTCCCCTCAGCCTCCTCTTCTCCAAACTAAACGTGCCCAGTTCCCTCAGCCTCTCCTCATATGGCTTGGTCTCCAGACCCCTCACCAGCTTGGTAGCTCTCCTCTGGACCCGCTCCAGCACTTCAATGTCCCTCTTGTACAGAGGGGCCCAGAACTGAACACAGGACTTGAGGTGAGGCCTCACCAGGGCCAAGTACAGAGGCACGATCACTTCCCTACTCCTGCTGGCCACGCAGTTCCTGATACAAGCCAGAATGCTGTTGACTTTCTTGGCCACCTGGGCACACTGCTCTTCTTCCTTATTGCTCATCTTAATCTGCCTAATTTCTTTTTCCAGTGATTTGCTTTCATTATAAATTTTCTTCCATTTCTTATCAACATGTATTGTATATACAACTCTTTGGTAACTGTAATGAACATAGCTCCTAGAGTATTTCACTGTAGAGCTATAGGTTCTGCTGTAGGTTCACTGTAGCTTTTCTGTATTTTCAGCAGGTACATAGCTCTTTTCCAAAATCTTTCCAGGTAGTCAAAAGATTTCTGTGTTCATGAATCCCCAAAAAGATGCAATGTTCCAGAATCAACATTCACATTATTGTTTGCACTTGTTTTTTTACTTAGTTGTGCTCATAATTGTTTTCAAGTTTGTGAAACTGCCTCTCTTACATCACAATTAAATATATGAACAACATATGTTGCATGGATAGATAGATAGGGGTGTGTGTGCACATATGTGCACATATTTGTTCGTGAGAACACACCCTATGTTACGCTATTGGTTTATAACAAGGCATAGAGAATTTTGCATAAATTAGGTTTTACTCCTATAATCAAGATGATCTTCAGTGCAGACATCTCAGTCAGGAGGTCAGCATGAAGTTCTCTATGGTAATTCAGGGTTTTTTCACCCTTATTCATTATATGTAGATACTTAATGAAACTGTCATTACATTCTTTAATATAAGATATAAAATTTTGAAAATTTCAAGTAACAGATTTTATAACAACAGCATGATCTAAACCAGCCTTGCAATTAAGTTTGTGGTGAGAAGAAGAAGCAGCAAGATCAACTTGGCAGCTCTTGAAAAGTAAAGATCTCTGTTGAAAGGTTTCTGTAGCATAATCATTAACGCAAAACCAAATCAAACCAAAACAAAAAAACCAAAGCAACAACAACTAAAAACCCCCAAACAAACAAAAAAACCCACCATGGATTCAAATCATCAATATTTGTAAAATTGTTGATGTGTATTTTTTCCATTTAATTAGTGACTTCAACAGTAGCATTGTCATTATTCTTCCTGATGTCTCAGCCTTTAGACACAAGGGAAAAATAAAGCTGTCCTCCAAGGGCTGATAACAATTTTCCTGGCCAGAAAGCTTCATATCACTTACTTTTGTTTTTTTACATTGAGTTTGGCAGCAGGGGAAATTTGTGACAACCTCTGGCTCCTTTAATTAATTTTCAGTGTCAACACTCAAAGTTAAAAATCTTATGATTTCAACATCCAGTCTAGAGAACTATTTAGACAGTGATTACCCTCAGTGTTATACCGATAGAAAATTTTCCACTCAAAGAAGATACAGTTTCGTTGGGACTATGTTATTCCACAGCACTGTGAAATCTGGACTGTGAGGACTGATATAATTCCATGGGAGAGAAAGACCCCCACAACTTCTAATCAACAATATTTCCTCTGTCTTTCATTCAAAATGTCTCTACTTCTTTACCCTTTTTATACTGAAGAAAGGCACAGCAAGAAATCACCAGGAATGCATACAAACCATTAATATACACTGTAATTCTACTTGTTCATATAGCATGATAACGATTAATGGAGCATTTTTAATTTTTTTTTTTAAATATCCTGCTGTCACTGTTTCCTTTGTAATTTAGGGAGCCTTAGCAGTAACAAAGACAGTCATTCCCTATTAATATCTTTCGGTTTACCTTAATAATCACTGTTATTCTTGAATAGAAAGAAAACTAAAGGAACTAATTTCTTAAGGTCGTTTTTACTTCAAGTCATTTCCATGCAGGTCAAAGGGTCAAAGACCATTTATAGGTCTAGAGTGTTCATGAGTTAGGGTAAGAAACACAATCTGGTGTTGTCATTATGGTGTCTACAAGTAAGCATAATATTTGCACCATTCCATAAAACTGGAAATATCCAAATATAAAGCACAGGTTTGTTTTGTAACTAATTTAAACACATATCATAGCATTGAATTTAATAATCTCTGTTCCACACACAACTTACTAGAATTTAATCAATAAATCAGTGGAGTTTTGATCTCTGCTCCCAAGGTAATGCAAGTGATTTTGACAAAATGAGTTACTTGCTATTGACAGGTGTTTAAGTTTAAAATTAAAATAATACAGGTATTATTTTCACTGTTTTCATTTGGAGCATTGTGTGTCATAAGCTGCTCCATTGAATCCTTTATAGACGGAAAAGATAAGTATTTTATTTTTTTTCTGTTTTCAGTAAATCTACCTAAAGGAAAAAAAGAAAGGCTAATTTCCAATCTTAGTATGAATCTGGAGGTCTTTTGAAATGTTGAAATAAATTAAATTCTTAGACAATATGGCAGGTGTGTGGTTTTATATTTTATGTTGCTTTATGAAGAAAATTCATTCAAAAATCACTAAATACAAAAAGAATGAGAAAATGTGTTGTTTTGATCTTCTATTTTTCTAAATCATATTTCAGAAGAAAATCCTAAAGCTGCATATCCAGTTTTACTACCGAAAGTAGAAGTAATGACTTCATAGATAAAGCAAATTTTAGCTTTTTTGACTAGCTATTTTCTCACCTTGAAGATGTAATTTAGCATAATTTTATTTTTTATAATATATATAATTGATTTACTTATGTCATGAGTTTTCAATTAAAAAGCAACATTTATGGATCCCTCAAATTTTCAAGCTGTTTATTGTAGAACAATAATGGAGAGATTTGGTGCTTGATTAGCACAGGACAAACTGTTGTAACCAAATATTTAGTAGTACAGTTGACAGTGTGAGACTTCAGTATCTTCATCGAGCATTGCTCAGCTTTTTTAGTCTGTCCGGGCTGTGAATGCCCACTGAGCTGGCACAGCAGCTAGATTTATCTTAATGAGCATGTGTCAGATAATTTCCTCTGAGGGAGGTAAGACTTTGATGTTAAGCTCAAAATAACGAATCCCAGTATCCTCACGGGTGTTATTATCTTCATATTTCCTTTCCTAAAGCTGAGGTGACCCAACCTTTTTGCCTTACTTGCAGGAGTTTTGAACTAAATAGTAACTAGGCAGAGCACTCAGTATCTTGAGTCACTGCATAGCCAGAGTTTCTGCTGTAGTGTCATGGCTGAAAGGTGAGCAGGCAAGGTGAGCATTCCCCGCCACCCCTTCCATTCCAAAGCTGGATCATTAGAAAAAAGGTGGACAAAGTAAGTATTCCCCTTCTTTTTAAGTTCAGACATACAGAACATTGTGACTGTGCAACAGGAAAAAAGAGTTTCAAGCTTTTACACTTCTTACTGCTAAAATCATGTAAGCATGCTAGTACTGCAGAACCTCTGACTTCTTACTCCTACTGCTAATTTCTTTGATTTGTCAGGGAAACAGCGAATAACAGATTTAGGGACAGCAACCATTATTTTTTTTATTATTTTTTCTGGAAGCAGACAGTTTCATACTGTTTTATGATCCATATATATAGTTAAGTAGCATACCTAGTATACTGGAATATATTACTCAGCTGCTTGGGCATCACATTTATATTGTTTCAGCATTAACAGATACATAGCAGTAGAAAAATACACAGTTTTCAGAGCTTAATCTGGCAAGCATCTTAAAGTGTTTTGTGTTAACTTCATAAACATCATCTTAATGATGAGATTCATCTCATGTAACATTCAGTTATTGATTGCATCTCAATCGGTAGTCTAGTTGTCTTCTGTTGTCAGCAGGAAGATGTCATTTCCAGAGGTTTACATCTCATTCTCTGTGTGTTATGAATGTCAGTATTGCTTCCAGCAGCTTTCTCCACTGATATTAAGGGAGCTTATGCTGCATTTTTTTCTATTATACAAATAACAGAACCCTTAATTAATTCTGTATTTCAAGAGCTTGTTTACTTCCTGCTTTAATGAAAACTGTAATACAGGTAAAGCTATCTAAACCAAAGTGTTTTCGCCTGTTAGATTCTACAAATTCTTCTGCAATGCACTGAGCAAAACGCACAGTCATCAGCCCTTTCCGTTTTTTTGCCAGTGATCCAAGATGCCATTTTATTCACTCTTTATCTATGTTTCTATTCAAGTTTGGACCGTACAAGTTAATCTAGAAAAGCACCAATTTTAACTGGCTCATTGCAGGTCCTTCCAACAGTACTATGTCCCACATATCAGAGCTCTTCACTGCTCCTGTCTCAGAGTCTTCTTCTCCGAGCCTCTTCTGACTGTTACTCCTAAGTAAACCCAGCTTATCTCACACATTTACAAGGACTTTCACAACTTGTTTCTGCCTTTCACTCCTCTTTCCTTCAAGTTAAAACCTAAGATCTTTCTGTCCCAACCCCCTTAGATCCTTGTCTTTTCCTCAGGCTTCCACAGAGGAAGATCCCTATGGGGCTTGCTTTCCTAGCAACTCTTTGTCACTGGGAAGCAGAAAAGCTAATCCAGAACTATTTGCCTTGAGTCAAACCTGTGACAAACTCTCTCACCTGGAACAGTCTTCCACTGCAGAAGACTATTAATTTCTAGATATCTGAAAAGGAAGAATGATTGATGGAAATGCTATCTTTTTGATGTTTGTGGAAATTTTGATATTACCTAAGAAGAAGGAAAGCTACTGTGGTCTTTCAGTGAAAATGAGATCTGTTTGTTTCAGCAAAACCTTCAGAAGAAAAAGACATAAAGAGAAAGCATTGACTTGAGAGGCTGGAAGGACTGTAATATTTAGAACTGCAGGAAGTCAAGAAACTTGGATTTGTAGGTAAGGTTTGACGTGAAACTATTGATTTGAAAATTTTTAAATATCCTTTATTTCCAATCATTCTTCTCTTAATATTGCATTATTTTTTCCATCCCTCTGTTCATATTCTTGATCTTCCTGTTCTTTGATTTTTCTGCTTTTGCTGTACTCCCACTTTAGCATTATCTGGTTGCTTCTCTAGAGAGAATCATTAGCTCAGCTAAAAACTGCCAAATTGTACAGTAAGTTATTGGTTATATCCTGTAGTCTGAGTTGGGCAAGAGGTTGCCACCAGAAAAATGCAAGAGCAAGTTTCTAAATTTGTGTTAATGAGCGTAGAGACACAGCCTGCAACGACACTGTGCTATATGTCTGTGCATGAGAATCTGGCCCTGTGAATCCACAAATGATATTTTTTCAACATATAATTTACTCTGTTTTATGATAGCAAGTAGAGATATTAAATGAAATCATATCTAACATAACACTTCCCACACACCAAATACTACCTCTCAGTCTGGCACAGAGTAGATTTTTTTTAATATTCCTTCATTATTCAGTGCAATAATGGTATCCCTATCATTCTGAATGAATTTAAGTTAACTTTTGTGAGATACAGCATCAAATGCTGTATGAAAATCTACATAGATACTACAGATGCTATATTCTCCACATCTGACATATTTTTGTTATAGATACATAGACTCAGATCCAATTTCTTCTTTTCAGTAACTGATGGCAACCTTGGTTATTTCACTTGCTGCAGTTAACTTTTTATCATAGTTAATGTCCAAATACTATGGTTAGGCGCAAGACTTACGAAATGAATGTGCCGAGTTTTCATTATGCTGTTTACAATCATTTTTTTCAGGTATACCTTGCAGGTATGCAGTCAATCGAAGAGTGACTTTTTATCTTCACAGAAATTGCTAGTGAAATTCCAGACAACGGAGATATAAAAAATAATCTTCCTGAAACCTATAGCCAATCTGAAACTGTAGAAATGTGGAAAGCACACAGACAGACAAAGAAAAGGGCAGAGATTAATGAGATACCATATTGTAACTTTAAAAAGGTCCCTTGTGCCATACAATTTTGACTTCATATTTCAATTTTATGGATGCCTATTTTGTGATAGTGTAACTCAAATGGTGTGCTCATTCAAATTAACGTAAATAACATTGAAAGTGCATTTCTTGCAAAAATTATGTTCTTGTATTATTAACCTATGGTTCTGTTTAGTAATTTTTCATTATCAGTCTTTCATGTTAGATTGAATATGCCTGTTGATTTATTTTTTTTTAATTCATCTGAATTTTATCAGATCACAATGTCTCTATGCTCATTATAGCTTTTAATGGGTAGTAAATACCTGTGTGGCAGGATATGTTCTTTAATGGATGCCTAAGAACCAGCTGAATGCTGTCTTTGGAGTCCATGTTTTGCTATACATATGCCATAAAAAAAATCCATAATTAAAGACAAAAAAATGATATAGCAAAATATTAGTTGAGCCATTGGAAATTATTTCTAACAAAAGAGTTGCACAGAATGCATTAAAAATAAATTTAATCCTAGTACCTCTGCAAAGATGGCTATTTATCTGAAGGTGGTCCACAATGAATAACATCAGTGTTTTCAAATGGAGTTTCTCATTCCATATCACAAACAAGTTTATGCTTTCTGTATCATGAGTCTTTTCTGTACGGATTATACAGTCAAAAGGAAAAGCACTCAACAGGAAGAAATAGCTGG
This sequence comes from Fratercula arctica, assembly GCA_947846985.1. Lineage (NCBI taxonomy): Eukaryota > Metazoa > Chordata > Aves > Charadriiformes > Alcidae > Fratercula > Fratercula arctica. Next base: position 103,635,353 of record CANTUZ010000003.1, read on the forward strand.
TGTACATCGTTTTAATGCTTATTTTCATAGAAACAACTTAGAAACTAAACAGAAGGAAAAAAAGTAAGCCAAGATACAGGAACATGTGGCTGCCAGTAAGCCCATACCAAGTTTAAAACACCTCTTTGTAGCACAAAATCTAGTTTAATGTTCTGTTTTGTGTGGAAATATCTTAAATTCTGTTGGATGAGTATGATCACCTTCTCAAATGTTAAAAAAAAAAACAAACCAAACCAAACCAAACCAAACCACAGACTTCCCTCCATCCTCATATCTTTCAGCCAAAGAACCTTAGGTTGGTTTGCTGGTTCTTTTGCCCAGAACAGAAGGGTGACAACAGGGGAAACAGCATGAGGAAAATTAAAGGAATTATTCACGCTTTCGAGGAAGATCCATCACAAATAGTAATATCTCTTTTGAACAAATTAAATAGATGAAAAATAGTCTCCAGCACTGTGCCTTAATTCTTAGATATGTAAGCAGATATGGCCTCTTAGTTTCAAAATGGTCTGACAAATTCCAGTAGATGTAGGGGTTTGATCTTCATTTTGTGAAATGAACACACCACAGGACTACTATATTGCAAGCCTTACTAGTGAGGAACGCAAAGATGTCAAGAAACATAAATTGGAGGTTAATAGAAAGGGAGTCAATGGAATTCAAGTAAAGCATCCAAAGTTGCAGTCCCACTGCTTTCATTCAGTTGTCATTATCTCCGGAGACTACTGTAAGCTCTAAGTGTCCCCACTTTTTCAAAATAAATGGACATGCTATCATTTTGCTCCTAGACATGCACAGAAACACATCAGGCTTGTTAAGGTTAAGCAATGCAGTTCTTACCTTTGCCTATCTCATTTGAGGACTTCAGCACAGTAGCTGAACAAAGGTCTGCTCCAAAACTCAACTCACAAGGCAACAGCAATCATTACACGATTCCTTTTACAATTAAGTACTGTAAAAACCTGAAGTGGTGGATATTCCTAGCTGTAAACTACATACTTTCTACACAAAGCAAATGGAACATGGAAGAAGTAAGTAAAGTAAAGTTTTTATACAGTAAAAATGTGAATTAAGTGCTTTTATCATAGTATTCACTGCAAAATAGCTGAAAGAGGCAGGATAATGTCCAGTCAGGTTATAAAATGAGTTTATTTGTTTTTTTTTTTCTTTATGAATAACAAGCTAACAAGCAAAAAAGCCCCTTCTGTTTTACTTGTCTCTTCTTTGTATGTTGCCTAATGCAATATTCATTGTGTAAAATACACTCTTGGGAAGAGTTTTATTATGTTTATTTTAACATTTGGGTGATACAGCTTGCATACTGCAATACTCCCTTTGGGAATTCTCATGTGGTTTTACAGAAAGCTCCTAGTACATCCTGTGTCTATTTTAATAACAGATGACAAAAAGAAAAGAAGAAGAATACACAGCCACTCCTTTAAATTTTATAGGTCTAGACAAAGATTATACTAAGCTGGGTGGTGTGAATCCCATTTCCTGATCAATTTGCAGCTTTACAACAAGATGGCCATCAGAATTCTTGAAGCAATGGCTGTACACTTCCTGTTGTGCTGGACTTTATTTAAATGGAGATTCACTACTAGACAATGAGTTGCAGTCAGCTTATCAAAGAACTAGGTGAGATTTTGCAGTTAAAAGATAGAAGGTGTAAGTATTGGCTGAGGTTTATCACATAGAATCATAGAATGTTTTGGCTTGGAAAGAACCTTAAAGATCATCTAGCCCGCCCCCCTCTGCCATGGGCAGGAAAATCTTTCACTAGATCAGGTTGTTCAAAGCCTCATTCAACCTGACCTTGAACACTTCCAGGGATGGGGCATCCACAGCTCCACTGGGCAACTTGTTTCCATGTCTCACCACCCTCAGAGTAACGAACTGCTTCTTTATATTCAATCTAAGTCTACCCTCTTCCAGTTTGAAACTTTTGGCCCTTGTCCTGTCACTACATGCCTTGATAAAAAGTCCCTGGAGCCTTCTCTTCTCCAGGCTGAACCCCAACTCTCTTAGCCATTCTACACAGGAGAGGTGTTCCAGCCCTCTGATCATTTTCATCCTCGTCTGGATGCACTCTAATAGGTCCATGTCTTTCTTGTACTGAGGACCCCAGAGCAGAGTAGATGGGGAGCAGAGTAGAATCACCTCCCTCAGCCTGCTGGCCACGCTGCTTTTATGCTGCCCCAGAATGATTTGTTTTCTGGGCTGCAAGTGCACATTGCTGGCTCACATCTAATTTTTCACCCACTGGTATCCTGAAGTCCTTCTCTGCAAGGCTGCTCACAATCCATTCATCACCCAGTGATGAATTACTAGGATGGGGATATTGTGGATAAGGTCTGGTCCAAAACCCAGCACAAACCTTTTTTATTCATTTAAAATTAGCTTTGTAATAGACCCCATCTGTGGACTGTCTACACCTCAGTCTTTTGACTGCTAAATTCACAATAATAAGGGTTTAATAATTTTTATATCAAAGTTGTCTAGAGGTGATCAAATCAAACCTGTATACAGAAACTTCCTATAAAGTCTCTACATCTGAAAATCATAGTGAAATACTTGAAACCTGAATTAGTATAAAGGATTATTTTGGTCTGATATCTTGATTAAAAATACTTAGTAAACAAAAGATTTTGATTTGACAGATTAACAGAAAACTACAGCAACTCCCAATTCAGAGAACCTAAAGAATAATCGAAGGCTACAAGAACACCTGAAATTAAAAAGGAGTTGGAGGGTTGTTTTTCTCTTTCCTCCACACGCTCTCAATGAGCATGGATGTCAATTACAAAGGTAATGCTGTGATGTTTAAGGTTGAAAGAGTTTTTCTAATACATACTGCTCAAAGCATTATTCTCTAGAAAACAAATTCTTATGTACCCACTGTGTATAACTCAATCAAGCACTTCTTGACAAGGTGCAAAGAGACAGTGTTTTGATGTTTCCTCCCCGAAAATATATTTTTATATTTTTTTTCTCTATTTCTTTTCTCTAGCTTTCTTAGGTTCGATACTTTATCCTTTGTGAAATGTTCCTGCCTTTCTGATTTCTTTTAAATCCTATAGATATTCCTCAGGTTTGAGATATTTTCTTTTAATTCTTATTTTATTGTCAATCACACCATGTAGCTTTGATGTGGAAAACACTCGTAAGTCACTTAAAACATGGTCCAATTAGTATCTCCACTGACCATGTTTTTGTTTGTATATGGGCCATTTTTGGTTCCGTTAGATGCGTTTGGCCTTTCTTTCCAAATTTTTACCTTTTCTAACAGTGTTACAAATTCCCCTAATAATTCTGGGGTTATTTTGCATTGCTGCGAAGTCTTTGTGACTGAAACATAATTTGTGAAATACATTTGTCTGCCAAGATAACAGCAGACATCTGAATGTATCAAGGGATATATAATAGGATACATGGAACTTTTAACTTTACAACACTGCTGCAATCACCCTAGCTCAGCACTGAACAATTTTTAGCCATTTTTTCATGTCCTGAATTGATGGTGTCAGTTCATTTCTTAGACCACACGTGAGACAGCATTGTTGTACGCTTACTGGTAGGTTCAGATGAAAAAAAAAATTGTCACCGATGACAGAAATAAGAACAAGTTTTTTACCAGTATTCTACAAAGCCACAATGCCTTCACATCTAGACTACCACGTCTGGGTTCGGACTTTGCACCTGAATACAAGTATCTACTTCTTGTAAAAGTTTGACATGGTAAAAAGCTCCCTTGCAACTGAGTGAAAAGGTTATGAGTACATACAAACTCTAAAAAAAGAGCCACTAAAGGTTATACAAAAAATCATGAGTTTGAATACATACATTAGCCTATACTTAACAAATAGTTAACGCAGCTAATTTTTGTTTTGTGGAAATAGGAGGAGGATACTTCATAGGAGAATTCATGGTTCATTTGAGTCCCAGTGTAAAGTACCCTAGAACATTAGCGAAGCCAAAGCCATAACAATTTAAATCTGAAAGTACATAAAGTATCATTTTAATAAGATAAAACATAAGACAATGATTACCTTGTGCACTGAAGACATATATTATGCCTGCAGGGTCAAAATGAAAATCCTGTTGTCCTAACATGTTACCATGAGAATTCGTCATACTTTAGTTATTACTCTCTTTTTCTTCCAAAAAGTGAAGAGATTTACTTATCTGACTGTACACTTTTTTGCTGTATGATAGCCTTTTCCTACCGAATGTAAAATAGACAGAAATAGCCTCAGCTATTCTTAGGTATTCAACAGTGAAACATCTGAATCCCAGCTAGGAACTCTCGGATCCTTTTGTGCTCTAAAGCACAATTCACGCTGCATGATCCAGACACGTGTCAGGATGAGATGAATCGCCCTATGAAGATGCCCATTTTTCTCAACTGACTATAAAGTCTTCAATTTTAGAGGTATAAATTAGAAAAGATGAATCCACTCTAACTCATTAGTGTATGTTTTTTGTTGCCATGTTGATAGCTCATTAGGCTTTGCATTATGTTGCTTATTCTGCAGCCAAATAAATCAAAACAGATGGTGATATCACTGCACTGAATTTTGTAAGATATCTGGCATTTGCCATTTTCTAGATCTCTGTAAGTTGCATCCTAAGGTTACTTTCTTTTCAGAGGGAAAAACCCCCAAACATTATTTGATGGTAATATTTAGGTATGGCAACCAACCATTTAGCAGGCCCTGAGAACAATACTGCTAAGAAGGGAATGAAGCAATTATTAGGCACTCCTCCTTTTCCTTTCCCCCACTCCCCCTTCAGGTTTTTCATTCAAAGTGTCCCTTCATAAATATTTCTAAAATATTTCCTTTTTCAAAGGAAAAATAATGCACTTTCAAGTCTCTAAAAACAACATACAACTGTGTTTTTCCTCACTGTTCCTTCTGTCCTATATATGTTACCACCACAATGCTCTATGAAATGATTGTCTGAAGAATAAATGTTAGGGTTAAAGTGAAAAGTTGTCTCTTTGACTGTTTCAGTTCAAGATGCAACAAAATAAAGTTGCGTTATTGCCATCTTTATCTTACAATATTTAAAATGAGCTTCGAGAGAGTGGGATTTACATTGGGAGAGACAAAGGAGGCATGATGCTTTTGAAATAAGTAGCTATATTTGTCCTCTTATATGATGTTATGATTTTACACTTTTACCCTTTATTTCTTACAGGAAAAGCAATTGACTGCCTGAATTAGCTTATGCAGGGCAGACCAAGAAAACTCCATGTCTTTTCTTGCAGAGACGGTGTGTCCTGACTGAAATGCTTCAGCACATCTTTTGCGTAGAGAAGTCTTCAGTTTACTCAAAATTTGAGTTGCGGACCCACTGATGCTCCAAAAATATTGAAGTTGCAAGGTCTTATGCTCTGAGTAGGAATTTCCACAAATCCAGCTGTGATAGACCATCCTGGAAGCTAAACGTATGTAAACAGTCCCTTCCTCCAAACTCCAAACATTAAAGGTGTCCAGCGCTTCCAGAGCGCTTCAAATTGTCTTTAAATTTCTCTCTCTATTTATTTAACATCTAGTTCTTTGCCCATTCTATGGCTATGGGTAAAAACATCCCCAAACCTCAGACAAGGCACCAAGCTTTTAAAATAAGCAGAAGGTTGCTGTTTAGTTCTTTATCACCAGCATAAGACTGGTGCAGAGAAGACAGATAAGCATGAATTATACCTTCCTGAATTTCCTAGCAAGCTTGAAGGAAAAAGCAGTGTCCTTCCCCGTATCAGCTCATTACCAGTGTTTGTTAAATTTTGCACACAAAAATATCTACGTAACACTTTACTGCTTGATAAGATACATCTTACAACGCAATCATAAAATATTTTAAGAATGCGGACCACTATACAGCTGAACCCTTAACATTATCATTCTCACAAAAAAGCTTTACAGAAATGCTGGGATCTGAGCATATGTCTTCCAGTTGGGGAAGTATAATTGACCTATTAAGCAAGTATTAAAGCCATACTTTTACTACTGACTTCATAGGGATTCTAAGTCTGTACTGCAATTGTTTATTTATTGTTTATGTCTTAGCATTTATTGTCCTTCTCATGTAGTAAACATACAGTGTAAGGTTATACAGATGTTGTTCTATGGAGTATTGAAATGCTACCATTTCTAAAATGCATTTTTCATGAAACTGCAAATGACGCATTTTCATTAGTTTTAAAAAAATGTTTATGTACAAACGCCTACTGAGATTTATATGATTACCTGACAACTTCACATATTCCCTCTCTATCCCCCGCTAATTTATACTTTCCTGCAATTTCCTATGTGTATTGGGTGACAGGTTATTTGTAAACGGCATCATATTTATATTACCACCTTCTTTCAGCACTGATAATTTTCACCCAGAAATATTCTGTCATACAGCTCCCAATGTAGATATGTTTACATGTCAGCTAATTCTAAAAACTTGAGGAAGCTCTCAATTACTGTATTATGAAGACACATATTTTATCCTTTTAGAAGATGTTGAAAATAATAATAATACAATAAACAAAACAAAAAATCCTGTATGAATCCAAGTTGTCACTATTTATATAATATAGTACCCAGTGGCTTAAGAACCAATTATGATAAATAAGGTAAATATATGTATTAAAAAAATCCCAAACAACATAAAGATCTTAAAATCTGAACAGCTGCATCTAGTGGTTCCTTCAGAAATAACTGTTATTTTAGTTGCTCATGAACATAATCTAGGCACCATATTTAAAAAATCTTGATAACTGACTCCTTTATTTTAGACATCTACTGTAACCAAGGTATAACTGGACCATTTCAGAAGAATTTTAACTCTTTAAAAAATTCCAAATATATTTTTTTTTTGTGAAGAAAAAATTTCTTTAAATAATTTTGAATAGTCTAAGTCTTGTTTTTATCCTTCTCCATTAAGCATCTCCATGGTACCTTGGGAAAGATGCATTCTTTTTAGAGACGATGATTAGAAGAGTTTAATAATACAGATGATAACATTTACCACTCTGATCTCTCTCATTCACAAAACAGCAACAACAAGCAAACAAAGGAACATACCTATTTTTAAAGACCTCACAGACACTCAAAGTTTGCATATTTCAAAATAATGAATCTTTCTTTCAGGAAATTTGTGACAATTCCCAGAAAATTTGCTTCATAGCTTGAGTCTGCATACTGGACAGTGTAAATCCTTGAGTGTTCTTTTGAAACTAGAAGTCATATTATTCAAGTTTTCAAAGTTTCTTTTGATTTAAATGGGGCTCAGTTGCCTTTCATGCAGCTATACACAGTGTTTTTTTGCTGAAAGATAAAAGCATCTCTGTAGGAACTTCTACATTTTCTTTCTATGTAAATTATAATCATTTTATACAACAAAGTGCAGGCGTACAGATACTTCCAGTCTTGGGTGCCTATTCCCAATGTGGAAAGTTCAGAAAGAGGATAGTCAGCCTTGAGGTAATATTATTTACATCAGAGATTCTTTTATGGTTTCCTGAAAAAAAGGAATTCAGTGTTACCAGTACTGGCTTGCTCATAATATTATTGAACATAACTGCATAGTAAATAAATAATAAAGGCGTTGTATTTCCTCATATTCCATTGTTTCTTCTTGCTATTCTATGTCGTGTGTTACACAGAAGATGCAAATCAGCACTGGGAAAATGATAACATCAGTTTCACTTACTATTATATATAGTATGTCTACAGTAATACATTTTAAATGTGACTATAATAGAATTTTGGATATAGTTAGTTTCATACCGAAAGAATAGCATGTGTTAAGAATTCTTATTTTCTTGCTCAAGTTAAAATCCTAATTACATTTACACTGCGAAGTTTGGGCGCTGTCTTACAGTGCCATAAAAGGAAAACAATGAATCCCTGTTCTATTGTGAGCTATGCTACACGTGCCCTTGATAGTGAAATCAATGGAATATGGGCAGGGCTACTTTCCAGCAACAAATGAGCGTTCAAGAAACACAGAGATAAGACTAATAAAGGGAAGATATCAAATTCAGTAAAATTTTGAATTTGCATTTCCCTGAAATTGTCTACCTATTTCATATACATGCATAAGTATATTTTATTTGCTTTCAGAGGACTAACAGTCTGCCTCTGTCAGACATTGTGATACACCATCTAGATTTGATCTTCTATACAACATCCTCTTAAAATATTTAAAAGCGGACTCAGAGATTTAGTCTCAACTCAACTTATTCTACAGTGAAGTCTTTTTAGATGGGAATGCTAACAAATATTAATCATATATTCTACCATAACTTCATTATGTGGGGAAATAACTGGCAGCTTTCTTAACTGTTCAGCTCTTTATACAGTAATTCGTCACTGATTTGCTATTTCACTCTATACATTCTTATTTAAAGTAAGCCAGTTTAACATGCTTCAGCTGAAAGTGAAAATGCCTGTACATCATATTAAAAATATTAAATACTATTTTCAATATGTAACCGTCTCTTTTCCTTCTGTCAAGGGTAGAAAATCTGGAAGTAATCTGTGTTGCACAGTCTGGACACAGAGGTACATAAGCAGAATGGATAATCAATAAACTCATATCAGCAAAGAGGCAAGAAGACTGTGCTGGCCAAAGAGAAAATCCTTCAACAAAGAAAGTGTCTGATGATTTAGGAGCACAAAATATGTAAAACAATGCATAAGCTTGTCCATCTCTCTCACCATCACTGCCTAACTGCTGTGCAAATTTTTTCTGGTGCTGTATTGCCTAGAGACAAGACAGCTTTTACATTGCATCAGGGTAATACTATTTACCTTATGCCTATATGCAGCAACATACAGATGTTGCCTTTGAGGGTTACTAATCTAATTGTCCTTCATAGCAATAGCACCAGCAAAATAGCCACAAACCTAATCTTCTCTTTTACATGAGCAGCATATGTTACAGAAGCAACTTGATTCAGGTGTAGCCTCTGACCCTTCTGGCCTTTAAGCTGTTGCAAAGCAAAAAGCTGAGAGATGCATGAGCTCCTTTCCACCTCCCTCAGTAGTTTACAAAAAGGCCAGGTACGGGAAATTAATGTCCAGCTAATGAAAGAGTGTGACTACTGAATCTCTCCCTTCTCTGCTCTTCCTTTTGGAATAGACGGAATCTTCAACATGTGTAATACATCACTAGCATCTGCCATTCCACCTGCCTTTCAGGATACTAAAATGGCTAATGAAGCTCTTTTGTAGGAATATTTCTTCCTGTGCCTTTTACTAGGCAGGTGTTTTGGGCACAAAATTAGGGCCAATGGAGTGTTTTGTGCAATATCTCAGCAATTCAGTGTTCACAGTTCCACACTGCTTGTTTTTCTAAGACATTTCAGAGATTTTAAGACTGTCTCCAGTTTGTCTTTTTTAAAGTTCTTGAATTTTACTGATGAAAAGTATCATACAAATGATAATAAATGTAGTTTTTCCAACAGATCAACCTGACAAAAGGCAAATTTGCTCTAGCAAAACCAAAGAGGAAGGCACATACCGGTATTATGAAGGTCATTCTCAACACTCAGAGTCTGGTGGCAGCAGCTGAAATGCTCACCTCATCTATGCCGGAGGCAGAGCTTGAAATCTCTCAAGGACTTTCAGTTTCTTCAGCAGCCCATCATGGAGGAGTTCACCAGGTTCTGGAAATCTACTGTATTCTCCATGTCGCTATGGGGCTGAGGAACTAAGCTGGCAAGAGAAAGGGAATTTATCTAATATATAATTAAAATAGTCATTTGGACTAATCTTTTGAATAAGTTGCAATTTTCTCATTAGAAAATGTATGTAGATATTTTTAAATGGCATTTTGATAGTGTTATGCAAGCAACTGAAAAGCTTGAATATTCTTTGTCTAAGTAAACACCTTGTGCCTGTACACCCAGGACATAACTGTTATGCTGGAAGGTACAATTCTTCTAGAGAGTGTGTTAATGGATGTATCCAAATCTCACATACAGAAGTGCTTTTCCTCTGCTTTTATACTAAATTAAGAAGCAATTAAATGAATTTTTATTTAATCATAGCTGGAACAATAGGATCCTCTTCCCAAGGTACAAACCACTGTGGCAAAGCCTGAATGGAAGCTCAGCCATGTAGTCTGAAAGGTTTCCTCCGAGAATTTTTGCAATTGTGCTGGCTTTGGCATTGTTTTGATTACCGTTGACTATCTGAGTATATGTGGGATGAACCAGAAAGCAAGCTGACAGTCAGATAAGCAGTGTGAGTTTGGTCTTGTGAGAAATAAAGTTCCTTTAAGCACAAGACTCTTTGGAAAGACACTTTAAATTTCTAAACAAGGAAACTTTTGGGTTTTCTTTTTCCTTGAAAAGTATGTGTTATAGGCTCCCTAAGAGCTTCCCTATTCTTCTGTGCTAGACAGCTGTGCTAGAAAGCTTTTCTGCTTATACTTGCTAGCAGAAGACACTCCTTCCTCCTCAGCCTGTCAGTGACTCTCTAAGCATATCATTTGGTTAACTGGAAGGGAATAGATTTTTTCATCGGATACCCTGTAAATAATCCACGTGGATCGTAGCCACTGAAAAAGTACTCCGAAAGCAAGATTATCACTCATATGAAATGAAAGGCTCACTGGATGTTTACCCACAGGTACTCTGTGATCACCTTTTTAGAAATCGGGTTAAAATGAAAACAAATGAAAGCATTTACTCACAAAATATGTAACATAGCAGGCCTTTCAAGGACACAGGTGACAAGGAAGAGAGCATCCATGCTTAATTTACTTTACCAAAAGTCAGTTCCGAAAGGCCTTCCCTCACTCCCATTTTCTGACAACTGGTAACAATATCCCAAGCATTCAACAGTTCAGGTCCTAGTTCATAGCCTACACACACGCTGCAGAGGACCTTCAGCTAAGGAAGGATATTACGTTTTGGTGATCACTCCTCTCTTTTCTTGGGGTTCATTAAAATTCAACTTTTCTTTTTCCCTGTTAGGGAAAACAGGAGGCTGTTTGGATCCTCTCTCTGTGGACTTCTTCAGAAGTTCTAACGACACATAGGGAAGCAGGTTAGACTATTTTGAATGCTTGATTGGACTATTGGGAAATCACTAGCCATAAAGAGAAAAGTCAGGGAAGAGTAGAATGCCTTTTCCCAGTCAGTAAGAAAATGTGTAAACTCTTCAACATAAAATTGTAAATGGATAACCATGATTTCTGCAAGTATAAAATGTGATGGCTTCCTCTGATCTTTACCTTCACTTTGGAATGAGAATAGACTTACATTGACTGATGGAATCTCCAACTGTACTTAAGATCTCTCATAAGTATCAGGAAAACAGAAATCTTCAAATAAATTCTATTTAAATAACCTGTAGCACCAAATAAATACCTGACTCATGCTATTAGATTCTCTTGCGATTAAAAATGATGTGGCAAGACCTTGAGCATTGTCCAAGTTCTTGGAGTTAAGGAACGGAGTGCCCTGGGTCTGCATTTATGGACTGATCCTCTGTACTTAAAGAATAAAGAAGAAATAGCATTAATAAAGCAGTTCAAAAGGATGTTAGCAAAGCTGGTTGGTAAAACACTGTAGAGACCAGATTAAGTGGGAGTTTTATGAGCTGGCAATTGAAACCTTCACTATGCCCTTTTTCTTTCATTGAGGCACTATCTCCGTGCCATTCCACCCTACAACTGCCTTTCAGCCAATTTACACATGCAAGTCAAAGACAAATAATGTTTTTGTTTAAATAGCAGATTAGTTAGAGAAGAAATTTTCTCCATAAGTTAAACAAGTGCTTTTAGATTTATAAGACACTTGGGTTTTACTTCAGAATTCTATAGTGGTTGATCTACTTCCATAAGTGACACGATCTTTTAATTAGATTAGATTTTCAGTAAAAAACAACAAAAGGCTCAGACTCATTTCTGCTGCCTCATAAGCAAACATTTGTTTGCTTTCGGATGGGGATCTTGTTGCAATCAGTTGCACCCAGATGGAATGAAACAAAGAGCTGTGGATTACTCTGAATATGCAGTGTTCAGCATAAGAAATTTCTGTAAGGGTCTCTTGCTGCATGCTGATTGCTTATGCTTTATGTTGCACAAACACGAGACCAGAAACATCTGCTACTGTTTCAGACCTTTTGCTCATGTATGAACCAGTGACGTTGTTCATATTTATACCGTTTGCACAACTGACGGAAGGAGGCACTTCTCAGGTTCTTAAATTTAAACCGGGAAGACAGAATTTCAGGTTAGCCATGATACGTGATAAGAGGCATCAGCTTCGTGAAATCAAAATTGGTTGGAATATATTAACTAACTATTTCTGTGTTTAGACTTATTCATTGATTCATTCACTTTTATCTGTTTGGTCTGTTTGTCTGTTTTGGCTGTGAGGGCTTGAGACAAACATACTCATTGCTTTCCAGATAGGAACCATCTTCACTAATTTTAGTTCTCTGCAATTTAAATGGTTATTTGAAGAAAATTTTTTAGGTCTCTGTTGTAAGTAGAGGAGAGAGATAACTTTGGAGGGTGGTTTAGTCCACTCCAAGTGAAAATTTATCTTGGGATGGGATGAACTATCCTCTTTGTCTCTCCTTTGATTAGAAAGGTAGTACAGTTCATCAACTTGGCTACCTAACATGGACACAATACATCTGGATAAGATAAATACCATCCTCTGTCTCTCTATGATCAATCACTATGGAACACTCTTCCTGCTTATGTCCTGGTAGATCAGTTCTGATTAGGAATTAGGGTGCAGGTGCAAGATCATGCTTCCCATTTTTTTCCCTGCTTGTTTCTTATGAGACTTTTTTCTTTCATCCAATGTGATCAAAGCAGATGAAGGTTCTTTCAGGAATGGAACTTGACATATCTAGTTAAGAAGGTAAGGCTTATGTTTTGCTTCAGGGTCTTTTATCAGCTCACAAATTGCTTCTCCTTCCTCACTGAATTTCATGTCCGTAACTACAGGTTTATTTTAAATGTCTTGTGAAACATGCATTAGAAAACATTACTATACAAATACATAAATAAAAACCCACATAAGGAATTTAAAAGACTTAAGATAAAATAATATTTGCACAACTGTACAGATTAATCTGCTGATTTATAGTGCCCTAACCATTACCTAACCATTGAGATATTTGATCTGAGGAGAATAACATATGAACAAAGCTCAATTTCTAGTAAATTAGTATTTGAAAGTAAATCTCTATTCAAAAGAGTTGTTAAGTTATAAGTTCATCAAAATAACATTTTGATTTGCCATTTATCAGTGTTTATTTGCCATTTATGGGTATACTGTCAAGGCAAATTAAAACGTGTGCTTTTATCTAAGAATTAGATCTCTCGTAAGATAATAAATATGTTTAAATATCTATAAACTCAAATGTCTGTGCAGAAAAAATACTTTCATTTTATTTTTAAAGACTATTATCTTTGCATGAATGAGCCAGAATACTCCTTCTCCAATGTGTATGAAACCAAGTTTTCTGGAAACTCATAAGGAAGGCAACTAACAACTCAATCAGTTGTGGGAAAATAGTACTAGTGGGCATTTTCAAAATTTTTGGCATAAATGTACTAGTCTCATGACTTATATTACCTGGCCCAATATAGCAGCACACCAATTTCATGTGGAATGATCAGAATCAGAAACATAGCACTCTAGTACTCAGTGCAGTGTGTAGTATTTTGGCTTACTTTTCTTTTTATGTCCTATTTTTGGTACATCTGTGTTGTTTTCCAACCATTGCCACAAATTAGTCCTTCTTCTGTCTGGTAGCATTACTGGTGCTCTTCTGCAACCAAAGAATCCCATGGGACTCCTCCTTGCTCGCACAACCCTAGCGAGGGCTTTAAAAATAAAAAAAAACCCAAACCCAGCAACCTCACACAGTGAAAGTAGAATAGGTATCCCTAAAATAAATAAAATTATAAAAATAGCTCTTTTGTTTTGAAAGTATCTATCTAGAACAGACATTATACACGCAGTTGAAGACAAAGTACTGGTAGCCTTTCTACTCTGCCCTTAGATGACTGTTTCAGTGGGGTCACAAATACTAAACTGAACACAGAACATTGATGAAAGCTGAGTATTGTTTAGGCCTGAAGTAGACCATTTCACAATTCATTTCTAATTTCTTGGAATTTTGAACAGTAAAAGAAATCTTATGAAGAGAGAGCATTTGATTCAAATGTAGTTTTCTAAGTCTAATTTATCCCTTTTATGCTCTCCCTTTATAGCTGATAAAGAAAAATAGAGCATGCACCATTGAATGGATTCACAGGTAATATGGAGAAGGGGCTGATTCTATTTCCTGAGGATACTAAGCTTTTCAGGGTAGTAAAGTTCAGGGCTGACTAGGAAGAACTGCTAAAGGGACCTCTGAATATTGAGTAACTGACAGAATAACTTAGTTTAGATTAAATTCAAAACTATGTGAACGGGGAAAAAAGAGTCAACTTCATCCACACAGTGATGGTCCGGAGATCTCAGGAATGAAACCTTGGCATTACAATTGGTAATTCTATTAAAATGCTAGTTCAGTGCCCAGTAATGGCCAGAAAAGCACACTAAATGCCAGGTATTATTAGGAGAAGAATAGTGAAAAAGAAAAACCCAAACCAAAAAACCAAAGCAATTTTATTACTCAACATACATTGAAATAAAAAAGATCAATTATGTTCAGTGTTATGATTGCAGGTTTTTTAGCTTAAAAGTGGAGGAACCAACAGAATTAACGCTATTCCTCTGGAAAGGAAAAGCTTTCTTTTGCAATAAACCTAGAACTGGCATCCAGTCTTAGGTTGTCCTGAAATAATGGACTCCATAGCCACAATGTTTGGGTCATTGCCCAGCAATGAATGCAAGAGCTTCACCTGGCAAGGTGGTTTATGAAACCATTTTGAAATATTTAATCAAAAGTTTGGAAATGTAAAAATTTACCAGCTCCACTGAGTAATTCTAACCCTTTCTGAAAGGAATAATGATTATATCTTTATCAATTTAAACCTTCTAGGTTTGTGTGGCATTGGCAGTGTGCATTAGGACTTCCATTTTGCAGCACAAAGTGAGATATATGTCTGGAAATACTCAGCAAAGCACTCAAGGAGCCGTCAGCACTGAATAGTTCTCATCTGCCTTTGCCTTCAAATTAATAGCTTGCATTTACAGAAACCTGTTTGGAGAGAAGATAGGAGCCTTTCTCTTCCCATTCCCATCTCCATGAGTACTTGAACATAGGCTTTACATTTTTCTCTGATAGACCATCTGAGTGAAAGGAGAGAGAGAGAGGCTACAGAAAGGACAGCTGCTGTAAAAACAAAGAGGGAAATGCCATCACCATTAACAAAGTTACCATCTGGAATGTAGAGGTAAGCAGGGATTTTCCCCTAACCCACAAGCCTAACAACAGGGAAAAAAGTTATCCAAAATTGATCATAGCAAAGCCTAAAGGGCAATGTTCCAGGTACCACAGAGGTAACTATGAGCACAAACATGCTGGCTGGTCCTGCCACTACTTCTGCAGCCATTGTGGATAGGCCCAGGAAAGCTGGAAGAAATGCACCTAAAAAGTACTTCTTGTATACATACAACTGTGCTGTGTAAGAGTGAGATTCCTGTGGGGACTGGGTGACGTGACTTCACTTCTAAAGCATCTATAAGAGCAGAGACCAAGAACTAACCTTAAGTTCCTCATGTGGGATACAAACGTAGGTTCATCGTAAGAACAAAATGACACTAAACACCAGAACAGGATTCATCCAATACTGCAGCAATATCTGTGGGTGTATATATACATATAAGAGAAAATTAAAGCATACCATACATATTGCTCTCATTCAAAAACTTTATATAAATTCCTCATTATCACGGACTTTGCCACACTTCCACTCATATCAAAAACGCATATTCTTTTTTGTTCTATGGGAGAGAATATACTTATTCTATGATGTGATTTGTATGAATACTGTTTATATGGAAAGGTACTCTCCACTCAGAATGTTCAGTTCCTTTCATATGTGAACTCTCTGTGCTTGAAAGCTCAATGTTAAGGGTTATCTACGGGCTTAACTATGCTTTGCAATTTTATAACGTAAATAAAATCACAGTGTGTAGTTATACAACAGATGCTTGAATTACAGGTAAAGAACTATTTATCTTGGACACTTTATGTGCTCATATATTACCTATGCAATTTATTTTTTCCCCTTATTACATGAGATGCTTTAATGTCTGTTCTCTAACTAAATGTGTTATGCATAAAATAGAAAAGCTCTTATGATACTAAAGCAACACTTCCAAATTTCAAATGTCAGAACATAAAGCAAATGTAGATAAATTCTGGAAAAAAGTATAGTAATTCAGATGAAGCTTCTGCATAGAGACAAAAATGACTGTAAATCATGTGTTATTGTTTTGCACTAATCCTTTCAGCTCTAATCACCCACAGCAATGATAGGTGGCAGATGAAGATGTAGTGGAGTGGAACTAAGTGGATACAGCACTCTCATTGATCCTGCTTGGTATGGTATGCCTGTCCAGGATTTCTCAATGCCAAACAGCCCATTTACAGTAGTAATAGTTCTGAATGTGCTGCATGGCTCCCAGAAATCCTAGGCAACTGTCCACTGCAGATCTGCAGTACATTTGATCTGTTCTTTTTCCACTTAGTGTGAAGTCTCTGCAAATGTGTAATAGACAACCTGTGCACACTGTCTACCTGTGCAGTACTTGTCAGTGAACAGGACATACGCCCGTATTTCTGTTCAGGTTTACCCAGACATGTAGACATCTTAAAAAAATGTTCTTGCATTCCATTTGCTCCAATCTATAGCCAAGGATCAAGGTACTCCTGTTCTGGGTGGCTGGCACACACACGAAATCATAAGAGGCAAAAGAATTTGTTTTGTTCAGCCTTACAAAGTTAGCTAGCTTGTTGTCTTGAGCTGACTTTTCTCAAAGGCACATGGTAACAGGGAGAAAAGGTAAAAATCACAACTTGAAGCAAGGAAAATTCCTGTTAGATGTAAGGAAAGACTTCACCATGCGCATGGTCAAATGTTCAAATGGTCAAATATTGGAGCAGGCTGCCAAGTTGTGGAAGAAGATGCTCAAAGCTCACCTGGACAATGCCCTGAGGAACCAGACCCATTGAGCCCACTTCAAGTAGGAGGTTGCACTGGGTGACCTCCAGAGGTCCTTTTCAACCTACATGATTCTGTGATTCTGTAATCTGTCTGAAAGAGACTGAAATTGGCTTCTATTGCTAAAGGTCTGAAAGTCACACTCTTTAACCTTGTCACCTAGATGGTGTCTTTACTATTGCTTAGCATAAAGTAAATGTAACATAAAGCAAGCTTTTGTTTATCCCTTTCCCTTCCAACAAGACAATAATTTATTTCAGAGACTCACTTCATCCTGATAATCATCCCAGTGCTATATTTCTCTTCTTTCTTTAGTTATTTCCAAGCTCAGAAACCCGTGTCAGATTTGAGGTTGCTTATTCAAATAAAATCTATTGCATTAGAATTATTGTGATCTGCAGTCCCTATAATTTTACAGTTGATTTGGATTTAATTGATTATATTTGTATAAATTAGCATTGAAAGAATGATTTGAATTAGAAGTTTTAGAAAAGCAGTCATTTTTTATTGATCTGGAATTGCCTGCTGGAATTTTTTCCTAATATCCTGATTCATTCAAGTGATTATTAAAAATACATTTGTTCATTTTAAATAATAAAAGTGCACATATGCTGAGTGTCCTAATAAATCCAAAGGTAAGTACTAGCAAAACTTCATTGGTTTGCCTTCAATGCTATAGCTCTTGCACCCTCTGAAAATAGTACAGAATGACCTTGCCCCCTCAAAGCATAACTAAACAGTAGGATATAGATTAGAAGAGCATTTTCAGGCACACAGCTCCCAGTGAATTTCAACAGAAAATTATAACTCTGTGTTTCCAATTAAATGAACACCAACATTTGGATTTGGATGAAAATACAGGGATCAGTTCACTTAGAATGTATTCTCTACAATTATTCTCCAGCAGCCTTGTTCTTTTCCTTAACACAAACACCAAATAATTCATTTGGTAAAGTGTTAGTGATAACTGAACATAGAAAATAAATATCTTAGTACTCATGGTTCTATTTTTCTTTCTGTATGTCACTTTTGTGAACAATGGTTGTTGATACTAACTTACACTCCTTTCCCAAGATAAACAGAATAGATTCAGAGGTTTTGTTTCAGATCATGACATTTGGGAAATCAGTTTTATGTCAACATTGCTAGATTAACAAATATGTATGACGGTACTACTTCTTTAATTATCTTTCTTCTCAGAAAATACACCACTGCAAAGAAGAGGAAAATGCCCAGAGTTCCTCTGCTCTCAGGGAATATTCTGCTGCTTTAGGGCAGATGCAAAAGTTGGTAGAAGTCTATACCTGCACAGATAATAGCAGAGGACATTACTCACTCTGTGTCTGTGGTGCTCCTGGGGTAAGTTGCTACATAAAAATCACATCCCATCTCATCGCATGCTTTTTTTCCTTCAGAATCTTTGTCACATGTTCCTCATTGACCTATTTATAAAGGCAACTTTAAAATTAGAAGTAACCAATAAAGCAGTAAGCAGTCAGTCTAACAAATACAATTGTTTCTAAGTGTATCTGTAATAAGATCTGATTTGGATCCTGGTACCCCTTCTTTTTACAAAGCTCTGGGTCCAGATAAGTTTTGTTAACTCTTGAATTACCAAGCAAGCTCAACTTAGCCAGAATATTAAGGCAGCAGGCTAGCATTTGCTAGGGATGAATACAACTTTTGGCAGCGTTGTACTACTATCTCACAGTTACAGTTGTGGTAGGCAAAAAATATGTACAAGCAATGACTCCAAGTGCCATGGGAAACCTAATCAAAAGAACTCAGTAGCTGTGCTTTTGCTTTTGTTTCAATCTAGAGCTGGTGTTAAAATCTGTTCGTTTTTTTGTGCTGTATGCATATTTAGCAGCTGCACCCTGTCAATACAAAGAGCTCCTTGGGAGTTGACCATGCATTTTGTAGGTTTGCATCTGAAGTACCAGAAAATGTTCCAGCTGTAAATAATCAAACTGGCATCCTGTCTGGCAGAGATAGGCCATATTCTGTCAAATACCTTCTACTGTTGCCTCATACTGGGACTAGAACCTATTCTCAGCCCTGTGTGCAGTTTAACAGCTGCTGGGCCCATGCTAACACGGCTGGGCATGTTGAGACATTTGGCCATAGGCTGTCACCCTGCCCACAGGATGGGAAGAGCACATTACAGTTTTGTGTATTGTCTGGAAAGGTGCCCCAATGGGCAGTTGAGACTTGGCACAGAAAAGCTCAGGCCATCTTACTTCAACCATGGTCATGTAATTTAGCGGCACTTTTCTGCAAGGTTTTTGTTTCTAGTTGAGTAAACTCAATGCCTACTGGAATCAGAGAAGCAGCGTGGAAGCACAAATGCTCACTTAAATAGCCATTAAAATGCTGTTTGGATAGCAAATCTTTTTAGCTTATTATTAATAATCAGCATGATGTGATTTATTCTGAATTTGTACAGCTAGAACCCTTATGAACCAGAGCAATGGAGCTGAACCCTGTTGTGTTAGTTCATATACAAAAATCAGACAAAAAAACACAACCTGAAAAACCCACATGGTTTCTGCTTCAGCCACTTACAACCAAAGGGCAAGGACAGTTGCAATGCAAGGACAAAAAAAAAAAAAAAAAAAAAGAGTATAGAGAAACTGGAAAAGAAGGTAACAGAGAGAAAATGGAAAAGTTTATTGGCGGTGATAAGAGGAGGGGAAAAATCTCTGTCCATTTCTTAGCTCCACTCAGGAACATACATAACCAAATGCAGATCATGCAGATCAGCCTCTCAGCAAAGCTTATTAGGTTAAGCAATATCCTGTATTTACTGGCTAAACATCCTTAAGGCTGCCTCATAAACAGTCAGCTTTGAATCAGGACAGAACTTGAACCTCTTTACACTGTCCATAAACATTATCTGTATTTAACATGAAAGGTCATAATTTCAGCAGCATAGTTATCAAAAAGCAGATGAGAGGAGGATTTAAGCAAGAGCATAAAGTAACTTTGCAGATACCTAGAAGGATTTACAGAGGTCAAAGAAGCTTGTTTGGGAGTCTAACAAAATTTTGGGAGAGGCTAGCGTCAAATACTGACCAAGGATAGGAAATTAACATTTATGGTAGTGACTGGAAGGTTAATTTGCCCAGGAGCAAATCATGAAGCACCAGGAAAGTAAAGACAAATAGCTAATCTCTGGAAGGGAAGGGAACTGGTGGAGGCATGAATGGAGAGGGGGATGGAGAAGCTTTGCAATATAGGGTGAAAGTGCAGAAGACCAGTGAAAAGGTTGTTACAGTAAAATCCTAGGAACTTGCCTGAAAGATTTATAGATGAGCATCTCAACAGGATGGATAATTTTTATCAGACTGGCAGTAAACTCTTAGCTAGCTTCAGTTGTATAAATTCCTGAGTCTTACTGAGCTGTTGCCAAGACTGAACATTTAGTCACCGCAGGGGTTTGCAAAGTTGGATGTAGTAGCTACCACAGTATTTTCAGATTGTACTCTAAAACATGTAGCCAGTTTGATGGTTTGACTGTCAAGGCCTGAGCCTCTGTGTGCTATCTACTGGTTGCACACGCAAGGATTCTCTCCTGGGTCTGTTAGCATGGCGTCTGCCCCTAGGGCATAGTCATTTTGGGATGAACTTGCTCAGCAAAACAATGGCTGAAGCAGAGACTCACATACACACAACTGGGACGGCCACCAATACCCTTGTTGGGTGAGGCTGTCGGCAGCATGCAAGGCATGCAAGCACGGAATGATTCAGTAGGGGTCCTAGTAGCATCACCATCACTCTCCCCTAAGGGAAAAACGGAAACATTAAGGAAAGGACAGGAATGAAAGAAAAAAAGAAAAAAGAAAAAAAAAAACTCAGCTAAACAAAAGAGCCCCTGCAAAACCCCAAAGCATTTACAAGAGTCCTTGAATGGTAAATGAGGAAAAGCTGGATTTCCTGACAGGCTGTTTGCTTTTCCAGGGCTGTCTCCATTTGAATGAGTGACTAACTCTGTAACCAGCGTAACTTAATGAAAGTTTTCCTTAAACAGTCTTTAATACAGTGACGAGGGAAATTCATTTGGAGGTTACTTTGAATGGCTTTCTGCTCATCTCACCTTGAAGCTCACCTGCAAGCACTTCCTTTCTTGGTTAAATCAGGCAGCAGAGATGGGAGTTTACACTCTCTACTGCCATTTTCTAGTCCCAAATACGACATACTGATAGTTTAACCCAGATAATTTAAATATGTGGTATTTTTATAAATAGTACTATTTGGTTCCAGAGTGTACAGTGTAACAAGGTTTAGTGTGAAATCCACAAGTCTTACTGTAATATAAGTAAATAATAATAATAGCAAGCTGAAATAATAATAATAATAATAATAATAATAATAATAATAATAATAATAATAATGTCAGACAATACTGGCATTAAACTACTGGAAAAGATGAAAGAATCAAGTCCACATTATAATATCTATAAAATGTTTTTATAGGGTGACATATATCCTGAAATAAACACCAAGCACTTCTGTAGCTTAGACACTCAAGTTTTCAGCAGAAGTTTCTACTCCATTCCCTTGATATCTTTTCCTATATGGCTACCCCCCATACCCAGCAGGTTCATGCAGTTTAATTCCTTTAGTAAATTCACTCTGTATTTCAACTTAACTGCTAAGTAAAGACAATACAGAAACTTTTCTTCCTCCATCTTTTTTCTTCCCCCATAAATATCCTGTCAGGGAGAGGATTACTGTGAAGGGATCCTTCCTTATTTAACCAACAGAGACATGACAAAAGAGACAGAAAGAAAAAAAAAAAAAGGAATAAAATATCTGTAGAAATTGTAGTGACTTTGAATAAAACATCTCTTATTTGTGGTTCTCTAATTTGAAGGATCCTGCAGATATTTGCAAAATGCCTAACTTTTTTCAGAGAATCATTTGGATGAGGAGTGTAATTCTGCTTCTACATCAGAATAATACAAAGGTCTGTGCACCATTTAGCTCTCATTCCAACTCAGAAAACAGAACATTAACATGACTTCAGTGATGCATAGCTTTGTGCAAGTCCTCTGCGGAGGGTGAGGTTCACCCTAAGGGAAGGTTAGGTAGTACATTGTGTATTTAAATAAATGGTTTAGTTTGAAAACTCTCAGAATAAAAACACTACATGCCATTCTGTGCAGGAATATGTTAAATTTTATTCATGAACTGGCTCTATGACAGTGAAATACCTACCAGATTTACATCTCTTTGTAATCACCAAGCAATTTCTGCATAGTGAATGGACATATAAACTTCCAGCCTTCTTTCTAAATCGAAGGATACATTTTATACACCTGTAGGATTTATATATAATGACTTCCAGAAGCTAGAATGGTACCAACAAACTCATTTTTGTGCGATGCCCTCAAAGAGGAATCGATCTCTTCCTAAACTAATGACATATATCTCTGATTAAGAACAGGTGGCTGTGAGTAGTAAAAAAACTTTTGCAATTATCAACATCTCAGCTGTAAATGAAACATGGAGAGGGGTGAATTTTACTCCCTGATATTGGGGAGTGGATTCCTTAAGACTGTTGCACCCCTAGGAGTATAGCTTGGTCTTTCCTATTACTTCCCCCTTTGGGCCATGGAAGACAGTAATTAAATGCCCTTTGACCCTTATCTTCTCAAGGTTAAATAAACCCAGTTCCCTCAATCTCTTTTCATATGTATTATGCTCCAGGTTCCTAATCCTCTTAGTAGTCCTTTGCCAGACTTGATCCACTTTGTCATTACTGGACCAAAACTGGACACAGAATCCCAATGCAGCTTAACAGGTGCTGAATAGAGGGGAACAATCCCTTGCCTTAACCTGCTGGTTATGCTCACGGCAGTGAAGTTTGGCCTTCATCACTGCAAGGGCACATTTCTGACTCACGTACAGCTCCTTGTCCACCAGAACCCCCAGGTCCTTTTCCCAGTCAGTAAGTTCCCAGTCTGCGGTGATGTAGAGGGCTATTCCATCCCAAGTGCAAAACTTCATACTTGAACTTCACAAGTTTCCTCTTCGCACATTCCTCCAGCTGTTTAGGCCATCCAGTAGTCCTGGTCTCCAGTGTACCAACCATTCCACCCCCAGTCTGGTGCTATCCACAAACTTGCAACTTACAAGTGCCTGGCACTCTTGGATGGCGTGCTTATGAAATGTTTCTGAGCATGCTTGGGTGCACACGGGTGTTTAGAGATTTTCAGGATGAGAAGGCACCTGATTCCATATGAATCATTCTCTTCTGCACAGACACTTAATTCTGCCTCATTCACAACCTGGCAGCTTGTGTCTTGTGCTTAAACTCCCTATTCCTCAGTTCCTTACTGGTGAAAAAAAGAGATGACAGAAATAATGGAATCATGGAATCACAGAATCGTAGGGGTTGGAAGGGACCTCTGGAGATCATCTAGTCCAACCCCCCTGCCAAAGCAGGTTCACCTAAAGCATGTTGCACAGAACACATCCAGGTGGGTTTTAGATATCTCCAGAGAAGGAGACTCCACAGCCTCTCTGGGCAGCCTGTTCCAGTGCTCTGACACCCTCAAAGTAAAGCAGTTTTCCCTCATGTTGAGATGGAATTTCCTGTGTTCCAGCTTGTGTCCGTTTCCCCTTGTCCTGTCACGGGGCACCACTGAGAAGAGTCTGACTCTGTCCTCTTGACACCTGCCCTTTAGATATTTGTAAGCATTGATAAATGCTTATCTCTCAATCTTCTCTTCTCCACAAAGAGAAGAGAAGACCCAGGTCTTCTTAGCCTTTCCTCATAAGAGAGGTGCTCCATTCCCTTGATCATCTTTGTAGCCCTCTGCTGGACTCTCTCCAGCAGTTCCCTGTCCTTCTTGAACTGGGGAGCCCAGAACTGGACACAGTACTCTGGATGTGGCCTCACCAGGGCAGAGTAGAGGGGGAGGATGACCTCCCTCGACTTGCTGGCCATGTTCTTTTTAATGCACCCCAGGAGACCATTGGCCTTCTTGACCACAAGGGCACATTTTTGCCCCATGTTCAACTTGTTGCTGTAAAGATCATTATCTCTGTTCTACCAAATGATATTTCCAAAACACCAAAATTACCATCAAATGAGAAATAACAACACCTGCCTCTGACAAGCTATCTTCTGATTGAGCAACTGAACTTAACTGGGCACCTGATTTGTTCTAAAAGCATCAGAAAAAAAGGACGAGACATTCAGTGTAGTAAAAAGTAATGGACTAATTTGGAAATGCCTTTTACTGCATGAAAGGTAGCATGAAAGACAATGCTGGGAATCTGACAAAGCTCTCTGCAACAGACTTGACTTCTCCTGAGAAAGTATTTTTAGTTATATTACCCATTTGCTTTGTCCAGCAATATACATGAATGAATGGTGGTCTAGCAGCAGAACAGAAGGACTGACACCTCTTATTATTGGAGTCCTATAGGTGTCCCTCCAGTACCTCCATGCCATGTTTTTGTCGTTATTCCTTCTTCATCTCTTACATAAATTTATACAAAATACTATCCCCCACCACAAAAACAAAACAAAACAAAACAAAAAAAAACCAAACCCCCAACTTTGGCTTCCTCATTTCTCTCTAAAAGGTAATATTCCATGTGAAAATGTATCTTTTTCTAACAAGTTGTGAATATACACAAAATACAGGACAGCTCATATGCTAGTATGAGCATAGAGCACAGCTGTTTTCTCTTTTCTGTGTTGGCTGAAAATTCTTTCTCTTCTGATATTGCAACTTTAATTTTCCTGCAACATTTCACAACACTAAATCTTTGTAAAAATGAAAATCTGCTTCACTGATATGAATTAACACAGAAGTTAATACTCTGTTGATAATATTACAATATAACAAATGGTTGCAATTTCATTTATTAGAATGTATAATCTGTAGGGTCAGGTGAACAATTCATTAAAAAAATCATTCAATTGACTTCCCCGTTTTTGCTATACTTGTAATATGCCCATATATTAAAGCCTTCTCCATATTTTACTTATTCAAAGTTACTTTTTAGAATACATTTCATAATTAATCTTTGGTCTCTGGATTATTCATGAGTGTTTCAAAGATAGTATTGTGCATTTGTACTTTGAAATGTTGACTGTTGATTAGTTAGTTTTGAATGAAACTATCAGCTCTAACAGTAAACTTTATCATCAAGAACTTTATGAAAACTTTAAAATGCTCTGATAAAACATTTATATAAAAATTAAATCTTCTTATAGTTTATCTCTGTCTTCCTAAGAATATTCAGTACATGTGTGTCATCCATTCAGATTTTTTCCCTCTTTGAAAACTGGCTTCACAATAATATCGAACAATTAAAATCACAAATTCTTACACACTTTCTATAAAATTACTTCAGTGAAAGAAAAGAAAAACATTCAGAGATATGTCTGCATTTACAGGCTATGTGTTTTTGCTGTATGACAAAAGCAAAGTTCAAAGCTGTTTTGCTATTCACAACCAATGCTTCAAGCTAGACCTAAACTGATGAACAGGGGATTTCAGGAAAGGGGGAATTTAATATATGTATGTGGTGTTCTTGTAAGAAAGTTTAATAAGACAAGACACTTTTTTATTTCATGTCAACCGGTCTAATGTTTTATCCAGCACAATGAAGTGAACCTGCTGTTTTAAGAAATCTTTTCAGATTCCCTCTGCTGGACTTTTAATACTTGTTAAATTGATGAAGGCCACTCAAGGAGCTTGTAATCAGTCTTGCAAATTTCTAGCAGAGTGTAACTCTAATAAGCTCAGACTTGCATCCTAAATCAAATTTTTTCTATACAGTTGAAACATCTCCAAGGAAAGTTTCTAGCACAATCATCTCTAAATAAATTATGAGACACCTGGCTGTCTAACAAGGAAATTAAAGCACAAGACAGAAAATCTGTAATTTTGCAACTATTAAAATGGCAACTTCAGTATTGGGGGTGGCAGGAAGTAAAAATGTGCAGTCTAGGAAGTGAAACTCTAACCAGACATATTTTTAATTTATTTTAGGCTTATTAAATTAAGAGGGCATTAAAAAGCATCATTTATCATGTTTACTATTAGTAAATGTCAATTGGTGATTAAATGTGTCACTTTGCTTGGTTTCTTTGTTGAATTCCAGGGAAATCTTGAGGTGCCACTTTTTAAAAATTTCTATTAATACCTATTTTTACAGCTAGTGGCCATTTGCACTTGCCAGTGACATTTGCACTCAACATTGTTCCCTGTATAGAGTTTATATGACAAGGTGTTGGCAGCAGGGAGTTGCAGAGGTGGCCCCTGTGAGAAGAGACATGGGGCTGCCCCATACCAGATACAGCCACTTCCAGCTGGCTCCAAAATGGACCTACCACCGACCAAAGCTGAGCCCATCAGCAATGCTGGTGGCACCTCTGTGAAAACACATTTAAGAAAGCTGCAGAGCAGCTGGGAGAAAAAAACATAGGAAAAAAGTGAGAGAAACAACTCTGCAGACACCAACATCAGTGAAGAAGGGGAGGAAGTGCTTCAGGTCCTGCAGCAGAGATTCCTCTGCAGCTCATGGAGAAGACTATGGTGAACCAGGCTGTCCCCTGCAGCCCATGGAGGGCCATGTCAGAGCAGATATCCACACTGCAGCCTATGGAAGACCCCACGTGGGGGCAGGTGGATGGGCTTAGAAGGAAGCTGCAGCTCCTGGAGAGCCCATGGTGGAGATGAAGTGTTATAAACTGACCACAACCCCCATTCCTCTTCTCCCTGTGCCACTCAGGGCAAGGAGGTAGAAGAGCTGGGAAAGGAGGAGTGAAGATGAGCCTGAGAACAAGAAGGGGGTAGAGGGAAGGTGGTTTTAGTTTTGCCTTTGCTCCTCACCATCCTACTCTGTCTTGAATTGGCAATAAATTAAATTAGTCTTCCTAAAGTTGAGTCTGTTTTGCCTGTGATGGTAATTTGTGAGCAATCTCTTTGTCCTTATCTTGACCTGTGAGCTTTTTCACCTTATTGTCTCCCCCTGTCCTGCTGAGTAGGGGGAGTGAGATAGTGGCTGGGTGGGCATGTGACAGCCAGCCAAGGCTAACCTACCACACTCTTGAATAGAATTTGGTCTGTAAGTATTAAATATAGCACCTTTATAAAAGCTCAATAGGTTGAATATTGTTTTTCAGTTTATTTACTCTAAACAGGCTATGATCTTTCCAGAAACAAAGTGTCAACTAGAACAGGGAGCTCTGTAGAAGAGAAGAGGATGCTCCTGCAATTATCATGTTAGCCTTAGACTCAGAAATCTAGAACTATTTTCTTCTTTGATACTGGCAAAGTAATATGGATTATGGAGAGAGTGACGGATCTGATTGTGAAAAACAAGGAAACGATCTCTGTGCCTTTGAGAAGAAAGTGTGCTAGATACTGTGAAATTACTGGATATTACTGCGTATTCACTAAAGTATTGACAGAAGAATACATAAGAGATCAGCTGGGATTTTTGTCTCTTTTCTTTTCTTCTTCCTCTTTTGGTTCTTCTCACTTAAAAAAAATATGTCAAAAATGTCAGTTGTTATTTAAAAAGCAAAGTTTCTAGAAATTTAGTGTCAAGAGTGAAAAATCCATTACTGGAATTTTCTCCTAAACTTAATTTTCTTGTAATACATTATGAAGAAATATAGCCTTTGCTATAGGTGCCTTAGGACAGTTCTCCAGTCTGCAATGGTATTTGGAGCATTTGGAATTTTCATTTACATTGTAAATACCATTTGCAATGGTATTTAAATTTTTTCACTTTCTTCCAATTTATCCAAACAGTCTTTAACATGCCTTGTTTTCTGAAGTACAGAGATAATTTCCTTATTTTCACCATCCAATCCATCATTGCCTCCAAATTCCTAGAAACAGAAGCTTCATCTTTTGAATTTCCAGCAAGATCTCTAACTTCCTCCACGTGGGCATAACTTCCTATATTGCCTACTGTGTCAGTAGGAAACACGTAAGAAGAAGGAATATACCCTTACCCCCAAGGACAGGAAACTAAAGAGACAGAAGAAAACATATTAGGTTTTTTGCTTCCTGTAAGCCTAGCTCAGATATGTGAGGGTGCTGGCTATTTACATAAATGGATAGATAGATAAATAAATAAATAAATACTTAGACTGTCCAGAATGAATCCAAATTTTCTAGTATAGTCAGCCAAGTACTAGAACTAGTTTTATATTGACCTGAGTTTCAGGCTATGTACTTTGTATATTAGGGTGGGATTTTTTAATGTCTTTATATGTACTATCAATGGGGCTCAGGAAATTTGCCTTAACTGAGCATTGCCTATTTTTGGATGACTTTCATTGTATTTTGAAATGGTAGCCTATGTTCAGTTATAAAACTAACAAAGTGAACAGGGGATTGAACTTGATGATTTCCTGGGGCCACTTCCAGTCTGAATTATTCTGAGGTTTTGCTGAAGTGATGGATGGAAAGAAAAGAACTCATAGATCACAAGTATGTAAAGCCTATAAGTGACACAGATTGTCAAGAGCATAAATTTTGAACGTGAAAGTCATCTGCAGAGGTTTATGATAACTCCAGTTCCTTATGGTTTGATGGTGTGGGGATTCTGAAGTTAGTCATTGGAAAAGGCTGAGAGAACAGATCTCGAGTAACCTCCTGAGTGATGACCTAATCTCTTTTTGTTCCTTGCTATTGATGGTACTTTAACAATTCTTACTGTGGGCAAGACAATGCCATCAATTTTTCAGCAGAAGTCCTCATTAATATAAATGGGTTTTTCTCCTTAGCAAGAGATAAGACCCTGAGTTTTCACACTCCCTTCACTATCCTTTTTTCTTGGGTTTTTTTTTTTTCCCCCTCCTAAACAGACCTGAATCTTTTTTCCCCTAATATTCTATTTCCATTTACTTTTTGATTTAACCAATTACTTGATTAATCTCAAATCCATCACTTTGATAGTTGCAACTGTCCTCCCTGAAGCAGTAGTATGCTGAAATCTGTACTTCTCATGGACTCTTCCTCCTACTTTTTTTCTTCCCTTCCTAGCCCTTCCTAGATTTAATTCTCATCTCCACCAGCTGTGTTCTCTGTTCATTTCTTCAATGGAATACGTAGTAGAAATACTTGATTTCCCCTATTCATGGAATTAAACTCTTGTCCAAGTTACCTGACTATTCTTCACCCTAAATAAAGTATTCCACATTAGTAAATTTTAAACATACTTCCTTAAATTATTATTTGCATTATTAGCAAGTTGTCCAAATTGGGCAAAATATCTGAAGTGGATCTTATCAATACCATGGAAAATTATGTTGAAATACTAGTCATAATTTTACTGCAGAAGTCATTTATCATAGCAGTAGTAGAAAACTAAAATAAAAGTTGTAGCAGAAATGAGAAAGTATGTCACTTTAGGGAATTTCTTCATATGCACTCTAAGCATAAAGATTATATTACAAATGTTTTGACTTCTGAATGAAGCTTTACAAGGGTACTCAAGGCATTTGAATAAATGCTTAAGATTAATACTTTTTAGAACATTCAAAAATATACTCCTTATTGTCACACCAGCCCGTTCTGTGATTCTGCTCTGATCACTGCCATCAGTCCACATACTTATCATATCCTTTCTCTCTCCTCTGCTAATCATCCACTTTTGGTACCTCATACTATAATGTTACTTCCTTGTTCCAGCATTTGTTTATAACAGTACCTACACATTACTGGAAAAATCATCAGAGAGTTTGACTTCCAGCTGACATTCAACTGATAACTACTATGCTTACGTAAACGAAGACTGTTCAGAGGCTTACAACTGGAGTACATATTAATCATTCCACTGGTGCAGATATCTCTGACATTCAGGCAAACACCTGTCAAAACGTCAAGTCCCATTTCCAAACCAGGGGAGGTTCTAAGTCTTCTCATTCAAAAGACTGCAGGAAGGATTTTGTATTCCACTTGCTTTAAAAATCTGCAGGACCTTATTGCAGATTTTGGGGTTGGAGAGCTGATGAATGCTGTAAGGATGACCTTGGTTGTGTTTTTCATCAGTCCCATGAGCCATAGTATGGGAATGATAGGTGATCTCACACGTCAGCAACCTCTAACTTCAAGGAGCAAGTCACTCTGTGGAATAGCATCACAGTGAGAGTTGTTCTTCAGCAATTCTAGCAGTGGCGAGATCATGCTGTCTTGTTCTAAGTAGAAATCTGCATTGACATAATTGAGCATTTCTGACTACAAATCAATAAAAATATCCGACCTTCAGTCTTCTCTCTCTGCTTTCTTAGTGGTTCTTTTTTCTTTCTCCTGGCAGATACAGACTGGGTTCCTAAATTGCCATTGACTGCCTGTTTTGAGGCCACATCACCAGTTTCCCTCTACTCTTCCCCTCATTTTCTTTATTTTTTATCCTAAATTGTTCCATTGCAAACTTGTGTTAGTTCTCCCAGAACTGATTAAAAATCTTAAATAGGTTGCAATTAAACATACTCAGCTTAACAAATTAAACTCACACACACATTTCAGATGTTTCTTTTTCATTGTAAAATAGTATTTACTATTTTTAAAGCTGCAATACTAGTTTTCCAAATTTTTTGTTTCATTCATTAATAAGAAACATATGCATAAACTGGACACCAGTGTTTTCTCAACAATACTTTAATGAAGGATTCTTTATCTTAGTGTAAAAGTAGTAATGAAGGGATCAAAGTAAAAAAAAAAAAAAAAAAAAAAAGTCAGTGATGTCCTGATACAATTTCGTAATGGTGAACTACAAAATAGACTTATTAGTGAGTTCTCATCAGTCCTTTCACTAATATAAAATGGTTTTCTTCAAAAGGGGATTCAACATCATGGATTTTACTCAGTGCCTGGTGCTCTAATCAGATCTGAAAATTAATTTTTTGCATGGGGCAGTAGCATGTCTGGAGCTTCCAGAGAACAAGTCAAGTCATTACATGTGGCAGAGGACAGGGGCACAAGCTCTTATTCTGTGCTTGGGCAGTAACTGTTGAAAAAGTGCAAGAAGTCGGACAAGCAATTCCCAAGAAACAATGAGGCAGTGAACAATGTTTGTAACTGCTGGATATTCAGGTCTTCCAGCATGGCTGGAATTTGCGATTTGAGCCTGGGAGCCATCAGAGAACTTAACTAGGCACCGAATCAGTTAACACCATCAGCACTTGGAGTTGAAGAGTTCCCAGTATTAAAATATAGTAAGCACGACTCACAGTTCATAGTGTTGACGATAGCTTATCTTAAATGCTGTTAATAGGTAACTCAGAATTAATATATATGCATATGTTTTTCTCACATTATTTAAAAGATGTCATACCTTATTGCACTAAATCTAGAATTTTAAAACTGTTGTCCAAAGTCTAAAATTGAAGCTGGCAATAAATAAAAGATATACAAAGAGAAGATACTCTTTTAAATAGTTTTGTTTCTTTTAGTTATCAGGTGAGAGAAGACTATTTTAAGAGTGTGTTCAATTAGCCTGTGTGGTGCATTTAATAAATCAAAAGAACTGAAACTCAGTTAAAGTATTATTATTCCAAACAATGAGTATAATTAATCTCACTTAACTTTATCTATCTAAAATGTATTTGATTTTTGTGACCTGCATAAAGTATCTATCCTAGTAGGAGACAAAACTACTTCTGAGTGCCCATTTCTCTATACTGACTGTAAACAAAGACTAGAGTGATTCTTTTAAATGCTGAAATTTTCTATAGCAATTTCCTTTTTTGTAAGAAATTGGTATTATAAAGAAGAATATATTTCTCATCTTTCTTACTTTTCATTTTATTATTGCTTTATACCTTTTATTAATGTCAGTCTTTTAAGGCCTTTTAGGAGACAATGACACAAATTGAATAGTTCTAGAAACTCCAGTATGGATACCCACATAAATTGAATTAAAGCTGAGATGACCATTTCAATTTCTGTGTTGCTTATGATATGCTAGCAAACTTGCCCTCCAGATTGCACATCAATTAGAAACTAAGGGTTAGCAAGATAATTTTTTCCTTCCTTTCTGTATGCTACATTATCTAGCCAACTTAAAAATAAAACAATTCTCCCACAAGCATCCTTCTTTATATTGATTTCTATTTTACAGAACTTCAAAATGACCTTTAACTATCAGTAAAGAATGCATGCCCTTATAAAACATAATCATAACAAGAAAAAATATTTAATTTATCCTCATTATGTAATTGTTTTCTATTTTTCTCCC
Source organism: Fratercula arctica (assembly GCA_947846985.1). Classification (NCBI taxonomy): domain Eukaryota; kingdom Metazoa; phylum Chordata; class Aves; order Charadriiformes; family Alcidae; genus Fratercula; species Fratercula arctica. The sequence goes on from CANTUZ010000003.1 coordinate 103,667,729, forward strand.
CAATTTAATAGTTCTGCTGGAGAAAAAAATGAATATATTTACAGAGTAGCAATGCAGACTGTTTCTGTTTGCATCTGTATACTTCTTGCAATGCATGACACTCTTCATTTACAAATCCCTATCTATGGTACTTCCTAACACCATTAACAAGAGACGGCTCATTACGTCAGTCGCTGTAATACTGCTATGATGGAAGTTTAAAACTAATTTGATGAGGTGTCATGATCAACAAATTTTTACATAGAAGTCAAAATTAAAACCAGATCTCTATTAGGAAAGGGTTTCTTTGTTGAAAGCTCCTGAAAATAAAGAAAAAAGAAAGGAAAATATTTGTCAGATGGTTTCATCCTATTAGTGTGCCTTCATCCTAAAGAAACTATTGAAAGTAGATGGTAGGACAAAATTTTTATATGTTGCTGACCAGCATGTATCAAAAATACTTTTGTTTGTTTGTTTGTTTGTTTGTAAGAATAACACTCAATACACAGCACTGAGAATATAAATTAGGAATGGACTAAAATCCAAAGGTGATATCATACTCAGACTCTCATGCAGTTAATGAAAAGACTACTAATACAAAAGCTAGAGCATAATCTACTGTTGGACATACACTCAAGGGAACAAAAAAAGGGAGTTATCTTAAAATAGTATTTCAGGGCAAGAGGCATTGTAAAACCATATAACATTAGAGCTAACAAAAGCAGATGATTATAATCTGATATATCTGATATCCAAATTGCTTTGTAAAGCATTGACTGACCTACGTTGGCTAAGGTACTCTAAATAGCAAAAGAAAACCACAGAAGGTGGTTATGTGTAAAACTGACTCTGGATTTATCTCATCTGAACTGGGAACCTGATTGCCTAATACTCTGTGTATTCCTGGGGGAAATTACCTCTTTCCCTTCCTTGGACCTACCAAGAACAGAAGCATGCAACTTACCTCCTAACTTGGGTGCTTCAATACCTTTAAAAAACCTGCCAGACATAGTTATATTCCATTTCTATTCTCTGTCTGCAGTGATATGACAAAATTACTCTAACTCTGAATAGAACTGAGCAATTAGTTTCCACCTGTCTTTGAATGTGATTTACATACTGATAAATCACAAAAAAATTTTTCATGTATGTGTATTTTTCCTTTGCCCAGATGGTGATTTCAGTAGGACTAATGTGAATAGTAAAAGAGGATGATAGAAATACATTGCAGTCAGTGTTAAAAATGTACAGATTTTTGAACTGCCGTAGTCCAACCTGGCTTCCAAAAACAGTTTTTAATCAATAAATTATTATTTCTAGTATTATTTTTCAGCTTGCAGCAAAAAATATTTATACATTAAAAAACCCTATGCATTGTAGCTATGCAGGTTGTTTCCAGTGAGTGTCAGACCTCACTACATTCTGTGATATGAATTGTATATCATCACTGGCACCAGTAGGTTTTTTCAAGAGAAATTAAATAACACCAGTTCAAAGACTTCACTCTACCACAACCTATCATTTCACGTCTTCTCCTTTCCATTACTGCTCCCAATTTATGCTTTTAGGAGATTTAGATTTATACTCCTGAACAGGCATAATTCTGTAAATATGCTGAGTCTATGTATGTGTTCTTGCAAACTAGACTTATACCTACAATTTGAGTCCAACAAACCATATTAATTTTAAGATGGCTTTCTTTTGCCAGGACAGAGAAAAAAGCAACCGTAACATGCTGGGAAATATGATCTTTTAAACAGAAAGATTTAAATGTGTTCAACTTCCAAGTTCATGATTTCCTAAAAGAAAAATGCATGGGACTATATAGATAAGGTAGCGGAGGCAACACAGCAGATGTTTGTGATGGCCTCAGTATGACTGTCAAGGACAAAACTAAGGTGAATTATTGCTTCCTATACAAGATAAACTGATTTTAACTTACTGACTAATTTTAACTATTAACTACTTTTTACACTTACGTCAAGGGTAACGAAGCTACTATAAGCAGAGCAAGTCATAATCCAAATCTAGGAAATCTAAGGAATGGTAAAGCAGTTGGATATGCTGAGTTTGAAATCATGCACTATTGATAAAGAAATGTTTTCCTTCTTTTGAATTTTTATTTCCAAGTAATAAATCTTTCAATTGTCTGGGGTCCTTCTTTTTCTTGTTAAAAATCCTGAGCAGCAGACAGGAGGAGTGTATTTAACTACTCGTTGTCAGATATGTAAGATTTAAGTAACAGGAAAGGATAATTTGAGTGCTTTGAAGACTTGCTCCCTAATTTTTACTGCTAATTTTAAAAAGAATATCCTAAATATCTATTGTTCCTGAGGCTGTACAAATGTTCTAGTGGAGGGGACAGGTCCTCCTCTCAATCTACATAAATTATGCACAATAATGAAGGACTGCCATGAAAAAGTCAGAACAAAACCCACAATTAGTTGTATAATCATAACATACAGAGTCTACAATGGAAATGTCATTGTATCATCATATGTTGTTGGTGATGCACCTGTTGGTTCAGGAAAACTCTTCTTTGTTTCCCTATCATGGTTTGCTCTTATGTCTATAGTTCTTCCAACCGTGAACTGTATTAGGAACAAATATTTCAATGAAAACTCATGATCTGACATAACATTTTTTCGAAACAACATGGAATAAGGTGGGAAATAATATATCTTACCAACCACTGAGGAAATATCCAAGTGCAAAGTCTTTGTCACAACTATCTTATAACAGAACTTCCTTTAATAACTTAGACAAATATCTATATTTTGGAAAATATTTAAATTCATTTAAAAAAATATATATCTTGCAGCTAAAAAGTAAAATCCTGCAGGCTAATCCTCCTTTAATGCAGGACAATAGTCTAAGAAGGAAGCCTTCCATCACTAGCAAGTCCTCCATGGCTTCTAGCATAATAACAAAAAAGAAGGTACCATGGGAGCTGTCTCTAGCCATAAGACAAACACCAAAAGAGGAAAGGATCCATGAGGCATCAGATTACAACTCCCAGAAATGCTTTGGCAGCAAATCAGAATTATTTCCTTTGTTCCACAAGTAGTTTTGCTTGTTATTTAATCTAATCATTGATTTCATGTGTAGCTAAACTTGAAAATGCAGGGGCTTTGGATTAAGTTCCTATCACTCCCTTCCTCTGATTTTCGTTCTTTCTTCTGCTTAATTTCTGTCGGTATATGAACTTGATTAAAGTTATATGGAAAGATAAGGAAATATACATCAGTAAAGGTGACAACAAACTATACAGTATTCCTAACAGGCCTTTGTTGTCTTTCACACACTTAAGGGGAAAATCAGTCCCTGAGTTACTCTAAGTAAATTCTGCTTTAAAAAGCTTTTAAATAAATTGTACTTTGCATCTGGGTATCAATTCACAAAGCAAATCAGGTAAGAGCTATAGTGTTGGATATAGTTTTATACAGCTTTCTTATTCAATATATGTATCAGCTTTATAAAGGGGCAATAGTAGCTCTGTCAAAAAGTGATATGAAGTACATGATAAGAACTGAGAAAAAGAAGGGGGAATCTAAAAATTACCATGGCCTCAGTATTTTATCAAATAGTTCTATCCCAGAGATAAAAATCACAAGTATACATAGAGACTGGAAATCTTTGAGTTACACTAAATCTACACAGTTACTCTTGTCACTGACAGTATTTTTTTGTCCTTTTTTGTATATGAATGTTATCTTCTTTCAAAGGGGTATGGCTGAGCAACAGGATGACTGTTTGCTGTGTTTTGGCGGAGGCAGCTTGGGCGGGTGGAACACATGCAAGGAGATTGGCAGTTCCTTGAGATGAGATGCGAGAAATTCCTTGAGGGCTACAGTGTGACACCTCCTTAGGAAGGAACTTGAGCAAGTGCTGATTGACTGTGAAGCACTGCAAATGGGCAGGGAGCTGACGTGAAGTCAGTCCTTCCTATGAAAAATAAGCACTGGTCTCACAGACTTAGGAGGTCTGTAGATTCTGTTGCAAACCAAATAAAACCCCTCCTGAAAGTTTCTGAACTGAAACGAAGATCAGAAAAAGGGATTCTGCAAGATTTTGTAGAATCTATGGAAGTTTCTCCATAAATTAATCTAAAAAAAGCTGAAAGATATGAGGGCTTGAGAGAACTTTATCTGAAATGGTTCTTCATTAATTACTGTCAACATGCATAAGGACCTAGGTAAAGAACAGGGATTACGATCTACCTGATTGTTTACTGCAGTACATTTGTTCTTTTTTCAATTTTCAACTTTTTAAGGTTTTATATCTCTAGGGTTTATGTCCATTATTCTTTCATGGGTTCTGTGGTCAGTTATGCAAGAGAAATGCATAATGGCAAAACTGGGAATGAAAATGATCAACAGTGTTGCAAGGAAATTAAGTATAATACATGGCAAGCTACTCAAATATATAAAAAACCAAGAGCTCTGTCAGAAATTACTTGAGCCATTAAAGGATGAGTGGGAAGTTAGTGACAGATACTGTAGCTGACAGCCTGAAGGAATTCTTCGCTTCACTATTCACACAAATAAATGGAGGGTCAAATCTCAGAGAGTAAGGAACAGTAAATTTTCCTGTGGAGAGAATTAAAAACTGTGGAACAGGGAAAATTTAGACACTTTATGTCTCTACCAAAGAAGAAAGTTCATAGTAGTCTATTAAATGTGGTAAAGGTATTGAGCCTATATGCCTTATAGCTGTGAATGATGATGGAAATAGCAGGGGATCTAGGAAAGGCACCATACAGGCTTTTGAAAGTCTGTAAACAGCTAGGGAAAGTAGAACCACAGAATTGCTGATTATGTGTCAGATTTTCCCCGCCAAGAGAACAGCAGTACACACGGGGAGGGATGGGAATAGAGGGGAAGAATTTCTCTTCCTACTGTGCACTCTGAGCAGAGCCTGAAAGAGGTCCCATCACTTACACTTACTAGACGACAGAAACTGGCTTGTTGAGGAACACAGAAAGAGGTTTGAAGGACTTTAAAGCCAAAATAGTCTGAATAGGGAGGAAGCTCATCCACCACCCGCAGCACCCCATCAACTGTAGTCCCCAAAGGCCTGCCTGTATAATTCCTCCCTCCCTCTTTAATTCAATCACTACTGACACCCCACTGTTGCTGTAAAATTCTGTGCTGACAGCAAGGAAATTCCCTAGACTTCCATTGTGACTGGCATTCTTTCCCTTTCAGCTCAATGGAAGAATAAAAAACTACACAAAATGAAGCAAAAAAAAAATGCATAAGAAGAGCAACTGACTCCCTGATGTGGACAAAGAGAATCTGGGAGGGATTGTGGGGTTGTCCTCAACTTGCACTCTGTAATCTCATAGCAGGCTACATTTGGAGTTTGCATTGGGAACTGGAGAACTCTGAGTTCTCTGGTACTGGTACTCTCTGAGGTGGAGATTACCATCCTCTCCATCACTCTGCTGCTTCTCATGACAGTCTTTATTGGTTAATGTGTATCTCATGGTAGCGCTTTTGCCTACCCATTTCTTCCAGCTATCCCAGCTCAAAGGGGTAGCTCAAAAGGATGCTCAGTAGCATCCAATTCTGATTTCAGGTGGGACATGAGACATGGTTATGTATGTATGAAATGACATTAGTTTGTCCTGTTTATTTTTTCCTACTTCATACTGTTTTCTTAGGCAAACTCTCATTGAAATCACAGGGAATTTTTATTTGAATACAGCTTTTCAAACTGAGTTATTTTGAATGCTTACTGTAGCTGAGACAATGAGAATAAACTCTCTCTTGCATGGCACGGTCTTAGTGTAGTGACACAAGCTTAGGATGTTCCTGGGATGGCGCTGTAATATTATTACCTAAAGGTCTCACATTTAATATGCAAATTTACCTTAGTAGGATATATTTACATTCCCTCTTCGTGTTTTGCTCCAAAATTTCTTTCTTATGGTTTCCTCTTTCCCATTGTGTTCTATATTTAACTATGTTTGTCAGCCACTGGCGTGTATCCTTAAGTACTTCAAATACTTATCTGAACGTGTCACATCCCATTATTAACTTGTGGTTATGGTTATAGCCATACTGAAAGCTACTGGGATAAATAAACAATATTTATTTTAGCATTATTAAAGGATGATTCTTAAGCTGAAAAGTGAAAAACACAGGTCCCACCTTTGCCAACAATTATACCTGAGAATTTTCAGCATAGAAGTAGTCCAAATTCCTTTGTAGGACTACATATCTGCTCAAAATCAAACATCTGTTTAACTGATTGCAGTACTAATGCTTCATTCTCTAACAACGCTTGTTGGTATTTCCTTTAATTTCTTCGTTACGGCTTTTGATAACGTACTTTCAGTTTTCTATAAAATTGTCTTCTAATTCCATATCATTGTAAAAAAAGATTATTAATTTTTTAACCATATGGGACAATTCCTACAGCTTTTAAAATATTTTAATGATATTACTGTAATTCATAATGTGTTTAATAATGTAATTCTGAATAAAACAATCTCTTGTTAAAAATAATTGAAAACACAGTGGGGACCTTTTAAAGGAATTGTCTTAATTAAGAAATCAGACATGACAGTGCATTTTTGTTCATGTATTTTACACTCTGTGGATTATAAAAGTCTCTTGGTTTTCAGTCTGGTAATATTAAATTGAGCTTAAAACAAATGGGCAGAGTGCATGACCTGTACTGATTGCCTTACTATTCATCTCCTGAGAATATCCCCAGCCTAATGTTCTTATTCCCACATTTTTCCTGGTCCCATTCCTATTCTCTCAAAAGAATAAAAGTAAAGCAATTTGGGGAATATGTTTTAAAGACCTTTGACTAGTGTAAATAACTAATGTCAGTGGAACTACACTGATTTAAACACAATAATGATCAGATCTACTCTGGGAGGGGCATGTAAACCCAAAGTTCTTTCTGGGAAAACTGTGGGCCAACTTGTCTTTCTGCTAACTGAATGTGTCCCATTTCTGTTCCATCTGTGTCTGAAAAGTAAAGTGAAGCAATGCTATCTAAAAGAAATGGAAAAGTTGCTCATAAGGGTACAGCATGAAATAACTGTCTGGTTAGTAATGTGTTTTGCTGCAAGGAGTTATTTTTGTTTACTTTTAGGAGAAACCAGTAAGTTTGGGAGGAAAAAAAGGTATGAATTCTTCAATAGGAATGCAGGAGGTTCTGTCTGCATAAAAGGAAGAACTTTTTTGTTGTGAGGCTGACCAAGTAGTGGCTCAGGTTCCCTGAAAAGGTCGTGGAGTCTCCATCCTTGGAGATACTCAAAAGGTTTCTGCACATGGTCCTGGGGAATGAGCTTGAGCAGGAGGTTGGACAAGATGACTTCCAGAGATCTCTTCCAACCTCAACCATTCTGTGTTTCTGTGAAATGTTTATGGTCTGACATTCTAATAGACTTATATGTTTTCATTTATAATGGGTAATTTTAAATGACATCATTGTTTTTTAATTCTAAGTGGGCAACTTGTTTTTTCTATCCAAACTACATTTGTACATGAGGAACTGTTCTTTAAAACAAAGAGAATTAAAATATCTTTCACATTAATTTTCTTAGAAGTGAAGGAACTCAAAGTCCCTCTGGCTGCTCTGCATTAATTTTTTTTTTCTCAGCTACTGAAGTCTGTGTAAGATGGCAAACACCAAATCACTGTCTGTTCAGTGTAGCCTGCATTAGCGAATATGCTATACAAACCCAATACCCAGTAGACAGAAGTTCCCTCTATATACCAAAAAAATGGTGTGAAATATAAACAAAGTGTGAGTTCTGAAATATATTAAATGGAATGGAACTGACAAATCGATCTATAGCAGTTCTAATTGCTTTGTTTACAAGAGTTGAAAATATTTCTTATATATTTGGTTTATAGTCAAGGGAATCTTAGCTTTTTGTCAGACAGTAAGAAGTGAGCAACTAAAGAGCCATGAAGATGAATTTTTCATCACCCCCTGATGCTGGGGCAAAATGTATAAATTGCAGTGAATTCCTGCGCAGTCAGTGGACTGAGAATACCAGCTCCTCAACTTTGGCTAAGTGGTGCAAATGAGGTAAGGGCCATCTTCTTCATTAACAGAAGAAAATATCTTAGGTCTAAGTTAAAATGCAATTTATCTACATTGAAAAGACATTAAATGTGTCCCTGTGTCACCTGAGGAGAAAATCCTTCTGCACTCTTAAATATTGCTCTTAGTAATGATGTCATTAAGAAAATGCATTTAAGAAAGAATTCCTTTTCTTGCGGTGATTCTCCAAGACGACTCTTAGAATCAGCAGGAACATCGGAGACTGAATGCCATGTTTCATTTTTGCTGCAAATATTCAAGATCAAGCAAGACTGAGGTGGGGAGGAATAAATGACAGTGAAATGATGAAAATATTGAGAACTTACTATGCCGATTACTTTAATTCATTCCACCACAATGGCAGCAGAGATTATTCATAGATGCCAGTTGGAATCCATTTATGAAGACTTCTGAGTACTCATCTAAATCATAAACAACCTAATATGCTTCATATGGTTCATTGCTTAAAATCTGAATACTCTAACAAATCCTCAGTTTCTTTTTATAAATCTCCTTAAGTCTTATTATCATGATACACACGTATTCAATGCCATTCTGAAGTTTTATATCAAACTTCTTATTGTGGTATTTAAGTGCTTCTCAGCAATGGTTGTTACTAATGTTGTCACAATACCGATCTTTTTAGTCATTCTCAGTAACGTATAAGAACATTATAGAATGTCTAAGGGTAATTGCTGATGTTAGTCAAAAACATTATAAAAGCTTTGTAAGGATAATATTTTCCAGAATTTTCAGGAACAGTACATTCATATTTGGTTCTTTTTAAAAGTTAGCTAAAAAAGAGCTATCACGTAGCTCTCCTCAAAAAGGATGCTGCTTTATTCCAGAGATTATTCCTGCCTTTTCAGAAGAAAGAAGGTGCCAAATACAAGTTCTTTTATCATAAAACACAGTTATATTCCCCATCTCCCTCTTAAAAACAGCAAACTGAGATAAGGCAATAAAGTCGATCTGATAAAATACCAAGTTGTGATCAACTTGCTGCTGATACTGTATTTCATGGCATACAGTTATCAATATCCCGTGCCCTCTGCAGCAATATGACATTCAGAATTATGCATCAACCAAGGCCGTGCACTGTCTCAGTGAATAGCTGTAAACCGTGCTGAGATACAGTGTTATCTTTTGATGTTCATAAATCAGACTCTCCTCACAGATATCACCAGAATACATCACAGACAGGGATCTAGAAAGCAAATTATTACAACCTAACTGACCGAAAGCGGTCATTTCTTCGTCACAGTGCTACTAAGACACTGCTGTTCTTGTATTCAGCAGATTTTAAATTTAAGAGTTCTAAACCTGTAGTTAATTTGCATTCCACCTAGTTAAAACATGTTGTGGTCACTTGTACAGAACATATAAGATGTCTAAAAACATCAGCCATAAGCAGGCACCTAATAATATACTTTGGGATAAACAGGATAGTGACCAAAGAAAATGACTGAGCTGTGCTGTTATGTGGAGTCCTGGTTTTAATTTAGTAAGTTATAATATTGAAGCTGTCATTTAATAGGAAAAATGTCCATTACTTTTGACACAGAAAAAAAATATCTAACTTATTAATATAAATTACCTACAGAGGTACATCTTATCATATCTGATATGCCATATATTTATAGATTATGAAACAACTTTATCCATAACAGAAAAGGCTAAAGAAGAAAACATCATAGACAAATGAAAAATACCACAAGTGCAGTAGATCTTCCCTCTGTCATCAGTGATGCTGAACTTTTAGTGGTTGAACACTTCACTGTCCCTACAGATATGATAATTAAGTCACAACTGTTAGAGCTACTTGCCCTTAATAGCAGAACACTTGAAAGTACTGCGTGCTGTACTGATATAGCATAAACACTGAGATGAATCTAATTCAACTACAGGAAAACAACCATTCTCAAAAATACAACAGTTAGCAAACCTGGAAAGCTGTAGGCAAATAAAAGTAGATCAAAATTGATAGATGATATAGGCAGCTCTATCCAATGCAATCAACACCTTTTAACATGCATAAATAGATCTCAGTTGTTAGAAACATTGGCAAGGCTTAACCAGGGGTCAAAATGCGTGTTTACAGTTTACTTCTTCATGAGTCCATGGAGTTAATGCAATTCTGTTTTATCAACAAGTATGCAGTGCTAATTTCATTTGCAAAATCCACAATGCCATATTATGCTACAAAAATGTCACTGTTAACTTCATTTGGATCTTATAAATACTCCTGATATGTGTATGGATTTATATTTACACTTTATATTAAAACACACAAAACATCCTTCATGGTAGCAACTGAAATTGTATATGCAAACGCAGGCATATGTAAGAAAAAAGTAGTTTGCAAATATTGCAAAAGTTTACAATGGCCATAAGTATACATAGTACTTCTATGTGATGCTAATCCAGTTAGCATGGAATTATTTGAATAAAACTTTAAAAATTATAGATCTTGCCTCAGAGTTATTTTTATGAAAGAAATCCTCAAACATTGATGATATAATTGTATAATCATGATGCCATTTTGTGTCATTCTAAAAGGGTTATAAGTGTTAAATCTATTAAGGCATGTGACTCTATGAAATTTAAAGTTCTGTAATTTTAACATTAAACCTATATAATGCTGACATAAATCTTCTCCACTGCTTTGTGGAGACAGATGAATTTTGTTGGAACATATTCACAAGACAATGTTGAAATTTAAATTGTGATTTCATTTCAGTCCTACTGAGTAGGAAGAATTAAGACTCCAAAAGGAATCTTCAAGATCTAGAAAATGCTTTTCCTTGTGTTCTAAAGTCTAAAGTACCTGTAAAATCAGTAGATTCTTTTTCTAAAATCTTTGGTTTTTTGAAATGGTAGAATTTTATTTATTTAGATTTTTTTCTAAAACTCATTTTACTTTTCTCTGTCTTTCTTCCTTTTTCCTGTCTTCATTTCTTCCTTCCTTTTCTGCAGACATTTTCAAAGCTGCCTTGAAATCTTTTTTCTCATCGTACTTTCTCCTAGCCTCTTCAGTGCTGCCTTCTCTCTCTAGGAGACAATATACTCATGAAGGTAATACTGAATTACTGCAGCACTCACATCAATACTTCTGTAAACTCCACGTGGGTGGAAATCTACTGCCTAGAGCACCACTGACTTCATGGGACAACAAAGCTGTAATATGCTAAGCAAAACAGAAGCATTGCCAAAGTGCAACATTTCCTTAGGCTTTCTGAAAAAATGAGGACAAAAACTCGTGTCTGAGCTTCATTTGTAATAAATGAAGCTCATAAGCTTTCTTTTCTGGATGTGTGTTAATGGAGGATAAGATGCATAGAATCACCCTTGCGTTTTTTTATTGCATGGCATTTCTACTCCCAGGCTGCCATAAATTTATGCAGGCTTGTATGAAGTAGTTGCTTTCAATACTTTGAAGTTCTCAGAACCAAATAAAGCAAACTGTATGATGCTTCAGAGACACACATATTCTTCAAAAGGTGTCATTTCATGGCATAGAACAGCACGTTTTTACTGTGGTAATTTTTTATCAAATACAATAAGCTCTTTTACACTGTTTGAAGATTTTAAAGCAGACTCAGTCCCTTGCAAAAACATACTCTTGCAGTAACAGGAAATTATTTCAAATTTAATTTGCGAGGCCCCTGCTAGGAGACGTATTTATGTTCTAGATGCTCTTACACCGCTGTAATTGTCAGTTGTCTTTAAAGGGTAATATGACTTCTTCCCAGCATTTTTCCTAGAATTGAATTTGATATTAAATCTCATAAAAAAAAATGCTAGATCTTAAGTCATTTTCTTAAAAACTGCAAAGGGGTATATGTAGTTCTTTTAAAATGAATACACAGAAATCATAATAGGGCAGATCAGCAAGAAAATTACTAGTTTTGCAAAAAGAAAAAAAAAAATCCATTTGATAGAATCACATTTTAGACCGCTTGCTGTGTTCCTGTTGTGTAGCACAAACTTTTATATACAAAGAAACCTGTAATAGAGAGCTTAAATTACCACGAAAGGAAAGCTGTAATTCGAATACAAGAATGGCTCAATAATTTTCCTGGTTATAATTAAAAGGAGTTTTGTTCAATTCACTGTCCACAGTCCATGTAATTATCACCTGAAATAGCATTTCAATAGAGTTGAAATACATAATAGAGCTTCTTTAGCCTGATAATTAACAAGGTTAAATGTCATTTCTGTAGCACAGAAGAATTATTGTTTAAACACATCCCTACTAAGATTGAATCAAACCAAGAGAAATAATCAGCAATAGAAGCATTTATTTTATATGTTCTAGTTTCCATGCAAAACAAAAAACTTCTACATATTCCACAGGGATTTTCATAATCAGGTGTACTCAAAATAACAAAAAAATATTGTTAATATAAGAAAAATTAAAATAAACATTGTTTTTCAATACAAAGATTTTTTTCCTCTCTGTGCGGTATTCAAGATTATATACAAATTAATTTCACATAAAAATGAAAAATGCTAATGTTAGGTATGGCAAATAAATGTTGTGTCCTACAGTTTGAAGTATTACATTATCAAATGAGTTCACGTTATTCTTTTATTTCAGGTCTTAACATTCTTTGATGACTCTTGTCAGAGGCCTTTTAGACATTCTCTCGTTGCACAAGTAACTTCCATTTTGAGAAGGAGCTATTTTCCCAAAAATTAGAATTGTGGCCCAGTACCCCTGCTGCTTTCCTATGTCCACATCCATTTATTAACCATTCCTTTTTTTAGAATCTGGGTCAAAAATATAACCCTGGTCCTCTGTGATATTTCATGAAAGCTATCTTTAATTAGTGTTATATGTCAATTTTTTAGAATTATGTAACAGTTTGTGGAATAAAATTAAGATTTGATTTTACTAGGATACTATGGCTTAGTATGTAGCCTTCAATATATAGGTAAATGAATAGTCCTAAATGTTTGACTAACATTCTTTGTATATGGGTAAACATACCCATAGGATCTTCCCTGGATCAAGGTCAATACTTCGCAGAATTAAATGCAATTTTCTAAATTGGGGGCTTTAATCTGTACTACCTAAAACTCTACATGAACTGCGGGACATTGGGTATGCTTTCACACATTGTGGGATGTTAATGTATATGCATCAACTACAGACACGATTTAAAAAAAAAAAAACAAAACAAAAAAAAAAAAACAAAACCAAAAACAAACTAAAACCAAAAAAAAACAACAACAAAACCCTTTGGAATAAATTATTATTTCCTCAACGTCTTGCATTTCAGTTGAGCTTCACAGTCAAACCTATGTATCAGCTCTCTATAATAGCAGCAACTGGCCACCTTAAAAAGCAACTAGAACAGAACTAACTTTGGGACTACAATGTTTCTGGAGATTGGCTTTACCTTCCTCACACCATCTGCAAACAAAGTTTACACGGTATTGCTTCAAGTGTAATCTACCGAATTGCACATCAGTACTGAGACACCTAAATTATCTGAGCTACTTCTGAACAAAAGAGAATTTTTGTCTTACCAAAATAACAATAAAAAAAAAGAATAGAGGCCTGGCTAAAAAAGCAGATTATAAAATTCAAATCCTTTATTTATATATTGTCCTATGCTGTCATAATATGAAAGAAAAAAAAAGGAAACTTAAAGAACTGAAAAGTAAAGAACAATAAAATATATGCTTTTTAACTGCTATGATTTTTTCTTAAGTCTTAGTATCACATTCTGTTTAATACTGTTGACTCTTTCAGTCTACTCACAATCGTATTCTTTATCTTATACCCCAGTAGCTGGCAGATGGCAAGTGAATGTAGCTACACCTAGAGTTCAAAGATGCCTAATTATTGTTGCACAGAGATTGTGAATAAAGTCACATCTGCCATGTGTTTCTGGTTAGTTTTAAGAAGTTCAAATAGCACTCTGATTATTAACTAGTAAAGTGGAATCAGAGTCCATTAATATGAAAAAGGGGCTTTCACTTTTTTGGAGAAACACAATATATTTACTTTCATATTTTTAAAAGACTTTTAAATCATTTAACCCTTTCCTATGGGGGAAAAAGCACATTCCATCTTCTCTAGCTCAGGGTTATAAAAGTAAGATCTGTGTACTCACACTGAACTGCAATTGGGGTCAGGGATGCTATAACATAATCTGGAAAGTAAGACCAGTGGGGGAACACGAGAAGAACCAATGTATTCAATCTGGAAGAAAAGAAACAAAAGAGGGGACATAAGTATCCACAAAGACAGAAAAGGGTGATATAGGGATTCTGTGACAAGGTTTAAATACTTCTGTTACTGAACTGCCAGTAACAGAAACAGTGATACAAAGCTACAACCAGCTGAATTCACATATTTTTGAGGGTGGGGGTATGTGTGTGGAAATCTCTGAATTAGTGCATCAGGCACCTAAGCAAGCGAACAAAAGATCATTTAGAAAGTTTCATTAGATACACAAGTGCAATCTAGTCAAGACATCTGACATTCTAAAATGAATCAAGTTCATTCTGTCACAATGCAGGATGATGGACAAGGTGCCTATCTCTTATCTCAAACTATGTTCTCTTATTTTCCATGTGTACCCTGACCTAACTGTCATTTTTGCGTAATAATAACAAAAAACAAAACAAAACAAAACAAAACAAAACAAAACAAAACAAAAAAAAAAACAACTGAAAAGTTCTCTCACTTATTTTGTAAATTCTGAAGTGGACAGTTTAGGTATTACAGAAAGATGCACACAGACTACAAAATAGATATAGATAGAAGATATTGGGTGAGAACAGAATCACAATGCATCTACCATTCCAGACTCTCTTACTCTCATTTGTCTCCCAAATCCCAACTTCCTGCTCTGCCAGCTAGATCCTTGCAGTATGGATGTTCAGTTCCTGGTGGTTTTGGGAAGTGTCACAGAAGGAGAGCATGAAAGAACTCAACAATAGCATAGAGCAGTATATTTCTGATAAGAAATCAAAGACTTTTTTCCAAAGCCTGAGCTGGAAAACAAAGTTCTGAGTGAGGAACTCTAAGGGGAAACCTAATAAGCCAACTTGAATGAGTAAACTAATCTAAGTCATTGTGTAATTGAAGTTTGAGAAAGGACTATTTCTGTAAGCCAAATTCCTGAGAAATGAGGACTCCTCTGTCCAATCTACATATCCACTTACTGAGGCAAGTGATAATAAATATTCCTTTTTAGATTCGAAAAACTCTGTACTGCGTGGTTGATCTGTCCCAAAGTGAAAAAGTCACCTAGCTTCAAACTGATTCAAAGGCCACTCTTTCCCTTACCCTGGGAGAGCAGCGTCTCTAACCGTGGCTTGCAGCTATCTGTGAAATTGTGAGTTTGTTCAAGCCACAGAACACTAAAAATATAAAACTGACGCCAGTGTCATTGAGCGGGTGTAAAGTTTGGTCAAAGCGTGATGCCATCTAATGACTGTTACCTCTGCAGTGTTATTGCTCATGTCCAGGGGATCACTGACCTAGAGAAACGAGGGATGCACCCTTACAAAGCATTCCTGGAAGCAGTTAGTAGCCCAGCCAGACACGCTGTGCTATTTTTGCCATGAAATAAATGAAATGTTCATTGTCAATGACAGTGTATGCCAATCTCCCTAACAGAAACAGAAGAAACTTGGTGACTGCTAAAGAGATGGAAGAAATTCATGTTCTTACTGGAAGTTTTGAATGAAAATTGCAATTTAGTATTTGTGGACGGAGGTTCTTCCTGAAAAGTGGCAGGCATTGTTTAGCAATTTCCATTGTGTAGCAGGTGACAATATACAGGTATTTTTCACCATTTTAATAATCTATCTATTCTTAGGGTCCAAAGGAGAACAAAAAATATTAATATTCTTGAATACTCAGAGTTGACTGCCTAGTTGAAAAGAACCTCTTTTCAACAACACCGAAACAGTCACAGCAGAAATGAAAGCATTTTCCAATGAAACACAGAATGGGAAACTTAATGACATAGCATTATTTCTTCAAAAATAAGCCAAAATAAGACTGCTGTCCTCTTTTTAACTATGGAAGTAGCTGTCATTCTAGGGACTAGGTCTGCAAGGTGCTTTGTACCATGACCTTGGTGACAGGCCTTTTCAATATAGTGGCAGAAGCAGGGAAGGAGCTGGATATTGAGACTCTGTTTGTTACGAGTTTGTCAAATTTAATGAAAACAAATAGCAGTATGCGAATGAGTTGAAAAGTTAGAGCTTCTGCCTTCTGATAATTAGAGTAAGACTCTAACAAAAGCATTTCTGTGTTAACATTCTTACAATCCTTTTTAATTTAGTTTGCAGTACTAGACAGATAGCTCTTCATGTAAATGTTACATGTAATTGAAATGAAAATGGTAAATAATGCAAAAGTAAATTTGGTAAGTTCAGGGAAAAGTCTATTTACTTCAGACTGCAATAACAGTGTGATGTATTGTTTTATCAACATTCTTACAAAAAAGTAAAGAATTATGCCTTTGGCATATGTACTTTCAGTAAGGTTGGTTACAGCTGGGAATTAACTAATCTGTACTACTGTGTTTTAAAATAAGTTAATTTAGCTATATTGTCTACAAGATGCATCCTATACTAGAATGTGTTCCATATGAGATCATTTATTATTAGGTCAGTTATTTAAGGGTTTTAATTTTGACATATTACATAGCAAGCTGATGCAGAGCTAAACAATTAAGACTGTGCAATATCTCTGTCACACAGTGACCCAGGCACTGGCCACCATTTGTGATGTCATGAAGCACTCTGAAGAATTAGATAAGAACGCCAGCGTTATGCATGGAAAATTACTGTAAAAATTGGTTAATCTTTTAAAAAGTCACTCTTTACACTATTTGTGTACTTTTAAAAATAGACAGTTTACCTAAGGCAATCTGTGTCCTTTTTCATTCTCCAGGGATATCTATTGTATCTTTTTCTACCCTTCTCGCTAGATTTTTTTTTTATGAGAACAGAATCACAACTAAAATGTCTGATCTGTTTGGGTTTTGGTGTTTTTTGCCAACACTGCTAGATGGAGCTGAGCTAGCTCTGACTAGAAACAAGAGTTTAAGCTATTTGTTGTTTATCACACACATTATTTATAAGGCACTCATCTATAGCTCAGATACAGAAGGTAGGCATGTCTCGCATCTTGTCAAAATGCCACACACTCTGTCAATTACATGAGCTCTTGTACCTTTTGTGAAGGAATGGATCACACACCTGAAACCGGGACATCCTAATCCTGACAGTTCAGCTGGGGAACATTTATATTCCGTGATTGCTGCTATCACAGTTATCTGCTTTGAAGACATGCAAACACACACACAGGAAAAGCTGTAAGACTAACCTACAGCCATGACCTCAGCCTTATGATGACTTATGCCTGCTTCTCCAGCTAATAGCCTGAACTGAAACACCAAACTGAAATACCAATCAAAGAATATTTGTCCCAGGGATTAACAGCTCATAAAATGTGTTTCTAAAACGTTCTATATTTTTAGCCTGTATGATTGATCGGATGTTTACAGTATTGGCAACACTTAGCATTTGAAAATTGGGAATCACTCCTTGAAATATGTTGAGATGTTAAGCTCATTTTAAGCAAAATGCTCCTTTTCGTCACATGACACTTCAGGATATCTTAAGCTCTTCAAGATTCCTTGTGCAGCCACAAGGGAATGGGAAATCTGCTGTATATTAATATTTTTGAGAGAGAGCTGAGATTATGACATCATTATATGATTCCAGGAGTGAAGGCTTTACATGAGATTCCAAATACTGTAAGAAAATAAAATTGGACAGTTATCAAAATAGACAACAAAAAAGTAGAACGAAGAAAATGATGCCTCTTTTCGTTATTAGTAGAGCCAGCTGAGGAAATTAGAAAGCGGATGAATCTTTCTACTCTCTAATCAGAGGAGGAAGCAGAAGGTGTGAATTAAAGCTAAGGATGCAGTGCCAAGGAAAAGCTGCCCAAAATACAATTACGACAGATAGATCGGGTTGTCATCCCCATCATGTAGGCACTGCAAAATCCTGCTGGAGAGTCCTAATATATAGTGCTCAGGGGCATGTTTACCAGGAGGAAGGCAGCAGCAGTAATCTCTCTCCCTGCAGTAATCTCTCTCAGGTCGGCTGCAGGGACGGGATGCATTCGGAAGTGGCCGGGGAGGTGTCATGGCAGTTGACACAGGGCTGGGACAGGCTGCACGCAGCTTCCCTCCAATGGCTCCCCCATAACCAAGCCATTAATGGCAGTGCGGTTGCCACAGGGCAGAGAACCTTCCAGAAGGGCAGGCTGGGAGCGCCCTGTGGGCCAAGATCCCTGTGCCGACTTGTCTTTACCTCTGTTTTGAGGTAAAACAGAACCAATTTTCTTTTCAGCTAAGTCTCTTCTAACTAACTAAACTGTCTGAAATTAACAGCATATTTTTTTCAGACAGAGTTGGCTTCTGGCAGATAACGTCTGATGTTTATAGTTAATGCCAAGGAAGGGTATGCAGAGAGGCTCTTGGTTATACTTATTGCTATAACAACCAAGGTCAGCTCACTTTGTTGTGTGCCCTGTTGGAGGGTCAGAAGCCGAAAAGCATAGAGGGGTCACACCTGCGGGCAGGAGTGGACAGGACAGGTGACCCCAAACTGACCAGAGGGGTATTCCATCCCATATGCCCCACGCTCAGTAAAAAAGCTGGGGGATCAAAGGTGTCAGCCTCTTTCTTCAGTGGCCAGCATCCAAGGAGGACTGTGTCTGTTTGTCTGCCTTTGATCCCAGTCCATGTGTTCCTCAATCCAGATCCAGAATCCAGTTCCCATCTGTTACTGTGTCCAGTATGGGACTTTCCCAGTGCCTGACGGTGACATGATTGTCATCCTGGGAGCTCGATGCATTGTGTATATCTTGTATATATATATAATTGTTTCCTTAATATTTTCTTTTTATTATATTATTAATAATATTTTATTAAATTAGTTTAGTTTCTTTTTCAATTCATAAATATCTCTCTCTCTCTGATTCTTCTCTCCCTTGAGAGAGAAGTTAAAGAGAGCATCTGTCATTCATTCAGTGTCCAGTCCAGCACCAACCATCAGTGTCTTCCTGGGCTGCCCTATCCCCCTGCCACATGCCAGGGAGGTTGTGTGGGAACACCCGTGCTGCCTTCTGTCCTGGAGTGGGCATCTACCCCACTGGGGGACCTGGATGTTGAGTCCCTTGTCAACATTAAACATATCCACGGTTAAATGTACTTTGGTACCTAAGCCCATCCAGTCCTCACACTGTCAATTTAGTCTCAAACAACGACAGATGACAACGTCACAAGGCTTGGAACAGGTACTGCCACATTGATGTGAGGGTGCTTGTTCTTACCATGCCAGCAGTTCCCTTGCTGGGCAGGGAAGTATCCCATCCCATCATGTTATCCTGCCATTTCCCATTTCTTCATCCCCCGTTCCAGCGCTCTCGTACCTCCCTTTCATCACATCAGACCCCTTCCATATAAACAATCTGCCCTCTAAGTACTTCTTCCCTGTTGGTTCCATTTTTACTACAACCGTACCAAAATTTGGTATTTTTTTATATAATCAGACAAATAATCTTGGGTTTATATACATAAAAAGTGCTACTGTTATGGTTACCTAAGTAGTAGTAGCTTCACAAGTGTCTATTACCCTTCAGGTCCCCAGTATTCCCCTTCAGCTACTTGGGAAGTACAGCTCTTCTCATATAAATCCCCCATAACCACCTTTGAAACTCAGGTATCCCTCGCAGCACTATCTGTAACTTCCGTCAGTTTCTTGCGTGATTATCTGTCATGTCTGGCAATTTCTCTTGTTATTCCTCATTGTATCTTATGTCCTGTTTAGTTAGCTTAACCTTAGACCAGAGACTAGTCGGTGACTTAGTCACCTGCCTGCAGCCCTAACAGTACACATCTCCTAGTTTTTGCATCAGAAAAATAAATGGGAAACCGAATTACACTGGAGGTTCAGGAAGACTCTTGACAGGAAAAGATATTGGAATGATTTCTATCAAGAAATTATGTCTATCAAGGTATAGAATTATGTATATTTGAGTCACTAATCTTGAAAAGTAAAACCAAACAAATAAATATTTTATGCAGCGCACTTGAGTGAGTGTACGAAACTGACATTTAAATGACAAATAGATACCTGAGTGCAGTTATGGAAATTCATCTATTTAGTTAAGATGCGATCTCTCATAGATCCTGAATCTTACTAGGATAGGCAGAACTTTTTCTCTCTCTACTGTACTGCCTTTCTTTAATATTTTTTAAAGATTTTTAAATATTCACTTTCATAATCAAGCATAATTGTTGGCCTGCTGCCTTTTATCAAAGCACTTACCATGTATTGCACCTTCACTTTTGTTTTTTCAGTGTGGGCAGACTGACAGAGGTGAGCTGTTCTTTAGCAAAGGTTTTATACTGATGCCAAATAGTCTTTCATTTTGACATTACATTTCCTATGTTTTCCCCTTATCAAAAGCTTTTTTCAGTTTGCCTGCCCTTTATTACTCTAACCCCTGATCACTCATCTCTTTCACTGTATATTATTCCGTCTCACATATGGTTGGATATATTTTATTTAAATGGATAAAATAATGGATGTTTTTGAAAGTTGCTGGTTGTTTTTTTCCAAGATGCTGAGTTAAAATTCTTCACGCTCATTCTAAAACCAGTGTTTCCCTACTAAAAAGAAACCGAATAAAGGGAATTTGTGCTGTGTTTTTAAAACACTTCAATTTGTTAAACTGAGTGGGAAGGGATTTACTGACATGGATAGAAACTTGTAATTAGAGTAGAAGCATGTTCTGACAAAAACATGCCCAGCTTTGCCAGAGGAATATGAGATTTTTTTAAAATATACTGTGAGGTTCACACTGCCCCACAGGCAGAAGTCTATCTTAACCGTTAACACAGACATTGAGTTGTTGGGCCCTGGCAAGCTACAACACTTAGAAAATGAGTTACAGTGACTCTAAAGTCATCTGAGAGCACATAATGTGTGCAAATTCTTATCCTGTCCAATAGATATTGCCCCTCACCACAAAACTTGCGTAGCTGACACATAAATTTGATGACAATAAGACTTTCTTGCAGCCTCATATTTTTCATAGTTAAGGCTCTACCAGGACTACTATTTTCTTATGTAAAATGCATTTTTAGATTTCATTGAGAGTAAAATACAAAGTTTCTTGTTTATCTCAGAGTATCACATGGGTCATACTCTGCTCAGAGTTGGATAATGACTGGAATGCTTCAGGGATCCATCCTGTGACCTGTCCAATTTAATGTCATCAGTGACCTAGCAATAGAGCGGGCAATGGGCACTGGAGCACACTTTGATCAGGATGTCAGAGGACAACAGCCTCGGGCATGCAGGTGATACTCTCGAGGTAGGGCTGCCACCCAGACAGCCCTGGAGAGGCTGGAGGAATGGGGCAATGGGAACCATATGAAAGTCAGCAATGACAAATGCCAATCATGCACCTGGGAAGGAAGAGCTGCTGGCAACAATACCAACTGGGACCTGCCTGCCCGCGGAGCAGCTCTGCTGAAGACGCCCTGTGGGTCCTGCTGGGCAGAGAGCTGAGCACGAGCCAGCAGGGAGCCCAGGTATCAGCGATAACCAAAAGCCTTCTGGGCTGTGCTAACAGAAGCATGGCCAGTACTTTGAGGCCATGTCTATAATACCACATCCCATTTGGGACCCATAGTACAAGAAGAACATTGATAAACAGGAGAGAGGTCAGTACAGGGCCACTAGGGTGGTTAGATCCTGGAGTACTTGCCCTGTGAGAAGAGGCTGAGGGACCTGAGTGTGTTCAGCCTGGAGAAGAGAGACCTCTGGGTGGGAGCAAACAGCAGCCCCCCAGTACCTACAAGGAGGTTATCAGGAAAATGGAGCCAGACTCTTCACAGTACTGAATGGCAGCAAACATAAATTGTCATAGGAGAGTTTCTGACAGGACGAAGGGAGAAACATTTTCTCCATGATGGCAGTCCAGGGGTTGAGCAGGTTGCTATGCAGTCTCCATCCTTGGAGGTTTTCAAAATGAGACTGGATAAAGCCCTGAGTAACCCAGTCTGATCTCATATCTAATCCTGCTTTGAGCAAGACCTCCTGAGGTCACTTTCACCCTGAATTATCTGATTATTCTGTGATATTCTTGTGAATAAAACCGAATCCCTTAAAATTGCCAAAAGCAAAAAAATGAAAATTATACAGGTGTAGTCAAAGTACAGTTCTGTGTTAATCATATGCATCCCTTGGAGGATATTTTATTTTACTTATGCAAGTAGTATTCTTGGCTGTCATCCTTTGTGGCTGCATTAGAAATACCCTAAAATCCCGAACTGGGTCAGTTTACCATTTAAATGCGGGATAAAATATATGTAACGATTTTGGTACTGGTGTGTTCCCCAGCTGCTTTCTGGTGCTGAATTCAGCTCTTATCACACCTTTTGCTTTGTGTAGCTCAGAGATGATGCACATAATCAGAGTGCTGTGAGCCTCATTGTGCCGATCTTGCGGGTTGAAGCAGCCACGAAAGGCATTAGCCTGAACTTCTAGAACAAGAAATATAAAGCTGAGTGAGACCAGTTAATCCGTCTGGTTACTTTGCTCATTTCAATGAGCTGAATAAGGCTTTAATAGTCTCAGCATTAGACAAGAAAAAAGATTTGTAAGTGGAGGTTACGCCTACTTACAGAGGTAGCCAAACCACCTGTTACGTACAGAAAAGAAAAGCTTTTGAGCATACATCCTTTTAATAAAAAAAAAAAATAAAAAAATAAATCTCATCTTTCCCTGCAAACTGTGTTTTGCTATATCCAGAGCCCATCATACTCACAAAAATGTACTACTGCTTAAACACTATTCCATTTTGGAAATAAAAAAATAATCTACTAATGCGAAATACAGTGTTTTGGAATAATATGCCATTTCTATAAGATTTGTAAAACAAATCCTGAAAGGATTTATTCCACATACAAATTACTAGGAAGAGCAAATCTTTTGTTCGCTGAATTTTTGCAGGGATTTGTAAACTTAGCATTGAGACATTAAGACAGCACAGAAACTTCAACAGAAGTTTTACATACATTCTTCATAAGTGCAGTGTGAAGCCTCACACAGACAGAGTTTTTGTGGGACTGAGATCTAAAGACACAGTAACTCCATCAAGCTACAGGCTGGAGAACTCAAGGGTGGTTTGCCATTTTACCTGGGTATGCGGCAATCAAACTGTGCCACTGTTCAAAAACAACTCTTTTTCCTGGGGAACAACTGAAAAAATGCTCTGTGCCAGAAAACCACTTCTATTATAGTCTTAAATAGAAGAAAGACATGGCAAAACATAGGCATTGGTGCATTTTATAGTGTGTAGATTAAGGGGGCTGATTAACGCTTTGGTTTTTGAATTCTTGCCCGAAATTTTGACAACACTAATCTGCATGCTTTTTGCAACCTGTGAGGTCTTGAATGCTGCCTGTTTCATTTTCACTCTCTGTAAAATCCCATTTATAAAAAAAAATTAATTAAAATTAAAACAGATAAATTATTGCTTTGCAGTTAGGCCTTTTGTCTATCAACAGACAGTAAAAGCATCTCAAGAAAATTCAAGATGTAATTTTGCCTAGTGTTATTGCTAATGCCACAGGGAGAGAGTTTAACCAACAGAAAATTAATAGTGTATTTTTTCAAGCACTGCAAACATAACTTCTTTCTCCCCTTCCCCCCAGCTAAATATTTGTAAACCCACATGGATAAAATGTGTCCATTCTTAATGGAATAAATATACATTCACATGGAAGCATCTTTTACTCCTTTATTTTCACTCTCCCTTTTTTATGAATACCTAGAATATAACATAACTTTCTGAAAAAATTAATTGCAGAAATTTTTTATAAGCAGCAACCTCTACATAATTTACCACGAGAAAAAGATAAGACTTTTTTCAAGGCTATTACATTTTTGAAATATTGAATCTTAGAGGTATACAAAAGCAAAAATCTGTAGATAGGAAATGCAGTGCTTATGCAGCTACAGGCTGAACTGAGCAGTGAAGATTCCCTTGGGAAATATAAAGGGGCTTTTAAAATTTCTATATGCAAATGGATTTTTTATCACATTTTTCAACATTAAAAAAAAAAGAAAAGCATTATTTAGCACAAATTAAGTAGACCTAAACAGAAAAGCTGTTTTCTGTCCACAGAGGAGTACAGCAAGAAAACTGAATTGCAGAAAATTCTCTGTCATAACCTGCTTTATGCTTGATTTCAAAAGGTCATCTTCATGAGTCAGAAAAATCAGATTTTTCAATGCCTGTTGAATCATTTTTCTGAGAATGAAAATATGTCTCATATGTAAATGTAAATGATAGCAAATGCCTTTTTTTTTTTTTTTTTTAAAAAGTATCTTGGCCAATCATATGGACTAATATTGCAAATTAGATTGTACATAAATGATGCCATCATGATCAGAGAGTAACAGCTGTTAATGTATACCGACCAGAAGGGTTTTTGACGTCTTGCACTAAGACTAAAATGTTCTGTAAATCCTTGCCCTTCCCCGGACTCTCTGCATTCCTATTCAATTTTCCAATGACAGTGTAAAAATGAAAACCAGCATGTTAATAAAGGTAATCTTTTTCTTTGTACATTTATGTAAATATACATTTTTCAGCTCAGTGGTAAAGTAGAGGTGGAAAAAATGCATGTTCATGTTTTGAACCATCTCAATTCAAGTGTTCCTCTAATGCAAGAAGTATTTGGAAATAAAATTGGGTTTGGCTGGTAAACTCCTCCAGTTTTGGAGCTTCTCCAGACACACTGCGACTGAGACATGTTTCTAGCTAACATGACAGAAATAGGATGAAGTCACTAGTAGCAGTTATTTCAAAGCTCATATAAGCCAGCAAAGGAAGGAAAGGTCAAGAAAGTCAATTCTGGAGACAAAATATGTAGTTGACTCTGCCTCCTTCCCTTAGAAATTTCTCACTTCAATGACATGTTAGCATTCTTTTACTTTACTAAATTCATTTAGATTTTCATAGAATCATAGAATGTGTTGAGTTGGAAGGGACCTTTAAAGGTCATCTAGTCCAACCTCCCTGCAGTAAGCAGGGACATCTTTTCATCTATCTTCAGTGATCACTAGTACAGTTATA
This sequence comes from Fratercula arctica, assembly GCA_947846985.1. Classification (NCBI taxonomy): domain Eukaryota; kingdom Metazoa; phylum Chordata; class Aves; order Charadriiformes; family Alcidae; genus Fratercula; species Fratercula arctica. Next base: position 103,692,987 of record CANTUZ010000003.1, read on the forward strand.
AGCAGGAAAACTCATCTCTTTCTCATCATAGAATCTGTGCTTATAAATTGTAAAATGTAAGACTTAAGATGTGCCCTCTTGAGTTCTTGGGTCTAAATCTATTCTGTCCAAATGACCTCTGGAAATACTGCATATCCCAAACTTCCATATTAACAGCTAAGGTTTCTGGCATGCTGCAGGCAGCACCTTTCAGATCAGATTTTTACAACCAAATACGGCCTACAGTGTCAGCAAATGATAAACAGAAGGTTCATAGGTAAGATTGTCCAGAAGGAAGTATTTTTAATCTCAAGAAGAAAAAATGTGCAGTTTTGCAGACTTTTACCACTGACATTCAGAGATAAGTTGCCTTTGGTGTGGTGTTTCTTCTGAATCCTCTCCTGAATTGTGACTAGTTCTCTAAAGCTGCAAAGATCACACCAAGCTAAGGAAGTCTACTGGAATCCAGGGCAGAACTCACATTATCTTCCACAGATCCTGACAGCCATATTCTTTTACATAGCATGGTCATTAGCTCTCCCACTGATCTTACTGGGGTCTGATTTTGGTCCTTGGACTTTAAACTGTATGAGGATGTGTGTGACAAATATTTGCTTTATTTCTAATGAAATAAGAAACAAGAAAAAAACAATAACCTTGGTCTAGCATTTTTTAACTGCACTGCAGAAAGGCAAGAGCTCTGCATCCTTGGGAGCCTCCTTCGGGAAATGTTGTAGCACTATGTCAAATGTATGTTGGGCTCCATTCACTAAGTGAAGATGCATTGAGGATGTGCTCTCCCTAGGAAGCTTAGTAGTCTTTTCTGCTATCACATTTGCCATGTTAAATTCCACCACACGGTTGGCAGAGTAATAAGAGGAGATTCTGAGCAAAAGGCAGAATGCCCAAAAGCAAGAGTATGCCAGATGAGCAAGGATTACTTGGCCTCAGAGACAATCCCATTAGCAACTGCCAGGATAGATATACTATTCTGAGTTAAATGAGCTGGGGTACTGAATTGCTGTGCCTTAATTTGAGAAATGCACACAAGTCTCACCAGCCAGAACTTGTCCACTGGCACATCTGTCTCATCTCTTATCTCATTCAGTTGTGACAAATTAGAGAAAACCATTGGCAGGGACAGCTATAGAGTTATCCAGCTTTTTAATATGAGTCTGACTTCATCCGGGTTCAAGTGGTTTAAACTTAAATCATTTTTGGAATGAACAGATATAAAACACACGCTTAGACATTTTCCTTCCATATCAAGAGTGATGTATTTTCTTACACTTAAAAAATTTCATAAATGTTATAAGAGAAACTGAAGAAGCTTTTTTTTTTTTTTTTTTTTTTATTTTAGATAAAGTGAAAATATCTACTTGTTCCACACACAAACTTACTGCGGGACTGAAAGATGACAGGGAGGGTGTTTAAGGGTAACTTAGTCTCTATTTTAACATTGCTCATAACTAAGAGCCACACAGTGGGACTGCTTATGATACTGTGCAGTTTGGGCATTAACATCAAGGCTACATTCAGTTCTGCGTACAAGGATTTCTGTTAATTGCGTTTGCAGCCTGTGTTCCTAATGGAGAGATGTGAAAAAATATGCTATTGCTGCCCCCAGCCCCGCTATTCCCCTCCCACACTTTTAAAAGATGGGCATTCTCCCCTTAACTTTTTCAGAAGTGAACACTCAGAATCCCTCCCTGCAGGAATGTGGCAGGTTCAGTCTCTTTGCTCTTTAAAGCAAATGGTTCCTGCACAGCAATTCCCAGTTCGTTCTGAATTCAGCAGGAGCTGTAAGAGCTCAGGGAGGCAGTCATACAGTTCAAAACTCAGCAGGAGTCTTGGACTCTTACAGAGTCAAATAGACTCTTCAAAATGCAGCCCTTCCTCATTTCCAGCTCCTGCTGAGTGCTGTGAAAGCCCACCTCTTGCTAAGTTGGAAGCCATTACCCCACATCTTTTTGTTATCTCAAGCTTGGTTCAGAGGTATTTCATTACTTACCTTTACTTCACCCACAGCTCATTTCTTGTGGATAGATTTCTCCACACAGCAATAGGAACAAGGCTTGCAAAATATTACACACATTTGTCTTTGCACTCACATTTAGCAGTGACTTTCTAAATTATACAGCTCTAAAGTCAGTAACTGGTCACAAAGTATGAAGCATAACATAATTATATTTAAAACTTAATGTTCAACTGTCATTCTCCAATTGACAGCAGAATAGTCTTTTGGTGTTTATACATTCCAATCAGAGTTTGAAAGAAATAGTGTCATGTGTTTTGGTGGTGGATCTAATATAATATTCTAATCTCAACTAGAAATCAATTTAAGAGAAAAGAGCAAATTTCTCTTTTGAGAGATGGAAAGGGGATTTCAAAACTAATTTTATTCGTATGTTACCACTGTTGGGAGAAATTGTATAGCACCACAGCAGCAGTTACTACCAGCTCTTTGCTAGTACATGTCTGGCCTCAAAAGGAAACGTTAAGCTACTGGGTTGAAGGAAAAGGATGTCTTTTAATGTCATTTTGAAGTAATGAATAATAGGATGGGATCCCTTGCTCTAAAAGGCTCAGAGCTACTTTAAAAGGTGTGATAAAATCCCAGTCTTCTCACAAACTGCATGCAGATTCACAAGCAAATTCACTCACATGAGTAATCGATCTCCTGCTGATGTCACTTTGACAGGATCAGTAAATAGTAGCTTCACCAAAGTGTATCATATGTGATGTTCAACAAGATCAGAGACATTGAAATACTAAGTGTGGTTTGTAAATCAAATCCAGAAGGTATGATGGCATGATACAGATGTTTTTCCTATTTGGAAACTCTATCATGTCTTCTATAATCCATCTGGCATAAAGACAAGTGTTTGATAATCTAATTTGATACCATATATTTGAGATCAGACCAAGCTCCAAGTTTTTCACAAGGATCCATTTCATTGTTTCCAGACGTCTGTTGTATTCCACTCCAGCAGACAGCTTATGGTGAAAGACTGGAAAAGATCGTCTATCCCATTCTTAAAGACCTCTGTAATCTCCAGAATATATCTACCAGAAATAGCATCATTGATACTGTACTGAAACAGAATTAGGATCCAGATCAAGCATTAGATAACCTTCTGAGAACCCTTCAGCTCTCCAGTTCTCTCGTTATATCTAAGATGACTTCTTACACCTACAGCGACTGATGTAGAAATCAGGGCCTCCATATGTCATTTATAACAGCTGTGCGAAGTATTTTATGCCAAGTAAAAACAAGTCTTATTTGTTGCATGTATGAGTCAGGGACATACAACCATGCTTTATAGGGATAGAACTTTAGTAAACTCAAATTCATTGTTGAATTTTTTTTCTACCCCTTCAAAACCTCTTTCCCAAGATTTTTCCCTTTCCAGGAGCTTCTCTACTTTCCTTTCTTCATTCAACAGAAGCTTATGTTTCCTAAGAACTATTTCCAGTACCTGAAAGTTAGAAAACCCGTTGCTTCTATAGTTCTACTTGTCTTGCAAGTCCTTCAGCTTCCATGCCCAATCCAATCAAGTACTTGCTCAGTGGAATTCTAGAGTACCTAACAAATTCTACATTAGGAAGTGGTAAACTGGGACATTTTTCTTGCAAGATCATATTAGCATCAGAAAAATTGAAAACTTGTTTCTCAGTAACTACCTAAAAAAGGTTTCCAGATTATATGAGTAAGAATATCCCCTGCCAGGGACAGAAGGTAGTTTTGTTTTATGCCTTTATTACATGTATTCTGCAATAAACATCTAGGAAGATTTTAAAAATTTCCACACAAAGTCTTAATCAAAACAGAGCTATCTAAAAAGTAACACTAAACTGGGCTGACTGATTTCACAATAAAATGTTGCTCAAAGTTTTTCTTTCAGAACAGAATATGTTTAACAACAATTCTGGAAATTCAAATCATATTGTCAATAAGACACAACTGTGGGGTTTTTTTATAAGCTCCTTTTTATTATAAGATATTAAGGAGAAAAGCCATTGCTCTGTGATAAAAAGCCTCTTCTTTCATTAATGCACTGAGGATTAACATATGTGATTCAACTGGAAGAGATTTGGGTAGATCCCTGTGCATCTATAGGAAATAATTTCTTATAGCCTTGATCCTGCACATAGCTCAGCATAATTTTATTTCAGGTATGTGAGAAGTTTCACAGACCATGGTGCAAGATCAAGAATGAAATGACTAACAGATGAAGAAAAACCCATGTTTGATTGTAAAAACTAAATTTAATTGTTAAACTACTTTTTAATTAAAATATTTTTTGTCAAGCAAAATGAGGAGGAAGACCTAAACTTATCTATTTTTTTTTTTGTTTATTTAATATGAAATATAAAGCATCAAAGTTCAGGATTAAAAAACACATAGAAATATTTTCACCTTATAAAGTATTCGTAAAATAACACACTAGCAATTCGATTATTCCATATTGAAGTATTTTAAGAAACTTTTAATGAAAGATTATTCTCACCCCCAGGCTGCTTTCTTGTGGTAGGGTAATGCGCAGTTTCATACCTTAAACAGCCAGTGAGAGAGCTGTATATTTTAAAATGCTCATTTATATTAATGTTTATGGTGTGGTTTTAATTAAATATTTTTCTTTAATGTTATTTGAAAATTTGTACCAATATCTGGCCATGTTTCTGAGGAAAAGATAAAAGCATTACCATATAAAAAAGAAAATCAATTTATATCTCATTGTGACTGTAACTTCACTACTGCCTGAAAAGTGATAAAATGTTTCCGATTTTTGTAAAAGAAATACAGACTAGCACAAAGCTACTTAAAAGATTGAATTCAAAGTATGGCTTACTGAATTGATCCATATAAGTCTTACTTGCACCTTTTTTAGTACTCAAAGTATCAATTCATAAAAATTTAGTGGCCCCATTAGCTTTTCCTAACACCATAGTCTCTTTCTGAACATTTATATCTACCTCACCAATGCAAAATCCACTGATCTACCAAAATACACTAGAACTGATGAATGTTGGTTAAGTAGAGTTTCTGGGTTATGGAGGTAATAGAAATAACAGAAATAAGGAAGTTGTTCTAAAGAGATGGTATCCTATTGACGCCCAGAAACCTGTCTTGCTAAACGTTACAAATATAGACTCAAAAATAATCCAGGTTATTCCCATTTCTGTATGTTAACAAGGTAGGGGGAAACGTGGTGTTATAACACCACACAGCTTGCAATAATCTTGTGTAAACTCAAAATCAGTGAAACTAGTATGTTTATGGCCCTGTGCAACTGAGAATAATAAGACCCCTCAACAAACAATAATCAGTTTACCACGACCTGTTGATCAACGACAGTGCAGACACAAAATACAATTTCACTGTGATTCATGAATTTCTGTCAAAATCTGACTCTAACATGCCCTACTGGTTTGTGTTCTCCATCACCACAAGTGGCTTCAAAAGGCTTCTCCTTCTCCTACTGTTCCTGCCTGGACAGTCTCTGCCAGGTGTTAGCACTCAGCACCAGCATCACGCTAATGCTTCCTGCTCCCTCTGGACCTAAGTGCTGTTCAGAGGAGTATCATAACTTCTAAATAGCATATTTGCCAGAAAAAAAAAAAGTGAGAGAATATTGCCAGTCATTTTTGTGTTTCCCTTGGTGAGGAGGTTTTTGTACCAAAATGTTGTGAAGTGAAGAAACTGAAAAATTGTGTGCTAGCATCTGGGCAACTGAAAATGAGCAAGAGGTGTGGCTTCAGCTGACTTTACCTAGAGCCACAGGAGGTTATGGCCGAAGTCTTTATCTACCATCAGCTACACTTCCTACACTGGTTGACATAAATCCTCCCTGATTTCACTTCCATCAGGATTCAAAACCTACATGAAATTAGACATTTGGTTTGGATGTTTTTCCCCCCAAATTGAACTAACCATTTTTTCCACCTTGGAAAACAAAACAAAACAAAACAAAAACAAAACCCAAACCAAGCAGCAAAAAAAAAAAAAAAAAAAAAAAAAAATCCATTATTCTATCCCACTGAAAAGGATCAATCAAAATATATTGATAACCCCAAGTGAAGGGTTACTAGTCCCACTGAGGGAATGTAGAAGTTCTATAGATGTAGTAGTTTGTAGGAACCAATTGTTAGGGTGGGAATTCTGGTCCTGATCAGAAACTGTAGTCTAGAAAGAAATTATTGCCAGCATTAAATGTAAATCAATTAAATAGCAAAGGGGGACTTGTGTTTCACTGTTGTATATCTGAGCCAAAAGGCTTTCCAGGCTAGTCTTGCCTCTGTATAGAACATGCACAATCCCTTCCTCACAGCGGTACTTAAAAGGCATTCTAACCAACACTGTTCTATGGCGTGTCCTAGTCCACATTCAAGTATCTGTTCAACACTTATCACCACCTGCAGACAGCCTGTCAGAGGTGTTTTTGATTAAACTAAAGTGGAAAACTGAACTCATTAAAAAAATGAGCAAAGGCCAATAAGATATATATAATCTCCCTTGAAAAGGTGTTGTTATGAAGATCAAGTTGTCAGTATTCCTTAAGCTACATCTCTGCCTTATTGTTTGAAAGTCCAGATGGTGGCCTATTTGAAACATCTGACACCTAGGAAAATGGAGGGGTAGCATCACTTTTTGTATGCCCTTCTAGGCACTAATGCTATGTCTTAATCAGACTGTGATAAACTGCTTATTGTTCATTACAGGGTCTTATTCTTCTCAGTTGCACAGGAGTATATATGTACTACTTTCATTGATGTTGAATTCACAGAAATTAAGGTAAGCAATATAGATCTTAGCCTTTAAAATTTTTGCCTTCTCTGAAATCTGTAAGCAAATTAGAAGCAGACATTTTGCAGTTTTCTGGAGATACTATCACACCCCTCATTTCTGCAGCTCAAGTCAAACGCAAGTTCAAATAATTGCCAGTAAAATATGGACAAGTGCTATGTAGTTTCTAATTAATAAATGTTGTTTGCACTAAAATACCTTAAGACTACTGAAGGTATGATTTGATTATTGTCTGTTCAGTATATTTTTCTGCTCCTACATGATTTGAAGGCTTTCTCCTCTTTAATATAAAATATAATATTTTAGGCAATGCATTTTAAAATGGAAAAGTACTACATGTTTTTTTCAAATCAGTATAATAAGCCAGCAATAAGGACAAAGTTTTATTTCTTGGCAAAACCAAGTATTTTCATTCCCTATAGCTAAAAGGCAGGTAACAGGGATTATAAAACTTCAGCATATTTTCCTGTCTGATTCTGGAAGTAACAGAGCATCTATTACAGCTGGAACTATCTGCTGGCATGCCCTGTGATACACAGCACTGTGAAAGAGCAGAACAGTGTCTAATGGCCTTGTTGACAAATATACATTCCAAAAGTCTATTGCCTTCTAAGGAGAACACTGTCTGGGCTTTAATTACATCAATACAGTGTATTCAGTGTGGAAAACAAATCTTAAATAATTGTCTTTTTAAGGACATGATTGTACTGACACATACAAATGGAAATACAAATTTTAAGAATCATCCATCTCATGAGATTAGTGCAGTGGCCTCTAGATTCTGGAAAACTGAATACCAATCACAGGTAAAAACAGGTTTGGTTCCTTATATTTGCTACCTACTTCAACAAGCCACTGTTGGAATGAGGAGAAGGACTTGGGGATGTTGGTTGGTGAGAAGCTCAACATGAGCCAGCAATGTGCACTCGCAGCCCAGAAAGTCAACCTCATCCTGGGCTGCATCAAAAGAAGCATGGCCAGCAGGTCGAGGGAGGTGATTCTACCCCTCTGCTCCGCTCTCGTGAGACCCCACCTGGAGTACTACATTCAGGTCTGGAGCCCCCAAAATAAGAAGGACATGGACCTGTTGGAACGAGTCCAGCAGAGGACCACAAAGATGATGAGAAGGCTGGAGCACCTCTGCTATGAGGACAGACTGAGAGAGTTGGGGTTGTTCAGCCTGGAGAAGAGAAGGCTCCAGGGAGACCTCATAGCAGCCTTCCAGTGCCTAAAGGGGTCCTACAGGAATGACGGGGAGGGACTCTTTATCAGGGAGTGTAGTGATAGGATGAGGGGTAACAGTTTTAAACTGAAAGAGTGTAGATTTATATTAGACATTAGGAAGAAATTCTTTACTGTGAAACTGGTGAAACACTGGAATAGGTTACCCAGGGAAGTTGTGGATATCCCCTTCCTGGAAGTGTTCAAGGCCACTCTGGATGGGGCTTTGAGCAACCTGGTATAGTAGGAGGTGTCCCTGCCCATAGCAGGGGGGTTGGAACTAGGTGATCCTTAAGGTCTTTTCCAACTCTAACCATTCTATGATGCTATGTATTCCAGATCGTTATCACTATTAATACCACGGACAATATGATCAGGGAGTGCCCATACCTTTTGTCTGCAGATGACTGCTGATGTGAGACAATGAGCACAAGTTGAAACAAGAGGCTGGATAAGGAGGAAGGAGAAACTTCCTCATGAGGACAGTTCAGCAGCTGATCAGGTTGCTCAGAGATGTTGCACAGTCTTCATCTTGGAAGTCTTCAAGACCATACTGAATAAGGCCATACTCTGAGCAACCTGCTCTGACCTCATCGCTGACTTTACTTGGAGCAGGAGACTGGACTAGAAGCTTCTTGAGGTCTCTTTTACCCTGAGTCACTCTGTGATGGTGTGAAAATGGTCTTTCTACAGCTCCATCTACTTCACAATTGTGAAAGCCTTTGCAGTAATGCTCAACAGGAATACGACACATATGATACTTGTTATACCCCTTCTGTATCGTACTTGTCAACATAGGAGACTAGGAGAAAATCGAGCAGCTCCAAAGGCAAAACTACTACAGACTTTATTACCAGGGAGACCAGAAGAGCTTTTTCAGGATACAGAAAAGAAATATGAAAGATACACAGTGGTTCAGAGCTCCAGGCTTTGCAGTGTTTACCACAAATAAACTGCTGACAGTGAGTGTGAAATTCACCCAGAACCCAGAGGTACACGGATTTTATAGGCCAATACTCTACAGTGAAGAAGGCCTTTGACCACTCGTGCCAGCAACACATGTAGCTTTTCAGGTCTGATTCAAAGGTCACTGGTCTTAACTGAAGTCTTTGATATTTATGGCTGATGTTAATTGGAGTCTTTGATTTCCATGGGCACAGATTCAATTGCAGACTTTTACTGGCTTAAAAGGAAGCATAGGAGATGAGGTAACACAAGTCATTTAATTAAACTGTCTAAAATGCAAAGTGTTTATAAATGGTGTCAATTTTACACTTAAATAAAAGGATGGCACAAGCATTTAAATATAGACATAGAAAAAAATATCATAATGTAATCCAGATCTGTTTACAAGATCTCAGGAAACCACTGCAACACATAGGAATGCCAAGTTCATGTTTATGTATTTGAATTTGTAATGACTTAAAAAAGAAATAAAAAATCATTGTTAAGCACTTAGAACTATAACGTGAAATTACATTTAAATAAAAGAATAAAGTAGAAGTTATTAATTGACCATAAAACTAAGAAAGAAGTTAAAGAAGGAAAATTATTTGAAGTGCTAGGGAAATACAGGGTTGGAATTATCTCTGGGAATAATAACAAACCTGATGATCTGTAGTTTCCACCAGGAACACTTTCTTTGTTATTTTTACTGAGATAGCAGGTACCACAAACCCTGACTGAATTGTACTCCATGCTTTCCCTTACATTAAAAGACTTTTGCTGTCTCAAAGAGCTTATGGTCTGAGACAACGTGTGAACGTGGATGGGAGAGGTATGGGTAGAGAAGTGGGAAAGGGCACTGATTGTTGTGCATTGTCCCTAGCACTGCTGGGACAAATTAGAAATCATTGATGTGATTTCTAAGAATCAGATAGAGAGGTCTGTGTTTGCATACTAATTGCAAGATTTGTCCCTAAATGGATTATTTTTTAAAACCTGTACCCCAAATGATAGAAAGCGTATTAAACATATAGGAAACTTTGTAGTTGTTGACAATCCCATGATATTTTTGCAAAGCAACTGGAGCGCTTATAGCTAGTCTGGATGTTGTATAGTGTTATGCCTTCCTATAAGGTACCAACGTGTTTACTGAAAGGCACAGAACCCTTTTATTGGAACAGAAAGATCAAAACCTCGTTTGGGGATGTAGAAACTGCAAAACAAATCAAAGTCATCGCCTTTTCTTTTTTCTAGTTTCTCCACATTTGCCATTTATCTGCCTGCAAAGAAAATGCAACTCAGAAATACAAAAAGAACTCTTCTGTTCCCGTAGAGAGTTTCAAAAGAAAACTTGCTTTTAAAATGTAAATCAAGCCCTGTGTTAATATGAAGAGAAAAACAGGTGGAGGGAGGCAGGAGGCAAACACCAAAAAAAAAAAAAAGAGATAAAATAAAATAAAATAAAATAAAATAAAATAAAATAAAATAAAATAAAATATTTCTTATTTATTAGCTAAGGTAGAATGCAAAGGGATCAGTAGATATGCAAATATGCAGTATACAAATTCTCCAGCAGGCTCTGATCCTCGGGTGAATAGAAAAATATGCCTGGTATTTCTGAAAAGAGTATGAATAAATCAGATGTTCAAGTTATGTAAAAGTAATTTGTGAATCTGGGAACCTGTCGATTGATACACAAATAATGTATGCAGTAAAACAACCCATCTATTATTTATGGCTGTAATTGGGGACAGAAACAGGGAAGAAATGTTTATTTAGACGACAACACAAAGCAGTTCTGGGTAATGAACCTTAAAAGTACATATGGTTGTGATTTTCAGAAATGACTGTAATAAAGGCATAACTACCATTAATTTTAATGAGTACTGAATGTCTTAATGATCCTGGACAGCTTTTAAAATCCTGTATATCTTTTTTCCTGTCACCTCTGACAGTTCAAAACAAGGCCACAGAGGTAACTTTAAGAGTTTGCAAGTAAGAAAGTATCTTCAATGGAATTGTGTTCCTTTCTTTCCCCGGTTTTTTAAAGACATCAGTGAGATGAGGTGTTTCAAGATTTGAGGATTTAGGGGAAAGTCTCCTATTTAACAGCATGAACAGGAATGTCACAGAGGCAGTGAGAATCTCTAAAAAGAACAAGTGAAGACATGCTGCCTGCGACACCAACAGAAATTTGACAAATGGTGATATCAAGTAGTCAGCACAGATGTCGGTGCCTTCAAGTCCATGACCACATCAAGCCTCGTTCTAATGTTGCAAATGATTGATAAAAAGCTATCTGAATAATCGGAGCACCCACAGAAAACCTAAAAGTACTTTCAGTGATGCATGGGCTAGAGCCGCAGTTCATATGTATTAGCACAACTCCACTGAACCCAACAGCGCTACCCCAGCTTACCCAGGAAAACAGCATCAGTATGAAAATGGAAGTCAATAACTAGGAAGGCCGTGCTATTCACAAGACCCAGAAATAACCTGTGCTTGCTACAGATATAGAAAGCAGCCCACATGTTCTCTTAAGGAGAACTGACACTGCCTGCCTTTTGCCATCTAACCTTTGGGCCTACAGCAAGTGTCCTTCTGTGGTCAATAGAGAGCAATGAGCTCCTCCAGAAGGCAGTTCAGGTAACATAAGAGGTCTTCTGCCCTAAACTGAACTCTGGAGGTGCATCCCCCTCCTCTGTGTGGCTACACACAGATGTTACTGCAGTCATCCTCCTGCCCTGGATTCCCAAAGTTATGTTCTGTGTCTCCCTGCCTTTCCCTGCTGGAAAGCACAGATGTTGTCATAAGAAAAGCTGCCCAGCACAATTTCCTTAAACACACCAACTATTCAGCTTAATCCTTCAGAGCACTACTGCACAGTATTCAGCTGAGAAAATTCCAGAGTCAGCAATCTCCTTTTTTCCTTTCTCCCACGGATTTTAAGCCATTTTAATAGGTCTTTCCAATTTTTTTTATACCATACAAAAAGCCAAAGCAGACTAAATTCACAGAAGGTTTCTTGAAGAAGGATGTAAGTTTTACATTTGAAATAAAAAAAAAAAAAATAAAAAAAAAGTTGGAGAAGAGTAAATGGAAGGTATGTGTGGGAGGGATAAAGAAAAGGGAAGACTATTAAAAGGTTTGCAGAAGTCTGAATGAGTATGTGAATCTATTGATGCTAATTCAAACAGAACTGCTTGAAGTTTGTCCCAGTGCAGCTGGGATGGGATACGGTCCTTATCAGCAAACTCGTGATCAGAATGTAACGGGCTTCTTTGAATGACAAAGAACAGAGAAAGGGGACAGTAAGAAGATAATCCAAAATGTAGTATGGGATAAACCATGTTGGCTGCAGCTGAAAAGAAAATAAATGGTCTGGTCTATTGAAAGCTATAAAGTAAAAGGACTTTTGCTTATTCCTATTAAAAACTTATTCAGGTGAAAAATCTACTTACTTTTCTCAAATATAAAAGATGTTGTTTCAGAAGAATCACTATCAGCAGTGGTGTATATTGTAAATACTTACCTGTTTATTTACTAATTTCATGTGTAGCAAGAGGAATGTGCTAGCCTATTTAAAATGACAAGACTTTGAAGAATCAAAATATCTTAGGGATACAGAGCAAAGAAAATCTTTTCCTTTATGGTTTTTTTTTTTGCTTTTTTTTTTTTTTTTTATTAATGGCACTAGCGCAGTTCCCACTAAAATTAACATACTCTTAAAAATGACCCTGTCTCCCTAACTGTTCAGGAAAGAGGCAATTATTGGTTACAAAAATACTCCTGAACATTCATACTTTATATAATCAATTGATTTGCTAATGAGGTATTTTGCCAACACCCATGTGCTTTTTCTCCCAAATCCTTACTCAAAATTCTTTCTGCTTTTGTTTCTGCTTCATATAAAGCAAAAGACCTTATTTTTTTTTCCAAACAACCAACGACATGAACCTGTAAATTTCAAGTATTAAGTCTCTCAACGCAAGTTTTAATTCCTTCTCCCATCCTGCAAATATAAACTACTGCAGAACAGAGCTGGATAAACAACTGATCCCAGTGTCACTGTGGATATATTTACGTTAATTTTTAGTTTAAATCATGAGAACTATGTGTTTATCTTTACTTTGAGCACTAGTTAAAAGAAATTCTTCATAGTAAGCCACCCAAGAAACACCTTTCTGTTGTCCTTGATGAGCCTCAAGGTCAGTATTACCAAGTAGGTTCTCTATTCACCCATGCAATTAATTTCATATGAACAATTCTGACCGCTCCTGTACAAAAACAACTTTCATGCATCACTAAAGATTTTTCTCTGCTTTCATGTATTATATCAAAACTTCATACTCAGATTTTAGTAAGAGACTGTTCCAAATTACTGCAAAGCATGATTTTGCATACTTGTGTAACACTGTAAGCCAGACTTCACTTCAGATCTTGTAAGGGATGTTCAAAGTCAGTCTCTAAGGTATAGAAAAATGAATTTACTCACAATTTCTACCTTCCACTCCTGTATGATGCTCTGAGTTTATGAAACTCCATCACAGTTTTCAGGCAGATCTTTCTGTACTTTTTTCTTACAGCAAGAACACTTGCAACAGCAAAAGAAGCCCTTAATACTGCAGGTAGGTGTGATTAGAGCAGTAACAAGAGCAACAGATTTTGTAACAGAAAAAAACCCTCGGAGTCAGATACAACAGAAACAAGCCCAATATAGACATATTGCTTCTATGTAGGTGAACTATTTTCTGGAACCCTTACATTAATTCTGGTATCTGTTTCAGAATAAACTGGTCAGCTACCTCTACTAAAAGAAGTCTCAAGTCGCACTTAGCAGATGTTGGATTTCTCTTCACTTCCACTATTAGAATCTGTCAGAAGATATTCTGTCTGGGTAGAGATGAATAAACAGGTGAGTAAACATTGTTCGGGCAAATAATTATGAACATACATTTTCCTTTTAAAAAAGTATCCTTGAGAACCTGTGGGTCTTTTCTATTTTTAGTGCTTTTGAGATAAAGAGAGGTTTTATATCAGAAACTTTTTGTATCACTGTCCAGCAAGCAAAGATATTGAGTATATTTCTAATTATGAATATTAATATTCAAATGACTGGTAAAAAAAATTTGTAGATTCTCTAGGGCATTCCCTAAGTATGAGTTTCAGCTTCACAGCCCTAAGCCAAATATTTGTCATCATGCCATACCTGATCATCCTGCTGATGTACAGTATGATATTCATCCAGTTTTTATTGACTTTATGTCTTTTGTTTCTTTTTCTTTATCTTTCTAATCTGCAGTTTCTGAAGTCCCGTTGATGTACTTCTGTGTTCATCCAGAAGAGACAATATGGATTGACACAATAGGTCACTGTTCTCCTCCTAGACTGAGAGTCACAGCTTTGAAACTCATGTTTCTTGGATGGCAGTATGATAATAATGGAGGAAAAGTACTAAATATCTTGCTCCCTCTCCTACAGTTTTTGATCATTCGTAAAAAACAAGAGACCACCTTTTTGTGTTATTTCTTTTTGCTTTGCTGTTGACTGCCTCTGTGCATCTTCTGATGTTTTTGAAGAGAATAGTTCTTTTACGAGTTCTCAGAGATCTCATAAAACCATTGAGCTTGCAAGGAGCAATGTCACTTTTCCTAACTTTCTGGAAACAGATGCTTTTGCAAATAAAAGCAAAGTCCTGATAGCTTTTCTGTCTCACTGTTACCTTAATTTCCTTGGAGCACTTGAATAGAGCACTCTCACCTAAAATAGATTTTGGCTATTTAAAAGTTACATTTATAGTCTAAACTAAGCTGGGGGGGGGTGGGGGGGTGGGTCTCTCAGCAACCAAGACACATTTTTCTTTGTGAAATTAATTGCCCACTGGAGGAACCTATTTCTAAAGTGAACATACAAAATATGATTAAGTATGACTAAGTTAGACAAGATGCTTAACCTTAGATGCTGAAGTTAATCTCATCAGCATCCCAATAACGTAGTCAGAGAGCATGTACTGAATATTAAATATTGCCTTTGCAGCATTATGTTCTATAGTACCTTTGAAAAGGAGTTGGCAAACATAAATATGTCTCAGAAGGAATTTCTAGTATCTGAACTCCAAGCACTATCATGCCAAATCTATTTAGTGCTTTGTAAAGCATCACAAGAAGCCACCAAACTGAGTTTGACCAGAAACTCCGAAGTAATATGGTTAGTCCCGAAGAGGAACTAAGTGGACAATATCTACTAAGCCGAAACTGAAGCCTGCTGCCTTCTGATGAGACCAGGAAAAGCATGGAGGGGGGAAGGATTGGCGGGGTGGGGGGTGAGGGGGCAGTACTATAACTGCCTTGGTGATACTCACAGAGAGTTAATTTGAGAGAGAATTCAATAATGAATGCCATGCTTGCTCTCTACCCGCAGTGAATCTTTTTGCTGGCATAGCTACTGCAGCATGTTTGGGGAACTACGGTTCTGTTTTTGTGGTGAAATGAGCTCAGTTTCTTTTCATTTTAAATTACTAAGCTCAAGATGAACTGTGGTGAGAATTTCACAAAAGTTTGACCGTTTTGAAAACATTTCTCATTGTCATATTAGGGTAATACTGCTTAAATAGGATGCATGTGTTTATATACAAGTTTATAAATAAAATATTTAAATACGAGTAGTTTCCAGGCTGAATAGCCTGTGTGGTAGACTCACAAGTGCTTTGCAATTGATAGTGCCTCGTAATGACAATAGATGGCAAGTGGGGATTGAGACATGCAGCTCCTGTTATTGTCACTGAGAAATGCGTATCAACTTCTAACACACTGTGCTGCAGGATAATCTCCCAGAATCAGACGTCCTCTCTCCAGATTAGTTTATAATAGAATTTACTTTCATACCTAGCTCGAACAAAAAAGAGCACTTGGCAATGAGAAAAATTGTACTAAAATGGTTAGCAGTGTCACTCAGGTTAATTTGATTACATTCTTTATCCCTGTTTTTTCAGTGGTCATTTTTACTTTTCATTTCTGTTTCTCCACCACACCCCTTTGTCTTCTGCTGTATGATGATCTTACCATCTATTTAAGTCCAACAGATAACACCCAAAAAATAACTATTCTCTCCTGGCACTGTCTGTCTGAAAAGTATATATTAGGAAAAGTTCAGAGAAGGGCAGGCAAGGCTTTTAGGAAGCTTACGTAACGGATCTGATAAGGAATGACGGGAAAGAGGCAGTGCACAATGAAACCAAGAGTATGCTACAAATATTTGAAGATATAAATAACCAGATAATAGAAGAAGCGTTTGAGGTATTTGACAATGATAAGCCACATCAGGTTCTGATAGGGAATAAATTAGATAATTTCACAAGTCTTTTTATTTGTATCTTGAAAGTTACAAAAATAGACAACAGAACCAATAGACTCAAAAAGTCTAGATGTCATTAGTGGAAATGTGAAATCTTCTCTGCTTCTCTACTTAGACCCATAATAGGCTGCCACATTACCTGTAAAATCCTGATAAATATTTTTATAGTATTATAAGGAATTTTAGGCCTGTTGGCAGTGGACTAAATTACTCAGTTTCTGACCCGATTTTTGTCCTTGACATCATGTATCTCTTCTTTTCAAATCCTACAACTTTTCTGTTTTTCTTAGATGTCACAGTAGACTCACCTGATTTTGAAGTCTACCTGTCTATGAAATGTAGAAAAACATAGTAATCACGGAAATATAATTTATTAATACTAAATTTTAAATATCTGCATAGGTAGATTAGTATTAAATTTAAGATTAAATGTGTTATCATTACTATTTTTTACTCAAAGTGTGACTTTTCAGCTGGATATCATTATGCTAAAAGACATTTTAAGAAAACATTAGTTTTGAAAGAAAATATTGCACATTGTATATTTTAAGAAAAAAATGCTTCAGGACTTTTTAAATGTAGAAGAGATTGGCTACACAAATATAACATGGAAACCAGCAAGGGCTCCTTTTGACCTAGTCCTTTTAGCAAAGACCTGTTTTCAGAGGCAGACACGCGATTCTGTTCTCAGACTAGAGCTTTCTTAAGATGCTTGTGGAATGATAGATTAATATTAGCGGTTTCTCTCTTGTAAACATGGAAAACTAAAAATGTTTGTGTAGTAAAACATGTAGGGATTGTCTTTGGTATATGTATTAGCCTGAATTCAGTGTATTTGTGTGACTGCAGCCTTTGTGTGTGCAAACTCCACCAAAAAACGAAAAAAAGAAGTGGACAAATCTGAAAGCAGGGTAAGAAGATAAATTAATTCCATTAAGGTTATTAAAGCCAATTAAATTTAATTTGAGATAATTATAGGCAAAAACTTTTAGCACACTGTAAAAGTGATTCATCAGTTACAAGAAACATAAAATTGAGTTTAGACAAAAGGGTAGTGCAGTAAATTAATAAAGTGAATGTAAAGTAACCATGAAATATACATGTCAGGTCCCCCTGAGGGCACCACCAGCCCTGACTGTCCCTGACCCCGCTCCATGGGTGTCCCCCCACCCTGCCCACGGCCCAGGACACCATGTCAGCCCCCTGAGGCTCCCTCACCCTGCCCATGGCTCAGGACACCATGTCAGCCCCCTGAGGCTCCCTCACCCTGCCCATGGCCCAGGACACCATGTCAGCTCCCGGGGCCATCAGCTCCTGCCCCAGTGACACCACAGCAGGGCTGGTCTTCAGCTTCCCACCGCCCAGCCCTGCCCAGCCATGAGCCCCATTGAGCTGAGCCCACCCGCAGGCCCACATCCCAGCCTGGCCTCGGCCTGACGTCCCCAGGGAGGTGCTCGATGTCTGGGTTGGGGGTGCCCTGGTGCCCTCCGGCTGCCCTGCTCCTGGCTGGGAGGTGGGACATGCCCTCGCTGCCAGGCCCTGGCCTGCCGCCATGGGGATCCCCCGCCGCTCCCGACCCTGGGGAGCTGCCAGCCTGCACTGCTCCCTGAAAATGCACATGGAGAGGAAACTGCACTGCAAAAGTTTAGAACCAAATAAGTTGTATGGGAACTAGGACTTCATTCTCCTGCATTACAACCTTACATGAACTTGCACGTGTTCCTTAATGTCATTCACCCAGAGAAATATGAGAGCATGTGGTAGAAATAAATACCAGCCCTTCCACCACAGTCACATGCTATTGCCAAAGTACATGCAGACACTCTCATCATCCCTAAATTCTTATAATTTCAATCTACAGCTGTCAGCACAGTAGTAAACAGTTCCTCCGTTCATTTTACTAAGAATTCTGGGAATAAAAGAGATTACTGACTTCTTAAATACTTGCATATTTCAATAACTTCTGCTGTTAGAGGGCATGAATGTGGGAAAAGGTCTTAAATTCTGTGTTAAAGAGGATATGGTACAAATTTACAATACGATACAAACAATTTTATTGTTTCATACAGTAAAAATACAGCAGTTTCAGAAAACTTAATGATCAACTTGAGCTATAGAGCTATTGTTCTTTATCATAAAGTTTTGATGAGTCAACACTAACGATTCATTAGCTGTTGGTATTCAAAGATGGCCATTCTATAACAATTTAACTTTTTTCATTACAAAAGTACTTGTGAGAAAAAAGCCTTGATGTTTATAGTTAGAAGCACTATCATGTGTTTCTAATCACCATTTTCATACCCTTTAATACACCAAAGGACTTCTGCAGGTTGCTTGTCAAAGATGGACCAACTTCACTGAAAAACCTCTCACACTGGAAATAGCGATAAATAGCCATCTACTACAATCACTTATTCCTGTGGGTGGACATTTGGGTGTTTTTCATCCAGCCTGTCTTTAGGTATCTACTGCAGAGATATCTAACTGTGACCTTCCCCCTCTATGATCCCTTCATAATTAGTAGAAAGAAATAGACACTCCAGGGCATGATTCATATGACCTACTTTAAGCATCTACTTCGGGAGCAGATGAATTGCACCCTAGAGATGTCAACCTCTCCTTTGATTATAAGGAGTTTTAGATCACTAACCACATGTACAAAGAGATGTCTAGATTTGGCCAGATGAATCTCACCCTCAGTGACATGACTGAATAGGGTCTGAGCCAGGCAAGCTTTCTCTGAACGCAGCATCGAACTGGCAGTAGCAGAACTGTAAACCACCAATGACCTTGAGACATCCTGTTATTCTAGTCCACTATTAGAAAAGGACATTGGTATCTATACAGTATTGACTGCATTTTAAATCTCTTCTGTCAGATTAAAAAATGTATATGAGATTTATTGCAGAGTATAATCCACCTTTTTTCTTTGATCATGTTTTCAAAAGAGTGCACTCATAAATCATATAGATGTTGTATTATGTACTGGTTTAATATAGTAACTACTTTTATTCTTGTGAACTTATTTAAGTTTTTTCTTTATAATGAGTGTTGCAAAGTTTTTTGATGTTGTTTATGGTGCCTTGTGGCTCTACATGTCATTTCACAAATTACGAAGTTTTCACTGTCTAATACTTTGTTGAATGCAAAATACATTTTATTCTGTACAATTGCAGTTTCCACTGAGTACATATTACAACCAATTATTCCTCATTACAGTGTAGCTGTCTACTTATGTCAGACCTCATTACCGTGTCTTAGAGTCAGAATTCTGGTACCCAGGAGTTTAAAATATTTGAATACAAAGTAAGAAGCCCACAGATCAACAATCTTTTGTTTATTTTTAATATGTCATTTTTATTACATTGACATTTTAAAAGAGCTTGACTCCAGGACCTTGACTTCCTCGCTCTTGGATAGTTGGATGCTCGTGTTGTGAAATAAAGTATCATGTTTACTGAAACTTTATGCAATTAGCTTGGTGCGTCAGAAAAATCATTTATCAGTCTCATCGAATGAGACTTTTATAGGTTAGAGAATAAGAACAAAAATAATCCTGATCATGTTAAAAAAATACTGGTTTGTGTCTTACACTTTATGGCTACATAAAATACTGCAGTAAAAAGTATCCAGGGAATTTACACTGAATTATTCTTGAACAGCAGGGATCAAGCATCATGTAGGTACTCATGTAACTAACAGGTTAGAGAACCAAGTTCAAAACTCCTTTTTAACGTAACCTACTCTGAGAGATTCTTGAGATCTCTGAGTGTCCCCATTTTCAACACTCTTGGTTTCAAAGTACCTCAGAGTCTGCTTCTGGTCACGCCGAAGAGTAGCCCAGTCAGAATCCTGCTGCGCAACTAGTCAGCTAGGGGAGGACCCAGGCAAAGCATAAGGGTATCAGCAGTAGCACTTACAGTGATTCTAGAACATGATCTAAAGGAGTATTCCCAATAAAACTGGGATTTCACCAGAAAATTAAATTGCATTAACATCTGTAGCCTCCTAAGAAGTCTGGGATTCACAAAGATGACACCCTTTCACCCAAATTCACAGAATCACAGAATGGTAGGTGTTCTGGAGGGGAGATCACCTAGTCCAACGCCCCTGCCACAGCAGGGCCACCTAGAGCAGGTTACACAGGAACACGTCCAGGCGGGTTTTGAATGTCTCAAGATGGAGACTCCGCCACCTCTCTGGGCAGCCTGTTCCAGTGCTCTGCCACCCTCAAAGTAAAGTTCCTCCTCATGTATAGATGGAACTTCCTATGCTCATGTTTGTGCCCGTTACCTCCTGTCCTGTCATTGGGCACCACTGAAAAAAGACTGGCCCCATCCTCCTGACACCCACCCTTTAATTCCCTTAAAGAGTTCTTCCAGAAGCTGTTCTCAGGGTATGCATAAAAAGATGTTGACATCTTTCTGATCTGTACAATACACACTGACTCAAAAACAGGACCAGAAGAGATAATACTGGCTTCAAGCTTTTGCTATAGAATTAGTCAAAGCATTTACCCAAGAAAGAAAAGTTATATTTCAAGTTACCTTTAAGCTCATGCCTTGTATTCCAGGAAAGCGTCAGGTTTTACAGGTCAGGTCAAGTAGAAGGCACAGCACCTCTCCTATTGAAACTGAGCGAAACCACAAAATTCACAACACATGAGGGAAACCAGGCAAAAAAAGCATCTGGCTTTTATGGTGAAATAGGTATGGTCTAATGTGACAGAAGGGACTAGGGCTGGGTTCATTAAGTATGCATTAGCTCAGTACCTCATAAGACAGAGACAGTTAGTTTATAACTTCACGTATTTTGACTGCAACAAAGGTTACTTTAGTTTTAGGTACCACCCTTTGTTAGTCAGATTAACATTTCTTTAAAAGGCTCCTTTGTATTTTCGGCTAGGAAGGACACGTGACAGAAAGATCACTCGAACGCTTTCTCTGCTGAAAGTTAAACTGTAATTTGAAAGCCTGCTTACTGAAGACACGACATACACAAATGGAATTGCAGTGTGTAACTCCTAAGTATGATAAAATATAGCAGTGGTAAAAATGGGCAATAAGAATGGCTTTGCTGTTCCTGAAACACTGTGCTGCCACGGAAAGCCAGTAAGTATTGTAAGACCCAGAGCATCCTCTGTTCTGGGAAAGGAGCTGTGGTTGTGATGATCTTTTTTCAATATAATAAAATTGAGTGATTTCATAACCCTATTTAATTAATTAACCCTCATTAATACTTTTGTCCTAATTCAAGTTTATAATTTGGGAAAAGAAAGGAGAGAAAGAGGAACTGAAATATTAAAGTAACTACAGAAAAAATGCAGAAACTTGCATCCTGGGCAGCTTTAGCCTCCCTTCTAACTATCCAGAGACAACTTTCCACTGGGCTTTCTCTTTGCTCCTGCTGTACGCTTCAAAGGCCAAGTTGAACATTCAGCTCTTTTAACAAATCAAAGCATGCTGGCAATCCAGCCATAAGTCAAAAGACTCTTAACTTGATCAAGTTTTCTTTAAGTTATCACACAAAACTGGTGCTGACAGGCTTGTTTTATTTACATAGGTTAAGTGTATATCTGCTGATGAATTTCGTAAAAGAAACTTGAAGGCAATTACAGATATTTAATAACTCCTTAACTAATCACCATGATACCAAAGTGCCTTGAACAGTCTAAAGAATTAATCTGTTCCACTCTTAACTGTAATGAAAATCATCTTCTATTTCACTGTTTTCTAATGTAGAATTGCTTTCATCTGCTCTTTCATTTTTGTTTCTTACTTCTTTGTTCTGCTTTTGAGGTTTTTTGTTGTTACTATTTATAAAGAAAAAAGGCAAGATAATTTTCAATTAAAATAGAAATGCTTAATAGATTAATAACTACAATAAAAAATATTTAATTTTGGTTTACTGCTTTCTTCTGAACGCATACAGTATCATCATAAAATAATTGCTATATATCAATAAGTTAAAATATTTTTTTAATATAACACATTTATTAATACATACAGTTATTCTAACATTTGTTCCCCGTATCTCACTGAAAATAAGTTTGCATTAGTATATTGATAATTTTCAGGGCAATTCAGTGCAAAGATGCATATTTGTTCTTTAGACTACTTATTTTCTAGCTATCTAGCTACATACTACTATAAAGCTTACTACAAACCAGATTTTGTTCTGGCGTTCTGGATATTTTCTGCTTTACTTGAATTTGTAGATGTAGAAAAAGAAATAGCTTGTTTCAATTGCTGTTGGGGATAGCACACAGCTAAAAAAAAAGATGTATGGACACCAGCATATGCATTAAGCTAAAGCTACAGAAAGTATATTTAAAAAGTTTCAAATATTAAATTTAGTAACCACCTATGTTTATGACTATGTGTGGATGTGTATGTACATGTGATATAGGTATTATACAGAGAGATACAAGCGAAGGAAGAAATTCATGTCTGTGGAGATCTAAACCAAAGAATCTCAGTGCGGTCACTGTGTGTTGATTAGCTTGTTACTGACTCCTGCACTTTGCCAGGGTGATCCTGCCAATGTTGCATCTGGAGGAAAAATGTTCCTCCCCATTATTCACTGGTGGAAGGGAATAGATGTTTACTTCATTATCTACTCTGTGAATAAAAGCCACGGATATAAAATATTATCTGTTTGCAAGTTGTTGAAGCAAATTCTTTCTCTCTAAAGCTCACAGTTTTAACACTCAAGATCGTCGGCTCATGATGATATATGCAAACAAAGTCAGACTAAAATGTCAAAAAATCACAAGCTGCACCAAGCACAGGAGCCTGATGCCGCCATCACTAAGGCTACACAGATCACACAAAGCAGCTGGAAAATGCTGGAACAAGGACTTTTAATTTTCTGACCTTTGTTTTTGTGATAGCTAAAGGGATTTGTGGGAAGATGCCCCCTTCCCTCCTGCTCAGGACAGGAGCTTTGTAGGTGTTTGTGGTGTCAAACCTATCCCACCCTGAGGTACCTCAGCAAAATAGCAGCTAAAGGAAGCATTAGTTGTTTGCCTCGAAATGCTAAAAATAGTGCTTTTAAGTGTCAAAAGAAAAAGAAGCTGCCGAAGATAAGAGAAGAAACAAGCACTGAATATATCAGTCACAGTGTACAGTCAAGAGTACGTGCTTGTTCAGTGAAACTCTTTGAATGGAAAGCAAGGGTGTAATTGTGTATTGCATTACTGTCACTCAGCTGGATATCGTACACCTATGAGTTTTAACACATATCTGACTTCTTGATGTTTCTGGTGCCTTCCTTTCTCCTTTTATTTTCCTTTAAAGTTTGCTCTTTCACAGCTGATTTATTTTTTGTATTCTGTCTTACAGTTCTCATTGTATGTTCATTTGCAGGTTTTTTCCTGGACTTTCCTAGTTAATCTCTCAGATGTTCTGCATTCAGCTATCTTTGGAAAGGATGGAGATGCTGCATCTCCCAGAAGCCAGTAAACAGCACATTAATAGCTGTCTCAGGCAATGCTGCATGTTCCATATTTTCACCCAGAATAGCAATTTTACACTCACTGCTCCACTTAAAGCTATATCACTGAGACAGATCTGACACTTCTCCAGCAAAAAAGCCCAAACTTACAACAACTAGTAGATGCATAGCACCGTTGTCCTTAATATTAATAAGTTTGGGATCCTGGGAGTGCACAAAGCACCTGTCTCTGGGCATATGGGTAGAGGGTACTGCTACCCTGCAGTGCCAAGACCAGCGGATGGGGAGAGGAACCAGAGAAAGCTCTGACAGAAGAGTTAAATCAAAGTAAAAATAAAAAATTATTGTTCTGGTAAACTCCCTGGTTCAGTTTCAGAAAAAACAAGCAAACAAACAAACAAGTAAAAAAACCAAACAAACAAAACCAACCAAAGCAAAAACTCCAGTGGTGATGTTTTCTCATGCACATCTTGTGGAGTCTTTGCCCAAGTAACTGTTTCTTTTGGAGTCAGTTCTGTCTCCTTTGCTCAAAATGAGGAAAGTATTTTAGGTGAGCCGTTCTTCTGGGGTTAAAAAAGGGAAAAAAAAAAAAAAAAGACTCAGAAAAACAGGGTGTCTGAAAATCATTGCTGATTATTGTATTAGTTTCGTGACAAAACATTTTAGCATAGTTTTATATTATTTTTTTGATGATTTCATATTTCAGAAACAAAAGGGAACCCATGTTTTCACTTAGTTGTATGAACATTAATTCTGTCACTTCTTACTTTGTTTTATTTTGGCAAGTTCTCACTATTTGCCTGGAGGCCCAGTATACTGTTAACAAAAAACCCCCCACATTTTGGCACTGTTTATGTTTGTGTTCATTAACAAGTTCAGAAAAATCTATTTTATTTATTTTTAATAAAAGAACTGCTTGCTTTATGAACAAGAATATAAAACTCTTAATGCTGTGAACCAACTCTCAAGGTAGAGGAAATACAGACTACTACTCTTATATCTTTCTGAGGTTGGATTTTGCTACTGAAACACTGAAGTGTTTGTATTTATATAGGTAAAAATTACTTTTAAAAAAATCTAAGCTACAATAGGACCAAACAGAGTGAGTGTATAGATGTTAAAATGCATTCCCTAGGTGCCAAAAAGGCTTTTCAGACACAGTATAAGCTAACTAATACTGAGCTTTTTTATGCTGGTGTGGCCAAGGCAAGAACCAACATAATTCCTGTACACTACCCACTTCTCAGAAGTAAAATATTTTTCTTCAAAAAGTGTGGGAGACTCTTCCCCTTCCCCTTATACACTTAAAGAAAAATCTATGAAGTGAGCTTCAGAGCACTTTCTGTATTTCCCTCATCTATAAATTTGGGGTCTTCCTTTCTCTCTCCATTAAGTTCATATGACAATGAAGTTCCAAAATATTTCCACAAAATATTCATAATAATACCTATGCTTTTGTACAGTCGTGATTACAGCTATCATTATATTTTGCAGATTACTCACCCTGAGCACAGTATGACACTGTAACAATTTATGTTCAGGCTTTTAGCTTGGGTTATTTAGTGACCACTTTTCCTACTATCAAACTCTTTTCCTCTCCCATCTATTTAATTTTGGTTCCTCTTCTTTTCTGTTCCTCACAGGAGGGGAATGGGAAGGAGAAAAAGAGCTTCTATGATGGTCTTCCTGCTAAAGGAGTTAAGCACCTTTGATGAAGTGAATGGCTTCCAAACAAAATTCAGACTTTCAGACTGACAGCCACTGGTTCAAATCCTTCTGAAGACAACGTGTTCAGTATGTTGTATTATTCTTACATACTCTAACTTTACCCTGCATTTTTAAGTGTTAATAAACATTTTCATCTTTTGGTTCAACAACTTTTTTTCCATTCCCTTCCATTCCCTTCCCTTCTAAGAATTTTTTACTCAAACCCAACGAAAAGTGTTGACAATATCCTCCTGGAAAATCTGCTTCATTTTGTATGATTCTGTGTGTATGCATAAAGTTTACACCATTCTTTCAACAAGCTTTCCAAACAAATGCTAATATCACATTTTTCCCCAATGTGTTTGAATTCAAAGGGTATGCTAAAAATAGCATGAAAATCTGCATGTGAAAATCTTCACATAAATATCTCATTAGGAGGAAATAGGTATCCAACCAGATAAAGAATTTTTTACTGATAAAATATTCATTAGTATTAACAGCATCGTCTAAGGCGAGATCAGATAGCAAGGGGTAAACCTTTATGGGCCAAATACTAAAACCCTATCATCTGAAAATGTTCTAGTAGCACGTTTTTTATTTACACAAGTGTTTTAGAAAGTATTTCACTTATGCTAATGTCTAATTATTCTCATTTTACCTATTGTAACACAACAAGTCTTCTCATCTACATTGAATTTGGGTTCTGCTGAGACTAATTTACTGTTCATTTCCACTGAATAAGACATATCATCCTCATGAGAAGGCATTGTTACACTTACTGTTATTGAATAGTTTTCATGCAAACAGTTTGCGTTGGAAGGGACTGTTAAAGTTCATCTAGTCCAACTCCCCTACAATGAGCAGGGACATCTTCAACTACATCAGGCTGCTCAGAGCTCCATCTAACCCGACCTTCAATGTTTATAGGGATGAGGCATCTATCACCTCTCTGGGCAACCTGTTCCAGTGTTTCACCACCCTCTTCGTAAAAAAATTCTTCCTTATATCTAGTCTAAATCTTCCAACTTTTAGTTTAAACCCATTACCCCTTGTCCTATCGCAATAGGCCTTGCTAAAAAGTTTGTCCCCATCTATTTTATAAGCCCCCTTTAAGTACTGAAAGGCCACTGTAAGGTCTCCCTGAAGCCTTCTCTTCTCCAGGATGAACAACCCCAACTCAGCCTGTCCTCATAGGATAGGTGCTCCAGCCCTCTGATCATTTTTGTGGCCCTCCTCTGGACCTGCTCCTACGGGTCCATGTCTTTCCTGTGCTGAGGACTCCACAGCTGTACACAGTATTCCAGGTGTAGAGATACATCAGCTGGGCTGTCAGCTGTGTCTCAGCAGAGCAGAGTAAAGGGGCAGGCTCACCTCACTCGACCTGTTGGCCATGCTTTTTTTGATGCAGCCCAAGATACAGTTGGCTTTTTGGGCTGTGAACACACATTGTTGTCTCATGTCCAGCTTTTCATCCACCAGTACCCCCAAATCCTTCTCAGCAGTGACAATCTCAATCCCTTCATCCCCCAGCCTGTATTGATACTGGGGGTTGCCCGGGCCCAGGGACAGGACCCTGCACTTGGCCTTGTTGAACTTCATGAGGTTCACATGGACCCGCTTCTCAAGCCTATCCAGGTCCCTCTGGATGGCATCCTGTCCCTCAGGCATGTCAACTGCAACACTCAGCTTGGTGTCATCCATAAACTTGCTGAGAGTGCAGTCGATCACACTGTCTACGTCATTGATGAAGATATTGAACAATACTGGTCCCAATACAGACCACTGAGGGACACCATTTGTCAACCATCTCTCCATGTGCATATCGAGCCATTGACCGCTACCCTCTGATTGCATCCAACCAATTCCTGATCCACCGAACAGTCCACCCATCAAATCCATACCTCTCCGATTCAGAGAGAGTGGTGTTGTGGGGGACAGTGTCAAAAGGCCTTACAGAAGTCCAGATAGATGACATCTATAGCTCTTCCCTTGTCCACTGATGGCGTCACTCCATCATAGAAGGCCACCAGGTTGATCAGGCAGGACTTGCCCTTGGTGAAGCCATGCTGGCTGTCTTGAATCACTTCCCTGTCCTCCATGTGCCTTAGCATAGCTTCTAGGAGGATCTGTTCCACAATCTTCCCAGGCATAGAGGTGAGGGTCAGTAGTTCCCAGAGTCCTCCTTTCTACCCTATTTAAAAATTAGTGCAATTTTCCCTTTTTCCAGTCATTGGAGACTTCATCAGGCTGCCATGACTTTTCAAATATCATAGAGAGTGGCTTGGCAACAACCTCAGTCGATTCCCTCAGGACTCTGGGATGCAGCTCGTCAGGTCCCATAGACTTCTGTATGTTCAGGTTCTTCAGGTGGTCACGAGCCTGATTTTCTCTTACGGTGGGAGGGACTTTGTCCCCCAGTCCCTGCCTTGACGTCCATCCACTCGAGATAGAGATTGCCAGTGAAGACTGAGGCAAAAAAGTTGTTGAGTACCTCAGCCTTCTCCTTGTCCGTTGTTACCAGTTTGCCAGTCTTGCTCATCAGGGGCGTACGCTTTCTTTGACCTTCTTTTTCTGTCTGACATACCTGTAGAAGCCCTTCTTATAATTCTTGGCCTTCCTGACCCCATCCCTACACAACTGGGCAGCATCTCTATACTCTTCCCAGGATACCTGTCCCTGCTTCCACTGCCTGTGCATTTCCTTCTTGCCCTTTAGTTTGACCATCAGATCTTGACTTAGCCATGTTAGTCTCTTGCGCTCCTTTCCTGATTTCTTACACCTGGGGATCGAGAGCTCTTGTGCTCTATGGAAAGTATCCTTAAAGATCTGCCAGCTCTGTTCTGCTCACATGTCCCTGAGGGCAGTTTCCCAGGGGGTCCGATTGACTAAGTGGTTGAAGAACTAGAATTCTGCTTTCCGAAAATTCAGGGTCCTGACTTTAGCATTTGCCTGACCCGTATCTGTCAGGACTGTGAACTCCACAAGTGCATGACCACTGCAGTCCAGATGGTCTCCAATCTTGACATCACTGATTAGCTCGCTTGCGTAGGTAACCAACAGGTCAGGCATGACATCCCTTCTGGTGGGGCTGTCTATTACCTGGCTTAAGAAGTGATCCTTGATGCACTCCAGGAATCTCCTGGATTGCCTACAGCTCACTGTGCTACTTTCCCAGCAGATGTCAGGGTGGTTGAAGTCCCCCAGCAGGACGAGAGCCTGTGAGTGTGATGCCTCCTGTAGCTGGAGTAAGAAGGCTTCATCAATAGGCTCCCTCTGATCGGGCGGCCTGTAATAAACACCAACTAGAAGGCTCCCTTTGTTGCCTCAATCTCTAATTCTTACCCATAGGCTTTCAACCTGCTCATGTGAAGACAGCTTTTCTCACTGTATCCATTTCTTGATGAAGAGGACCACGCCTCCGCCCCTCTTTCCTCACCTGTCCCTTCTGAACAGCCTGTAGCCATCGATAGCTGCACTCCAGTGATGGGATTTGTCCTACCAAGTTTGAGTAATGGCAACTAGGTCGTAGTTTTCTAGCAGCATGGTGGCTTCCAGTTCCTGATGTTTGTTGCCCATGCTGCATGCATTGGTGTAGAGATACATCAGCTGGGCTGTCAGCTGTGTCACCTTCTCAGAGGAACACTTCTAAATTCCTTTGCAGTATTTCATTGGTGAAGCCTTCATGGCTCCTATTGCCTCAGGAGCCCCTGGCTCATCTCTGTAAGACTTCAAGCGTGCTGCAGAGTAGCCAGCACATCTCAGAATAACAGGCTGAAGGTCCTCACTCAGTATATACAATATATACATATAATATATATATATATTTATTTTATATATTATATTAGTGTATTTATATATATTTATTTTCTAGGCCAGATCTTGCAAAGGCCTTCAGGTTACACAGAAGTTGTTATCCACACAATTGCTAATTTCCATGGGCTCTTAACACAAACCAGGAGATTAATATATGAACTGTACATTAACAAGTCCCTAATCAGCAGGTTAGTTTGTTTAGAATTTTTAGTTTTAGTTTAATTTTCCAAATTTTTTCAAACTTTTCAGCTTTAGCTGAATTGAAAAATTATATACATTTCTGTGAAAACAGTTTGGGAAACAAAAAGAATGTGACAAGTTTTACAGAATTACAACTTTCAATGTTGCAACTACTACAAAGACTCTTCTTCTTCCACATGTTTTAAAGAGATAATGTTGAAAACATTTATTATGGAAACTGAAGTGTCTGATGTTCCTAAGAGCCATTTATAGTGCAATCACATGTCTAGTTTAAAGAAAAGTCATCTTCATTCTCCACTGCAAGAGAAGCATATTAATCATGTCATAGAGTAGCCTAACATGATGAGAGAAAAATAAATGCCAATTTGAGCTCCTCACTTAAATCATGGCCATCAAAAATGATGCTAGATTTATCAGAAAAATAGAAACAGTATACTGAATTTACTGAATTTACTGAATATACTGAATTCAAAATGCTATTTTTGTGGAGCTTAATTGTTATCATAACAGGCAATTAGAAGAAGCTTTTTCCTACGATATTCACTGAGTGTAATGAATCTACCTTTGCAACAGATGTGATAAATATAAACTCAATATAGCCCAGTGACCCCTCTTTTACTATTTCCATAAAACATGATAAAACGCTCCATGATATACCTGAAAAATAGTCTCTCTTCAGTGTTTGAACAAAAAGTGGAATAATCCTACAGTCTGAGAAGTAAAATCTTCCAGACTTGGTTACCTAACATAAATCTCATAAAGGCATGGATAATTCAGAGAAGATGGAACTGTTACAGTATTGTATTTTAAAGATCACATATAGGTTTCTTAAATGAGTTTTACAGATAAGAGTGAAAGAAAATGTGCATAGATAATATACATGACATTTCAAGGGAGCTATTGCTGTAGCTAAGATACAGATAAGTACTCTGTAAAACTGCTTTATGCAATGTTCCATAAATATTTTTTATCCAAAATAGCCCATCTACTTAGCAAAGAACTATAGGTGGACTACTGCTATTGCTACTACTACTGCTACCGGTAACACCATACAGTAGGAAGAAGAAACCTGAGTTTAAGATAGTAGGGAAAATTGCTAAATGATTTAAAGACAGGATAATTAACTAAAATATGAGAAACCATGGTGATCTTTGCAGGAACATTTTGAAAGATTTATGCAAGAACAGTTTGGAAGATGCAAGAGAATGAGCAGGCAAGGCATGAAATATTCAAGGCTCAGGTCGGATTTCAGTAATGGGAAGAAAGACCGCATTCTAGTGGCCGAACACTTATAAATTGAGGCACACCTTGGAAAACTAGTCAAAGGACATGGATAAACACAAAGTTAAGTCAATGTAAGAATTTTGAATTTAAGGTCATGCCAGTAATGTTCATTCTAACAGTATACATAAAAGATTGTAAGAGAAAGAACAAGAATTTGGTAACAGACAGTATAAATTTTACTATGGAATTCATTAGAGTAAACCAAATTTATGCACAAATTAGAAGCATTTCTTATTGCATATATTTTTGTACATTGTAATTTTAATTTTTAACTGTTATTTTCTATTTATAGCTTTCATGTTAATCATCTGGTTTGATTAAGTTCTGGTTTTGGGGGACCTATTAAATATGAATAGACTCCTCTTCCACATGACATGCATTTTGTTATAATGAAATCCTATTTTTAATATAATTAAATGTTAAATTCCACACTTACAAAATACAGAAGACAATCGTGCTGTAAATTTTAGATATTAAAATGACTAAACAACTAAAGAATTTTTAATATTTTCTAGTGCAGTCTCTGGGAGTCCATTTTCTTCACATGAATATGGAGAGTTGTGCAACCAGCCCACAGACATGCTCTAAATTTTCACCTGAAACCTTAAAAACAGTTTCTCTTCACCATTCACTTCATTTAGATTTGCTTTCTTCACATGGAAGAGAATCCTAGATTTGTCAGATTCATTTTAAAATCTAGTTAAGCTTTAAATGAAAATATGTTTTGACTGAGAAGGAAGAGGTTAAGTTTCTGAATGTTTTATACGATCAAAAAATTTGGAAAATTAGAAAAAGGAAAAAAAAAAACAAAGAAATGTGATTTTTTTTTTTTATTTTCCTTAGCCCTTGGATTTCTCTCTAGTTGTTCCAGGTTTTCCTAAACTTAAACTAACATGAGTGCTGTCTGTTCAATAGTACTCTGACCCCATAGCACTTAACCTCATTGACTCTAGGGCAGCTAAAGTTTGGGAGCTTCTCCTCATCTTGCACTTTCTCCTTACTTTCTCCAATGAAGAATTCTTGCTGTCTCCAAGACAGCAAGTCTTCCCAGTCCCTTTGTCATACATTGATGCAGCTTCAGTAACACAGAGCACAATTACCATCCTCATTCTTCATCTTTGCTGATGTGTTACAAACTGCTGGTTTAGCAAGTAGAACTTTTGTCCTTCCTGTGGGCTTCTCAAGGTGTACCCTCCCATTGTGTCCAATAATTACTACTTTCCTTTCAACTTTAGTGAGCATAAGATTTGATCTCTGTGTGCGCCTCTTTCCAAAATCATAGTTTCTGGCTTACTTTCAGACTTTTACAAAGACCTCAAATGATGTTTTAATAAGATATGCATGCATTCAAGGTATTTTTTTTCAATCCTCCTTTGCACCTTTTGGTAATTTCAGGAATTCATACTATCAAGATTATCTATATAAAAAGTATCAGTGACTACCTTAAATCCCAATTTTATCAGCCCTTGCAGGCTAAGTGATATTTCATGGATAGAACTGAAAAATGTGGGCTTTTTTTAAAAAAAAAACCCAACCAAACAATGAAACAACTTTCTTGTTACACTGCAAACTATTTAGGATGTGCTGAATTAATAATAATACATTTTAAAAGTGACTAAATGTTTTTATCAATTTTGTTTATTCCAATATTTGACCTAAAAAAACTTCCCTAACTTTCAAATTAAAACATTATGAAACTCAGAAAGCTGAAGCAGGAACCAGGACAACTAGAGAAAAAGGCTAAAAAGTGGGTGAGCAGTATTTAATTCTGGCTTCCCTGTAGCCTGTTGTTCAGATGGCAGTAGAAAATCACATACCACTACAATAAAATATCAAGTGACCCTAAAGAAGGCATTAGATCTCTTTTTTTATGAAGTGCTCATTAAAATTAATAGGACAAAAGAAATGTCCTTTGAACCCAAGCTATCACATCTGTCCAAGAGGTGCAGAACAAACAGCTCACCTTGATATAGAAGCATCAGCAAAGCAATGTGCACTCTGCTGGAGTTCTTAGGCAAAGAAGCTGTAAAAGCAGGCGTGTTTCCAGAGGCTACAGTATCACAAATTCTAAAAATTCCCTTGAATGAAAAAGTTATCCTTTATATGCTAATTGGCTCAGTTCAAAGAACAACTCAGTTGTTAAAATATGAGTAAAAAAGGAAAATCAGGGGGCGGGGGGATCATAAGTGGCTTTCTGGAAAGGAAAAGTAAAATAACTGTCAAGGAAAATGCTACCCAATTCTCATTAGAAAACTCTTCTCTCAGCTTCCCTGGCTTGAGGGAGGGTATCCAATGGAAGAAAAGAAGATTAGTTTTTGTCACCTCACTGATCATGTCTGACAGACTAGTTCGTCAACACAAAATGTGAAATTGTAAACATTTTAAGGCTTATAAACAACTTATAAATGGCTGCTGCAAACAATCTTTCACTCTGAGGGAGCTGGGAGTTTAATTTCTTGCTGTGCCCATGTTTCTGTTTTCATTCAATATCAGAATTTAAGCTTACCTACACCATATCTGTTGTTATGGGAAATAAATCAGGCCAGTTAGGCTTGGGCAGCCTTTCAAGTGTTAGTAAGTATATTGAAATACACTTTTATGGGCCTTGAAACTGATGGATCAGGGCAGTTTTCCCATCCCAGGGACTACTAAAAGAATTTTGAATGTTGAAAGACTATTGAAAGAATATTGAATATTGAAAGAATTTCGGTAGCAATTTCAAACTGAAAGAGGGTAGATTTAGATTGGATATCAGGAAGAAATTCTTTACTGTGAAGGTGGTGAGGCACTGGAACAGGTTGCCCAGGGAAGTTGTGGATGCCCCATCCCTGGAAGTGTCCAAGGCCAGGCTGCATGGGGCTTTGAGCAACCTGGTCTAGTGGGAGGTGTCCCTGCCCATGGCAGGGGGGTTGGAACTAGATGATCTTTAAGGTCCCTTCCAACCCGAATCATTCTGTGATTCTATGATTCTATGAATTCAGCTGATGCTAGTGGTGCTTTTGTTATTCCTCTGGGATGTGGGAGACCCCAGATCAAATCCTCTCTCTGTCACTCTCTAGCAGCAGGATGGGATGCACTCATCGTCAGGTACCGTCTCGTATAACCATCAGTCTCTCACACTGCAGTTTCTCTGTTCTCCATTAAAAATTAAAAGGAGGCAGGGATGTAGTCTCAGACACCATCACTTTTATTGGAGGCAGAGAGTTGTGAGCTATGTTTATACAATAGAACATTTCCAAAAAGAGAGAGGGTGCTTCTGGTATAAATAATATGCTGCTTAAATGTTACTGACTTGATCCTATTTGCATCTTGAGCACGCCTCTCCCATTTGCTGGATGGAGAGCTAACCATTAAGCTAGTAATTACTGGAGTGCTACCCTTTGCCATTTGGACCAGAAAAATCTGTCCTGAAACTGAGAAATCTTTCCTTACTTGATTGCTGGTGAAACTGTCACATTTGGAAAAAAAAAGTTTTCATTTTGTCAGCCTGGCATTTTATCACAAAAACTGGCTAGTCAAAAATTCTTGACAAGCATTAAATGGAATTCAACACAGTGCAAAAGTTCAATATTTTCTGACTAGAATTGCTGTAAGATTGTCTAAAAGCTCCCTGAAATGTTTTCATTCTCTTCATTTTTGGAGATGGTAAGAGGAAAATTCTACGAGAGCTAATGTAGAAGAAGAGTATTAAATACTGTGCTTATCCAGTGTAACCATCTTGCTCTTGATCCTTGGACTACCCTTGTATGACATGACAGATGTGAAGGGTAACACAGAGAAGATTTAAAGGGCTGGATCTTCTAAGCATTTGATCACTAGCAGCGTCTGTGGGAGAGGACGCACTCAGCGCTGTTCAGGAGGAAGGCTTTTGAAACTACATGCTCAAAAGAAAGCAAGGGCACAGGTTACACAAATTGGCATCGCTCCACTGACATCAGTTGAGCCGTGACAACTGACAGAATAAAAATTTAACCCAGACACCTAGCACGAGCTCTCTATTGCATGAACTTGAGACCAGATCTATGCATGACAACACAACAGAGTGGTCCCATCCTGCGGGTAGGCTGGGGAGAGCATCCCAGGCGTGTCATTCAAGTATCAACCCTCCTCTCCTCTAGAAGCCCCAGAACCCTGCCTCTGCACTCCTCCCAGTAGCATCCCTCTCTCCCACAGTTGCTTGAGATCCCAGGCATCTGGTGTCCTCACCTGTCACTGATTACCCCTGCTTATCTCCCTTCACCGGGTTCATCACTTCTGGGTCATGCTGAACACAGAAAAGAAGCAGAAAAAACATATGAGAGTCCTTCCATAGTCAGTTCAAGCCTCGTAGATCAGGAAAGGCTTTATCGCTGGTTTGCTGGAGTTTGCTAGACAGTCCTGAACAGGGATAACCATCTCTCAGAAATTTGGTTGGGCAGCTACAGGTGAAAATGTTTGCAATTACTGCAATGGCATTCAAGCACTGCAGACAGCTATCCTGGAAATGACAAAAACCAGGATGGGTGTCCATTGCTGAATCACTTGGAACTGACAGCTGATGCGTAAACACTGGTCTCATTTTCTGATGTGGGAAAGTGATCTCTAGCTTATGTACTATCAGCTTTTTATCACAACATTGGGGTTTCTTAAACTTATTGGGCAGAATGAAACTGTTCTATTCCCCAAATCCAGACAAAGGAAGTTTTGCTTCATTATCCCATTATGCATGAAGAAACTGCAACATGAACAATATTCATAGCCTCAGATCCCTAAAATCAGACATCAGATGAAAAATGCAATTTAAGAAAAGTGAATTATTATCTATGATTCCAGAAAAATGGCTGTAATTTTCTTTTCTTTAGGTCCTTAACAGAGGTTAAATAAAAGCCATTGAAAGTGAATGATATATTAAAATCTCAACATCCACAAGCAAGTCTCATATATTAAAAACTGTAATTCATGTTTTTTACTGGAACCAGTAGTGCTGACTTTTAAACTTTAAAGACTCTCAAAAAAATACCCCTGTCATTGTAAATTATTGTTTGCTTTTAAAAAAAAAGATTTTGTTTGTTTCCAAGACATTTCCTACAAGGGGAGAGCTGTAAAAATATCTCAGACTGCTAAACCCTGCATAATTATAATTCATTATTGTATTACAGTAGTGTAGATGATATGCAAAAGCACCTTGATGCTCCATTGTATTGGGCATTCAATTCACACACACACAGAGAGCGAGAAACAGCCCTTGTCAGGCAGAGATTATGATCTGAACAGAGAAACAGAGGGTCAGAGAGATGAGGAGCTTGTACAAAGTCACATAGCAAATAGGCACTGGACCAGCAACCTGAATCCCAGAACAGTTCCTCTTCCATGTTGCCTTTTCATATGTGTGAAATAATTTTTAAGGACCCTTTTCTGGGCATGAAGTATTTCCATTATAAATAGATCGCTAAATGTTGGTCCATTAATATAGAGAGATGAACTGGAAAACAATATAAAACCGTGAATATCTTTTTTTACCTACATCTTTTGGTGCATGCAATTTACCAGCTTAGAGGACAGGAAATGAGGCTGTAGCAAGCAAAGTAATCATTGCACTTTTATATAGTGTCTTGTTAAACAGATGTGTCATATCAATGACTTTCAATGAGGGTTATACGGGCAGCTTTGAACAACTCTATTGTAAAATTAGACCCATCACAGGACAGTAAGAAAAAACTGGTGTTCTGTTAAGAGAAACTGAAATGCTGACTTGATGTAGTTTTCAAGGGAAAAAATATCTCATATACACAGAGTTTCAAAGTTCTCGTGTGAAGGAATTTATTCAAGGGGATCATCTAATTGTGCTATCAAAAATCTAGCACATTTCTTATAAAGAAAACTAGAAACATTTATCATTTGCCTTAACATTACATTGATGTAAACTCCAGGAGGATCATCAGTCTCTAGAGGAAATGAGTCTGTTTTATCAGGTGTGAAATAATAAATGTCAACACAAAAAAATAACAAGGCAATTATATTTAACAATCTGCTGACACTGATTGGCAGAAATAGTGACAGAGATTCTTATTTCGTCACAACCTAAGGGCACATTTTAGAGAGCATCATTTCAAAAACTCAGGGTTTTTGTCTCATCAATTTATAGCAGTAGGAATAATGAAGTTCTTGTTCCTTGTAATAGAAATACATTGAATCCATGTTCAATGAGGCGTGGACACCGTATCTTTCCCCTTGGAGAAAGGCAATTGCAGCAGCGACGTGACTTCTATTTGTTGCTTTCTCGCCACAAAGAGCATTTTCTGTGTGTATTTACAGCAGGGCTTGTGAGTCCAAGAAGATTGTTAATAACTCTTCTTTCTGCTTAGTGATTCTTAACTGGCAATGGTAAGAGAGAAATTATCTGCTATGGCAAGAGACAGAGAGAGGGGCAATATTGAAAAATATCAAAACCAATGTTATTTAGTTTGGAAATAAAAATAAGAGGCCTGTTACAGAAGTATGAAGTGAAGAATTATATAGAAAAAATGAGCTGGGACAAGATTATATAAGGAGCTGCCCAGGAGTGAAACTGTGCGCACCATGTGGATTCTGACATATTCGTTATGCTCAAAATCCACAGTCTAATGATTTTATCATATTGTTCTTTTGTTTACATTTAAGAATGTCTTGGTTCTGTGAGAAAACAGCCCTGTAAATACAATTATTCCATTTAAAAAAGGAGATGCATTTCCACTTCACTAAATATTTAGATATCTCATAGCAGGGCCAGCTGCAGGATGGACAGCAGGCACCCACCTCTGTAAAGGAATTCCTATATTCTGTATAGTTCAAAGGAAGGTAAAAAGAACGAAAGACATAGCCCTTACATGAACTTCTCAGAGAACCTCTACATTATTTTCCAGAGATTAATATCTGGTTTGTCAGACTACATCTTTTGTCGATAGTGTAATAGATTATTCATTACGTACTTTGCATTCATGTTATAGTTTCTATTGATTGCAAAACATTTTGTCTGTTCTTCCTTTTAAGATATAAACTTTTACATAATAATTTATGGTCATTTTATTCATTATATGTATGCATATGTATTTTGCTAATTTTCTAATGACATTATTTTCTTTTGAAGGCATTACGTATTTTTCCCAAAAAAGTTTTAGCGAAAATTATTTCTGAAATAAGTTTCAGTGAAACTTTTCAAGGTTCCGAACGTGAACATGCTATTTTTAAAATTTCAGACTCTAAATATATGTATGTTTTTTCAAAAATTAGGTGTGAGGCATCTGTTAGACTGGGAATAGCTTATGAACAAAGCAGGAGAATGGTAAAATATAAGAATTCTCCTCCTTATTTCCCTTTAAGAAATGTCACTAAGCAAATGCTGCAGCATTTCTCTACTGAGACCCTAAAATTGATGGGTTTGAAAACCCCTGAGATCCATTTATCTATCAGCAAAAAGAATATCAAAATACCAGCTCCGGATCTGTCATGAAGTTCAAAGCCTTTTGAGGCCTTTTATTGAGAGATATAAAGCATTATTATTCACTGACCAATCTGTAAGCATATGCTATCACTTTAAACTATTTTTGTTTCAAGTGACCGTAGCAGGTAAGCAAATGTCTACTGAAATGAATGTTTCTTATATGATCCTCTTTTTACTTCATCAGACAGCTCTGCACTATACCACAAAGAAAAAACCTATCAAGATACAATGCCACTACACCTGACAAATGGGAACACCGTGTTTTCCAAAGTTCGCTGTTCTTCTACATTCTACACTTGGTCTGAAAACTATTTATCTTGTTTGAAATCTGAAAGAAGACATTACAAAATAACCTAAAAAAGGCCAGATTGACTTATGTTGTCACTACTCTAGAGTAGGGGCATGTTGGTATTTACTGAAAAGAAGTCTTCTTTCCTGTCTCCTTGTCTATGTGTTGGATTATTTCATTACTTTACCCTTCTATTACCTGAAGAGTAAGAAAATATTTCTATTTTGCATAGGTGGTACAGAGATCCTAGGTAAACCATGTCATTTGCCCTAAGCCACCAAAAAACAGGGTAAAATCAAAAATGTTTCTGTGATCAGGGAACTATTGTGCTCAGAGCACAAAACAAACTACAGAACCTGCCTTGGGGAATTTACAGAATTTATCCTGGAGCTAAGCTAGACAGAAAACATGAGTCTCCAGAGACCTGGAGATCATGAGGCCAGGTAGCAGGCTAGTGGCAGAGAGAGGTTTCTTCTTCCTGCTCCATTTCAATGGAAACCTTGTTTTCCTACTGTGTTTCACTGGATTGTCACCCTGTAGATCTCCTGCACTGTTCCTTCCTGCTCCTGCATAGCATCCCCAACTCCTGATGTCTCCTCCTCACCTCCCAGCTCCTACCTAACACCACCAATGCATTGCCTGGAAGAGTTTATTTGGTTTGGTTCCCCTCAATGGTATGCCTCATTATTCAAGTTTATTTGCTTCATCAGAAGAGAATTACTGAAATAATACTTTTCCAGGCTTACTTACTTGTATACATGCTATTTGTCACTTTTTTATTCAGTACGTAGGAAAACAGGAAAAGTGCTTGTATTTTACTTATGCTAACCTGACAGGTGTTTTTACTAACTCCTCCTGGAAGATGCAGACACACCACCTACCTAGATATTATAACTAAAGTTAACCAGCGTTTTTTAAGAAAGCATATTCTTTTGATAGTGTATGTTACAATTTGTATTATTGCAGA
Organism: Fratercula arctica; assembly: GCA_947846985.1. Lineage (NCBI taxonomy): Eukaryota > Metazoa > Chordata > Aves > Charadriiformes > Alcidae > Fratercula > Fratercula arctica. Next base: position 103,732,468 of record CANTUZ010000003.1, read on the forward strand.
AATAAATTGCATAGGAGTGTAAAATGCTTCACAGTTGTCATGGTTTGGGCTGGGTTGGCCACTAAAACAAATGACAGATGCTTCTTTTGCTTCTCTCCCCTTCAGAGAAAGGAGACTACCTCCCTTCAGGGAGAGAAGGATGAGAGAGAAAAGAGGCTTATGGGTGTAAAAAGAAACTAAACTACTTTAATGAAATATTAATAATAAAATAATAAAAACAATGAAATATATACAAAATATACAAAACCATATTGAGCTCCCAGGGTGACGATCACATCTCTGACAGGCACTGGGAAAGTTCCAGACTGGACTCAGCAACGGACGGGAACTAGATTCCAGATCTGTATTCAGGAACGCATGGATTGAGGTCAAAGGCAGACAAACAGACAGAGTCGTCCTTGGCCACTGGCCATTGAAGAAAGACCTGACCCTTTGATCCCTCCGCTTTTATACCAAGCATGATGCAGATGGGATGGAATACGCTGTTGGTCCTGTCCACTCACCTGTCCTGTCCACTCCTCCCTACAGGTGTGACCCCTCTACACTTTTTCGCTTCTGACCCTCCAGTGGAGCAAATAACAAAGTGAGCTGACCTTGGCTGTTACAGCAATAAGTATAAGCAAGAGCCTCTCTCCATACCCTTCCTTGGCATAAATTATAAACATCAGGTCTTATCACTTTGGAAGCCGACACCATCTGAAAAATATGCTGTTAATTTCAGAGAGTTCAGTTAGTTAGAAGAGGCTTAGCTGAAAATTAAAATTACTGAGCAGAAAATCAGTTCTGTTTTACCTCAACCCAGGACAACACTTCTTCCTGTGTCCCTTCTTTTCCTCCTCCTCCTTTTGATTTATAATACCATTATTATCTGAATGACACAGAAGTGGAGAATGGGTATAAATAATTGTTTTCTGACACAGCTGATCCTGCAGAGGCTACAAATGGGAAGAGTCTGAGCAGGAAGGAGAGCCATGTGAGTACATTGTTCTTTCAGATGATTTAATGGTTAAACAGCATTATGAAAGACTAGTATTTTCTTATCTCTTCTTTCCTATGGGAAGCTATACAGATTCCCATGGACAGGAATTTCAAAGCTTGTATGGCAGGAACAGGTGTAGCTAGATGTTCCAAGCTATATCTTCCTTCTAAGATTTTAAACTAACAGAATTCAGATCTTCATGGCCAGATCAGTATTGTAAAACCAAGGGCTACTCTAGATAACTTAGTTGAAGTTTTTCATCTCTAACCTTTGAGACAGATTTACAATGCCCTCTAAAGTTCATACTACTTCAGAACTATCCCACACAAAGCAATTTTTTTGTAAAAAGCTTTTTGCATACAGCAAATATTTTCAAAATCCTTTCCTTTGCAAGTGTTTATGACTTAAGGCTCTTATCAGAGAGGTATTCAGCAAACATAAAGCTTACTCAGGTATGGTATTTTAACTTTACTCTCTATAATAGCTGACTCTTCAATTTGCTCTGCTATAGTTCAGGGCTCATTAACAGTTCCATTATAAACCTTGATTACTCCAGCTAAGGATATCAGCTGTTACTAGCTGCATATCTGAAAATAAAGCAGGTTTTCAGCCTTGAATATATTTTAATGCATTATTAGGAAATTTTGAATGGTTGATTGGTAAGAAAAAGTACTTTGTCGAAGAACAAGATGCACTGATTCAGGTTCAGTGAAGTGTCTAAACTTTTCTTCATAGTATAAAAGCATTCCTTTTAAAAATTTCTAACTAAACAAACTTGGACTGTGTAAATAAGTATGACTCACTCAATACTATAAGGAAAACATTCAGTGTCCCTTAAAATTTATAACACAAGAAGACCAGACTCAATGTTCATGCGATGCAGGATCCTGCCTCTGACAAGGGACAAGAGATGTTATGTGGAGCTCTATATTTTCCGTTTCATCACTGATGGAAACCATTGCAAACATTTAGTATCAGAGTTACTTAAGTCATTTCCTTGTGAAAAAACATACTTTTTAAATCCTCATAGATCTTAAGTCATTGCTTTGTTGAGCATGGCAAAAGCATGGATTTATGAAGTGGAAATCATGCTTGACCAATCTGTTAACCTTCTATGGTGAGGTGAATAGATTGGTGGATGAGAAACCAGACTCTTCTCAGTGGTGCCCACTGGTGTGTGGTAAGCTTGCTACAAGCTCTGTCCAGATGGAGTAGAAACACCTATTTTGAGGATGTCTCTTCGTGATCTGAAGGCTAGACCTCCAAGAAGGTTTTGTTGGCTCCCCACAAAAAATTTGTGTTTGTGTGGAACTGGACAACGAAAAGCAGCTGTCCAGGGAAGTCGGGTGCCTTGGTGTTTAAAAAAGAACCATTTCATAGAGGTTATAATACAAATGACATCTAAGCGTCTAGGTACCTAACAAGGCAGATACCCACTGGAAATCTGGGTATATATTCAGTGGTGGATTATAACCTACAAAGGTTTAGAGGTCATCATTTTCAGAGGTGTCTGAATTCCCCAAAATGCTTTTTATGATTTTATTATTTTAATGTAAAGCAATTTCAGCAATTTACAAAGGCCTGGACCAGCAATTTTAATCAGGCAGCTGGCCTTTGGACTGATTGTGGGTATTAGTCCTTAGAGTGCATTAAAGCTGCAATTTAGATGGAGATTTTCTACATTTTTTTTTTAAGTTTTGTGTCTCAGCATGCCACCTCTTTAATATTGTAATGCTTAAAATTTAAAACTCCCAATATAATTCTTTGCCGGTGTTTCCAAGTCAGCAAATTAGCAGCACAACACATGTTATATAGGGAATAGCACAGCAACACAATCAAAGGCCCTCAGCATCCTCCTTTTTTAGATTTATTCTGGCTTCTCTGACGGGTGTGAACCAAATGACATATCATACACCTCAGAGACTCTTTTGCAGCTTCTGCTCAGACTGGAGAATTCCATCTGTTCTATTAAGGATCATTAACAACCAGGAAAGTATTCCAAACAGTTTCTGTAAAACTTAAAAGCCAAAATTATTACATTATTATAATTACTTGTTTTTTTCTCCTTCAACCAGAATAGCTTTAATCAGCAACTGGCTGAGGAAAACTCCATGGGACCAAGAGGCAGAGGGGCTCATTAAATTATATAAGGAGGATTCTGCACGTTCAACTGATGGTGAAAAGTATATGCTGCTATCGCAGTGAATTGTCTTTGGCATCAGAGTACAAATTGTTACATACTGCATTTTGGAGAAAGAAGTTTATCTTACGAGGAGAAAAATACAAAGCAGAAGGAGACTGTATAAATTATGTCTGAAGAACTAGCAAACATATCCACAGAGCATTCAGAATCACACATTATAATAATGATTTACATCTGTAGGACCAGAATGTAAAAACACCGTTTTTACCTGTTCCAAATAATAGGTCTGCACTTCCTCTACTATCTCAAGCTGAATCCTCTAATGAGCTCCATACCACCTTCAAATTGAACACGCTCAGCTCTTCACATGGAAGTTGCATACACTTTTTCAAACACATTTGAAGTTAATATATTTCAGGTGGTGTAATATTATTACCTGAATACAGTGTTGTCAGCACTTTATCATCTCAAAGCTGAAAGAGTTAATCTTTAAAATTCTAACACAGTGTTTATGCTTCCTTTTAGTGAAAACCTGTGGACTCATTACTATAGAATACATTAAACAACTCGCTATCACTGAAAATTAGTTGCATGGCCAGGATCCTCCTTTGCAATACCAGCAGCCATTCTTTAAGTCTCTGAAGATGCAAGACTGAGTCAGGAGGAAGCAAGGGTGAGGGATATTATGCTGTTTATGCACACCGAGTAGTTTATGTTAGGCAAGTTAACAGTTTGTAATTTTATTTCTTTGCCAAGCAAGCATGCAACTTCCTCCGTGCTATCTTGTGAATAGAATATATTTCAATATTTAAAAAATATTTGAATCATGAATTGTACTTCAGAGTAAAAGGGGCAGAATATTCAGTGTGATCAATTCAGTTACAGTCAACTTACTGGTAAAACATATCATTTCAGTATGAATTTTTTTCTTACTTATTAACTTCAAAAAAGGCTGCAATTCAGTAAATCTCAGCAGTTTTTATCACTTAAGTAACTCTATCAGAGTCTGTGCCATAACAGAACTGATTAAAGTTAAATATCTTACATTCCTCATCCTCAAAAACTACCAATTTGTAGGTGTGACTGTTGTGAAAGGATCATAAATATATAATGATGCTTACATTTCTCTTTTGGTTATACCGATAGATGCCTATTTCTTTTTCAGTGATGAAAGGTTCATAAGAAAAAAATTCAGAAGCGAAAAATTTTAGGAAAAGTGTAATAACAAACCTGGTGAATGGACTCTCTTGCTTTTGCTAACATGAATAGGGAATAATCCATAATTGGCCTGGAGTTATTCTTGTTGTTTATACTTATCTAAGCATCTGTATCTTAAAAAAACCCACCAAACAATCCACCAACTTAGAATACTATTGTATTGTCCTTGTGTTGTCTGACAGTACCATATGCAATCACTTGTTTGCATCTCTATATCTAAAGAGTTGGCAGTTTTTCCATATACGTTTAGGGATGTAGCCACCTCAGAAAAAAAAAATAATAAAAAAAAGCTTAATAATAAGATATAAGCTATCTGTTACTACCAAACATAAACAATGAAACAAGAAATCTGGTCTTCTAGAAAAGCTAAAATTTCCTGCAAGTTAGAATTATAAATTTCAAAATTCACTAATTTCAGAAGAATACAATAGATAAAATTGCCAGATAATTCATTTACATTTCAATTTCCCAATTTCATATGCAAATTCCACAGAAATTTGGAAAATGTGCAAATGGAGAATACTTTCAGATTTTAGTCCTGTTTATAAAGAAATTAAAGCCAAGTTCACATGATAAGCTACGACTATACACAGTGGGAAGATAGGGAGAGTCTAAAATACAAAGTATTTAAACCTATGGGGCAGATAGCCAAACATTTAACTACGAGCATCATGAGAGAAGCTCTTCATACCAGATTTAGAGTCAAGGTATTCAAGGAGAGCAGTAACAGAAATACAATGACTGAACTTTATGGAATGAACTGTTAACTCGCGTTTTTACCATTTTCTCTACTCAGTGGACTGAGTCCATTCCCTCAAAGACACTCACTCTGCTTAAGCAGACAGGGGATTCTTAAAAAAAGCAATCAAAAGAGCCAAGAGACTAGGAGAGAAGCTTGATAGTTTTCCACCTCTAGCTCCTGAGAGAAGGGATAACGTCTTGACTGGTTGAGTTGTTCAGAGGTGATTGCTGCATTTGTTATCAGCTTACCTCCTTTCCTTTGGTTAGGAAATCATATGCAAACCACTTAAACCAGGCTTGATTGTCTTTGATTGTATCCATTATTCATGGATGTTCACTAATATGTTTGGATGAGTATTTTCCAGAGATGGTCTGTGGGCTTTGGTCATTTGCTACTAGTCATATGTAATATGCATTCAGTCACATGTGAACATTTCTGCTCTATAAATGGATAACTATTCTGTTACAAAAATCACAAAATGCATTCCTACAGTGTCATGTTGATGACAGTTATTTGTCTTTAAATGCATTTGAATTTCAGATTCTCTATCCTCCATAGCCCAGAGACTAAAGTTTAATGCAAAATGAATATTGATGGTCTTAGAAAGTAAAAAAGTGCATTTACTGACCTACTGACCAATTGAGTAAGTTGAGTTATTTTAAAAAATTCATACAGAACTTTAAAATCTTCCTTTTGCTACTTTTCAGGTTTGTGGCTCATGTCGGTTTTAACTTTGCATTATCCTCCTATTTAAGCCATTATGGATGTCCTATAAAGGTTTAACAACATTTGACAGGCTTGTGTGTGTCTCTATCATATACATTTATTAAAGTAAAATAATACTCAGTAGGTATGAACGTCTCATAAATGATTGTTGCATGTTGCTGCCTGGAGGTTTTTATTCACTTTCAGTCAAGGTTCAGAAATTTTTCAAAGATCAAGAAATAATCCAGCCAGCCATGAAACCAGACACAATTTCCAATTAACAGATTAACAATCATCTAAGAATGTTTATGAATAAACGAACTCATTTATTTCCAAAGTAGTATACAGCCATATGACCAGAATACTGGCACAACTCTAGTAATCAATTAATGTATTTTTAACAGATTAATCTTCTTTAAGTTCAAAGGAAGTCATTCATCACGGATTTATCACATAGCTTCTTCACTTTTTTGTCTCCTCTCAACAAAATACATAATCATTAACTAAACAGCAGAATATCTTGTGCATATTGTTTGAAATATTACTAAGATTAAACAGTAAATGATCAAAAGAAAGGTTGAGAAACTTCAAATTATCTAGCCTGTGCTTTTTTCCAGTAAATACATATTCAACACAAACATATTCATAAAAAGCAGGTCTGATTCCTTAACAGTTCATGAAAAAAGACAAATTTCAGTTTATTTAGTCTCAATTGATTCTACTGCTGTTGAAAGTAAGAATAATCACAGCTGCTTTAAATAGAATTGCTTGAAATACAGCGGCTTCATTTTGTAAGAGAATTTAATAATAATCATTCGAAAGAAAACGCAAGGATTTTTAAATAACAGCGCATTCCTGTAACCGTTCAACACCACGCTTAAAACTGAAAAACATTTGAAACCCCTTGCTTAACTTAAGATGTACAGATATATTTCAGACAACCCAACAATTGTTAGAGGGAGGTTGTCCTTTGAAGGACCACAATCATTGTTATGCAGGAAAGGTGTAAATGCACTTTTCAGCGCAGCATTTCACCAATAAATGAATGTTACTCTCACTCTATATTCATCTGATACACACAGAGACACATTTTATGCATTATTTTTATGAATTTTCTCACTCTCCCCAGAGGCAATTCAAGTTACAGATGCATCTGAAGACTTCCATGAAGTTACTACGTAAAATATGACAAGTTTCTCAGTCAGTGTTTATAAGTAGTAACCATCTGCTAAAAGTCTCGTCCTTCTGCTATGACCTAAAAGACTATTAGCAGTCTGCTGGGAATGTCCTTTATGTTGTTTCTACCCAGGTGCTATGGCTCCAGAATACTCTCTCTCTGCAGCTGGTTTGAGAACGATGGGCCCTGAGCTCCTGTTGCAGAGAGCCCCGGCTCCACGGCTCATGCCACAGCGAGGAACTCTGTGAGCAGGGATTTGCCTGGGCTTCTTGGTAGCTACATCTCTGTTAGTAATCTGCACAGGGGCAGGGCAGGGATTCAAGCTGTGGTAAGCTGTTTTCCATGACGAGTCTGTACCACTTTGGGGGAAAAAAAAGCATTTAGCTGTATTCTATAAACCCTCATGGGAAGGGAATCATACAAGACCCACTTTATTTACTTTTCTAGGCTCATGTTATTTACAAATACAGCACAGCTGGTGTCCATGCTCTAGGTCCAGCATCTGGTCCAACCCAGCTGATGCCTATCTGGAGTCCTGGCATTACAGCAGGCATATTGGGAGCCGGGGCACAGCTGTACTGCCTGAGCCCCCAGTTTTGCAGTCACACTGGCAAACCTATCCTGGAGCCATAAATCCTGATGTGCCATCACCAGATGCAGTGTTTCCACTGCAGGGCCAAGGTGGTTTTGGGGTGCCTTCGTGCATTTGGCCAGGGAGTCAGGGCAATTCTGTCAGAAACCCATCTGCCTCTCAGCAGAAGCATGTCAGACTCCACAGGCTCAGAGACATCTGACATTTCTAGGACAAAACTTACATTTTCCTGGAAGTTTTCCAGTCAGCTTTGCTCAGGACAATTCTGCTGCAGGGATAATTTTCTAATTCTCTACTAGACTGCTGATCGCTGCAGCCCAAAGCTCCTTACGGGGTATCAAGAAGAGAGAATGGCCATCATTTGTGTGGGATTCCTTTTGCTGTCCCACTGTTACCTTCTGTCCCCCAGTGACACAGTATGTTCCTGCACGCGCAGAGCAATGGCCCTGCTCCTTCGCATAGCACAGCAAGTCACAAACAAGATAAAACTAGAACAAGATAAGGTAACCAAAACTGATTTTGTTTCTGTCTATATTACAAATAGAGTGCCTTTAACAGTGGCTTACAAACAAGTATAGTTTGTGGCATAATGGATTAAAAATAAAGGTGTTTTCTTGGTTTTCAAAATATATTCAAAGATCCACTGCTCCACATAATTAGTGCTATAGCCCTTGTTTTATGGTATAGAAAACAGTATACTGTAATACTGAGATTGATAATTCTGAGATTGATTATTTGTGATGCTGGGCAGCCTACATTCACTTGATATATAATTGATAATGCTCACTGCTTCAGAAAGCCAGATATAAAGTGAATAAGCCTGTGGGGCCATGTCAGCTTTTGATTTTCAGTCATGTTGAAGAGTGTATGCAGATCAGCTCTTCATTATCTGAAACATTTACTGTGGAAAAGCTTAATTATACTTTAAAATATTATTTTGTCACACTGAATTACAAAACAAATTAACAGCAGACACTGAATACTATAAAGCATAAAAAATTCTAAGAAACAATACTTGATTAAAATTATTAAAACTTCACACATTGATCCAATTGAATGTCTGTTCATCATTCATAATATTAAGTAAGAAAAGAGGCTGTAAGAAAATAGTTCAACACACACGCAAAACTTTATGAACTGATCTAGAAAACTATAATTGTCATTCAAATAAGAATTCTTTCCAAGTGGGAATACGAACTCATCTAGTTTAAATAAACAAATTAGTTTGAATCAAATGGTCACCATTTGACCACATCCAGTCAGGTTTTGAATACCTCTCTGCACAAACTGTGCCAGTGTTTGACCTCCGCACAAAACAAAACAAAACAAGTTTTCTTGTCTTCAGGTGGAATTTCATGTGTTTTCATTTGCCTCTTGTCCTGCCAGTGGGCACCACTGAGAAGAGTCTGGTTTCCTCTTCTTCATTCCCTCCCATCAGGTGCTTATGCCCATTGATGGAATTCCTCCAACTTTTCTTTTCTCCAGGCTGAACAAGTCCCAGCTGTTTCAGCCTCTCCTCACACAACAGATGCTCTGGTCCCTTCATCATCTTTGAGGCTCTATGCTGGAGACACTTCAGTAAGTTCGTATGTTTCTTGTACTGTAGAGCATAGAACCAGACACCACACTTCAGATGTGAAGATGAAGGTGGCGTCTGTCTGCGCATGTACAATTTCAGGTTTTAAACATATAATTGGGAAGTTGTTCACCATCAATATGGCATATCACTACATTTTGTCCATATTACATGTGTATCAATTTGTATAATTAGGGCTGACATTACTTTTCACTACAAAACACGTTCTTCAATGAATTTATTTCTGTCAATTTGTTAATAATGTCGATGTGCTATAACATGGGACATATAGAGTGAGACCTCTTAAAATAATAGAAGACACTGTTATACAATAGTGCTTTGTACCCATAATATATTACATATCCACTGATTTCATTGACACCTTCGTCAGTTCCACTAATTAGCCTGTTTCTATATATATTGACTCTTTTCATTGACCTTAGCAGAATGCTACAAACTCATTTGTGTCTATTAATAGACTATATATTCAATAGCTCAGTAATTTATTCAACCTGTAAGGCATTGCTCCTTGACATTATTGCCCAGTTTATGTACTCCACATAACAAATTCTCTTTACTTATAACAAACACTAATCAAACGGCAAAGGCATTCTGGCAGTCTGCTCCGAAAATTAAAGATTTATGTCAACAAGATTAACTTTTATAATCCTTGCTTGCATGGTATTTAGACATTGTGTAGATTAATGGATCTCACTCCTACAGCTGTAGATCTCTGAAGTTCCTTCACAGTGAACTTTATTTCCCTTTGGCTTTAACTAATTGAAGATAACTGCTCTACATAACTGCTCATGGCATTAGCTGTGAAAACTCCCAGAGTCAGACAAGGGGACAGTCCTTGTTTGTCAGGGACTTGTGTGATTTAGCTCAATGATGTAATTGGTAGATATGAGCTAAACCCACAATTTTATGAAAGCCCATTACAAAGTTGAAATGTACTGTCAGAACAAAACACAAAACAAAGCAGTACTTTCCCAGATTTACTGCAACACTTAACAGATAGAACATCTATCACTGAGGACTCATTGGTAAAGATACACAACATGAAGACAAAGACCATTACAGTGCTGAATGAAAATAACTTTAAAGACAAAGTACTTCGTTTAAGAAAAAACGGAGGTTTCTTTCTTCAATACTAAGGATTAAACAAAGTAGGAGAAAGCACATTTTTTTCCAATGCAAGCACGTTCTATTATCCTATCCAATCTAATATTAGTTCCTTATGGGCTCCACCAAAGTTGTCCACATCTAATCAAAGGAAAAAATTACTGTAGTTCTACTTATTAACACAGCAAACCAGAAATAGAAAAGATCAACTTCCTTTCATTTGACACAGCCTAAAAGAATGCACGTGAAGTTTTGTCATAGTTATCTTAAACAATGATCTTTTTTTTCAGATCATTGCAACCTGATTGCTGGGTTACAGTTTCATAGATACATTAATGACTTGTAATTGATATAAAATGGATCTATGCAATCTCCCAGGTAGGTCAAGATGTATTTATTGTCACCAATATTAGAAACTATGTCTTATTTTTTTTAGTACTGCCTTGTTTTATCATTCTACTGTTATCCCTTGTGGAAGGGCTTTTTTCAGATTAAAGAACATGCAAACACAAGAAATGTCATATTGCCTTATGACAGCTGTCCTTCTAGCTCAATAATTTGTCCCTGGCAGAGGCAATAGGGGATATTGCTTAGGGAGAACCTTGCCTGTTTCCATGCCCTATTCCTGTCTTATTCCTCTAACATCCATTTTTTGATTCCTGAACAAACATTTTGATCCCTGATTATTCTATTTATTGACCTGATGATTTATTATCAAAAGGGCCTTTTTAATGGAAATATTTTGTCCATAAAAAAGCTACATATTAGATTTTGAAATGGGCATCTTAGCACTCTCTCTCCCCTTCCCCACTTTTTTTCTGTATTCCTTCTTCTACCTGTTTTAAACCCTTTCTAATTTTTCCAAAATCTCTCCAACTCTCAACTTCAGAATTGCATGAAATAACAGTAGCACTGATGTAATTAAAAAAGGCAACATTACGTATTTCTTCCTGGTGTTCTCCTGTTTAGTTAGCTAAGGCTTCTGTGTACTCTAGCATCATACAAGGATTTGACGTTCAACTGATAATCTATTACTACCTCTCAGCTATCCCTTTCCAATGGAATGGCATGCTAGCCTTCATTCATTGGTGGCCAAGCCTATTCTGCTTCTGGAGCATTCATCTATGGACTGCTATACCACAGTGGAATGCAGACTAAATTGGATTTGCCATGTGAGGTGTACATGTTTATAACATATTTACGCCTCAGTAGGACTGAATCTCAGTAAAGATTAATCATGGTAAATTTTCCCTTAGTCTCCCATAAGGGTAACATGAATAGCAACTGCAGGCTGCTAACTTTGACAAAGTCATGATCCACCTGCTTTCATGGTTTCCAGTGAAGCAGTTTACATTCCTAATTCCTAGAATTTTTTATTAACAAAAGCAAATAAATATTTTCTTGCTTATGACACCTATCACATATTATTTTTTCTGCGGATAGTAAGATCTCACATAGCACCTCTGCAGATAGGAGCAATGTAAGTCAATGTATAGTAGTCTTAAAGCACTATAAATGGTTGTACATACTACCTATCCCAGATGACACTTCTTTTCCTCAGTCAACTGCTCTTCCTTTCTGCATCTTATGTGTTCTTTACAGCATGCTCATATGATGTAGAGAAGGTTTTCCCTCTCAGGGAGAGAGAATTCTATTGAGATTTGAAACATTTAATATTGTACAGTAAGAAAAGCTTATATATCAAGGATGTCTTTTCTGTCTAACCTGATCCTTAACTCTACTTAGATTCTATAGATAGTTGAACCAGACAAAAATGTTAAGTGACATGCTGAATTTAAGTAGCATATACTTACATTCGGTTTCTTTTTGTCACCAACTTCACATTTTCACAAGCTCACCTGTTGCATGGCACTAGCTGAGCTGGTAATTAAGGTGACAGAAATACAGAAGAAAGAGCAGTGCAATTCTAATGGTGCAACCTGCTCTGGTTGTAGCAGTGAAATGCCTGTATATGACAGTGTTTATTGCACCATAGTACATTAAAAGTGACTTGAAGCTATTAAGATATTAATAGTCTTGACAACAAGCTTTTTGGAAAGAAAAAATTTAAATTTTTTTAACGTCTCTGACAAAGGCAGAAAGTGCTAAGCATGGGAAAACAGCAACAGTCTTATTATCATGTGTAGCATCTGTCCATTGTATCCATAGTCATCTTCAGTCTTATACTTTGACTGCAAGCTTCTCTGGGCAGTCCTTCTTGGTAAATATTCGCTGTTTAGTTGAGGATATAGGCATTATTAGTGACATTTTGCAGAAATCTTTTGAAAAGGATCCATGACTTCATACAACATCTCTGAGGAAACCATAGAAGATAGGTATTACTTCTTTAAAGGGGTGAGATTCTAACTCGTGTCACTTTAGACTGGACATCTAGGGATAAAGTTCAGTGGCTCCACACTTTTCTCCAATATACCTTTGACAGAAACTTTGCCTTTGTGGCTACAATGACATAACCAGAAATGAATTGCAGTAGAATAGCTAAGATTTTCCCAAAGAAACACTTACTGTTTCCTTGATCAGTTTGCCCAAACCCAACAGAGGGAAAATACCGCTCAGGAAGGGTAGGCAGCCATATGTCACTGCAGTCCTTGTTGTCTATATTCTCCATTTCCTTTTCCACTTTTGATATTATTTTTTCCCCTATTTTTCATTTGATTCCTAATCTCACTCACTATTGAAGGTAGTTGAGCACAAGAGCACCCTTCTCAGCAACTTTTGGCTGTAGAAGAGATCTGAGACCTGAGGGCAAAGAGGTACGTGTGGATCAGAAAAAGGAACAGAGGTGAGATTACCTTCACAGGCCCCAAAAATCTACCCCTCCCACAGAGCAGCTATTTCAGATGTTGAAATATTGCACAATCTATGTGGTAGAAGATCCCCATTTAGTCTCATATTCACTGCAGGCAGTAATTGCAATCATCATGGAAGTGATGAGAAAGACATTATAACTACTTAGTTTGCTTTCAGTTGCCTGTTCAGGGTGAGACTTTGAAAATTTCTGCTCATTAGCAGTATTGAAATTGAAGAAAGTGTTCATCTTTCAACGTAGCCCAAAACCCAATTAAAATAAAATAACAGCTAAGATTTGGTAATTACAGAGTTTTTAATCCTATCTTCAGAAAAAAAAAATCCTTTTAAATTCTCACAGTAACAATGAATTTAATTTTGATGTCTGCATTGCCTTTTTCAATAGCAGCTGATTCTTTTTTCTTTAAATAAGTGGTGAAAAGAAACATCATGCACACCATCATAATAAGTGCACAGAGATATCTTCCTGCATGGACTTCTTCATTAACTTTTACCTTCATTATCCCATTGAAGATAAAATACTACTGGATTTGGAATGAAAGTGGACACTGGACATTCTTAAAATTCAGACAATGAATATTAAATTCTCACTGAATAGAGACCATTTATACATTTTTATCCATTTTCCTCACATTTGCACTATCATTGTCCACGGTGTGCAAGCTGGACTGTGTATTAATAAGCATTATCTATTTGTTATGGAAATAGCACCAAATCCTTTGAACTAAACCAGAAACGTAGCATTTCCCTGTTTCTGTATGCATGATGAGAATATATTTTTGACTGTAACACACTATTTGTTTTTGAAAGTTAAAAATAAAAGTCTTCCTATCTTTTTCTGAAAGTATTAATGTTGCACTGTCAGGAAAGATTACTGTCCAGAACTGAGCAGCTGTGTGATTTATTCTTTGCAGATATACCATAACATTTGCTTATTAGAGAAAGACAGAGCTTCTGGAAATGGAGCATTAGCTTTGCTTTAAACATGCTTTGTCATTCCTCTTTCTTATTTAAGTTTATTTTTCCTTGAAAAAATAGAAAAAGAAGCGAACCTTCTTAGACTTTGCTCACACAGAATAAACACTATTATAAAAATAAAAGACTATTAGCAATTAAATCAAGGCCTGATATAAAAAAAATTGTTTCATTTTAGACAAAAATATATTCCAGTTTATATAGTATGTCATGTATGAAAAAGTATGTCATGAAAGTTATTTTAGTGTATTATTATGTAAGGACAGTTCATCTCTTACATCAAATGAAATTAGTACCACTTTTAGCAATGAAGTTCAGAATTAAAATATTTTAATGCATTCAATGTGTCCTGAAATATTTCGTAGAATCTAAATCACTTTAAAATCTCATAAATATGAATAATCTTCTTTTTATTATTAGGATTTTTTTTACTTTTGACTTTAAAGATAAAACCAAAAAATTAATCATTCAGCAATGTATCAGTCATGTGAGATTACAGCCATATTACTAGACAATATCATTAACGAAATTGTAATACTTATAATTAAAAATAATTTCCAATGACAAAGGGTAGATAGCGTAATTTTCAAAACAATCATCTAGACTACTTATTTAGATGGAATTCTTCTTTTGAAAACTGTGGGAAGAGGTTTGAGATTAAATTTTAGAGAATTCATTTCAATGTAATTTTCTAAATTTCCACGCTTGGTAAAGTGTTCTGATTGGAGAAAAACATGTGCAAAGTTTTTCAAAACTATTTGAAAAGTTTGGAGCAGTAAAAATTAGTTCCATATGAGGTGTATGTCAGGTGTTGTGTACATGTTTCAGTCAAACTTTGAAATTATTAATTTCATGAAGTTACTAAAATATCATTTACTTCATTAGCAGATTAAAATTGTACATGGACTTTATTATTTGGAGTCATCTGAATTGTTAATGCAAAATAATACATACAATTATTTTTGCTAACAAGTCTCTATATTTGCTCCTAAATGACAGAATAATACACGCCACTTTATGGAACTGTTAGTTTTCCACTTGAGAATGTTCCATGAAGTTGTCATAAGCAGTAGTTGCTTCCCAGATTGACCAGTTTTCCTAAGAAGAGGACAGTTTTTATATATGCTGCAGAGTGGGTAAGGCAGAGGTATTCCAAGTCTCTACCAAATCAATCTCTCTTGGTACCTCTCATTTCTCCAAGGTTTCAGAAAATACCTCTGAAGATGAGAAGAAAACTGTTCTTCTTGATGTCAGTGTCACCATGGAACTTTTCCTGGAGTTGACCCCAGCACACTCTGACATCATAACTTATTCAGGTAAAAAGGAGCTAAAAGATCTGAGCACCATGAGATCACGCTGGAATCTTCACCTTTAGGTATTCCATTTAAGATTTGAAGATGAATCCTTTGACACCCATCCCACCCCCACCCCCCCGCCCCCAAAATTTTTCAGTAAATAGACCTGAGGTAGGTTAAAAGTAGCTCAAAGGTCTAAAGGCATTCAAAAGACGGAGGTTTTCAGTAAACACCAAAAGAAATATCTTCTTTTCTTTACTTTATAACCAGTTTGGATAAATAACCAAGAAAAATCAAAAGAAGAAAGCATACTCGGAGTATATTTGTGTACAATAAAGCTCCCAGAAGGGAGAAGAGCCAAAGGAAGTTCTACCTCAAGCTTACCAAGTTGTTGGATACAGAGGAGCATGGACTGAGGGCTTGTCTTGCAATGTATGAAACTGTTACCATTAATCTTACGAGTAAAATGTTTCTTTTTGTATTATTTTCTATAAACACTATTTTTTTTCCAGTAGTGATGCAATAAAATGCTCATAATGCCAGGTTTCACCATACATCTATAACATACTTCAAATGGATGTAAGTCTACTTGCATAGACTTACCTAGCTTACGTGGTATCACAGAGTGATTCAGGTTGGAAGGGATCTCCCATCTAGTCTAATCCCCTGCTCAAAGCAAGGTCAGCTAGAACAGGTTGCTCAGGGTCTTATTCATTTGGGTTGGAGGATCTCCAAGAATGTAGGCTCCAGATGGTAAGACGACCATTTCATCTTAAAATCTCACACACAAAAAAACCCATGATCAAACTAGATGCATTTAGTTGGCTCCATCATTAACATTTATACCAGTTAGATGTAACCCAGTATCTGTAAAGGATTAAAAATTTTCTTCTTTCCAGAAATTTCATTCTGGGACAAAGGCCTGTCATGATGTAGAATCACACAAATGTTAGCCATTAACAGGCAAGTGCTGATGGGAGGAACACACTTTCCTCAACTCTACACGGTGATGCAGGGTTTCCCCGTCTCCTCACAGCTGATGCACAAGCTTTAGGAGTTAGAGACAGTACTGGACACTGAACATTGAAGAACCATAGAAGGAATTAGTGGATTTGTGGGGAAAGCGATGTGAAAATTCTCACTATCCCAGTTAAATCTAACTCCACTGAAAAGTTGGCAGCAAAAAGGAAAATGGATAAATTAGGTGTTGTCTCAAAGTGGCACAGTAAATCAAGAGAAGAGCCACTAGAACCCCATAACCCTGCACCTAAATCCAGAGTTTAATTTATAACAAAGTTTGATTCTTTGTCTTAAAGATTCCTTCCTCCTTTGTGCTAAAATCACCTTGAATAAAAGACTAGGAGGTTCATGTTTCATTAACTGAGAAACCCTTTCTCATTAAAGTAGTAATTCGGAAAGATAATATTTACCAAAAGTTTTCAGTATGCGTTCACACCTAAAATGATACAGCTCTTTATTTTTAGTTTCCTACCTATAATAAAACATAGCTCTCATCAGAAGATTCAAGTAGTTAGCAAAGGAAACATCTTTATACTTTGCTCATCCTGTTACAAATATCACAAGCTGGTGACTGCTGGTAAGCTTTAGTGGTATCCAGGGTATTCTAAGTTCATTTCGTTACTCTGTATATATTCATATTCAAACTTATCTAACTCTGATTCATCCTTGCCATACCATAAGCCTACGTTCTCAAGAAACAAAACATGATCATTTCTAGTTTATTATGACTCTTCTGCAAACGTGAAATGAGAATTCATGGAAAATTGTTTTAACATCTGTTCAACAAGGTCTTAAACTTTAAGAATTTACATAAGCTGGACAACTATCCAGAATTTTAAGTTCTCATAATACCTGTTCTTCAAGGACCTTCATTGTTATTCAGTTTTTCTGCCTTTTTTCTCTTTGAAACTTGTATGACTATTCATGTTTCATTTTATATTATATTTTCATAAAGTCTTTGAACATGAAACAAATTATTCTTTCTTGTAAAATTCTGTAACATTTGTCACAGCTACTCTACAGCAACACAGTTGGTCTCTGTGGTACGCCACTGTAAGATAACTTCAGGCCTTTCGTCTGACCTCAGCTACAGATAAAGCTGGAACGACTCCATGAAGTTACTCTTTTTTCTGGTGTAAAAATTATTTGGAACAGAACTCCAATCACCTAATGACAACAGTTTTTTCTATATTTATTTACAGAAGCTTAACATAATTTGACTCACCATGAATTACCACCAGGTGTTTGTAACCGCAATTTTACAAGGTGAAAAAGAGCATAGGACCTTCTTCCTTATCAACATTTCTATCCCAATAAAATAGAATTTCCTGATATAGTAAAATATATATATTTTTATATATAATTTTATATATATGTATATATTCCCAACATATTAAAATCAAATCCTACCATGGGCCCCATTTTGACTTGCACTAGTTGATCATCAAGGGACAAAAATATCACACACAATCAGAAGAGATCTGAAGAAAGGGCAAGAGAATCAGAGAATCGTAGAATTGCCTAGGTTGGAAGGGACCTTTCAGATCATCAAGTCCAACTATCACCTAACACTGGCAAAAACCATCACTAAAAGCACTACATCTGCCCAT